>JASDDO010000012.1:251941956-252586198 GCA_030015575.1 Agapanthus africanus
TGGTTGGCTATGTCACGTGCCCAATCTAGCGTACTCTGGGAAGCGGGGCGTGACATGTATTAACGTCCATCTGCCAGATTTTATAGTCATGGAAGGCAGCAATGGCAAGTAGGATACGAATGGATTTGAGCATAGCAACTGGAGAAAAAGTTTCGTCATAGTCCAAACCAGTCCTTTGACGAAAACCTTTTGCAAAGAGTCTAGCCTTATAGGTTTCCACCTGCCCATCTACACCAAGTTTCCTTTTGTAGATCCATTTGCATCCAATGGGTTTTACCCCAGGTGGAGCAATATCCAAGGTCCACACTTTATTGGCATACATAGACTCCATTTCGGATTGCAATTCTTCCTGCCACTTATCAGAGTCCCTACTGATAATGGCCTGCCTGAAACTGGTAGGGTCATCTTCTTCCAATATGCAATCCTCTCGATCCACGTCTATGAGAAAACCATAGTATCTCTCGGGCGGATGAGAAATCCTACCAGATCTGCGGAGTGCCTGAGGTTCATTTGGGGTTATTGAATCCCGAGGTTCTGTCAAATCTTCAGTTTCAGTTTGTGGTCGATGAATTTCTTCCAATTCTACTGTGCTCCCACTGATTTCTTTTGCAAGAAACTCCGTTTCTAAGAAAACGGCATGCTGAGCAACAAACACCTTCTGTTCCTCGGTGTGGTAAAATAGACATCCATAACCATTATTTGGATATCCGACAAACTTACATAAAACAGACCGTGCCTCTAGTTTATCTTGTTTATGTGTTTTAACATAAGCCGGACAACCCCATATCTTAAATCTTTTAAGATATGGCCTTTTCCATTCCATATCTCGAACGGAGTCTTAGGCACTGATTTAGACGGAACATCATTCAATAGATATGCTGCTGTCAAAAGAGCATATCTCCAAAATGAAAGAGTTAACTCAGCACTACTCATCATGGAGCGAATCATATCCAATAAGGTATGATTCCTCCGCTCCGATACACTGTTGTGCTGTGGCGTATAAGGAGGAGTAAGCTGAGAGAGAATACCACTCTCTTTTAAGTAATCTAGGAATTCCGTGCTTAAGTACTCCCCTCCTCTATCAGACCGGAGGATCTTGATACTTTTGCCAGTCTGGTTCTCTACTTCGTTTCTGAATTCCTTGAATTTCTCAAAAGCTTCAGATTTGTGTTTCATAAGATACACATATCCGAATCTAGAGAGATCGTCAGTGAATGTGATGAAGTACGAGAACCCACCCCTTGCATGTATAGACATCGGACCACATACATCACTGTGTATGAGTCCCAAGAGCTCTGTTGCTCTTTCTCCATGTCCGGTGAACGGAGATTTGGTTATCTTCCCTTTGAGACAAGAGGGACAAGTTTCATAAGATGAAAACTCGAACGTATTCAAGAGTCCAACTTTATGCAACTTACTTAGTCTTATCTCTCTGATATGACCAAGTCTACAATGCCACAAGTAGGATTCATTCGTATCTGAAATCTTCCTCTTGCGTGTGTTTTGTATATTGAGAACTGTATTCTTATTTAGAACGTAGATACCATTACACAGTGTACCTTCTGCAACCAGTACCTTATGATGGTAAATGTTCATGATATTTCTATCAAGAACAAAGTTATATCCATCTTTATCGAGTAAAGAAACTGATATGATGTTGCAAACCATGGAAGGTACATACTAGCAATCGTTCAAAATCATAGTATTGCCATTTGGCAACACTAGGTGATATTCACCGACGGCTGCAGCATTAACTTGTGCTCCGTTCGCTACTATGAGCGACATATCACCAGGTACAACATTCCTACTTTTTCTCAGTCCCTGCAATAAATTACAGATATGAGATCCTGATCCGGTATCAAGTACCCAGGAGGTAGGGCTGACCGTAAAGCAGTTCTCAATTACAAGAACACCTGAAGTAGATGCAAAACCATGCTTCTTCTTCAACTGGGTATCCTTGGAATCCATACAATCCTCTTTCCCTTGCTCATACTTATGACTGTTGTCACAAGTTAGAGCCGAACCAACGTTCCCCAGCCCCGAATAAGAATTCGGATCGGTCAAGCGATACATTTTATTATCTTGATTAAGACGTGAAATGGTTGCTACCTGGAGAGAGAGAAAAGAAACACTCAGCGTGCGCTCAAGCAAGATTAGATTGGTTTATTGATTTATCTAACCAGGATGGCTCCCACTGTTTCCTCAAATTCTTCTTCAAACCCTAAAAGAAGAACTAGTCAGGATTAATCGCAAGTCACAATACTTGCATAACCTTTCAGCCAGGCTGGTATTGGTACTTCGAGGGAAGTTTTCCAACTCTTTCGCGAAGTTCCTTAATTAAATAACCTCTTTTCCCTGGAGGCGTAGCCCCGCTAACACCGTTCTAGACACCTACTTGGTTTATAGCATTGATAGTTAAGTGAAATAATCTCCCGAGAGTAATCCAACTCATCTGTGGGATCGGGATCCAACTATCATTGTGTGATGACCTAGATGAAATCCACTCTAGTCACCACACTCCAGAAGGTATGCTAAATCTGCAAGTTTCAGTTTCTTTAGAAACTCTCGATTTGGATTTTTGCCCCTAACGGTTTATGCCCTTGACTAGGTCAACAAACCATAAATCGTTATTCAAGTTCTACCCGTCATTATCCTGATTGCATTAGACTCACCCGTACGTGCCCTTGACTAGGTCAATAAGGCCGCACGACTGTCCTAACCAATCCTATTTGCAATGCACAGAAAAATATCATCTAGCTGTTAGTGTATATGCCCTAGAGGCTATTACTGTATCATACTAGTTTGTATATTACTTAATGGAAGCTTGGGATATTCACCTTGTATAAACAATCTTGCTCAAAATAGTAGTATGGTACTTGGTTTGTTTCTACTTCAATGTGTACATGTGTTTATTTTAGTATATCACCTATAAACATTAGTGGAGCCATTAGGATCTTTGCTTGATTACAAGCGTTGTGATGGCAGTCACACTAGTGGGGGCTGGGTAATCTATAAGCACATCCTTATACAGGTCCCTAGTCGCAGGACTATCGAGACAGGGCATCGATACTCCAGAGTAGACTAGCGTATGCGCTTCTCATCCCAGTGTGGGAGATGGTCTGTCCCATAGCCATCAGTACGTCGTACTGGAGATAGTATACGGGTGCTCGTTAGGTTACGAGTACACTGGATAGGACTCGTCGGGGACTGTCCGGTTGGTATTATACCTATCGTCAGTTATTAGTTCCCAGGTGACATGAGTACAGCTTAGTCCGCTGACTTGACACTGTCACTTCGCCTCAAGTGTTTTCCCACTGTACTTTGATTACTACCCTACCACGGCTCAAAGGAGTCGTGCAAACAGGTAGTGGTTGGGTACAGTCCCGAAGCACTTGGAGGCAGTGACGGTTAGACAGGATTCGTCTCTCCCGGTATTGGGGGTTGACATCGCGCTGTGTCTAGGAGAGCCATTACACGAGTAGTCCCTGGCCAGGGCAATCGAGATATACTGGTAGGCTTCCAGTGTTATCTCAGGGTGTTTTAGGCTTCACTCCGACACGACTTGTAAAGCTATTAGGGGACTGACGTTTACCGCCCCCCTAGGCCCGCCATGCGATGTATCAGACGAACAGACCGGACTGTACGGAGATTGTCACATTCAGGCTCAGTAGGAGTTCAGATGGGTTTCACCTCGTCAGTCTTCTTGTCGGCATCTGCCTGGGGACCGTTACGCACAGCTAGTGCCGCTTGCGGTCTGTGGTTAAACCCACTGCCAGCATAGTGTCGAGTCTTTAGAGTCCCACACAGAAAGCTATTTCGCCTTTAGGCAAAAGAGTAGAGGTCGCATGGTTTTGCGACAGGCCGCATGGTTTTGCGACAGGGTTCGGTCACATCCATACACTTGTGCACATACAGTGTCCGGACAGTTAACACTAGCGGGCTTTGGTTTAAGCCAGATCCTAGTGTACGTTTTGGGATTGGTTTTATCCAGTATGTATTCGTGTTCCTCGGAGCGCGGATGCAGGTGTGTATGCACAGTTGACAGAGAGACAGAGGCAGAGGATTCTCATTAGGGTTGTTGACTGTTGACTTTTGACCATTGAATTTTTGCTCAACCCTAATGAGAATATGATATGTAATTAACAATAATATTAATTAAGTATTATAGTGACATGGTTGTTGAGGGGTTGACTTTGTTGATTTGTTGACATTGTTGACCGGTTGACTAGGTTGGACTAGTTGGCCATCATGATGACAATGGTTGTCATTTTCATGCAAAGACTTTTGCTTGCTTGTTGTGGTTTGCAAAATGAGTGCATGGAAATGATATTGCCTTTGACATGATATGAACCATCACATAATACTTGATTAACATTATGGATCATGATGCTTTTGGATTATGAGAGGGTGTATGACAAAAGAGAGGCTCATTCTTTCATTATCTTTCTCTCTCTTGTTTTTGAGCTCCCTCTTCCTCTTGCTATCACCCTCTTCCTCTTGCTCTCTCTCAAGTCTAAGGTTCACTTGTCTCATGTGTTGAGAACCAATAACCAGAGAGAAAATCCCAACACACTCTTCTCTACTCACTCTAGTTCACAAGGTTTAGCAAACCAAGTGAACTAGTTTCTTCAAAGACCGAAGAAGAAGCCAAAGGTAGAAGCTTTCGAGGTGGATCTATCTTCCGCGCAAGGAGACGACGGAGTGAAGCCGATCCGGACAACCATCAAGAGATGAAGACGAAGGAGTTCAAGAAAGAAAGGTATAACCCCCTAACCGAGTAGTTAACAACTCCTAGTTAGGATGTTAGTTAGATGTTTAACAAAGATCCGGTTTTCAGTCCATGTTACCACCTCTAGAAAAGTTGTTTTTCACCAAATTCCGCATGCCCGAAAGTACCGGGAGAGGTAGCATGGACTTACAGTGGTATCAGAGCCTAGTTAAACTCTATCTAACATGTTAGCAAAGTAGCTAGAAGATCGATCAAAGAAAAAGTCCCGAAATGAACCCCGATATCATGCTTGCTGTCGAATTTTTCCTGTGTTCCAAAATTGATAAATCATAGCTTAAAATTCGGCTCTGGGTTTTTATAACAAACTGCCAAAATTTCGTCCACTGAACCAATCAAAGCGCCGCGGAAACGCGGCGGGAGCGTGCTCCCGCCGCGGTTCCGCGGCCGAGTTGACTCGGCAGTAGGAAACGTTGATTGCAGTTTGTTAAGTGGGGTATTTTGGGAATTTTGGAATATGTATTTTCTGCCCAGATTTTCCAGAACGAAAATTTTGTATTTGGGGCCTATAAATCCGTATTTTTGATCGAACTTCTAAAAGACTTAAGCTGACGGGTTTTTCTGTGATGTGATATTTGTATTGAACGTCTACTAATCGCTATATGACGATTAGTGGGGGTTATACAAATCTGTGATCTATAATTTCATTGGAATGTGTATATGAATTCATTGGATCGTCGCGGGTGAATAGCCGAGGGTAGTGAGACGAGAGTTTTCTTTTCTTTCAATTCATGTAAATTTGTAAATTGATGTAATAATTATTTGTATGGCCGCACAACCGGGTCGGGGTTGTAGCCGTCATTGTATAATTTCTTTTTACTGTTTTTGCTCCTAGGATAGACCCATGGAGGGGGTGCACAAACTACCGGGTATGCCGAAGTGCCGAGTGGCCTACTCACGGGGTTGAGGGAGGTTGCTTCGCTTCGGGTACTTGGCGGGTAGTTTGCCGCACCCGTAGGGGTCTTGGGTGGGGTGTTGGCTATTCACCGCGACCGTGTAATCTGCTTTTCGTTACAGGCTCGTACGAATTGCACCTTCCTAGTATATCCAATGTGTTCATCTGTGATCTGAAATATCTATCATTGCAATATATCTATATATGATATTATTTAGGCGTTGCTTATGTTTTACATCCGCGCTAGCCCAGCCCCCGCTCTGTCGTTAGTTAAGTAACCTAACGGGTAATGACGGGGCCCCGTGGCGAATGCGAATGGCATAAGCGTGCGTCATATTTTGGTTGTTTTCTGCAATGGTAGGTTTAAATGATGGGACGCATTAAAAGAACTAATGCAAGTATAACACGCATTAAAAGAACTAATGCAAGTAAAACACGCATTAAAAGAACTAATACAAGAAAATAAACCAAGTATAAATCGTTGGAACACTTTAGAGAAACCACTCGGTTCTTTTCAAAACTAACTTTTAAAAGCTGAGCTTAAGCCACTCCTTTTAAAAGCTATTTCGTTCCTTTGATTATATGAAGTTCACTACGTTCAAGGTTTCGCCAAAACCATTCGTAGCCCTCCGTCGTTTCGTATGAATATTCAATAGTATTCAAGCTATGTTTGTTGACCTTCGTCAAGGCATAGTGATTGGTAGCTGTTGGGTGTTCATATGTAGCATAGATGTGTTGGTTTGGGACAGTCGTATTACCTTGTTGACCTTCGTCAAGGGTATATACGGGTGGGTTCAAATTAACCTGGATAATGACGGGTAGAACTTGACATGTGACTTATGATTTGTTGACCTTCGTCAAGGTCATAAGAGCATGGGGAAAAAATCCACTTCGGGAGTTTCAAAAGAACTGAAACTTGCTAGCACTGCATACCATTTGGAGTGTGATTATTCTGGTAGGATTCCTTCAGTTTTGTCACGCAATGATTTTTGGATCCCGATCCTACTGTGAGTATATGCTACTCCTCGGGAAATTTCTCACTTAACGATCAATGCTATAAACCTAGTAGGTGTCTAGAAAGGTGTTAGCGGGGCTACGCCCCCAGGGAAGAGAGGTTCTTAAATTAAGGAACTTCGCGAAAGCGTTGGAAAACCTCCCTCGAAGTACCGACACCAGCCTGGCTGAACGGTTAAGCAAGAATTGTACGGTGAGATTGATCCTGACTAATTCTTCCTTTTTGGTTTGAGGAGGGATTCGAGAAACAGTGGGAGCCATCCTGTTTAGACAAACTAAAAACCACTCTAAACTTGCAAGAGCATCATGCTGAGTGTATTCTTCTCTCTCTCTTAATTGCAGCGACCCTGTGACCACACCTAGGTTACATCTAGATAATAAGATGACTGAACCTGACTGTTATGACTAGCAAAGGTCTGTCCAGATGTCCATTGCCCATGACAAGCTGGGACACCTCTTAACTAATCAAACCCCTGCCGTCTCAGGTCCAGATTCCCCTGTCACGGATGTTTACATCCGCAGGACATCGGAAAAGGATTGTGCGAAAGCCAAGTGCCTCGTATTAGCCTTAGTTGAAGGTGCAAACCAGAGGCAGCACGAGAAGATGGACTCAGTTTCTATCTTCCTCCATAACAAAGTTTTATATGGAGAGCAATCTCGTATCGCAAGATATGAGACCTCGAACGAATTGCTTCAAGCGAGGTTGGCTGTCGGGTCATCTGTAGGGGACAACGTCCTTACAGAGACCAGCTATTTTGAGCTCACGGACCTGGAGACCACGTTGGAGAATGGGTCAAGTACTGACTTAATTCTACAGTCCCTGCCCTCTGCTTTTACCCTGAAGGAAACCAGGGAAGAAGAAGAAGGAAAAGGAAGGGCAAAAGTTTCGAGACTTGATATGGTTAAAGAGGGTCGTTCCTATTGTAACGGGAATGAACATTGGCAGAAAGATTGCAGGGCTTGCAAAGCCAGTAGCGAGAATTCGAAGCATGTTGTGGCTTCAGCTTCGAGTGTGTTTGTGATTGAGAACTGTGTGTCAGTTAACCCTACTTCCTGGGTATTGGATACCGGATCAGGATCTCATATCTGTAATTCGTTACAAGCTCTGAGAAACCGTAGGGTTATCAGGAAAAGTGATATGACTCTCAGGGTTGCTAACGGAATGAGCATGGATGCTGAATCCATAGGGGAATATCATCTTGGACTGACAACTGGGCAGATATTGATTTTGCGTAACTGTTTGTATATACCAGATGCGACTTGTAATATCATATCTGTATCCTTACTTTCTAAGGAAGGATATGAATTTACTTTTGTAAGCGATGTAGTACACATCCACCTAAATCAAGTTCTGATTGGGTCAGGTATATTACAGAACGGAATTTACGTGTTAAATAAAGCTCAGATTTTCAGTGTCCAGAACACACTTAAAAGAAAGTCTCCGGAAACAAATCAGGCTTTCTTATGGCATTGTAGACTGGGTCACATTAATGAAACACGATTAACTAAGTTACATAAAGAAGGGTACTTGAATCCGTTCGACTATCAGTCTTATGCCACTTGGGAATCTTGTCTCATGGGAAAGATGACAAAGACTCCGTTCACTGGACGCGGAGAAAGAGCGAGCAAGCTCTTGGGACTCATACACAGTGATGTGTGTGGTCCAATGTTTACACATGCGCGAAGTGGTTATTCATACTTCATTACTTTCACAGATGATTTCTCTAGGTATGGACATGTCTTCTTAATGAAGCACAAATCCGAGGCCTTTGGGAAATTTCAAGAATACAAGAATGAAGTTGAAAAACAAACCGGCAAAAGTATCAATATTCTAAGATCAGATCGAGGTGGAGAATACTTGAGTGCCGAGTTTCTGGGCTACTTAAAAGAGAATGGAATTCTCTCTCTACTTACTCCTCCATACACACCACAACACAACGGTGTATCGGAAAGGCGGAATCGGACCCTATTGGATATGGTTCGTTCCATGATGAGTAAGGATGAGTTACCGCGATCTTTCTGGGGTTATGCACTAGAAGCAGCTGCATATCTCTTGAACAAGGCTCCAACCAAGACTGTGCCTACCACCCCATATCAGATATTGAGTGGGAAGAAACCCTGTCTTAAGTATCTTATGGTATGGGGATGTCCAGCTTTTGTAAAAAAGCAGCATGCGGACAAGCTCGAGGCACGCTCAGTACTGTGTAAGTTTGTGGGATACCCAAAGAACTCCAGAGGGTATCTTTTCTATTCCGCAGAAGAACAAAAAGTTTTTGTTTCTCCGCATGCCCACTTCTTGGAAACTGAATTTTTGGAAAATCAGATAAGTGGGGGCGCAATAGAACTGGAAGAAATTCTAGAACCACAAGCTGTTACTGAAAGCTTGGATGAACCAGACGTTTCAGGAGAACCGGACATTCCTACGCCGCTCCGCAGGAGTAGTAGGCAGTCTCATCCGCCCAAGAGATACTACGGTTTTCTCATAAACGGGGATAGAGAGGATTGCATCATAGATTATAATGAGCCTACTAGCTTCCAGCAAGCCATTCAAAGCGCTGACTCGGTAAAATGGCTGGATGCAATGCGGACCGGGATGGAGTCCATGTACACCAACAAAGTTTGGACTTTGGACTTTGCTCCAGAAGGGGTAAAACCCGTAGGCTGCAAATGGATCTTCAGAAAGAAGATTGGTGTAGATGGGAAGGTTGAAACCTATAAAGCTAGGCTCGTTGCAAAGGGTTTTCGTCAAAGACCTGGTTTGGACTATGACGAGACCTTTTCTCCGGTAGCCATGCTTTAATCCATTCGGATCCTTCTTGCCATTGCTGCCTTCCACGATTATGAGATCTGGCAGATGGACGTAAAGACGGCTTTCCTAAATGGAAATTTGGAAGAGTGCGTCTATATGGATCAGCCAGAGGGATTCATTCAGAGTGGGAGCAGCGGTAAAGTGTGCAAGTTGCTCAAGTCCATCTATGGACTTAAGCAGGCATCGCGGAGTTGGAACATCTGCTTTGATGATACTGTCAAAGAATTCGACTTTGTCAAAAACCCAGATGAACCATGCATTTACAGTAAGATTGTAGGGAGAAATGTGGTATTCCTCGTCTTGTACGTCAATGACATTCTCCTAATAGGAAATGATATTCCTATGCTACAGTCAGTCAAAGGATTCTTGTCGTAGAGGTTCTCCATGAAGGACCTGGGCGATGCCAACTACATTCTGGGGATCCAGATCTATCGTGATAGATCTAAGAGGACATTGGGACTTTCACAGTCAAGGTACATCGACACCATACTTATAAAATTCAGTATGGAAGATTCCAAGCGCGGTAATCTACCGGCTTGTCACGGAATCACCCTCTCCAAAGAGATGTCTCCCAAGACTGATTTGGAAAGGGCTCGCATGTCATCAATACCCTACGCATCTGCGGTAGGCTCTATTATGTATGCGATGTTATGTACCAGACCAGATGTAGCATACGCATTGAGCGTTATAAGCCGGTATCAGTCGAACCCAGGTGAGAAACACTGGATAGCAGTAAAGAACATTCTCAAGTACCTGAGAAGGACTAAGGAGATGTTCTTGGTGTATGGCGGAAAAGACCTCCAGATTGAGGCCTTTGCCGACTCCAGCTTCCAGAGTGACAAGGATGACTCCAAGTCCATGCCGGGTTATGTCTTTACCCTCAATGGAGGGGCGGTTTGCTGGAAGAGTTCCAAGCAGGAAACCGTTGCTGACTCAACCATGAAAGCGGAGTACATAGCTGCTTGCGATGACGCAAAGGAAGTTGTCTGGATGAAGAAGTTCTTCACGGAACTTCAGGTGGTTCCTACCAGTGTTGATCCAATACTGCTGTATTATGACAACAACGGCGCTATAGCTTTAGCGAAGGAACCCAGGTCCCATCAGAAGTCCAGGCACATTTTGAGGCGGTTCTACCTGATCAGGGAGATCATTGATCGCCGGGAGATCGAGGTAAAGAGAGTAAATTCAGAAGATAACACTGCAGATCCACTCACGAAGGCCCTACCCCAGACTCAGTTCGAGCGGCTGATCGAGATGATAGGTCTTCGATATGCCAGAACATGGCCTTAGTGCAAGTGGGTGATTGTTAGTGTATTTGTCCTAGAGGCCATTACTGTATCATACTAGTTTGTATATTACTTAATGGAAGCTTGGGATATTCACCATGTATAAACAATCTTGCTCAAAATAGTAGTATGCTACTTGGTTTGTTTCTACTTCAATGTGTACATGTGTTTATTTTAGTATATCACCTATACACATTAGTGGAGCCCTTAGGATCTTTGCTTGATTACCAGCGTTGTGATGGCAGTCACACTAGTGGGGGCTGGGTAATCTATAAGCACATCCTTATACAGGTCCCTAGTCGCAGGACTATCGAGACAGAGCATCGATACTCCGTAGTAGACTAGCGTATGCCCTTCTCATCCCAGTGTGGGAGATGGTCTGTCCCACAGCCATCAGTACGTCGTACTGGAGATAGTATACGGGTGCTCGTTAGGTTACGAGTACACTGGACATGACTCGTCGGGAACTGACCGGTTGGTATTATACCTATCGTCAGTTATCAGTTCCCATGTGACATGAGTACAGCTTAGTCCGCTGACTTGACACTGTCACTTCGCCTCGAGTGTGTTCCCACTGTACTTTGATTACTACCGTACCATGGCTCAAAGGAGTCGTGCAAACAGGTAGTGGTTGGGTACAGTCCCGAAGCACTTAGAGGCCGTGACGGTTAGACAGGATTCGTCTCTCCCGGTATTGGGGGTTAACATCGCGCTGTGTCTAGGAGAGCCATCACATGAGTAGTCCCTGGCCAGGGCAATCGAGATATACTGGTAGGCTTCCAGTGTTATCTCAGGGTGTTTTGGGCTTCACTCTGACACGACTTGTACCGCTATTAGGGGACTGACGTTTACCGCCCCCTAGGCCCGCCATGCGATGTATCAGATGAACAAAACGGACTGTACGGAGATTGTCACATTCAGGCTCAGGAGGAGTTCAGATGGGTTTCACCTCGTCAGTCTTCTTGTCGGCATCTGCCTGGGGACCGTTACGCACAGCTAGTGCCGCTTGCGGTCTGTGGTTAAACCCACTGCCAGCGTAGTGTCGAGTCTTTAGAGTCCTACACAGAAAGCTATTTCGCCTTTAGGCAAAAGAGTAGAGGTCGCATGGTTTTGCGACAGGTCGCATGGTTTTGCGACAGGGTTCGGTCACATCCGTGCACTTTTGTACGTACAGTGTCCGGACAGTTAACACTAGCGGGCTTTGGTTTAAGCCAGATCCTAGTGTATGTTTTGGGATTGGTTTTATCCAGTATGTATTCGTGTTCCTCGGAACGCGGATGCGGGTGTGTATGCACAGTTGACAAAGAGACAGAGGTAGAGGATTCTCATTAGGGTTGTTGACTGTTGACTGTTGACCATTGACTTTTTGCTCAACCCTAATGAGAATATGATATGTAATTAACAATAATATTAATTAGGTATTATAGTGACATGGTTGTTGAGGGGCTGACTTTGTTGACTTGTTGACTTTGTCGACCGGTTGACTAGGTTGGACTAGTTGACCATCATGATGACAATGGTTGTCATTTTCATGCAAAGACTTTTGCTTGCTTGTTGTGGTTTGCAAAATGAGTGCATGGAAATGATATTGCCTTTGACATAATATGAACCATCACATAATACTTGATTAACATTATGGCTCATGACGCTTTTGGATTATGAGAGGGTGTATGACAAAAGAGGGGCTCATTCTTTCATTATCTTTCTCTCTCTTGTTTTTGAGCTCCCTCTTCCTCTTGCTATCACCCTCTTCCTCTTGCTCTCTCTCAAGTCTATGGTTCACTCGTCACATGTGTTGAGAACCAAGAACCATAGAGAAAATCCCAACACACTCTTCTCTACTCACTCTAGTTCACAAGGTTTAGCAAACCAAGTGAACTAGTTTCTTCAAAGACCGAAGAAGAAGGCAAAGGTAGAAGCTTTCGAGGTGGATCTATCTTCGGCGCAAGGAGACGACGGAGTGAAGCCGATCCGGACAACCATCAAGAGATGAAGACGAAGGAGTTCAAGAAAGAAAGGTATAACCCCCTAACCGAGTAGTTAACAACTCCTAGTTAGGATATTAGTTAGATGTTTAACAAAGATCCGGTTTTGAGTCCATGTTACCACCTCTAGAAAAATTGTTTTTCACCAAATTCCGCATGCCCGAAAGTACCGGGAGAGGTAGCATGGACTTACACTAGCTACCATTCACTACGCCTTGACTAGGTCAACAAACGCAACACGGATACTAAATAATACCAATCTGAAATGACGGAGGGCTACGGCTGGGTTTTTGGCGAAAAACCCGTTAACATAATGAACTTGATATCGTTGAAGGAACATGATTGCCTTTTTTTGAAAATATAGTGGAGAAAACTTTTGCTAAAGAGGTCACTCCATGTGAAGGGATCTCGACTCTTTCCTCGTCGAATGAGGTGTAGGATATTCTAAACTGAATACCTCGATGCAAAGCAAGATTAATCGACTATAGTGAAGTTATTACCCTGACGCAAACTTTTGTCCAAGGGGTCACTCCCGATGAAGGGATCTCGGCCCTTGCCTCGTCGAATGAAGTGCTAGGCATTCATAACCGAATACCTCTGTGCAAAACAAAAATGAACGTCCTTGCAATAACAGCTTTTTGAAAATTGTTCCAACAACGTCTTTTAGGTTTATTTTGTTGCATTAATTTAATGTGTCCCATCAATTAATCCTACCATTGCAGAAAACAACGAAAATATGACGTACGCTTATGCCATCCGCATTCGCCACGGGGTCCCGTCATCACCCGTTAGGTTACTTACCTAACGACAGAGCGGGGGCTGGACTAGCGCGGATGCAAAACATAAGCAACGCCTAAATAGATATCATATATAGATATATTCACATTCATCAGATGCAATGATAGCCATTCCAGATCACAGATGAATACTTTGGATATACTAGAAATCTGCATTTCGTTCGAGCCTGCAACGAAGGACAGATTACACGGTCACGATGATTAGCCAAATACCCCACCCTAGACCCCTACGGGTGCGGCAAACTACCCGCTAAATACCCGAAATGAAGCAACCTCCCTCAACAACGTGAGTAGGCCACTCGGCACTTCGAGGTACCCGGTAGTTTGTGCACCCCACCTTGGGTCTATCCTAAGAGTAAAAACAGTAAAAAGAAATTATACAATGGCGGCTATAACCTCATCCCGGATGTGCGGCCAAACAAATAATATTACATCAATTTACATATTACATGAATTGAAAGATAAAGAAAACTCTCATCTCACAACCCCCCGGCTATTCATCCGCGACAATCCAATGAATTCATATAACAAACCATCCACATTACAGATCACAGATATGTATAACCTCCACTAATCGACGTATAGCGATTAGCAGACGTTCAATACATATATCACATCACAGATATAACTCATTAGCCAAAGTCTATAGAAAATCGATCAAAATACGGACCTGTAACCACCCCAAAAACAAATTTTGTTCTCTGGAAATTCTGGGCAGAAACAAACCATCCTAAAAATCACAAAACACCAATACAAGAACACTGCAAGAAGTTTGACCCACGGCCGAGTTAACTCGGCCGCGGATCCGCGGCAAGAGCATGCTCTTGCCGCGGTTCCGCGGCGCTTTAACCGACTCACTGGACCAAATTTCTTCTGTGTTCTGTAAAAACCCTGAGCCGATTTTTAGTATGTGATTTATTATTTTTTGAACAGATCTAAAAATCGGCAGAAAGTTTGCTTTTTCGGCGTGTTTTGCGTTTTTTTTTCCGATCGAAATTCTAGATACTTTGCTAACATGCTAGTGTGTGTTTAGCTAGGCTCTGATACCACTGTTAGGTCCACGTTACCTCTCCCGGTTCTTTCGGGGTTGCGGAAATGGTGAAAAACAATTTTTAGGGTTTTAGTAACATGGACTAGAAAAGCCAAATCTTTTCTAAACAACACACTGGCAACAACTACGAGCATTACCTACTCGGTTTGGGGGTTATACCTAGTCTTGAACTCCTTCTATTCTTGTTGTTCTCCACCTTGCTTGCTCCTTGTGGTAGTTTGAACGACTCCTCCTCCTCGTCTCCTCTTTGCTGAAGATAGATCCACCCGAAGGCCTCGAACTTGAGCTCCTACCTCAACCTTGAGGTAACTAATGTATTAGGCTTGCTAGACCTTCAACCTTAGGATGAGTAGCGATGAGTTTTGGTGTTTTATCTTGAAGGCAAAATGGTTCTCAACTTATGAGAGGGATTTTGCCTTGAGAGAGAGAAAAAGGATGAGAGCTATGGATAAGAGAGAATATGCAAGTAAGAATGATCAATTTTTTTACAACCATCCTCTCATATTTCAGAAAATGATAATAATAATAATAATTAACAATTTGTGATGGTGAGTTGATGAATGACCATTATCATTTCATTCATTAAATTCTTTGTGCCAAAAATAAGAAGCATCTATGAAAACAAATGATGATGGTCAACAAGTCTACTTTGGTCAACTGGTCAACTAAAGTCAACAAGTCAACAAAAGTCAAGAATTCAACTCAACCATGGCACAATAATTGTTAACTAATATTATTAATCATATTTCCTATTCTCATTAGGGTTTGCAAAAAGACAACAGTCAACTGTGCATACACACCCGTACCATAACCCTAATGAGAATCCTCTGCCTCTGTCTCAGTCAACTGTGCATACACACCCGCATCCATATTCCGAGGAACACGAATACAAAGAGATAAAACTAATCCCAAAACATATACTAGGATCTGGCTTAGTCCAAAGATCGCTAGTAATAACTGTCCAGACACTAAACGTGCACAAGTGCGCGGATGTGAACGAACCCTGTCGCTGAACCATGCGACCTCTACTCTGTTTTGCCCAAAGGCGAATAACCCTCTGTATGGGACTCTAAAGACTCGACACTACGCTGGCAGTGGGGTTAACCACAGACCGAAAGTGGCACTAGCTGTACGTAACGGTCCCCAGGTAGATGCCGATGAGAAGACTGATGAGGTGAACCCATCCGAACTCCTACTGAGCCTGTATGTGACAATCTCCGTACAGTCCTGTCTATTCATCTAAGAGTATCGCATGGCGGGCCTAGGGGGGTGGTAAACGTCATTCCCCTAATAGCGGTACAAGTCGTGTCGGAGTATAGCCCAAGACACCCTGAGAAACTACTGGTAACACTACCAGCAAATCTCGCTTGCCCTGGCCAGGGACGACTATATGTAATGGCTCTCCTTGACACAGCGCGATATCAACTCCCAATACCGGGAGAGGCGAATCCTGTCTAACCGTCACTGCCTCCAAGTGCTTCGAGACTGCACCCAACTACTACCTGTTTGCATGACTCAGTAGTGCCATGGTAGGAATGTAATCAAAGAACAGTGGGAACACACTCGAGGCGAAGTGACAGTGTCAAGTCTGCGGACTAAGCTGTACTCATGTCACCTAGGAACTGTTAACTGACGATAGGTATAATACCAACCAACAATTCCCGACGAGTCATGTCCAGTGTACTCGTAACTTAACGAGCACCCGCATACTATCTCATGTACGACATACTGACGGCCGTGGAACAGACCGTCTTCCCAGCTGGGATGAGAAGCGCATACGCTAGTCTAGTCCGGAGTATCGATGCCCTGTCTCGATAGTCCTACTACTAGGGACCTACATAAGGATGTGCTTGTGGATTACCCAGCCCCCACGAGTCTGATTGCCATCACAACGCCGGTAATCAAGCAAAGATCCTAAGGGCTCTACTAATGTGTATAGGCAATATGTTAAAAGAAACACATGTACACACATTGAAGTAGAAACAAACCAAGTAGCATACTCCTATTTTGAGCAAGATTGTGTATACAATGGTGAATATCCCAAGCTTACATTAAGTAATATACAAACTAGTATGATACAGTAATGGCCTCTAGGGCATATACACTAACATATTAGGCATGGATACAAGCTTGTAGAAGCTAATGGATTCATTGACCAAGTCCACTCTTTTGTTCCACTTGTAGATATTTGTTAACCCAACCATTATACCTTAGCCATGGTTAACTCTCTACATGAGTTCGTGTATGACACCAACTCGCCCATGGTTGCTATTCTCACCTCATGAGAGTTCATTCTCCTTTTTCTTCACTTGAGCTTCTTCTTCCTCATGAAAAGTTTGCTAGCTTTTTCCAAGGTGAGAAAATATTGTGAGAAAAAGAAAACTAAAGAGAGCCCATTTCCTACTTCATCTTCCTCTACTATTAGCCATTTAGTTTAGGGTGTTTGCTTCACTAATCTCACCATTAGTGAAGAGGTAGCATGAGCTTGAGTCTCCTCGACGTAGATCTTCTTCGGCCTCGAAGACATTGAGCAAGTGTGTTCATTTCATCATGTGCACCCTCACAAGAGTCTGGGTCTTCACAACTCGCACCGAAGGGACTACTACACGGAGCTTTAGAAGTGAAGGACCGGTTTACAATGGTTGTATTCCCTCATTCACATAGATGTAAAGTGCTTACATTATGATTCGTCGGATTTTCTAGTTTCGATTCTAGGGTTAGGGTTAGCTAGAACGGCAAAAATTGAAATATGGCATGGATGATGCCTTACAAAACCTTGTTTCCATACTAGGCGACCCTACTGTGGTATCAAAGAAATGCTACAAAATTAGACGATGTTTGCTAGGATTACGAAACTGAAACTACTCCGAAACACCCGATACGATAACTTAGTTTCTGTCAATTTTAAAAAGTCTTCAAAAATTTTTTTAAACAACTATAGAATGTTGTATGTGATATAACATGAACACTATGAAAATTTGAGGTATTTTTGTGCAATTTTGGCCGGCCACAATCCCCCCAAAACCGAGCTCGCCGGGTCCATTTGGTATTTTGGGCTTCAAATATTCATGGTGTTCCAGTCTCTGGGTTTTGTTGTTTCAGGTGTTGTTTTTTTTTGCTAATTTTTCATGTGATGTTGACTTTCTGCAAAAGCAATTCGGATTGTTTCGTAATCATAATTCTAACATGTTTTCGGGTTATCTAGACGACGTTAAAAAGTTCGTACGGATATCAATAACCCAATTTTTCCTTTGCTGAAAATTTCCAAGAGTTGTATTTGTCCGAGTTTAAAATTGTCAGAAAATCTTGCAAGCGATTCTATGGACCCTCTAGAAGAACGATACCCAAACTAGACTTTTTGGATCGCGGAACCGCGGTCATACCCTAGGGTTTGACGCAATTCTGTAGCGACATGAGTGAGGCATGGGTCGGCCCTTCTACAGATGGTTCATAGGAGCTGTGGCAATTTCTGGGTACTTTTTGAACTCCGTTCAAGTGTTGAGCTTGTTTGTAAATTTTGGATGCTTGCTTATTCGATCGAAAAGTTCAACTTCGTCTAGCTATCTGTGCTTGTGATACAATATTTGGAATCCACAAATGTAGTTATGTGATAACTAGTTTGAATTTTATAAATCTAGCAGTTTAGTCTCAGTTGATCGGTTGCCACGGAATTTTGATGTGGATCAAAAGTCCGTTGCAATTACGTAGTGTACGTGGATACTCGCCGGGTAACCTTACTAGATAGCCACACCCCATAGCCCCGACCAAGTGACTGTAGGAGAACCCCGTCACCAAAAGCATCCGTTCGGGTGCTCGCGGCTACGGTATTCCGCCTAAGTTGACTTCGTCGACGGCATCAGGGGTGCGGCCGTCTACTAAAGTTTCCGACGAGCATTCGATCAGGTTATCGGTAATCTTGTTGAATTACCGGACTAATTATTGGAAAGTTTTTTCACTATCGAGACTAAAATGCGGGGTTTATAATTGTTAGGTATGTGATGTCCAAGGAATTCATTTTGGTGGGCATGAAATCCAAAGTATGTGATAAATTGGGTTTATGATGTCTAAGGTGGCTGCGGATTCCAATTGTTGTAGTTTTTCACTTTCTTTTCAGCGACCGTAAGTGTAATATGTGGTGTATCGCTAGTTTCGTTGCTATATGTCAACGACAATTAAGATACATATATTTACTTACGTTGATGACATGTCATGTTATGTGTTGCTGGGATATGTTATATTAAATCGTCGTGTTTTGAATAGCCGGGTTTTTTATGTGAAATAAGTGTTTTTTATTTTCATTCATGTAAAATTCATTGTATGTAATATTCTTTTATTGGGGCACTTCCGGGTTGAGAATGATGTCACCATTGATGTATATTATTTACTTTTCTGCATTAGGATAGACCCAAGGCGGGGAGCACAAATAACCGGGTTCTAGGGTCCAGTGGGAGACCATCTCGAGGAGTCCAGACCGGGTCTCCTAACTCTAGAATTGGTAGGGTTGCTTGCCGCTTTCGTAGGGGTCTAGGGATGCGGGTTTAGCTATTCTTCGCGACCATGGAATCCGTGTTTTTTTACAGGCTTAATATAAAACACGGAATTCCTTGTATATCCAATATTTCATATGTGTTCTTCTGTTGCTGATATTTTGTGACGTGATCACCTGATATGTTATGAGACGAATGCCTATATTATATATATGAGGTATAATTAATATTGCTGCTTTCGTTTCATATGTGATGCTTAGGGAGCATAATTTTGATGGGACTTCATTAATGAGATTAATGAAATAAAAGAAACCTAAAGATGTTGTAAAACTTGTTTTAAAAACTGGTAGCTCTAGTTCTTGCTTTGCATAGAGGTATTCCTTATAGAATATCCAGCACCTTATTCGATAAGGAAAGAGCCGAGATCCCTTCACCGGGAGTGACCTCTTTAGCGAAACTAGCAGATGCTACACGTAGTTTGTCTTTTTATTGCTTCTATAGTTTTTGCTTTGCATAGTGGTATTTGTGAAATATCCTACACCTTATTCGATAAGGAAAGAGCCGAGATCCCTTCACTAGGAGTGTCCTCTTTAGCAAAACTAGTAAAAGCATCAAAAACACTCCTTTTCAAAATCACTCGATTCTACGACGATATCAAGTTCATTACGCAAAAGGTTTTCTTAAAAACCTGTCGTAGCCTAAGTCATTTCAGATAAGTACTACTTAGTATTCGTGCTACGTTTGTTGACCATATTAAGGCGTAGTGTGCGGTAGCTGATTAGTGCTTATTGTTGGAGATAGTGCCCTCAGAGTCAATTATTGGATCACAGGGACGTGATTGCAATGATTGAGGGAGGACCTATCCCGGTAGGACAGTCTTACTCGAGATGATAGTATGCTATCTAGGTTACATTTATCATCGTGTACTGCTTCAGGTGACCTTACAGGTCGCTATTACACGCTGATAGAGCCCCTAGGATTCTTGATTGACTGCCGGCAGTATGATGGCGATCATATACGTGAGAGCTGGTGGTCTATAAGAACATCCTTAAAAGGTCCCTAGTCGTGGGAGTTTCGAGACAGGGCATCGATTCTCCAGAGTAGACTAGTGTATACAGTCGAGACCCCGATGAGGGGCGGTGGCCGGTCTCACAAGCCACTGGTGTCAGTTGGTTCACCTAAGATGTATACAGGTGCTCGTTGGGTTATGAGTACACCGGACAGGACTCGCCGGGAACATGCTAGTTGGTCTTATACCTGACGTCAGATAGCAGTTCCCTGGTGACATGTGTACAGGTTAGTTCATCGACCTGGGGATCGTCATTTGTCTCGTGTGAGTTCCCACTGTACTTTGATTACTACCCTACCACGGCTCAAAGGAGTCGTGCAAACAGGTTTTAGTTGGGTACAGTCCAGAGCCACATGGAGGCAGTGAGCGGATCTTCAGGGGTTCGTCTCTCCCGGTATTGGGGGTGAGGTCGCGCTGTGTCTGGGAGAGCCATTACACAAAGCCCTCGGCCGAGGCGGAGATTTACTGGTAGGTATTCCAGTAGTATCTCAGGGTGTTCTGGGCTACACTCCGACACGACTTGTACCGCTTTTGGGGGTCTGACTTTTACCAACCCCCTAGGCCCGACATGCGATGCTCATGGACGAACGGACCGGACTGTACGGATATTGTCACTGACAGGCTCGGTAGGGTGTCAGGATGAGTTCGCTCATCGACGTCCCTTTTGGTCAATAGCTGGTGGCCCGTCACGTATTGGCTAATACCTCTGACGTGCTAGTGGTTAAATCCACAGCCATAGTATTGACGAGTCTTTAGAGTCCACCACACTTTCAGTTACTCAAGCTTTCGGGCGAAACGCTGTAGAGGCCGTATGGAGATATGGCAGGGTCCGATCAGATCCGTGCGGTATTGTACGGATCAGGATCGGACGGTTTGTACTAATGGCCGTATAGCTATATGGCATGGTTCGATCAGATACGTGCGGTATTGCACGGATCAGGATCGAACGGTTTTTACTAGCCGGCTTTGGTTTAAGCCGGTCCTAGTTTAGTACAGTGTAGATTTTGCCTCATTGCATTTGTATCCGGTCAGAATACAAATGCGGGTGTGTATGCACAGTATCGGGGTTTTCCTGTAATTTATTACGGGACCAGTTTTCTGGAGTTGCCAGTTTGAATTCCGTTCCGGCCGGTTTTCCTTTGTTCTTTCCCGGCCGGACTTTTCCGATGGAGGGTGTTATTTGCAAGTTTGCAAATAACACATTGTGGAGGGGTTTCTTGCAAATGTATTAATTATGAAAGCATCTTTTTTATTCCTTTCTTTTCTATCATCATTTCTTGTAAAAGGTGATTAGGGTTGATTTGTGTTTGATGTGAGATTGTTATGATGAGGTTTGGATATGGTCACTATTCTCTTTATCCTACACTCACCTCCCTCTTGCATTTTAGTATTCCTTCCTCCACCATTCTCATCACAATATGGTTGAAGACATTTGAGAGAAAAGAAGATGAGAGCTTCATTTTTGAGAGTGTAGTTTTTGATCTCTTTTCATGTCAAGAAAAATGCAAGCACCATTTTTCTTATCTTGATTCATCCATCATATTCAAAGGCAACAAACCCAAATGAGACATAGCCTCTACACTACTTTCTACAGCATTTCTTGGGCATGTCGACTTGCCGGCTTCATGCACGAGTTGCTTCGTTATTGAGGCGGGAGCCCGAAAAAGACGCAAGCGATGTAGTGCCCTTCCGGCGAGGAGGCGACGATGTGGAGACAAGACTTTCCGCGGGAGATCGGGACGATGACGAGAAGACCGGAGGACTCGGATCACTCGGTATACTTCTCTTCCCTTCTCTTGTTAGCTAGCATTAGTTTAATGGTTACGATCCGGGTATATTGTCCGCGGTAGCGCCAGTTTCCAAGTAAGGAAAATTTTGATTCCGCATTTTGGCCTCGGATAGACGGCCGGGGCGCTGCCGTGGCGCAACATGGTATCAGAGCCATGCCATTAACCTTGCATAGCTTGTTCTAGTGTGTTTTACATTTCCGATCGAACAAAATCCCAAAAACCACATTTCGTATGCATCAGTTTTCTGTCGATTTTTTCCGAGCTCTAAAAATTTTTCAGGTTGTAAAAAACTAATGTACTGGAAATTCTAAGACTTCTGTAAAAATTCGACACATTCAGTCGATCACTGTAGCGCGGAAACGCGGCCAAACCCCCCCTTGGGCCGCGGTTCCGCCGCACATTGGTGTCTTCACTGTGTCCAATTTTTCCAGTGGGCTTGTGGGCTGATTTTGGGGGTTTTGGGATATTAAATTTGGGCCCAGATTTTCTGTGAGTGCTACGGTATTGCTTGGGGGCCCACTTGTTAATTGTTTGATCGATCGGATATTTTAAACACATTATTTCACAGTATTTGCATTATATCTGCGACCGTGAATGTCACTTGATATGTAAATCCGGTCTAACTGCTATAGCCCGGTTAGAAGGATTTGCGAACGTGACTTTCACGTTGATGTTCTATGTATTGCTGTGATGTTGCGGATCGGTCGTGGGGGATAGCCTGGATGCAATGCTAGTACAGTTGTGGTTTTATATGTACATTTGTTATTGCGGGGCGAGCGTCCGACATGTGGACTGCCGTCACTGCCTGTTTGTATTATTCTTTTGGGGCACGACCTGGTTGCGGTCGATGTACCCGTTGTATGTATATTTTACTTTCTGTACTTGGATTACCCCGCGGAGGGGTGCACGGATAGCCGGGTTCTAGAGGGCAACGGGCCCGCATCTCATGGCATTGAGACGGAGGGGGCTTCACTCTAGGATTGGCGGGCTATTCGCCGCACTCGTAGGGGCTACAGGTTGACCCAGGAGGGGTGCCCAAGTTACCGGATTCCGTGAAGTGCTGGGTGGTCCATTCACGGTGCTGGAGGGGACTGCCTCGCTTCAGGTCTTGGCGGGTGACTTGCCGCACCCGTAGGGGTCTAGGATTTCATTACACAGGCTATCCACACGACCAGGGGAACGTCGGGTTTCAGCAGCGGCTCTGTGAAACCCGGGGCTTCCAGATATCTGTATTGTTCTGTGATGCTGTACTTTTCTGTGATGTTGCATTCTTATCACGCCTTGAGCGAATATAATATATTGGTATATATATTAGTAGATGTTGTATATGTTTTGCATCCGCGCTAGTCCAGTCCCCGCTCTGTCGTTAGTTAAGTAACCTAACGGGTGATGACGGGACCCAGTGGCGAATGCGGATGGCATATACGTACATCAGTATATTTTCGTTTTTTATGGTGTGATCAATTGATGGGACCGCGTTGATTCGGATCAATGCAAGATAAACAAAACTATTCTGATGTTGTTGGAACACTTTTCAAAAAGCTGTTATTGCAAGGACGTTCACTTTTGTTTTGCATCGTGGTATTCATTTGGAATATCCTGCTCCTCAGTCGACGAGGCAAGGGCCGAGATCCCTTCACCGGGAGTGACCCCTTGGACAGAAGTTTGCGTCAGGGCATTAACTTCACTATAGCCGATTACTGTTGCTTTGCATCGTGGTATTCAGTTGGAATATCCTGCACCTCATTCTACGGGGAAAGAGCCGAGATCCCTTCACCGGGAGTGACCTCTTTAGTAAAGGTTTTCGTCACTATATTTTTTAAAAAGTTATCCAGTTCCTTCAACGATATCAAGTTCATTACGTTAAAGGTTTTTCGCCAAAAACCATTCGTAGCCCTCCGTCATTTCAGATTAGTATTACTTAGTATTCGTGCTGCGTATGTCGTGCTTAGCCGAGGCGTAGTGTTCGGTAGCTATGTAATGGTTTTCTGTTGCATGGATATGAGATTGGTTAGGACAGCCGTGCGGTCATTTTGGCTCAGTCAAGGACTCGTGCGGGTGGGTCTAATGCAATCAAGATAATGACGGGTTGAACTTGACTAGGATCCTTTGATATGTTGGCTCAGTCAAGGTCACTTGGGTCCTAGGGGTAAAAAATCTCATCGGGAGTTTCAAAAGAACTGAAACTTGCCAGGCATGCGCATACCTTCTGGAGTGTGGTGAATTGAGTGGATTCCGTCTAGTTATCATGCGATGATAGTTGGATCCCGATCCCAACTGATGAGTTGGTTTACTCCTCGGGTGATCCCGACTAATTCTTCTTTCAGGTTTGGGGAAGAATTTGAGGTTACAGTGGGAGGTTTCCAGATTAGATAAAGTGATAACCATTCTGATCTAGGTTAGAGTGCACGCTGAGTGTTTCTTTTCTCTCTCTCTTTGGCAGCAACCATTGACCCGACCCTGGACTATGACTCAGTGACCAAGTTGACCGAACCTTCTTAACACAGGCTTTTGGATTGTCAGAGTTGCAAACCTCATTGCCACTCCTACTTTTACTCTTTTCTCCAGGACACCCCATATTACTACGAACGTCCACTTCCATTGGACAAAACCATCGTATGGTTATATACGAACTCGAAGGACTTCGAGGATGGTTTTCGGTTCTGGAGAAAACGGATAGGATTATTCAGTTGTCTTTTCCCTTGTACCTTCTCTCAAGTTGTGAGTACTCCTTGGTTTAGGAGATAGTACACCTATTTACGCAAATTGGATAGTCTTCTTCCAAACCTTAGGCTGGTGCCGAACAGTAGGGAATGAAGAAAACCAATTAGCATAACGATGGTGTGCAGAAGGTATTAAGTTAAGACAAAGCAAGGGATTAGTAAGAGGGCAAAGTAAATTGCGACTGCTATTCACGACCGAACCAAGTATTTCTTCGCCAATCCTAAATCACCTTTGTATTTCTCCAGGACACTCCGTATCACTATGAAGATCCACAGTTTATTTGGATACTCCATCGTATGGTTATATACGAACTCGAAAGGAACTTGTTCCAGTTCGGGGATGGATTCTGGTTCAGGAGAAATAGGAATAAGGTTTATTCGGTTGTCTTTTATCTTCACCGTCTCTCGCTTTGCGAGTGCTCCTAGGATTAGGACAATACACCTTTTATGCTTATTGGATAGTCTTCTTCCAAACCATTGGCTGGTGCCGAACGGTAGGGAAGGAAGAAAACCAATTGGCCTAAAGGGGTGTGCAGAAGGTAATGACTAAAGACATATAAAGGGATTAGGAGAGGTGGCAAAGAATTATACGGTTATAATTGTGAATCTGGATAATGGAAGAGGCATTACTAAGAATACCGGAATACCCCACCGAAACATTTCAATATTTCAGTTTCACTGTGTAATGTTAAAAGAAAACTGATTTCCCGATTAGATACTTACTCCAGGGTATGTATTTACCAGGTATGATTCTCACATCAGTATGGTTTTACAGATGGTGAGTGGGAGTAAGTCATTGGGAATAGGGTGATCATCCTCATTATATCGGGATTCGTTGTAATCGGTGATATTTGAGGAGATCATCTGGGCTGTTTGCCAGTCGGCAAATATTTGGTTTTGAATATCCGCTGTTGTGCACCAATTTAAAATTGATATATCTGTACGTCTATTTTCATAGAGTGAGATATAACTTTTGATAATATGTCGATGACATTTACCTATATCAGTGGATGGTTAGGTAAGGAGCATCAAACAACGGTGTAATTCTTCTTAACCATAAGTACAGTTTTCAACCTACGACGCAGAGTGAAAGAGTTGTTGACTCAGCGGACTTATACAGAGTATTGTATGTTGTCCAGTGTCCATTAGGACAGAGGGTTTGGTCCTCATACTATATTCTGTTTACTTTTAACTTCTCTAGTTCTTAGACATGTGTTTCGTAGAAACACAGGGTCTAAGTTTTGAGGAGTTATAGGTATTTGAATAGAGTAGAGAACCAGGTGTAGCAAGTATCGGGATTCTTCAAAGTGATCGAAGATGTAGATACTTGTGTATGGTATTCAGTTGATAGTAATGATAGAGAGAAATTGCTTCTCTTTCAGGTTACTGATAATTGGAAGCATTCCTAAGTTGAGTAACGCTGATCGCCCTCCTTCCATTTAGTTGACATGCACTGGAGACAGCTGCATGATTTGAATCTGGTTCAATTAAATCAGTGCCTCTGGTTCTATATTGGATATAGAACAGTTCATATCTTAACGATGTTAAGGTGCGGGGAGTTGTCCGGCTTATGATTAAAACCAGACACTGGACAACTCAAGGCACGTTTCTGTAATGGCTGTTTGTGGGTTGACCCAGGCTATGACGAGGGTTGACTTTCTACCATCTGGGAGATCAATAGTAATATTGTTCTAGACTCGCCACAGTTTTAATAAAAATGGTTTTTTCAAAAACAGTAGTGGGAGTATGGTAGAACTGGAAGTGATTCCAGAACCGCAAACGATTACTGAAGATTTGATAAGGAACCTAAAGATTCAATCTGATTTGACATTCCATTGGCCACTCCGCAGATAAGGTGGGTAACTTCAGGCACCCAAGAGGTACTCCGGTAGCCTCAAGGACGGTGACAGGGAAGTTCTTGTTTACCCACACTTGCCATTGTTGTTGTTCCAGGCTGCGAGACCCGGCAGGAGGATGAGTATAGCGTCGTTCTAAACTAGCTTTACAAGTGCACGTCTATATGACTCTGCCAGAGGGTTGTCGTAGTCAGTGGGAGCAGCGGAAGCATTGGTGGACATCAGGATTATGTCTATTTATAGACTAAAACAGATATAGCGGAGATAGATCATCTATTTCTGATGTGACAGTCATAGGTTTGACGTCATCAGAATAGGGGATGGATCAGTTGAAAAGGTAGTAGGGTGTGATGTCCTGGTTTTGGATGACATACACAGAGTAGGAAAGGAAAATCCTATACTACGATCGGTTATACTTTGGTTGTCACACAGTGGTTTCTCCACACAGGACTTGGATATTATATCAGACATTCTGGTTACTAGATCTATGGTTTTAGATCTAGATTTGGGTGGTTTCCTAATCTGGGTACCTTGACAGCATTCTATGAGTATTTAGAATGGACGACTCCTGGCACGGTAGTACACCTGCAGGTAATGGAGTCACCCTCTCTAAAGGTGTCTTACAGACTAAAGGGGAGAGGGATACGCATGATTGACAGATCACTTGCTTAGGCAATTGAGTCAATCATGAGATGTCAAGTACCACACCAGATGTTGTTCTTGCAGTAGATGCAATAAGTTGATATTAATCCAATCCTGGAGAAACAATCGGAAACAATTTTAGGACATAAGTGCGTGTTCTAGGGATGTGATAACGACAGCCTCTTTTAGGAGACGGTTATCACTCCAGGCTTCCAAGGTGACATGGATGGCAGAGTGGCTGTCAGAGTTATAGTTTCTCCTTCTGACGAGGGGGCAGTATTTTGGACAGGTGGTCCAAGGCAATACCGAGGGAGGCATGGCGCTGGGTACTGATTAAGTTCAGTTATCGATACAGTCTAAGAAGCTTGGATTTGGAGTACATTTATGAGCTAGGTCCCATCAGATATCCAGACATACTCTAAGACAGGTATTGCTCATTTCGGGAGATGGTTTTCTCTGCGAACTTGAGATATAGAGAGACATGGAAAGAAACATCACAGCGGATCCACTCACTGAGGCTATTCCTCGAACGCAATAGTTTCGCAAACAAGCTTTGTGAGACTGACTAGTAGAGGAGTTGGGTGTTCGGTATCACACGGGCTGTGAGTATGCGACATCGCAATAATTAGCCTTGAGTGCAAGTGGGAGATTGTTGGAGATAGTGCCCTCAGAGTCAATTATAGGATCACAGGCACGTGATTGCAATGATTGAGGGAGGACCTATCCCGGTAGGACAGTCTTACTCGAGATGATAGTATGCTATCTGGTTTACCTTTATCATAGTGTACTGCTTCAGGTGACCTTACAGGTCGCTATTACACGCTGATAGAGCCCCTAGGATTCTTGCTTGACTGCCGGCAGTATGATGGCGATCATATACGTGAGAGGTGGTGGTCTATAAGCACATCCTTAAAAGGTCCCTAGTCGTGGGAGTTTCGAGACAGGGCATCGATTCTCCAGAGTAGACTAGTGTATACAGTCGAGACCCCGACGAGGGGCGGTGGCCGGTCTCACAAGCCACTGGTGTCAGTTGGTTCACCTAAGATGTATACAGGTGCTCATTGGGTTATGAGTACACCGGACAGGACTCGCCGGGAACATGCTAGTTGGTCTTATACCTGACGTCAGATAGCAGTTCCCTGGTGACATGTCTATAGGTTAGTTCATCGACCTGGGGATCGTCATTTGTCTCGTATGAGTTCCCACTGTACTTTGATTACTACCCTACCACGGCTCAAAAGAGTCGTGCAAACAGGTTTTAGTTGGGTACAGTCCCGAGCCACATGGATGCAGTGAGCGGATCTTCAGGGGTTCGTCTCTCCCGGTATTGGGGGTGAGGTCGCGCTGTGTCTAGGAGAGCCATTACACAAAGCCCTCGGCCGAGGCAGGAGATTTACTGGTAGGTATTCCAGTAGTATCTCAGGGTGTTCTGGGCTACACTCCGACACGACTTGTACCGCTTTTGGGGGTCTGACTTTTACCAACCCCCTAGGCCCGACATGCGATGCTCATAGACGAATGGACCGGACTGTACGGGTATTGTCACTGACAGGCTCAGTAGGGTGTCAGGATGAGTTCGCTCATCGACGTCCCTTTTGGTCAATAGCCGGTGGCCCGTCACGTATTGGATAATCCCTCTGACGTGCTAGTGGTTAAATCCACAGCCATAGTATTGACGAGCCTTTAGAGTCCACCACACTTTCAGTTACTCAAGCTTTCGGGCGAAACGCTGTAGAGGCCGTATGGAGATATGGCAGGGTCCGATCAGATACGTGCGGTATTGCACGGATCAGGATCGGACGGTTTGTACTAATGGCCGTATAGCTATATGGCAAGGTTCGATCAGATACGTGCGGTATTGCACGGATCAGGATCGAACGGTTTTTACTAGCCGGCTTTGGTTTAAGCCGGTCCTAGTTTAGTACAGTGTAGATTTTGTCTCATTGCATTTGTATCCGGTCAGAATACAGATGCAGGTGTGTATGCACAGTATCGGGGTTTTCCTGTAATTTATTACGGGACCAGTTTTCTGGATTTGCCAGTTTGCATTCCGTTCCGGCCGGTTTTCCTTTGTTCTTTCCCGGCCGGACTTTTTCGATGGAGGGTGTTATTTGCAAGTTTGCAAATAACACATTGTGGAGGGGTTTCTTGCAAATTTATTAATTATGAAAGCATCTTTTTTATTCCTTTCTTTTCTATCATCATTTCTTGTAAAAGGTGATTAGGATTGATTTGTGTTTGATGTGAGATTGTTATGATGAGGTTTGGATATGATCACCATTCTCTTTATCCTACACTCACCACCCTCTTGCATTTTAGTATTCCTTCCTCCACCATTCTCACCACAATATGGTTGAAGACATTTGAGAGAAAATAAGATGAGAGCTTCATTTTTGAGAGTGTAGTTTTTGATCTCTTTTCATGTCAAGAAAAATGCAAGCACCATTTTTCTTATCTTGATTCCTCCATCATATTCAAAGGCAACAAACCCAAATGAGACATAGCCTGTACACTACTTTCTACAGCATTTCTTGGGCATGTCGACTTGCCGGCTTCATGCACGAGTTGCCTCGGTATTGAGGCAGGAGACCGTAAAAGACGCAGGCGATGTGGTGCCCTTCCGGCGAGGAGGCGACGATGTGGAGACAAGACATTCCGCGGGAGATCGGGACGATGACGAGAAGACCGGAGGACTCGGATCACTCGGTATACTTCTCTTCCCTTCTCTTGTTAGCTAGCATTAGGTTAATGGTTACGATCCGGGTATATTGTCCGCGGTAGCGCCAGTTTCCAAGTAAGGAAAATTTTGATTCCGCATTTTGGCCTCGGATAGACGGCCGGGGCGCTGCCGTGGCGCAACACTTATCTGCATAAGTATATGATGCGATTGGATTTGGGTACTCGTACGACTTTGTTGACCTTGTTAAGGGTCGTGCGGGTGGGTTTAATTCAATCTGGTAATGACGGGTTGAACTTGGCTAGCGCTTATGATTTGTTGACCTTGTTAAGGTCATAAGTTGCTAGGGGCAAAATATTATCGGGAATTTCAAGTGTTGAAATTTGCAATGAGATTGCATACCTTCTATGAGATAGTTGGATCCAGATACCCACTGCGAGTAAAAGTTACTCATGCGAGAGTTTTACACATTACAATCAGCTGATCAAATAGGTGTCTAGAAAAGTATTAACGGGGTTACGCTCTTTGGAAAACGAGGTTTATTTTAATTATGTCCATGCGAAAGCACGGGGAACCTCTCTCAAAGTACCGACACTGGCCTGGCCGAAAGAATGGCGAACTTGTAGGGTGTAATTAATCTCGGCTAGTCTTAACTTTTAGGGTTTGAAGGAAGAGTTGACTAAAACAGTGGGAGCCATCCTGATTAGATAAACTAATAACCAATCTAATCATGCAAGAGCCCACGCAGAGTGTTTTCTTCTCTCCCTCTCCTGGTAGAGACCATGTCACTCCTTAATCAAGATAATAATATGGATGCATTGACGGAACCTGCTTATTATACTGAGCTAGGGAACGTTGGTTCCGCTCTATCTTATAACTATTATAAGTCCGAGCAGGGAATAGGGGAATATCCGGATTCCCATGCCACCCAATCGAAGAAAGTGCATGTTGATGCATCTTCTTCGGGTGTGTTCATTACCAAGAACTGTTTTTCAGTATCCTCTTCGTCCTGGGAATATGATACCGGATATGGATCTCATATATGTAAGAGTTACATGGGCTACAGAAAGGTAGAGAACTGAGAATGGGTGATATGTCCCTAAGTGTTAGAGTATGGTGCAATTGTTGCAGCCAAGTCAGTTGGAAAATATCACCTTGTATTACCAAATGGTTAATACATTGATTCTGAACGAATGTTATTACATACCAAACCTGATATACAACATTACATCGGTTTCTTTAATGAGTTAAAGAATGATATAATTCTGTATTGGAGAATAGTGTTGTGAACATTTTCCTGAATCAAGAGTTGATTCTATCAGGCATGTTATATAATAGCATATACGTTCTAAATCAAACCACGGTTCAAAGTATCTAGAACACACACAGTTCAGAAATGAACGAATCCTTCTCGTGGCATTATAGACTAGGTCATATTAATACGACACGACCATCTAAATTACATAAGGATGAATATGAGAATCTGTTCGAATTTTCATCTTATGCTGCTCGCCAGTTTGTCTCAAAGGTAAAATGACCAATACTCCGTTTACTGGAAACAGAGAAAGAGTTAGTGAACTCTTGGGACGCATACATGCTGATGTATATGGTCCTATGTCTACAAATGCCAAGGTTGGTTCTTGGTACTTCATTACATTAATCGACTATCTCTCAAGATTCGGACATGTGTTCCTGTTGAAACATGAGTCTGAAACTTTTGAGAAATTCAAGGAATATAAGCTTGAAGTTGAGAACCAGACGGGTGGAAGTATTAAAGTCCTTCGATGTGATCGAGGAGGAGAATACTTGGGTATGGAGTTCGTAGATTATTTAAAGGAGAATGTGATTCTTTCTCAGCTTACTCCTTCGAGTACCCCACAACACAATGGTGTATCGGGGCGGGGGTATCTCACTTTATGAGATATAGTGCTCTCTATGATGAGTACTGCCGAGTTACCTGTTTCCTTTTGGTGTTATGCACTTGAGAAGCTGCATACCTATTGAATAGGGTTCCATCCAAATCAGTACCAACCACTACATATGAGATATGGAATGGGAAGAGACCATGTCTTAAACGAGTTAAGATATGGGATTGTCCGGTCTATGTTGAAAAACAAAATCCGGACAAGCTCGAAGCAAGGTCAGTTCTGTGTAAGTTTGTTAGGATATCCCAAACATATGCGAGGGTATATCTTCTACCTAACTGAGGAGCAAAAGGTGTTTTGTTTCACAGCATGCCACCTTTTTTTTAGAAAAGGAATTTCATATGAAGAAATTTGTGGTCATGAGGTAGAACTGGAAGGAGTTCCAGCTAGACAAACTAACAGCTGATGATTTGGTGGAACTAAAGAATTCAATAGTCTCCAACGAACCTCAGCCTCTCCATGAATCTGGTATGGTTCTTCATCCACTTGAGAGATACTACGGTCTTCTCGGTGACAATGGGAGTGAGGATTGCAACATGTTTGATGATGGCCCAACTAGGTTCAGGCAGGCCATCACGAGTAGGGATTCTGTGTAATGGCTGAATGCTATGCAATCAAAGATGGGATCCATGTACACCAACAAAGTATGACTTTTAATGTTGCACCTGAAGGGGTAAAACCCATTGGAGCAAATAGATCTTGAGAAGATTCTTGGTGTAATTAGAAAAGTTGAGACTTTCAAAGCTATGCTTAAGTCCATTAGGATCAATGCGCCCATCGCGGAGTTGGAACATCTTTTTTGATGTGGCGGTCAAAGAGTTTGACTTCATCAAAATAGTAGATGAACCTTGTATATAAAAGAAGGCTGTATAGAGTGAGGTTTTCTTCCACGTATTGTACGTAGATGACATACTCTTGATAGGAAATGGTTTCCTATGCTACACTCGGTCAAGCTACTCTTATCACGATGATTCTCCATGGATGATCTGAATGATACCTACTACATCTTGTGGATTATGATCTATAGTGATAGATCTAAAGTGGATGTTGGAAGCGTCCCAAATCTAGGTACATAAACACCAAACTAAAGGGTTTTAGTATGGAAGATTCTAAGCGTGGTGGTTCGTCCACTTACTCATGGATTACTCTCTCCAAAAAGATGTCTCCCGAGACTTATTTGGAGAGAGCTCGTATGCAAAGGACACCCTATGCTTTGGCAGTAGGCTCTATCATGTATGTGATGGTATGTACCAAACCAGATGTAGATGACTCACTAGGTGTAGTGATCACGAATCAATCGGATCTTGGGAGAATCACTGGACAACTGTGGAGGACATTCTTAAGTACTTGAGAAGCACTAAAAGAAAGTTCTTTGTTCGATCTCACAGAGTGATAAGGATGACTGAGAGACAGTCACAGGCATTGTCTTTACCCTTATTGGAGGGACGGTATGTTGGAAGAGTTCCATGCTTGATACCGTGACATACGAGACGATAAAGGATGAATACATTGCTACCAATGATGCTGCCAAAGTGGCTGTCTGGGCATTTTCTTGTTCTTGAGATGAACAAGGTTCCTACCATTGAGCGTCCAATTACTGTTATTGTGACAACAAAGGAGTTGTGGCTTTGTCCTAAGAACACCGGTCCCATCAGCGTTCCATACATATTCTGAGGCAAGTATCACCTGATCAGGGAGATGGTTGATCTCCAAAGGATCGAGGTCAAGAGTGTAGACACGAAGGATAACACAGCGGATCCACGCACAAAGGCCTTACCACTAGAGAGACTTCTATGGGATGGTTGAGTATGGGATACTAAAACCACTGCCAGATTGTTGGGTATTGGATACTGCAACAATTGGCCTTAGTGCAAGTGGGAGATTGTTAGTTATATGTATGCCCTAGAGGCCATTACTGTACATGTGATGTATATTGTAGTGGATGCTTGGACATATATAGGGAGGACTTTCTTGCTCAACATGATAGTATGCTATCTGGTTGCTCTTTATCATAACATGTACACATATTGTCTCTCTATTACATGTTGATAAAGCCCTTAGGATGAGTACTTGACTACCAGGATTATGATGCAGATCATACTAGTGGGGACAAGGGTAGTCGGCAAGTACTGTAAGTGCACGGCGGTGCCCCGGCCGTCAATCCGACGCCGGAATGCGGAAACGAAAACTTTTCTTTAAACTAGAACCGGCACCACCGCGCACTAAAAACCTGGATCGGGCCATTAACCTAACTCTAGCAAACTACAAAATGAGTAGAGAGCTATTCCGAGCGATCCGTGTCCTTCGGTCTTCGGCCTCCACTCCGATCACCTCGCGGAATCTCCGGTCTTCAGCTCCTCGTCGGAACGGGCACCACATCGCCGGGTTCTTTTACGAGCTCCCAACTCTGGATCGAGGCAACTCGGGTACGAAGTTGGCGAGCCGACATGCCCAAGAATATTGTAGGCTAAGTGTAGAAAGCTTTGTCTCAAGCGGGTAGTGAAGTTGCCATGATGGAGGTGGAGGAAAATGAACAAGGGAGATATGCTTGGGAATTTTTGGTGTAAGCTCTAAAATGAGAACAACAATATCCCTACAAAATGAACCTCTCTCTCTCTCCTCTCTCAAAGTAGCCGGCTATCATAATATGAGGAGGGAAAAAATGGAATAATCAATAATGCAACTAGAGAAAAATAATTGATAATGAGAAAAGGATCATCTCAAAGCCATATCAATCTTATCAAAATCCTAATCAACTCTCATCTCATAAATGCAAAGGAATATGATTCAAAAAGAATCTCATGATGAAGACACAAATCAAAATAACCCCCTCCACAATTGCTAATTTGCACACATGCAAATTTGTGTGCAAATTAGCCCCTCCATCAAGAAAGTCCGGCCGTGAAGGAACAAAGGAAAACTGGCCGAAACGGAATGCAAACTGGCAACTCCAAAAAACTGATCCCGTAATAAATTACAGGAAAACCCCGCGACTGTATATACATACCCGCATTTGTATTGCGACCGAATACAAATGCAATGAGACAAAATCTACACTGTACAATACTAGGATCTGGCTTAAACCAAAGCCCGCTAGTATTATCTGTCCAATCACGATCCGTGCAATACCGCACGTATAAGATCGAACCTTGCCATATCTCCATACGGCCTCTACAGCGTTTCGCCCGAAACTTGAGAAAACGGTCTGTGGGGGACTCTAAAGACTCGTCAATATTTTGGTTGTGGATTTAACCACTAGCACGTCAGAGGTATTAGCCTATACGTAACGGGCTACCAGGTATTGACCAAAAGGGACGTCGATGAGCGAACTCATCCTGACACCCTACTGAGCCTGTCAGTGACAATATCCATATAGTCCGGTCCGTTCGTCTATGAGCATCGCATGGAGGGCCTAGGGGGTTGGTAAAAGTCAGACCCCTAAAAGTGGAACATGTCGTGTCGGAGAGTAGCCCAGAACACCCTGAGATACTAATGGAATACCTACCAGTAAATCTCCGGCCTTGGCCAAGGACTTCGTGTAATTGCTATCCTAGACACAGCGCGACCTCACCCCCAATACCGGGAGAGACGAACCCCTGCAGATCCGCTCACTGCCTCCATATGGCTCTGGACTGTACCCAACTAAAACCTGTTTGCACGTCTCCTTTGAGCGTGGTAGGGTAGTACTCGAAGCACAGTAGGAACTCACACGAGACAAATGACGATCTCTGGTCGATGAACTAACCTGTACACATGTCACCAGGGAAGTGCTATCTGACGTCAGGTATAAGACCAACTAGCATGTTCCCGGCGAGTCCTGTCCGGTGTACTCATAACCCAATGAGCACCTGTATACATCTTAGGTGAACCAACTGACACCAGTGGCTTGTGAGACCGGCCACCGCCCCTCGTCGGGGTCTCGACTGTATACACTAGTCTACTCTAGAGTATCGATGCCCTGTCTCGAAACTCCCACGACTAGGGACCTTTTAAGGATGTGCTTATAGACCCCAGCTCCCACGTATATGATCGCCCTCATACCGCTGGCAGTCAAGCAAGAATCCTAGGGGCTCTATCAACGTGTAATAGCGACCTGTAAGGTCACCTAAAGCAGTACACGATGATAAAGATAAACCAGATAGCATACTATCATCTTGATTAAGACTGTCCTACCGGTATAGGTCCTCCCTCAATCATTGCAATCACGTGCCTGTGATCCAATAATTGACTCTGAGGGCACTATCTCCAACAATCTCCCATTTGCACTCAAGGCTAATTATTGCGATGTCGCATACTCATAGCCCGTGTGATACCGAACACCCAACTCCTCTACTAGTCAGTCTCACAAAGCTCGTTTGCGAAACTATTGCGTTCGAGGAATAGCCTCAGTGAGTGGATCCGCTGTGATGTTTTTTTCTATGTCTCTCTTTATCTCAAGTTCGCGGAGAAACCCATCTCCCGAAATGAGCAATACCTGTCTTAGAATATGTTTGGATGTCTGATGGGACCTAGTTCATAAGTGAACTCCAAATCCAAACTTCGTAGACTGTATCGTCGACTGAACTTAATCATTGTCCTGCGCCATGCCTCCCTCAGTATCCTCCTGGACCACCTGTCCAAAATACTGCCCCTCGTCAGAGGGAAAACTATAACTCTGACAACCACTCGGTCATCCAGGTCACCTTGGAAGCCTGGAATGATAACTTTCTCCCAAAAGTGGCTGTCGTTATCATATCCCTAGAACATCTACTTATGTTCTAAAACTGCTTCCGAATGTTTCTCCAGGATTGGATCAATATCTACTTACTACATCTCGTGCAAAAACAATATCTGGTGTAGTACTTGACATCTCATGATTGACTCAATTGCCTAAGCAAGTGATCTGCCAATCATGCACATCCCTCTCCACTTTAGTCTGTAATACATCTTTAGAGAGGGTGACTCCATTACCCGCAGGTACACCACCGTGCCAGGAGTCGTCCATTCTAAAACACTTTCAGAATGCTGTCTAAGTACCCATATTGGGAAACTACCCAAATCTAGATCTAAAACCATAGATCCAGTAACCAGAATGTCAGATATAATATCCAATTCCTATGTGGAGAAACCACTGTGTGACAACCAAAGTTTAACCGACCGTAGTATAGGAATTTCACTTCCTACTCTGTGTATGTCATCCAAATACCAGGAATCACACCCTACTACCTTCTTAACAGATCCATCCCCTATTCTGATGAAGTCAAACCTATGACCGTCACATCAGAAATAGATGATCTATCTCCGCCGTATCTGCTTTAGTCTATAAATAGACATAAGCCACTTGTCCACCAATGCTTCCGCTACTCCCACTGACTACGACTACCCTCTGGCAGAGTCATATACACGTGCACTTCTAAAGCTAGTTTAGAACGACGCTATATTCATCCTCCTACCGGGTCTCACAGTCTGGAACAACAGCAATGGCAAGTCTGGATAAACAAGAACCTCCCTTCCACCGTCCTTGAGCATAAGTACCTCTCGAGCGCCTGAGGTTACCCACCATATCTGCGGAGTGGCCAATGGAATGTCAAACCAGATTGAATCTTTAGGTTCTTATCAAATCTTCAGTAATCGTTTGCGGTTCTGGAATCACTTCCAGTTCTACCATACTCCCACTACTGTTTTCTGGAAAAAAAATCCATTTTTATTAAAACTGTGGCGAGTCAAGAACAATATCACTATTGATCTTCCAAATGGTAGAAAATCAACTCTCGTCATAGCCTGGGTCAACCCACAAACAGCCTTTACAGAAACGTGCCTTGAGTTATCCAGAGTCTGGTTTTAAGCATAAGCCGGACAACTCCCTGTACCTTAACATCGTTAAGATATGAACTGTTCTATATCCAATATAGAACCAGAGGCACTGATTTAATTGAACCAGATTCAAATCATGCATCTGTCTCTAGTGCATGTCAACTAAATGGAAGGAGGCCGATCAGCGTTACTCAACTTAGAAACGCTTCCAATTATGAGTAACCTGAAAGAGAAGCAGGTTCTCTTAATCATTACTATCAACTGAATACCATACACATGTATCTACATCTTCGATCACCTTGAAGAATCACGATACTTGCAATACCTGGTTCTCTACTTTATTCATATACCTATAACTTTTTAAAACTCAGACCTTGTGTTTCTACGAAACACTTGTCTAAGAACTAGAGAAGTCATAAGTAAATCGAATATAGTACGAGGACCAGCCCCTCTGTCCTAATGGACACTGAAAAACATACAATACTCTGTATAAGTCGCATGAGTCTAGTGACTCATTCACTATGTGTCGTAGGTTGAAAACTGTACTATGGTTATGAAGGATTACACCGCTGTTTAATGCTCCTTACCTAACCATCCACTGATATAGGTAAATGTCATGGACATAATTTCAAAAAGGCATATCTCACTCTATAAAAATAGACGTACAGATGTATCAATTTGAAATTGGTGCATAACAGCGGATATTCAAAACCAAATATTTGCCGTCCGGCAAACAACCCAGGTGACTTCCTCAAATATCATCAATTACAACGAATCCCGATATAATGAGGATGATCACCTAATTCCCAATAACTTACTCCCACTCATCATCTGTAAAACCATGCAGATGTGAGAATCATACCTGGTAAATACTTACCCTGGAGCAAGTGTCTAATTGGGAAATCGGTTTTCTTTTAACAGTCGCAATGAAACTGAAACATTGAAATGTTTCGATGGGGTATCCCGGTATTCCTAGTAATGCCTCTTCCATTATCCAGATTCACAACGGTAACCGTATAATTCTGTGCCATCACTCCAAATACCTTTATTTGTCTTTAGTCATTACCTTCTGTACACCCCTTTAGGCCAAATGGTTTTCTTCCTTCCCTACCGTTCGGCACCAGCCTATGGTTTGGAAGAAGACTATCCAATAAGCATAATGGGTATACTGTCCTAATCCTAGGAGCACTTGCAATGCGAGAGAAGGTGAAGATAAAAGACAACCGAATAAACCTTATTCATATTTCTCCTGAACAAGAATCCATCCCCGAACTGGAACAAGTTCCTTTCGAGTTCGTATATAACCATACGATGGAGTATCCAATAAACTGTGGATCTTCGTAGTGATACGGAGTGTCCTGGAGAAATACAAAGGTGATTTAGGATTGGCGAAGAAATACTTGGTTTGGTCGTGAATAGCAGTCGCAATTTACTTTGCCTTCTTACTAATCCCTTGATATGTCTTTACTTAATATCTTCTGTACACCATCGTTGTGCTAAATGGTTTTCTTCATTCCCCACCGTTCGGCACCAGCCTAAGGTCTGGAAGAAGACTATCCAATTTGTGTAATAGGTGTACTATCTCTTAAACCAAGGAGTGCTCGCAACCTGGGAGAAGGTAAAAGGAAAAGACAACTGAATAAACCTATTCGTTTTCTCCAGAACCGGAAAACATCCACGAATAAATTCCTTCGAGTTCGTATATAACCATACGATGGTTTTGTCCAATGGAAGTGGACGTTCGTAGTAATACGGGGTGTCCTGGAGAAAAAAGGTAAAAGTAGGAGTGGCAATGAGGTATGTAACTCAGATAATCCAAAATCCAGTGTTTAAAAAGGTTCGGTTAATTTTGGTCATTGAGTCATAGTCAAGGGTAGGGTCATGGTCGCTGCCAAAGAGAGATAGAAAAGAAACACTCAGCGTGCACTCTAACCTAGATCAGAATGGTTATCACTTTATCTAATCAGGAAACCTCCCACTGTAACGTCAAATTCTTCTCCAAACCTGAAAGAAGAATTAGTCGGGATCACCCGAGGAGTAAACCAACTCATCAGTGGCAATCGGGATCCAACTATCATCGCAAGATAACGTGACGGAATCCGCTCACGTTATCACACTCCAGAAGGTATGCGCATATCTGGAAAGTTTCAGTTTCTTTAGAAACTCCCGATGTGAGTTTTACCCCATGCTCTTATGACCTTGATGAAGGCCAACATATCATAAGTCACATGTCATGTTCTACCCGTCATTATCCAGGATAATTTGAACCCACCCGTACATACCCTTGACGAAGGCCAAAATAGTAGTACAACTGTCCCAAACCAACGCATCTATCTATGCTGTAGAAAAGTAACAAATAGCTACCATACACTATGCCTTGAAGAAGGCCAACATACATAGCATGAATACTAAGTGCTACCTTTCTGAAATGACGGAGGGCTACGAATGGTTTTTGGCGAAAAACTTTTAACGTAATGAACTTTTTATCGTTGAAGGAACCAGATAGCTTTTATAAAAATACAGTGACGAAAACCTTTACTAAAGAGGTCACTCCCGGTGAAGGGATCTCGGCTCATTCCCCGTAGAATGAGGTGCAGGATATTCCAACTGAATACCACGATGCAAAGCAAAAGCCAATCGGCTATAGTGAAGTTATTGCCCTGACTCAAACTTCTGTCCAAGGGGTCACTCCCGGTGAAAGGATCTCGGCCCTTGCCTCGTCGACTGAGGTGCTGGATATTCATAACTGAATACCATTGTGCAAAACAAAAGAGAACGTCCTTGCAATAACAGCTTTTTTGAAAATTGTTCCAACAACATCAAACAGGTTTGTTTAGCTTGCATTGATCCGAATCAATGCAGTCCCAACAATTGATCACACCATTAAAGAACGAAAATAATGATGTATGTATATGCCATCTGCATTCGCCACTGGGTCCCTTCATCACCCGTTAGGTTACTTAACTAACGACAGAGCGGGGACTGGACTAGCGCTGATGCAAAACATATACAACATCTACTAGTATATATATATATATATATATATATATATATATATATATATATATATCAATATATAATATTCGCTCAAGGCGTGATAAAATGCAACATCACAGAAATGTAATCAGCATCACAGAACAATACAGATATCTGGGATCCACGGGTTTCATAGAGCCGCTACTGAAACCCGACGTTCCCCTGGTCGTGTGGATAGCCTGTGCAATGAAATCCTAGACCCCTATGGGCGCGGCAAGTTACCCGCCAAAACCTGAAGCGAGGCAGCCCCCTCCATCTACGTGAATGGACCACCAAGCACTTCACGGAATCCGGTAACTTGGGCACACCTCCTTGGGTCAACCTATACCCCCTACGGGTGTGGCGAATAGCCCGCCAATTCTAGAGTGAAGCCCCCCTCCGTCTCAAAGCCATGAGATGCGGGCCCGTTGCCCTCCAGAACCCGGCTACCCGTGCACCCCACTGCGGGGTAATCCTAGTACAGAAAGTAAAATATACAACGGGTACATCGACCTCATCCCGGTCGTGCCCTAAAAGAATAATATACAAACAGGCAGTGACGGAAGTCCACATGTCGGACGCTCGCCCCGCAATATCAAATGTACATAAAAATACCAAAACTGTACTAACATTGCATACAAGCTATCCCCCACGACCAATCCGCAACATCACAAAACATCAACGTGAATGTCACGTTCGCAAATCCGTCTAAAATGTATATAGCAGTTAGACAGGATTTACCGATCAAATGACATTCACGGTCGCAGATAAAATGTAAATACTGTGAACTAACATGTTTAAAATTTTCGATCGATCAAATTTACCGAAGTGGGCCCCAAGCACTACTGTAGCACTCAAAGAAAATCTGGGCCCAAAAAGAATATACCAAAAACCCCATTTCAAAGTCAGAGAACCACTGTAGAAATCTGGTGCATTGATGACACTGTTACGCGGCGGAACCGCGGCCAAAAGGGGGTTACGGCCGCGGTTCCGCGGTGCTACACTGGCATCACGTGACCATTTTTCTACAGTGTTCACCAAAAAACCTGCACGTATTTCTGCAATGTACTGAAAAAATTTTAGAGAAGAAAACAAAATCGACAGAAACTTATCCAAATGAAATCGGGTTTTCGGAAAATCCGTTCGATCGAACTTGTAAACACGTTAGAGCAAGCTAGACTAGGTTAATGGCGTGGCTCTGATACCAATGTAAGTGCACGGCGGCGCCCCGGCCGTCAATCCGACGCCGGAATGCGGAAACGAAAACTTTTCTATAAACTAGAACCGGCAGCACCGCGCACTAAAAACCCGGATCGGGCCATTAACCTAACTCTACCAAACTAGAAAATGAGTAGACAGCTATACCGAGCGATCCGTGTCTTTCGGTCTTCGGCCTCCACTCCGATCTCCTCGCGGAATCTCCAGTCTTCAGCTCCTCGTTGGAACGGGCACCACATCGCCGGGTTCTTTTACGGGCTCCCACCTCTGGACCGAGGCTACTCGGGTATGAAGTTGGCGAGCCGACGTGCCCAAGAATACTGTAGGCTAAGTGTAGAAAGCTTTGTCTCAAGCGGGTAGTGAAGTTGTCATGATGGAGGTGGAGGAAAATGAACAAGGGAGATATGCTTGGGAATTTTTGGTGTAAGCTCTAAAATGAGAACAACAATATCCCCACAAAATGAACCTCTCTCTCTCCTCACTCAAAGTGGCCGGCCATCATAATATAAGGAGGGAAAAAAATGGAATAATCAATAATGCAATTAGAGAAAAATAATTGATAATGAGAAAAGGATCATCTCAAAGCCATATCAATCTTATCAAAATCCTAATCAACTCTCATCTCATAAATGCAAAGGAATATGATTCGAAAAGAATGTCATGATGAAGCCACAAATCCAAATAACCTCCTCAACAATTGCTAATTTGCACACATGCAAATTAGCCCCTCCATCAAGAAAGTCCGGCCGTGAAGGAACAAAGGAAAACTGGCCGAAACGGAATGCAAACTGGCAACTCCAAAAAACTGATCCCGTAATAAATTACAGGAAATCCCCGCGACTGTATATATACATACCCGCATTTGTATTGCGACCAAATACAAATGCAATGAGACAAAATCTACACTGTACAATACTAGGATCTGGCTTAAAGCAAAGCCCGCTAGTATTATCTGTCCGATCACGATCCGTGCAATACCGCCCGTATAAGATCGAACCCTGCCATATCTCCATACGGCCTCTACAGCGTTTCGCCCGAAACTTGAGAAAACGGTCTATGGGGGACTCGAAAGACTCGTCAATACTTTGGATGTGGATTTAACCACTAGCACGTCAGAGGTATTAGCCTATATGTAACGGGCTACCAGGTAATGACCAAAAGGGACGTCGATGAGTGAACTCATCCTGACACCCTACTGAGCCTGTCAGTGACAATATCCGTACAGTCCGGTCCGTTCATCTATGAGCATCGCATGGAGGGCCTACGGGGTTGGTAAAAGTCAGACCCCCAAAAGCGGTACAGGTCGTGTCGTAGAGTAGCCCAGAACACCCTGAGATACTACTGGAATACCTACCAGTAAATCTCCTTCCTTGGCAAAGGTCTTCGTGTAATGGCTCTCCTAGACACAGCGCGACCTCACCCCCAATACCGGGAGAGACGAACCCCTGTAGATCCGCTCACTGCCTCCATGTGGCTCGGGACTGTACCCAACTAAAACCTATTTGAACGTCTTCTTTGAGCGTGGTAGGGTAGTAATCAAAGCACAGTGGGAACTCACACGAGACAAATGACGATCTCAGGTCGATGAACTAACTTGTACACATGTCACCAGGGAACTGCTATCTGACGTCAGTTATAAGACCAACTAGCATGTTCCCGGCGAATCCTGTCCGGTATACTCATAACCCAATGAGCACCTGTATACATCTTAAGTGAACCAACTGACTCCATTGGCTTGTGAGACCGGCCACCGCCCCTCGTCGGGGTCTCGACTATATACACTAGTCTACTCTGGAGTATCGATGCCCTGTCTCGAAACTCCCATGACTAGGGACCTTTTAAGGATGTGCTTATAGACCCCGGCTCCCACGTATATGATCGCCATCATACTGCTGGCAGTCAAGTAAGAATCCTAGGGGCTCTATCAACGTGTAATAGCGACCTGTAAGGTCACCTAAAGCATAAACGATGAAAAAGATAAACCAGATAGCATAATATCATCTTGAGTAAGACTGTCTTACCGGTATAGGTCCTCCCTCAATCATTGCAATCACGTACCTGTGATCCAATAATTGACTCAGAGGGAACTATCTCCAACAAGTACATCCTTAAAATGTTCCTAGTCGTGGGAGTATCGAGACAGGGCATCGATACTCCAGAGTAGACTAGCGTATACGCTTCTTGATCCATATGATGGGCGATGGATGATCCCACATCCATTGGTGTTTGACATCAGAGAAGGTATATGGGTGCTCAGTGGAGACTGGGTATACTGAACAGACTCGCCGAGAACTCCTAGATGGTATTATACCTATCGTCGGATAGCAGTTCTCTGGTGACACTGGTACAGGTTAGTCTGTTGACCCGAGATCGTCATAAAGTCTTGTGATTCCCACTGTGCTTTGATTTCCACCATACCACGATCAAGAGATCATGCAAAATGGTGGTTTTTCGGTACAATCCCGAGTCATATCGAGGCAATGAGCGATAGGAGGGGTTTCGTCTCTCCAGGTATTGGGAGTTGATGTTGCGCTATGCTCGATTGGCCATAACAAGAAATCCCTGTCCAGGGTTGCTGAGATTTACTGGTAAGTGTTATCAGTAGTTTCTCGAACCGTTATGAACCCCCAGGCTGTGATATGCGACATATCTGACGAAGAGACCGGACTGTACGGTAGTGTTTCTGATTGGATTTGTAGGAGTATGAGAAGGCTGTTAGTGTATATGCCCTAGAGGCCATTACTGTATCATACTAGTTTGTATATTACTTAATGGAAGCTTGGGATATTCACCTTGTATAAACAATCTTGCTCAATATAGTCGTATGCTACTTGGTTTGTTTCTACTTCAATGTGTACATGTGTTTATATTTTAGTATATCACCTATACACATTAGTGGAGCCCTTAGGATCTTTGCTTGATTACCAGCGTTGTGATGGCAGTCACACTAGTGGGGGCTGGGTAATCTATAAGCACATTCTTATATAGGTACCTACTCGCAGGACTATCGAGACAGGGCATCGATACTCCGGAGTAGACTAGCGTATGCGCTTCTCATCCCAGTGTGGGAGATGGTCTGTCCCACAGCCATCAGTACGTCGTACTGGAGATAGTATACGGGTGCTCGTTGGGTTACGAGTACACTGGACAGGACTCGTCGGGAACTGACAGGTTGGTATTATACCTATCGTCAGTTATCAGTTCCCAGGAGACATGAGTACAGCTTAGTCCGCTGACTTGACACTGTCACTTCGCCTCGAGTGTGTTCCCACTGTACTTTGACTACTACCCTACCACGTCTCAAAGGAGTCGTGCAAACAGGTAGTGATTGGGTACAGTCCCGAAGCACTTGGATGCAGTGACGGTTAGACAGGATTCGTCTCTCCCGGTATTGGGGGTTGACATCGCACTGTGTCTAGGAGAGCCATTACACGAGTAGTCCCTGGCCAGGGCAATCGAGATATACTGGTAGGTTTCCAGTGTTATCTCTGGGTGTTTTGGGCTTCACTCCGACACGACTTGTACCGCTATTAGGGGACTGAGGTTTACCGCCTCCTAGGCCCGCCATGCGATGTATCAGACGAACAGACCGGACTGTACGGAGATTGTCACATTCAGACTCAGTAGGAGTTCAGATGGGGTTCACCTCGTCAGTCTTCTTATCGGCATCTACTTAGGGACCATTACGCACAGCTAGTGCCGCTTGCGGTCTGTGGTTAAACCCACTGCCAGCGTAGTGTCGAGTCTTTAGAGTCCCACACAGAGGGCTATTCGCTTTTGGGCAAAACAGAGTAGAGGTCGCATGGTTTTGCGACAGGGTTCGCACTCATCCGCGCACTTGTGCACGTTTGGAGTCCGGACGGATATTACTAGCCGGCTCTGGTTTGAGCCAGATACTAGTAGATGTTTTGGGGTTAGTTTTATCTCATTGTGTTCATGTTCCTCGGAACAAGAATGCGGGTGTGTATGCACAGTTGTTTGAGGCGGAGGAAGGGGATTTTCATTGGGGTTTCGGAACGGGTGTGTATGCACAGTTGACAGTCGTCTTTTTCCAAACCCTAATGAATTGATGATATATCAATTAATAATGTTAATTAAATGAAATTGTGTCATGGTTGGGTTTGTTGACTTCTTGACCAAGATTGACTTGTTGACCATGGTTGAAACTTTGACTATCATCATTACATATCAAAGATGCTCTTTGATTCTAGCAAAACCATTTAATGTGTGTAATGATAATTGTCATTCCAAACCATCCATCAACTATTTCATTTAGATTATTATTATTAATTTGATAATTCATTTCATATTATGTTATTGTTGTAAAAAGCCATTTCATTCTATCATAACACTTCTCTCTCCTCTCTTCTTCTTCCTCCTCCTCTAGTTCAAGGAGACTCACTCTCATATGTTGAGAAACTCTCTCCTTGAGATAAGAACACCCCAAAACCACTCTCTACTCACTCTAGGGTTAGAGGTTTAGCCAGCCAAAGATCCTAGTTCTCCCAAAGTTCGAGAAAGGAGCCCGAAGGTTGAACCCTCAGGTGGATCCATCTTTGACGGAAGAAGGCGACGAGGAAAGCACCATCCAAGCTCTACAATAGTTTCAAGAAGAAGGAGTTCAAATGAGGTATAACATCTTTTCCGAGTAGCTAACTCTCTTTAGCTTTGTAGCTAGTTTAGTTTAGAAAAGATCCCGACTTTTGTTGGTCCATGTTGCCTAATGCGCTAAAAATTTGATTTTTATACCGTTTCCGCCTCTCCGCAAGCTCCGGGGTTGGCAACGTGGACTTACAGTGGTATCAGAGCCTAACAAAACTTAAACTAGCTAAGTAGTAAAGTGTACGGAAGTTCGATCGGAAAAATCACAAAAACCTAAAAGATAAAAACCCTAACTTTCTGTTGAAATTTTTTGTGCTCAAAAGATAAAAAGTTTTACTCCTAAAATCGGCTCAGGGTTTTGTGAAGACACCCACCAAAAACGGTCGCCTGATTCCCTCAAACCGCCGCGGTTCCGCGGCGATAGGTATGCATTTGCCGCGGAAGCGCCGCCGTTTAGGCTCCTCTCACGACCGGGTTTGGTGCAGTGTTCTTCTGGTAGGGTTTTGGGATTTTTAAGATGGTTTATATGTTCCAAGGTTTTCCAGAAAAGAAACTTGTTTTTGGGGTCCTATAAATCCGTATTTTTGGATCGAACTTCACTATACTTTGACTAATATGTTATATCTGTGATGTTTGTATGTATTGAACGTCGGCTAATCGCTATATGTCGATTAGTCGGGGTTATACATATCTGTGATCTGTGATTGATGATGGTATGTGTATATGAATGCGTTGGACTGTCGCGGGTGAATAGCCGGGGTGGATGTTATATGAGCTTTTCTTTTTCTTTCATTCATGTAATATGTAAATTGATGTAATATTATTTGTTTGGCCGCACAACCGGGTCGGGGTTGTAGCCGTCATTGTATAATTCTTTTTACTGTTTTTGCTCCTAAGATAGACCCATGGAGGGGGTGCACAACCTACCGGGTATCTCGAAGTGCCCAGTGGCCTACTCACGGTGGTGAGGGAGGTTGCTTCGTTTCGGGTACTTGGCGGGTAATTTGCCGCACCTGTAGGGGTCTTGGGTGGGGGTTTGGCTATTCACCGCGACCGTGTAATCCGCTTTTCGTTGCAGGCTCGAACGGATTGCTTATTCCTAGTATATCCAATGTATTCATCTGTGATCTGTAATGTCTATCATTGCTTTACATTTATAACTATTTAGGCGTTGCTTATGTTTTACAGCCGCGCTAGCCCAGCCCCCGCTCTGTCGTTAGTTAAGTAACCTAACGGGTGATGACGGGGCCCTGTGGCGAATGCGAATGGCATAAGCGTACGTCATATTTTGGTTGTTTTCTGCAATGGTAGGATTAATTGATGGGACGCATTAAAAGAACTAATGCAAGAATATCACGCATTAAAAGAACTAAAGCAAGATAACAAACCAAGCAAAAGTCGTTGGAATACTTTCGAAAAACCACTCGGTTCTTTTCAAAAAAATAACTTTTAAATGCGGAGCTTGAGCCACTCCTTATAAAAGCTATCTCGTTCCATCGATTATATCAAGTTCACTACGTTCACGGTTTTACCAAAACCATTCGTTGCCCTCCGTCGTTTCGCATGAATAGGCAATAGTATTCAAGCTATGTATGTTGGCCAAAGTCAAGGCATAGTGATTGGTAGCTATTGGGTGTTCATGTGTAGCATAGATAGATGCGTTGGTTTGGGACAGTCGTACTGCCGTTTTGGCCAAAGTCAAGGGTAGGTACGGATGGATCCAAATTAATCTGGATAGTGACGGGTAGAACTTGACATGTGACTTATGATATTTTGGCCAAAGTCAAGGTCATAAGAGCATGGGGCAAAAATCCACATCGGGAGTTTCATAAGTACTGAAACTTGCTAGATTTGCATACCATTTGGAGTGTGGTGATTCTGGTAGGATTCCTTCAGTTTCGTCACGCGATGATATTTGGATCCCGATCCTACTGTGAGTATATGCTACTCCTCGGGAAATTTCTCACTAAACGATCACTGCTATAAACCTAGTAGGTGCCTAGAAAAGTGTTAGCGGGGCTACGCCCCCAGGGAAAAGAGGTTATTTAATTAAGGAACTTCGCGAAAGCGTTGGAAAACCTCCCTCGAAGTACCGACACTGGCCTGGCTGAACGGTTAAGCAAATATTGTGCGGTGGGATTGATCCCGACTAATTCTTCCTTTATGGTTTGAGGATGGATTCGAGAGACAGTGGGAGCCATCCTGTTTAGAAAAACTAAAAACCATTCTAAACTTGCAAGAGCAACGTGCTAAGTGTTTCTTCTCTCTCTCCTAATTGCAGCGACCAATCGACATGACTGGACTTAAGTTACTTCTAGATAAAAACATACTGACAGGGCCAAACTACAAAGATTGGCTCAGGAATGTCAAAATGGCAATCACTTACGACAAGCTGGGGTATCTTCTTACCACCAAAGCTCCCCCCGTCCCAGGTCCCACCTCCAGCGTCGCGGATAAGGAAATCCGTAAGACTTGGGAGATTGATAGCGCGAAGGCCAAGTGCCTCGTACTTGCCTCGATGGACAACGAACATCAGAGGAGGCACGAGAATATGGACCTTGAATCCATATTTCTCCATACAAAAGAACTGTATGGAGAGCAATCTTGTATCGCAAGATACGAAGTGTCGAAGAAGTTATTTTCGGCAAAGTTGGCCATCGGATCATCGGTAGCGGAACACGTGCTTAAGATGATTGGCTTCATTGAGGAGCTCGCGGAACTTGGAACCACGTTGGAGAATGAGCTCTATACGGACTTGATTCTCCAGTCCCTTCCTTCCACTTACGCCTAGTTTATACTGAACTTCAACTTACAAGAAAAAGAGGTTGAACTTTCAGAACTCCTCAACATGCTGAGGACCGCAGAGGGCACCCTACAGAAAAGTAGGGAAACATCCACTTTGTTTGTAGGAGGATCTTCTTCTTCTCGGTCCAAGGCGAAAGCCAAGGGAAAGAAGAGGAAAGCCCCCGCCAAACCAAGGGGCGGTGTTAGTAAAGTGGATACGAAAGGAAAGGCAAAGGCAACAATGATAGCGGGGAAGCTTGTAGGTAAAGAAGAATGCTTCTATTGTCATAAGAGTGGACACTGGGAGAAAGATTGCAGGGCTTGGAAGGCCAGGACACAGGAACTGAAGCAGGTTGCTGCTTCAGCTTCAGGTGTGTATGTTATTGAAAACTGTCTTTCAATAAACTCTACTTCCTGGGTATTGGATACCGGATCAGGATCTCATATCTGTAATTCTTTGCAGGCGTTGAGAAACCGTAGGGTTTTGAAGGCAGGTGACATGACCCTCAGAGTTGTGAACGGAGCTAGCATGGATGCTAAAGCTGTGGGGGACTATCACTTGGGAATGACAGATGGACATGTTTTGGTTTTGTGTAATTGCTTTTTTGTACCCAAAGCAACTTGTAATATCATTTCTGTATCTTTGGTTTCTAAAGAAGATTATGAATTTGCGTTTGTAAGTAATGTTGTAAACATTCACCTTAATCAAGTTCTGATTGGGTCAGGTACACTGAGCAATGGTATATAAGTGTTAAACCAACCACAGATTTTCAATGTCCAGAATACACACAAAAGAAAGTCTCCGGAAATCAATCAGACTTTCTTATGGCATTGTAGACTGGGTCACATCAATGAGAGAAGGTTGACTAAGTTACATACAGAAGGATATTTGGATCTGTTCGAATATCAATCGTATGCCACTAGTCAATCCTGTCTCAAAGGAAAGATGACAAAGACTCCGTTCTCTGGTCACGGAGTAAGAGCGAGCGAGCTCTTGGGACTCGTACACAGCGACGTGTGCGGTCCAATGTCTACACATGCGCGAAGCGGTTATTCTTACTTCATTACTTTTACGGATGATTTTTCATGGTACGGTTATGTCTTCTTAATGAAACATAAGTCCGAAGCCTTCGAAAAGTTCCAGGAATATAAGAATGAAGTAGAAAAACAAACCGGCAAAAGTATCAAGATTCTAAGATCGGATCGAGGTGGAGAATACTTAAGTGCCGAGTTCCTGAATTACTTAAAAGAGAATGGAATTCTCTCTCAGCTTACTCCTCCATACACTCCGCAACATAACGGTGTATCGGAGAGACGGAACCGGAACCTATTGGATATGGTACGGTCCATGATGAGTAACGCTGAGTTACCGCGATCATTCTGGGGGTATGCGCTAGAATCAGCTGCAAACCTTTTGAACCGAGTTCCTACTAAGACTGTGCCTACCACACCATATGAAATGTGGTGTGGGAAGAGGCCCCATCTCAGTCACATTAAGACTTGGGGAAGTCCAGATTTTGTTAAAAAGCAGCATGCGGACAAGCTCGAGGCACGCTCAGTACAGTGTAAGTTTGTGGGATATCCAAAGAATTCCAAGGGATATTTCTTCTACTGCGAAGAGGAACAAAAAGTTCTTGTTTCTCGTCATGCCCATTTTCTAGAACACCAGTTCTTAGAAAAGGAAATAAATGGGAGCGCAGTAGAACTGGAAGAAATTCCAGAACCACGAGCTATTACTGAAAGCTTAGTGGAACCAGAGGGTTCAAAAGAACAGGACATTCCTACGCCGCTCCGCAGGAGTAGTAGGCAGTCTCATCCGCCCGAGAGATACTACGGTTTTCTCATAGACAGGGATAGAGAGGATTGCATCATAGATTATGATGAGCCTACTAGCTTCCAGCAGGCCGTTCAGAGCGTTGACATGGTAAAATGGCTGGATGCAATGCGGACCGAAATGGAGTCCATGTACACCAACAATGTATGGACGTTGGACATTGCTCCAGACGGGGTAAAACCCGTAGGATGCAAGTGGATCTTCAAAAGGAAGATTGGTGTAGATGGACAGGTTGAGACCTATAAAGCTAGACTTGTTGCAAAGGGTTTTCGTCAAAGACCTGGTTTGGACTATGACGAAACCTTTTTTCCAGTGGCTATGCTGAAATCCATTCGGATCCTTCGTGCCGTTGCTGCCTTCCACGATTATGAGATTTGGCAGATGGACGTAAAGACCACTTTTCTAAATGGAAATTTAGAGGTGTGTGTCTATATGGATCAGCCAGAGGGTTTCATTCAGAGTGGGAGCAGCGGAAAGGTGTGCAAGTTGCTTAATTCCATCTATGGACTAAAGCAGGCATCGCGGAGTTGGAACATCTGTTTTGATGAGACGGTCAAGGAATTTGGCTTTATCAAAAATCCAGATGAACCATGCATCTATAGTAGATTTGTAGCGAGAACTGTAGTATTCCTCGTTTTATACGTGGATGACATTCTCTTAATAGGAAATGACATTCCTATGCTACAATCTGTCAAGGGGTTCTTGTCGCACAGGTTCTCCATGAAAGACCTGGGTGATGCCTCATACATCCTGGGGATCCGGATCCATCGTGATAGATCCAAGAGGATATTAGGACTTTCTCAGTCCAGGTACATCGACACCATAGTGAAAAGATTCAGTATGGGAGATTCCATGCGCGGTAACCTACCGGCTTGTCACGGGATCACCCACTCTAAAGAGATGTCTCCCAAGACTGATTTGGTGAGGGATCGCATGTCTATTATACCCTACGCTTCTGCGGTAGACTCTATAATGTATGCGATGTTGTGTACCAGACCGGATGTAGCTTATGCACTGAGTTTGGTAAGCCGGTATCAGTCAAACCCTGGGGAGAAACACTGGATAGCGGTAAAGAACATTCTCAAGTACCTGAGAAGGACTAAGGAGATGTTCTTGGTGTATGGCGGAAAAGACCTCCAGATCGAGGCCTTTGCTGACTCCAGCTTCCAGAGTGACAAGGATGATTCCAAGTCCATGTCGGGTTTTGTCTTTACCCTCAATGGAGGCGCGGTGTGTTGGAAGAGTTCCAAACAGGAAACCGTTGCAGACTCGACGATGGAAGCGAAATACATCGCTGCATCTGATGCCGCAAAAGAAGCTGTCTGGATAACGAAGTTCTTGAAAGAACTTCAGGTGGTTCCGTCCATTGTTGATCCAATACCTCTGTATTGCGACAACAACGGGGCTATAGCTTTAGCGAAGGAACCCAGATCCCATCAGAAATCCAGACACATCTTGAGGCGGTATCACCTGATCAGGGAGATCGTGGATCGCCAGGAGATCGAGGTTCGGAGGGTCGCTTCAGAAGAAAACACTGCAGATCCATTCACCAAGGCCTTGCCCCAGACTCAGTTCGAGCGGCTGATCGAGATGATAGGTCTTCGATATGCCAGTACATGGCCTTAGTGCAACTGGGAGATTGTTAGTGTATATGCCCTAGAGGCCATTACTGTATCATACTAGTTTGTATATTACTTAATGGAAGCTTGGGATATTCACCTTGTATAAACAATCTTGCTCAATATAGTAGTATGCTACTTGGTTTGTTTCTACTTCAATGTGTACATGTGTTTATATTTTAGTATATCACCTATACACCTTAGTGGAGCCCTTAGGATCTTTGCTTGATTTCCAGCGTTGTGATGGCAGTCACACTAGTGGGGGCTGGGTAATCTATAAGAACATCCTTATACAGGTCCCTAGTCGCAGGACTATCGAGACAGGGCATCGATACTCCGGAGTAGACTAGCGTATGCGCTTCTCCTCCCAGTATGGGAGATGGTCTGTCCCACAGCCATCAGTACGTCGTACTGGAGATAGTATACGGGTGCTCGTTGGGTTACGAGTACACTGGACAGGACTCGTCGGGAACTGACAAGTTGGTATTATACCTATCGTCAGTTATCAGTTCCCAGGTGACATGAGTACAGCTTAGTCCGCTGACTTGACACTGTTACTTCGCCTCGAGTGTGTTCCCACTGTACTTTGACTACTACCCTACCACGGCTCAAAAGAATCGTGCAAACAGGTAGTGATTGGGTACAGTCCCGAAGCACTTGGAGGCAGTGACGGTTAGACAGGATTCGTCTCTCCCGGTATTGGGGGTTGACATCGCGCTGTGTCTAGGAGAGCCATTACACGAGTTGTCCCTGGCCAGGGCAATCAAGATATACTGGTAGGTTTCCAGTGTTATCTCAGGGTGTTTTGGGCTTCACTCCGACACGACTTGTACCGCTATTAGGGGACTGACGTTTACCGCCCCCTAGGCCCGCCATGCGATGTATCAGACGAACAGACCGGACTGTACGGAGATTGTCACATTCAGACTCAGTAGGAGTTCAGATGGGGTTCACCTCGTCAGTCTTCTTATCGGCATCTACCTGGGGACCGTTACGCACAGCTAGTGCCGCTTGCGGTCTGTGGTTAAAGCCACTGCCATCGTAGTGTCGAGTCTTTAGAGTCCCACACAGAGGGCTATTCGCTTTTGGGCAAAACAGAGTAGAGGTCGCATGGTTTTGCGACAGGGTTCGTTCTCATCCGCGCACTTGTGCACGTTTGGAGTCCGGACGGATATTACTAGCCGGCTCTGGTTTGAGCCAGATACTAGTATATGTTTTAGGGTTAGTTTTATCTCATTGTGTTCATGTTCCTCGGAACAAGAATGCGGGTGTGTATGCACAGTTGTTTGAGGCGGAGGAAGGGGATTTTCATTGGGGTTTCGGAACGGGTGTGTATGCACAGTTGACAGTCGTCTTTTTCCAAACCCTAATGAATTTATGATATATCAATTAATAATGTTAATTAAATGAAATTGTGTCATGGTTGGATTTGTTGACTTCTTGACCAAGGTTGACTTGTTGACCATGGTTGAAACTTTGACTATCATCATTACATATCAAAGATGCTCTTTGATTCTAGCAAAACCATTTAATGTGTGTAATGATAATTGTCATTCCAAACCATCCATCAACTATTTCATTTAGATTATTATTATTAATTTGATAATTCATTTCATATTATGTTATGCTTGTAAAAAGCCATTTCATTCTATCATAACACTTCTCTCTCCTCTCTTCTTCTTCCTCCTCCTCTAGTTCAAGGAGACTCACTCTCATGTGTTGAGAAACTCTCTCCTTGAGATAAGAACACCCCAAAACCACTCTCTACTCACTCTAGGGTTAGAGGTTTAGCAAGACAAAGATCCTAGTTCTCTCAAAGTTCGAGAAAGGAGCCCGAAGGTTGAACCCTTAGGTGGATCCATCTTTGACGGAAGAAGGCGACGAGGAAAGCACCATCCAAGCTCTATAAAGGTTTCAAGAAGAAGTAGTTCAAGTGAGGTATAACATCTTTTCCGAGTAGCTAACTCTCTTTAGCTTTGTAGCTAGTTTAGTTTAGAAAAGATCCCGACTTTTGTTAGTCCATGTTGCCTAATGCGCTAAAAATTTGATTTTTATACCATTTCCGCCTCCCCGCAAGCTCCGGGGTTGGCAATGTGGACTTACAAAGGCTTGCTTGTTCTTATGATCGCTCAATACCCGGGTGGCCGTTACGTTTAGCGGACCGCTTGCAGCTTGTGGGTGTTTGATATGATCATCACCTACTGCCGGCGTATTGACGAGTCTTTAGAGTCCTACACAGAGGTTTCCTGGTTCATGCGAAATGGAGTAGGAGCACATATGTGATACGTACGGGACCGAGATTAATGCGCGTATATGATACCTCATTCTATTCTCGCGACTTGTGACATTGGTCGGTTATATGTGATATAGCCGGGTTATCGGATCAAGTGTTGATTCGATAAGTTGTCGCATTTGATATTAGTCGGTTATACAAGATATAGCCGGATTATTAAATCAAGTGTTGATTTAATAATTTAATGTATAATTATATATTTGATATATTACATTAGATTAACTAATAGTTTCCACTTATGATTTCTTTTCTCACTTGATTGTACACATAGTATATATGTGATATATATTTGTCTACATGTTTCGTGTCATGCTTGATGATACATGCTTCTTGTGCTACCCTTCCCCGGTACTTACGGGGTTGCGGAAGTGGTGAAAAACGATTTTCAAGAGGGTGGTAACATGGACTACAAATACGGATCTTTGTTAAACAACTAACTAACAACCTAACTTGAGTTTTACCTACTCGGTTATGGGGCTATACCTTTCTTGAACTCCTCCGTCTTCAACTCCTCCCGGTGTACGGATCGGCCTCACCTCGTCGTATCCATGCGCCGAAGATGGATCCACCCGAAAGCTTATACCTTTGGCTTCTTCTTCGAACTTTGAAGAAACTAGAACACTTGGCTTGCTAGGCCTTGTGAACTAGAATGAGTAGAGGATTGTTTTGGTGTCTTTTTATCTCTAAGGCAATGAGTCTCAACACATGAGAATGGTTTGCCTTGAGCTAGAGAGAGCAAGAGGAAGAGGGAGAGCTTGAGAAAGTGATGGCAAGAGAGAGAAATGAAATGAGAATAATGAGAGAGTCTTTTGCCATCCAACCTCTCATAATCCAAAACCATCATAACAAAAATAGTAATCAAGTATTGTGTGATGGTTTAAGTCAAAATGGCTATATCATTTCATGCACTCATTTTGCATAAATAAACAAGCAAGCAAAAGTCTTCGCCATGGAATGATAGCCATTGTCATGATGATGGTCAACTAGTCCAACCTAGTCAACCGGTCAACAAAGTCAACAAAGTCAACCCTCAATAACCATGTCACTATAATACTTAATTAATATTATTGTTAATCATATATCTTATTCTCATTAGGGTTTAGTCACTAGTCAACAGTCAACAGTCAACAACCCCAATGAGAATCCTCTGCCTCTGTCTCTCTGTCAACTGTGCATACACACCCGCATCCGCGTTCCGAGGAACACGAATACAAATGAGATAAAACCAATCCCAAAACGTACACTAGGATCTGAATTAAACCAAAGCCCGCTAGTGTTAACTGTCCGGACACCAAACGTGCACAAGTGCACGGATGTGACCGAACCCTGTCGCAAAACCATGCGACCTGTCGCAAAACCATGCGACCTATACTCTTTTGCCTAAAGGCGAATAGCTTTCTGTGTGGGACTCTAAAGACTCGACACTACGCCGGCAGTGGGTTTAACCACAGACCGCAAGTGGCACTAGCTGTGCGTAACGGTCCCCAGGTAGATGCCGACAAGAATACTTACGAGGTGAAACCCATCTGAACTCCTACTGAGCCTGAATGTGACAATCTCCATACCGTCCGGTCTGTTCGTCTGATACATCGCATAGCGGGCCTAGGGGGCGGTAAACGTCAGTCCCCTAATAACGGTACAAGTCGTGTCGGAGTGAAGCCCAGAACACCCTGAGATAACACTGGAAACCTACCAGTATATCTCGCTTGCCCTGGCCAGGGACTACTCGTGTAATGGCTCTCCTAGACACAGCGTGATGTCAACCCCCAATACCGGGAGAGACGAATCCTGTCTAACCGTCACTGCCTCCAAGTGCTTCGGGACAGCACCCAAAAACTACCTGTTTGCACGACTCCTTTGAACCGTGGTAGGGTAGTAATCAAAGTACAGTGGGAAAACACTCGAGGCGAAGTAACAGTGTCAAGTCAGCGGACTAAGCTGTACTCATGTCACCTGGGATCTGATAACGGACGATAGGTATAGTACCAACCAACAGTTCCCGACGAGTCCTGTCCAGTGTACTCGTAACCTAACGAGCACCCGCATACTATCTCAAGTACGACGTACTGACGGCTGTGGGACAGACCGTCTCCCACACTAGGATGAGAAGCGCATACGCTAGTCTACTCCGGAGTATCGATGCCCTGTCTCTATAGTCCTGCGACTAGGGACCTGCATAAGGATGTGCTTATATATTACCCAGCCCCCACGAGTGTGACTGCCATCACAACGCCGGTAATCAAGCAAAGATCCTAAGGGCTCCACTAATGTGTATAGGTGATATGCAAAAATAAACACATGTACACATTAAAGCAGAAACAAACCAAGTAGCATACTACTATATTGAGCAAGATTGTCAATACAAGGTGAATATCGCAAGCTTCCATTAAGTAATATACATACTAGTATGATACAGTAATGGCCTCTAGGGCATATATACTAACAATCTCCCATTTGCACTAAGGCCATGTACTGGCGTATCGAAGACCTATCATCTCGATCAGCCGCTCGAACTGAGTCTGGGGTAAGGCCTTTATGAGTGGATCAACAGTGTTATCTTCCGTAGAAACTCTCCGAACCTCGATCTCCTGGCGACCCACGATCTCCCTGATCAGGTGATACCGCCTCAAGATGTGTCTGGATTTATGATGGGACCTGGGTTCCTTCGCTAAAGCTATAGCCCCGTTGTTGTCGCAATACAATGGTATTGGATCAACAATGGACGGAACCACCTGAAGTTCAGTTAAGAACTTCCTTATCAAGACGGCTTCTTTTGCGGCATCTGCAGCAGCGATATATTCCGCTTCCATCGTCGAGTCAGCAACGGTTTCCTGTTTGGAACTCTTCCAACACACCGCCCCTCCATTGAGGGTGAAGACATAACCCGACATGGACTTGGAATCATCCTTGTCACTCTGGAAGCTGGTGTCAGCAAAGGCCTTGATCTGGAGGTCTTTTCCGCTATACACCAAGAACATCTCCTTAGTCCTTCTCAGGTACTTGAGAATGTTCTTTACCGCTCTCCATTGTTTCTCCCCATGGTTTGACTGATACCGGCTTACCACACTCAGTGCATAAGCTACATCTGGTCTGGTACACAACATCGCATACATTATAGAGCCTACCGCAGAAGCGTAGGGTATAATAGACATGCGATCCCTTTCCAAATCAGTCTTGGGAGACATCTCTTTGGAAAGGGTGATCCCGTGACAAGCCGGTAGATTACCGCGCTTGGAATCTTCCATACTGAATCTTTTAAGTATAGTGTCGATGTACCTGGACTGTGAGTCCCAGTATCCTCTTGGATCTGTCACGATAGATCCGGATCCCCAGAGTGTATGAGGCATCACCCAGGTCTTTCATGGAGAACCTGTGTGACAAGAACCCTTTGACAGATTGTAGCATAGGAATATCATTTCCTATTAAGAGAATGTCATCCACGTATAAAACGAGGAATACTACAGTTCTCGCTACAAATCTACTATAGATGCATGGTTCATCTGGATTTTTGATAAAGCCAAATTCTTTGACCGTCTCATCAAAACAGATGTTCCAACTCCGCGATGCCTGCTTTAGTCCGAAGATGGACTTAAGCAACTTGCACACCTTTCCGCTGCTCCCACTCTGAATGAAACCCTCTGGCTGGTCCATATAAACACAATCCTCTAAATTTCCATTTAGAAAAGCGGTCGTTACGTCCATCTGCCATATCTCATAATCGTGGAAGGCAGCAATGGCAAGAAGGATCTGAATGGATTTCAGCATAGCTACCGGAGAAAAGGTCTCGTCATAGTCCAAACCAGGTCTTTGACGAAAACCCTTTTCAACCAGTCTAGCTTTATAGGTCTCAACCTGTCCATCTACACCAATCTTCCTTTTGAAGATCCACTTGCATCCTACGGGTTTTACCCCATCTGGAGCAACGTCCAACGTCCATACTTTGTTGGTGTACATGGACTCCATTTCGGTCCGCATTGCATCCAGCCATTTTAACGAGTCGACGCTCTGAATGTCCTGCTGGAAGCTAGTTGGCTCATCATAATCAATGATGCAATCCTCTCTTTCCCCGTCTATGAGAAAACCGTAGTATCTCTCGGGCGGATGAGACTGCCTACTACTCCTGCAGAGCGGCGTAGGAATGTCATGATCTTTCGAACCCTCGGGTTCTACTAAGTTTTCAGTAATAGCTCGTGGTTATGGAATTTCTTCCAGTTCTATTGCGCTCCCACTTATCTGATTTTTCAAAAACTCAGTTTCCAAGAAGTGGGCATGACGAGAAACATAAATCTTTTGTTCTTCTTCGCAACAGAAGAAATATCCCTTGGAGTTCTGTGGATATCCTACAAACTTGCACTGTACTGAGCGTGCCTCGAGTTTGTCCGCAAGCTGCTTTTTGACAAAAGCTGGACATCCCCATGTCTTAATGTGATTAAGATAGGATCTCTTCCCACACCAGATCTGATATGGTGTTGTAGGCACAGTCTTAGTTGGAACTCGGTTCAAAAGGTATGCAGCTGATTCTAGTGCATATCCCCAGAATGATCGCGGTAACTCAGAGTTACTCATCATGGACCGTACCATATCCAATAAGGTTCGGTTCCGTCTCTCCGATACACCGTTATGTTGCGGAGTGTATGGAGGAGTAAGCTGAGAGAGAATTCCATTCTCTTTTAAATAATCCAGGAACTCGGCACTCAAGTATTCACCACCTCGATCCGATCTTAGTGTCTTGATACTTTTGCCGGGTTTTTTTCCTACTTCATTCTTATATTCCTGGAATTTTCCAATGGCATCGGACTTATGTTTCATTAAGAAGACATAACCGTACCTTGAAAAGTCATCCGTAAAAGTAATGAAGTAAGAATAACCGCTTCGCGCATTTGTAGACATTGGACCGCACACGTCGCTGTGTACGAGTCCTAAGAGCTCGCTCGCTCTTACTCCGTGTCCAGTGAACGGAGTCTTTTTCATCTTTCCTTTGAGACAGGATTGACAAGTGGCATACGATTGATATTCGAACGGATTCAAATATCCTTCTGTATGTAACTTCGTCAACCTTCTGTCATTGATGTGACCCAGTCTACAATGCCATAAGAAAGTCTGATTTATTTCCGGAGACTTTCTTTTGTGTGTATTCTGGATATTGAAAATATGTGGTTGGTTTAGTACGTATATACCATTGCTTAATGTACCTGACCCAATCAGAACCTGATTAAGGTGAATGTTTACAATATTACTTACAAACGCAAATTCATAACCTTCTTTAGAAATAAAATATACAGAAATGATATTACAAGTTGCGTTGGGTACAAAAAAGCAATTACGTAAAACCAAAACATGTCCATTTGACATTACCAGGTGATAGTCCCCCACGGCCTTAGCATTCATGCTAGCTCCGTTTGCAACTTTGAGGGTCATGTCACCTGCCTTCAAAACCCTACGGTTTCTCAATGCCTGAAAAGAATTACAGATATGAGATCATGATCCGGTATCCAATACCCAGGAAGTAGAGTTTATTGATAGACAGTTTTCAATAACATATACACCTGAAGCTGAACCCGCAACATGCTTCAGATCCTGTGTTCTGGCTTTCCAAGCCCTGCAATCTTTCTTCCAGTGTCCACTCTTGTGACAGTAAAAGCATTCTTCCTTATCCACAAGCTTTCCCGCTACCTTTGTTGCTTTTGTCTTTCTCTTCGTATCCACCTTACTAACACCGCCCCTTGGTTTGGCGGGGGTTTTCTTCTTCTTTCCCTTGGCTTTCGCCTTGGACCTAGAAGAGGAAGATCCTCCTACAAACAAAGTGGATGTTTCCCTACCTTTCTGTAGGGTGCCCTCTGCACTCCTCAGCATGTTGAGGAGTTCTGAAAGTTCAACTTCTTTTTCTTGCAAGTTGAAATTCAGGACGAACTGGGCGTAAGTGGAAGGAAGGGACTGAAGAATCAAGTTCGTATAGAGTTCAATATCCAACGTGGTCCTAAGGTCCGCGAGCTCCGCAATGAAGCCAATCCTCTTAAGCACCCGTTCCGCTACCGATGATCCGATGGCCAACTTTGCCGAAAACAACTTCTTCGATACTTCGTATCTGGCGATACGAGATTCCTCTCCATACAGTTCTTTTGTATGGAGAAATATGGATTGGAGGTCCATATTCTCGTGCATCCTCTGATGTTCGTTGTCCATAGAGGCAAGCATGAGGCATTTGGCCTTCGCGCAATCGATCTCCCAAGTCTTACTGATTTCCTTATCCGCGACGCTGGAGGTGGGACCTGGGACAGGGGGAGCTTTGGTGGTAAGGAGATACCCCAACTTGTCATAAGTGATTGCCATTTTGACATTCCTGAGCCAATCTTTGTAGTTTGGCCCTGTCAGTATGTTTTTATCTAGTAATAACTTAAGTCCGGTCATGATGATTGGTCGCTGCAATTAGGAGAGAGAGAAGAAACACTTTAGCTTGATGCTCTTGCAAGTTTAGAGTGGTTTTTAATTTGTCTAAACAGGATGGCTCCCACTGTCTCTCGAATCCCTCCTCAAACCAAAAAGGAAGAATTAGTCAGGATCAATCTCACCATGTAATACTTGCTTAACCGTTCGCCCAGGCTGGTGTCGGTACTTCGAGGGAGGTTTTCCAACGCTTTCGCGAAGTTCCTTAATTTAAGAACCTCTTTTCCCTGTGGGCGTAGCCCCGCTAACACCTTTCTAGACACCTACTAGGTTTATAGCATTGATCGTTTAGTGAGAAATTTCCCGAGGAGTAGCATATACTCACAGTAGGATCGGGATCCAAATATCATTGCGTGACAAAACTGAAGCAATCCTACCAGAATCATCACACTCCAAATGGTATGCAGCGCTGGCATGTTTCAGTTCTTTTGAAACCCCCGATGTGGATTTTTTCCCCATGCTCTTATGACCTTGACTTTGGCCAACAAATCATAAGTCACATGTCAACTTCTACCCGTCATTCTCCAGGTTAATTTGAGCCCACCCGTACATACCCTTGACTTTGGCCAACAAGGTAGAACGACTGCCCCCAAACCAACACATCTATCTATGCTGCACATGAATACCCAATAGCTACCAATCACTATGCCTTGACTTTGGCCAACAAACATAGCTTGAATACTATTGACCATCCATGTGAAACGACGGAGGGCTACGAATGGTTTTGGCGAAACCGTGAACGTAGTGAACTTGATATAATCGAAGGAACGAGATAGCTTTTAAAAGGAGTGGCTTAAGCACCGCGTTTAAAAGTTATTTTTGAAAAGAAACCGAGTGGTTTTTGAAAGTGTTCCAACGACTTTTACTTGGTTTATTTTTCTTGCATTAATTCCAATACGTCCCATCATTTAATCCTACCATTGCAGAAAACAACCAAAATATGACGTACGTTTATGCCATCCGCATTCGCCACGGGGCCCCGTCATTACCCGTTAGGTTACTTAACTAACAACAGAGCGGGGGCTGGACAAGCACGGATGCAAAACATAAGCAACGCCTAAATAATATCATATATAGATATATTGCAATGATAGCCATTTCAGATCACAGATGAACACATTGGATATACTAGGAATCAGCAATTCGTACGAGCCTGTAACGAAAAGAGGATTACACGGTCGCGATGAATAGCCAATACCCCATCCTAGACCCCTACGTGTGCGGCAAACTACCCGCCAAATATCCGAAGTGGAGCAACCGCCCTCAACGACGTGAGTAGGCCACTCGGCACTTCGAGATACCCGGTAGTTTGTGCACCCCACCTTGGGTCTATCCTAGGAGCAAAAACAGTAAAAAGAAATTATACAATGACGGCAACAACCCCGACCCGGTTGTGCGGCCAAAAATAATATTACATCAATTTACATATTACATGAATTGAAAGATAAAAGAAAACTCTCATCTCACAACCCCCCGGCTATTCATCCGCGACATTCCAATGAATTCATATACACATACCATCAACATTACAGATAACAGATATGTATAACCCCCACTAATCGACGTATAGCGATTAGCGGGCGTTCAATACTTGTAACACATCACAGATATATACCCGTCAGCTTAAGTCTTTAGAAGTTCGATACGGATTTTCAAGCCCCAAAATCAAAATTTTCTTTCTGGAAAACCTAGGCAGAAAAAACATATTGTAAAAATCCCAAAATACCCCTAGAAACACACTGCAAGAAATTTGAGCCACGACCGACTCAACTCGGCCGCGGCAGTAGCGTGCTCCCGCCGCTGTTCCACGGCGCTTTGAACGGTTCTCTGGACCAAATTTCTTGAGTGTCTTTTAAAAAGCCTGAGTCGATTTTTGGAGTATGATTTATCATTTTTTGAACAGAATACAGAATCGACAGAAACGTGATTTTCCGGGTGTTTTTCCTGACTTTTTCTCCGATCGAACTTCTACTTACTTCGCTAACATGTTAGATAGTGTTTAACTAGGCTCTGATACCACTGTAAGTCCATGCTACCATTCCCCGGTACTTACGGGGTTGCGGAAGTGGTGAAAAACGATTTTCAAGAGGGTGGTAACATGGACTACAAATACGGATCTTTGTTAAACAACTAACTAACAACCTAACTTGAGTTTTACCTACTCGGTTAGGGGGCTATACCTTTCTTGAACTCCTTCTTCTTCAACTCCTACCGGTGTACGGATCGGACTCACCTCGTCGCCTCCATGCGCCGAAGATGGATCCACCCGAAAGCTTCTACCTTTGGCTTCTTCTTCGAACTTTGAAGAAACTAGAACACTTGGCTTGCTAGGCCTTGTGAACTAGAATGAGTAGAGAATTGTTTTGGTGTCTTTTTATCTCTAAGGCAATGAGTCTCAACACATGAGAATGGTTTGCCTTGATCTAGAGAGAGCAAGAGGAAGAGGGAGAGCTTGAGCAAGTGATAGCAAGAGAGAGAAATGAAATGAGAGAATAATGAGAGAGTCTTTTGCCATCCAACCTCTCATAATCCAAAACCATCATAACGAAAATAGTAATCAAGTATTGTGTTATGGTTTAAGTCAAAATGGCTATATCATTTCATGCACTCATTTGGCATAAATTAACAAGCAAGCAAAAGTCTTTGCCATGGAATGATAGCCATTGTCATGATGATGGTCAACTAGTCCAACCTAGTCAACCGGTCAACAAAGTCAACAAGGCAACAAAGTCAACCCCTCAACAACCATGTCACTATAATACTTAATTAATATTATTGTTAATCATATATCTTATTCTCTTTAGGGTTTAGTCAAAAGTCAATAGTCAACAGTCAACAGTCAACAACCCCAATGAGAATCCTCTTCCTCTGTCTCTCTGTCAACTGTGCATACACACCCGCATCCGCGTTCCGAGGAACACGAATACAAACGAGATAAAACCAATCCCAAAACGTATATTAGGATCTGACTTAAACCAAAGCCCGCTAGTGTTAACTGTCCGGACACCAAACGTGCACAAGTGCACGGATGTGACCGAACCCTGTCGCAAAACCCTGCAACCTGTCGTAAAACCATGCGACCTGTCGCAAAACAATGCGACCTCTACTCTTTTGCCTAAAGGCGAATAGCTTTCTGTGTGGGACTCTAAAGACTCGACCCTACGCTGGCAGTGGGTTTACCACAGACCGCAAGCGGCACTAGCTGTGCGTAACGGTCCCCAGGTAGATGCCGACAAGAAGAATGACGAGGTGAAACCCATATGAACTCCTACTGAGCCTGAATGTGACAATCTCCATACAGTCCGATCCGTTCGTCTGATACATCGCATGGCGGGCCTAGGGGGCGGTAAACGTCAGTCCCCTAATAGCGGTTCAAGTCATGTCGGAGTGAAGCCCAGAACACCCTGAGATAACACTGGAAACCTACCAGTATATCTTGCTTGCCCTGGCCAGGGACTAATCGTGTAATGGTTCTCCTAGACACAGCGCGATGTCAACCCCCAATACCGGGAGAGACGAATCCTGTCTAACCGTCACTGCCACCAAGTGCTTCGGGACTGCACCCAAAAACTACCTGTTTGCATGACTCCTTTGAGCCGTGGTAGGGTAGTAATCAAAGTACAGTGGGAACACACTCGAGGCGAAGTGACAGTGTCAAGTCAGCGGACTAAGCTGTACTCTTGTCACCTGGGAACTGATAACTGACGATAGGTATAGTACCAACCAACAGTTCCCGACGAGTCCTGTCCAGTGTACTCGTAACCAAACGAGCACCCGCATACTATCTCAAGTACGATGTACTGACGGCTATGGGACAGACCGTCTCCCACACTGAGATGAGAAGCGCATAAGCTCGTCTACTCCGGAGTATCGATGCCCTGTCTCGATAGTCCTGCGACTAGGGACCTGCATAAGGATGTGCTTATAGATTACCCAGCCCCCACGAGTGTGACTGCCATCACAACGCCGGTAATCAAGCAAAGATCCTAAGGGCTCCACTAATGTGTATAGGTGATATGCAAAAATAAACACATGTACACATTAAAGCAGAAACAAACCAAGTAGCATACTACTATTTTGAGCAAGATTGTCAATACAAGGTGAATATCCCAAGCTTCCATTAAGTAATATACATACTAGTATGATACAGTAATGGCCTCTAGGGCATATACACTAACATCTTGGGTGTGTGTGTGACTTACACTATGCTATGCATAATATAGGGTTTATATTTATCTAAGTAATTCAAAAATTGGATGGATATTTGGCATGGATACAAGCTTGTAGAAGCTTATGGATTCATTGACCAAGTTCACTCTTTTGTTTCACTTGTAGATATTTGTTAACCCAACCATTATACCTTAGCCATGGTTAACTCTCTACATGAGTTAGTATATGACACTAACTCACCCATGGTTGCTATTCTCGCCTCATGAGAGTTCATTCTCATTTTTCTTCACTTGAGCTTTTTCTTTCTCTTTAAAAGCTTGCTAGCTTTTTCCAAAGTCAGAAAATATTGTGAGAAAAAGAAAACTAAAGAGAGCCCATTTCCTACTTCATCATCTTCTATTATTAGCCATTTAGTTTAGGGTGTTTTCTTCACTAATCTCACCATTAGTGAAGAGGTAGCATGAGTTTGAGTCTCCTCGACGTAGATCTTCTTCGGCCTCGAAGACATTGAGCAAGTGTGTTCATTTCTTCATGTGAACCCTCACAAGAGTTCGGGTATTCACAATTCGCAGCGAAGGGACTACTACACGGAGCTTTAGAAGTGGAGGACCGGTCTACAAAGGTTGTATTCCCTCATTCACTTAGATGTAAAGTGTTTACATTATGTTTCGTCGGATTTTCTAGTTTCGATTCTAGGGTTAGGGTTAGCTAGAACGGCAAAAATTTAAATATGGCATGGATGATGCCTCCCGAAACCTTGCTGCCAAGCTAGGCGACCCTACATTATCGATAAACGTCTAAGGATCCTCATCTGCATCAATGCCGATGATAACCGGAGGCTTCAGCCTCATGAACTCAGATAATGATACGGTGATAACCTACGTAGCGATAGATACGACTGCCTGAACCATAGGCACCATCGCGGTCCCCGTGACAGGTGGGATAACCTCCTGTCTCTGCACTCGATTGGCCTCAACTAACGACCCCATCATCTAGCGCGAATCATGCATACCGGCCTCTAGCCTAGTAATATGATCGATCGAAGGTGGATCAATCTGCTCCTGTAAAAAGGGCGTACCGCCCTGGTCAATCCTCGTCACCGATGCGTCTACCCTGACCTCGGCTCTCGCGGCCGCTCTCTGCGCCCTCGTAGTCTTCGGCGGCATAATGGCTCGAAATGAAAATAGGATTCGATAAGAACAAAGAAATCGAATCACAAGGATATATATAATCACAGAAGGAATTTCAACCAACAAGGCCTAAGGTCACTTAGGCGGAGTACCATGTCGTAAGTATGCCGCGGAGCATACACACACTGCGTCACTCTGCTTAAGCTATCTACTCCATCATACCAAGGTCATACTACACTCCGAAAGGTAAAACCTAGCGCTCTGATACCAACTTTGTCACGACCCAAAATTAGGCACGTGACCGGCACTTAAACCACGTGACGTCGACAGGCGCGACACAATTAATATAAGCCAAAAACCCAGAAATCTAAACCATCAAAGAAGTAAGTGATAATAACATTGTTAAAAACATTTGGAAATCACAAGTAAAAATCTTAAAGCTTAAGTTTATTTTCTTAAAAATTTCGGCAGCACCTCCTTTGTAAAAACTAGCCCCGAAATGGGTACAAACATGGGATATAAATAAAGCATCCCCAAACGGGAGCAAATCATGCCTAAAGGCGGAAACAACCACAACAAGCATATATACGACGCCGTAGCGAAGGAATAGACAATATAAATGAAAAACATCATAAAGAGGTAAAACTACATAATAAAGGCCGGCTCACACGAGCACAACACCCAGAGTAACAAAATATACAATATCGATCCTCACAACTCGTCTCTAAGTCAATACATGAAAGTGATAGATGGAGAGCACTAGATACAATGAGATATATAAGGGATACAATCGGATAACCGCAAACTCATGTTCATAACAGAATACTGCATTTTATACCGCCCATTCTTATGCTCGTGTGTTTGTAGGTAGGTGCTTTTAATCCGTGTTTGCTACATATTTACAGGCCACAGTTTTCTAGTCCAAAATAACGCAATTGATACAAAATCTCCACTGCTACGCCAAAATACAGAACATCTGTTGACAGCAGATAAAAGCCGGCTTCCGGTCATCCGTATCCGTCCAGTGCCGCTTACCAGTTCCTGAGACAAGACATATGACAGTGGTCATTCATGTCTGGGTCAAGCACAGAGCATGAGGGGGGCAGCACAAGAATCAATGGGTGCGCGGAGCTCGAGGGAGATAGAAGTCAAAAGTAAAGAACATAATGCAATCTTGGACTAAGAAATCTGAAGATATTCTGGAAGATTTTGTGCAGTTTCAAGTTTTCAAACACGAGGAAAAAGTAAACCAGGGAACACGACAAAACGCCACGACAAAACGCCACGACCCAACTCCATCATATGGCCGCGGAACCGCGGCCAATAGGGGGTATTGGCCGCTGATCCGCGGCCATTATGGCTCCTCTCTCTGTCAAGTTTTGGGGGTAGTTTGGTACTTTTATTTAGGGCCATATTGTAGCCCTAGGTTTCCCATTCCCCTCCTATAAATACCTCAGATCTGAGCCAAGCCAAGGGGGTCCATTCTTATGCCTCTTTTTTGTTAGTTTTTAGTCTTCTTCTTCTTCTTCTTCATTCTTCCCTCCATGAAAATGTAGTGAGAGCATTGAGTGGATGTTAAATGAAGATGATGGTTTTTTGTATTATTCTTTTTGCTTAGCTTCCCCCTTGAGCTCTCTACCTTAACTTGATCTTGCAACCTCTTAAGTGAGCTTGCAAGTTTAAGCTTTGGTCATTGGTCTCAAGGGGTTGTATCATTTTGTTCTCTCTTTAGTGCTTCATTTCACATGAGTTCTTTACCCTTCTCTTGATCTTGCAATCTCTTGATTGAGCTTGCAAGTTTAAGGGTTGGCTATTGATCCCATGCTTGTTTTGAGTTCTATGATTCTTGTAATTACTTTCTTGCATTTTTCATTCTTGTCTTTAAATACTTGCAATTTATTACCATGCACTTTAATTACTTGCTTGTAATCTTTTCTTTTCTTTGTTCTTTTCTTTTGCTCTTTTTGGTTTGTTTTGTGAATGGTTGTAATTATTGTTGTTGTTAAGAATCAATACGATATTGTAAGTTAACATTTCTTTGCTCATTTCCTTTTCCCGTTATTTTCCATTGAACTCCACCCAAACGATACGCAAGCGCTCCGTTAGGCACCCTACCCTAACAAGGTAACGGTGATTCCTAACCGCGACCGGTTGCGTTCGGTTTGGCCGGAGGCGAAAGCAAGAGACAAGAACGAAAGGACAAGGGTAAATAAGCCGGATTCCACGAATACCGCGCTTAAATCCCCTAATCCACGTTGTTGTCGATTGTTCTAGCTTCAATTGGTCAAGACTCGGCTCAAAGGTTTTGTGTACGGATTTCTTTAGCTTACATTTTCGTATCTTTTCTTAACAACTTTATACTTACAAATAATACACATAGGTTAGATTGAACAAACACATACTCATTCTTTATTGACTCGTCTAAAACAAGAACGGACATACAACCATCTCCCTGTGGATCGACCCGTGCTCAACCGGCTAGCTGCATAGCGACAACGTCCTGATCGCGGTTATACTTTAGAACTTTGAACATCCGACACGCCAAAAACGTGCGATCAAATGGCGCCGTTGCCAGGGAGACGGTAGCGTATTTTCTTTCTTGTTGTTCGGGTTAATATTCTTTTTGTATATATTTATAAAAAAAATATATCTTTTTGTTTTTTTTGATCATTTTTGTGGCCAACAGTGCAGATTTTTGCGGATTTGCAAACTGCGATTGTAGGGAGCAAAGTGTACGTTCAAGGTTAAGGTGATTACGAAGTACAGTGCCAAAGATCTGGGAAGTTTGACCCGCGCAAGCGAACTTTTCAAGCTTACAGGAATTGATTCAACGGGGGTTTCCTAACCCAAAAACTTAACGGTAAGTATTTCTTAAACACCTTCTTCTCAAATCCGACGCATCCAATATTCTATTCTTTGCAGGATTCTTTACAAGTTCGCTAGCAAACGGTAAAAATTGACTGACCCGTATTTGTTGCAGTGCCGCGCTTAAACTAAAAAACGATTGTTTCATTTTTTATAGAATTTTTATTGAATTGCGCATTGCATACATTAATACGGACTTAAGGGCAAGCGAACCCCACAACATACGGTAAAGGATTTCATCACCTTTTCCGTGGCCCACAAATCACGAACTTGAGCATAACGTTTACCCGCACAAATTTTAAAAGAAATTAGACTTTAAGCCTTAAGGACTTCGCGCTCACTGGGAGAAGTTAACTGTGTTTAGAACCTCGCTTAACGGTATATTGTTTACGGGGTGTCTAGGAAAGTGTTAACGGCGAAACCGCCAAAAGAGAAAGGGTTATTTAATTAAGGAACTTCGCGAAAGCGTTGGAAAACCTCCCCTTATCTCCGCACTTACCTGGCCTCGTGATCAGTGTATCTTGAGCCCGTTTCTCGACACAGTTTTACTTCGACAATCAAGTTCTGGAGCAGTTCTAGTTGACCTAGGTGAACCCTAGAACGATTAGGTGTGTGGTATTTTTGTGTCGTGATTGCTTTTGTCCATATTCTTTTTGTGTGTATATTTCATTCTTCTGTTAATATATAAACAATAAAAAACAAAAAATAAAATAAAATATCACATTCTTTTTCCCCTCCTTTTCTCTACCTTTCTTTCTCTCTCTTCATATCATGGGTACCCCACCTCGAAAAACTCTTGCCGAACTTTGGTACGCACAACCAGACATTACTTCTTACTGTTCTTGCTTTGGCCGAACTTCGAACGATCCATCCATGCCAAAAAATTCATTGAGAGATCGGATAGACGCGTCTAGGACAAACAATTTGACTCCGCAATCAACTTTGTATCAACCATTTCAAACATTCACCCCTTCTTACGTTGATACCCCTTCTTCGAGTCATGTTGCAACTCCAAGACCTATGTCTATTGCAGAACGTATTGAACAATCTCGTAGCCGATCTTTCACTCCTGTCACCACTTCAAATTCTTGGGATCAACAATTTCATTCACCTTCTTATCCAAATGTTGATCCTACCCCTGTCCAACCATTCAATTCCTACCAATCCTACCCTACTTTTGCACCTTCCCTAGACATTGCTTCAGAACCGCCATTTGGGAGTTTTCAGTATCCAAACAACTTTGAATCCTTTACTGAAACCCCTTCACAACCCATGTCTAGTCTGGACCAGTCGTTGGAAGACTTTAGGGTAGCGTCAAGCCAACAGATAATGGATTTGAATGCGTCCATGGCCGCCCTCATACAACCTAGTGACCCGGTAGCTAGTTTTCAACTAGCTCTAAATTTCTCGATGTATGAAGAGGCGGTAAGACAGGCTGAGAATTTGAGTGGAGAAAGTAAGCTGTATACCCTTTCAAATCAAACCTACCCGTCTCAAATAGAATCCTACAACTCCTCTATTGAAAGTCTATCAAGTGTCCCAAATAAATTATCAGTTGAAGATAGAATGTTTAATGAGTTGTGCGACTTTGTAGTGTTTGATTTGCCAGATTGTGAAGGGACCTTGCCAAGTGAAACCACACCCAATCCTTTTGACCTCTACACCTCCATCTTAGAACCAAAATCGTTTGAAATCCATGCTTTTGATGAGGTGTCTGAGAAAATTGACTTTCACTTGATTAAGGATATTGACGCCGGGAATATTTTGGATGATGAACCTGTAGATTTGGCAGAGTTTTTCTCTCCAATTCATCATCCCGAGTCATTAACTGTTTTTCCCGAACCCCATATGCGTCTTGATTTTGTTGAAAATTGCATGGATGAGATAAATTTTGAGGAGAATATTAAGGATATTTTTGAGGATGAACCAGTTTTAATTGATGAGTCGGATTTTCCAATTCATCCTGTCCCTGTCATTGACTGTCTACAACCTTCTGAACCATTAACTGATACCCTTCCTCTATCACTTCCCCCCACCCTTTCCATCGTTCCGACCATGCAAGAAACCGTATCACTTTCATTTCATATGTATGGTTTACCAAATTCGGCTTCCCCATGGTTTCTTACGAATCTTGAGGGATTTGATCCAATCTCTCGACGGGTTAATAGATTAGCACAATCGCTTTTTACACATCGCTCATCACAAATTGTGCTAATCTATTCACTCCATTTGCACCCTCAAGTTCGTACTCCACTTCTTTTTCCCTTCCGCCATTCTTCTTCTGATATACCGAGACCGTATCCCGCTTCTATCTCCATACGGTCTCGCGTATTCTCCATTTCTTTTCTCTACGCCTTTTTTGACCAACCACTGCTTTTTCACGATAAGATCTTTGAATGGTTGGTGTTAACTTTTGGCCTGTGTAAGGCCTTGTATAGCTTGACACTGTTCTTTCCCCCCTAATCCTGAACTTCATCGCTTAATAGTAGAAACACTGTTTCACTTGAGTTTGGGGGGGACTCCTTTTTTTGTATATATTTTTTGTTTTCTTTGTTGTATATAATTTGTTTTAAGGAAGCCCCGACAATTTTGACCCTCTTGGTATAGCCTGACAGTGAGGGCACTGTCAAGTTTAAGTTTGGGGGTGTGCTCGGTAAGCTTTCTTCGCATTCATTTGTATATTTTGCATTTGCATACCTTATTTAAAAACCCATAAAAATCAAAAAAATTTCCAAAAAATATAAAAACTTTGTCGTCAAGTTAGCTAATAGGGTAACTTAGATTTTTATTCTGAAAGTTTAGTTGTTATATTAGAACTAACTAAATTCTAGGCTTAGGAATTGAAAATCCTAAAAATAACCCTCATTCTGTCTATCTTTGGTAAGTATACGTCCTTACAGATTTTTTTTGAGAAATAGGTAATCTTGAGTTCAGTTCTTGAGTAAAGTCAAGATGAAGGGAAAGTATTGAAGCTCTACTGAAGGTTAAGTCTGAAAAATAGTTTCTTTTCTTAAGTTCAAATTTAGAAAGTATATACCCTACAAACTGCACTTACACGCACCTTGAAACTTGGGATAGTAGAGGATACCTAGAAATACTCTTGCCTGAAAGCCTAGTATGAAAGAAAAAACGGTATTTAAAGCTAAACACCAAAAGAGCATGTTGAAAAATATATCCGGTCTTGAAAAAGAAAAAGAAAAAGAAAAATAAAAACAAAAAATAGAATAAAGTCAAGACCAGGAAACTGCTATTTACGCTTTAAAGTTCACACATTCAGTAATCGGTCGTTAGTGCCTCAAGAAGCATTAATAGTCGCATGAATGGTGTGTAAGCAAATCCGTCCATCCTTAATGAAAAGAAATAGTATTAGGTATTAGGGCAAGGGTATTATAGCTTGAATTGAATTCTTGAGTGTAGGGGTGCAAATACACACACACGTAGGGGTATACAATCGATGTTTGGATAAAAAATAGAAATAAAGAATAAGACTTGTGTTTTTTGTAAAGTTGATAAAAATCCCTAATTTGAGGCCGCACTTTAGAAGGAAAACTCAGGAGAACCAACATCTTTCTAAACTTTTTTGGAACGTATATGATCTAAAGTTAAATAGATAGGAGGTGTGAAAAATAAGGGTTGGATATTTCTAACTTAGGATGATAGAGTTTCTAACGTAAACACTAAACTGTAGGAGTAGAGTCGATGTTAACTTATGACACTAGCTTGACGGGATTTTGTGGGTAGTATCCGCTGAAAACCCTCAGGAGACAACACTCCTCCTACTAGAGACACCTAGAGGTTTAACGGCTTGTTGCACATGCTCAGTGCAATCGCGTTCCCTGCGAAAGTGCCGTTAGGATTTTAGTTTTGTGAATAATTGGTTTTGCTCGGGACGAGCAAAAGTTAAGTTTGGGGGTATTTGTTCATAACAGAATACTGCATTTTATACCGCCCATTCTTATGCTCATGTGTTTATAGGTAGGTGCTTTTAATCCGTGTTTGCTACATATTTACAGGCCACAGTTTTCTAGTCCAAAATAACGCAATTGATACAAAATCTCCACTGCTACGCCAAAATACAGAACATCTGTTGACAGCAGATAAAAGCCGGCTTCCGGTCATCCGTATCCGTCCAGTGCCGCTTACCAGTTCCTGAGACAAGACATATGACAGTGGTCATTCATGTCTGGGACAAGCACAGAGCACGAGGGGGGCAGCACAAGAATCAATGGGTGCGCGGAGCTCGAGGGAGATAGAAGTCAAAAGTAAAGAACATAATGCAATCTTGGACTAAGAAATCTGAAGATATTCTGGAAGATTTTGTGCAGTTTCAAGTTTTCAAACACGAGGAAAAAGTAAACCAGGGAACACGACAAAACGCCACGACCCAACTCCATCATATGGCCGCGGAACCGCGGCCAATACGGGGAATTGGCCGCGGATCCGCGGCCATTATGGCTCCTCTCTCTGTCAAGTTTTGGGGGTAGTTTAGTACTTTTATTTAGGGCCATATTGTTGCCCTAGGTTTCCCATTCCCCTCCTATAAATACCCCAGATCTGAGCCAAGCCAAGGGGGTCCATTCTTATGCCTCTTTTTTGTAAGTTTTTAGTCTTCTTCTTCTTCTTCTTCATTCTTCCCTCCATGAAAATGTAGTGAGAGCATTGAGTGGATGTTAAATGAAGATGAGGGTTTTTTGTATTATTCTTTTTGCTTAGCTTCCCCCTTGAGCTCTCTACCTAAACTTGATCTTGCAACCTCTTTAGTGAGCTTGCAAGTTTAAGCTTTGGTCATTGGTCTCAAGGGGTTGTATCATTTTGTTCTCTCTTTAGTTCTTCATTTCACATGAGTTCTATACCCTTCTCTTGATCTTGCAACCTCTTGATTGAGCTTGCAAGTTTAAGGGTTGGCTATTGATCCCATGCTTGTTTTGAGTTCTATGGTTCTTGTAATTACTTTCTTGCATTTTTCATTCTTGTCTTTAATTACTTGCAATTTATTACCATGCACTTTAATTACTTGCTTGTAATCTTTTCTTTTCTTTGTTCTTTTCTTTTGCTCTTTTTGGTTTGTTTTGTGAATGGTTGTAATTATTGTTGTTGTTAAGAATCAATACGATATTGTAAGTTAACGTTTCTTTGCTCATTTCCTTTTTCCGTTTTTTTCCATTGAACTCCACCCAAACGATACGCAAGCGCTCCGTTAGGCACCTTAGCCTAACAAGGTAACGGTGATTCCTAACCGCGACCGGTTGCGTTCGGTTTGGGCGGAGGCGAAAGCAAGAGACAAGAACGGAAGGACAAGGGTAAATAAGCCGGATTCCACGAATACCGCGCTTAAATCCCCTAATCCACGTTGTTGTCGATTGTTCTAGCTTCAATTGGTCAAGACTCGGCTCAAAGGTTTTGAGTACGGATTTCTTTAGCGTATATTTTCGTATCTTTTCTTAACAACTTTATACTTGCAAATAATTCACATAGGTTAGATTGAACAAACACATACTCATTCTTTATTGACTCGTCTAAAACAAGAACGGACATACAACCATCTCCCTGTGGATCGACCCGTGCTCAACCGGCTAGCTGCAAAGCGACACCGTCCTAATCGCGGTTATACTTTAGAACTTTGAACATCTGACACGCCAAAAGCGTGCGATCAACTCACCTTAAGCAAAAAGGCTCACAGCCAACCGTAGCGATATCCTCTGAAAAAGATACAATAAGAAGCCCTGTCGCGACTACTCTGAGGGTCAAGCCTTCAAAACACTGTGGCACAATGGGGGTAAGTTGCTAACCCGTTAATAGTAAGTAACATCATACAGATAATCGCAGGTATGCACGTACAGCGATAAACTATCACAAGCAATCTGATAACATAAGTATGGCAGTATGGATATGCAACAATCAAGATCAAGGTACTCCATCAGGTACTACAAATACATGAAGCAATGCATATCAAATAACTACTGAGTATGGGATAAAACATATCATCATCAATGAATCATCACTGTGGAAAAACTTGTGTCCATCAACGACACCCTAAATACCAATATCTCAGACGCCGTCTCTCTGATCGACCCTCATATCTGTAAATCTTATGGAACCTGAGTGCCCAACATCGGCACTCGCAACATCATGAAAACCTGTGTCCAACAACAACACGTAAATCCACATAACTCGGGCTCCGTCAGTCCGGATCTGCCCATGGGCTCCGTTACTCTGGATCGGCCCATATCCATCTCACGACTCCGGTCGGTATCCTCCGGATAACCGCCAGGTCCAACCAATCACCGGTAGGTAGTAGTCCCTCTGCCAGGCTCATCGTCTACTGCACAACATCCCTTTCTTGCCTCGGGGTACCATACCGGGTCCACCATGAACCCGCAAACGGATCTTCTAACTCCTCGAATCGGGTTTCTAACACAAGTCTCGGAACCGAGAAAACTCATGGTGGACGCATCGAAATATCATATCAAGAGAAACCGGGTTTTCAAAACAATGCATACTTTCTTGAAATATCCCCATGGTTCTCAAATCCATAAATCACATGAAATCCGTATCTAAATGCGTAAATCTATGAAATATGATATATGCAACATAAAACAGTAATATGAGCATATCAAGGGAAAACCGCTCTTTTAAATGAATCCAGTTTTTAAATATATCATGCGGTTCCCAATTCCTCCAAAATAAAATGCAACATCATATAAAGGTGTACATGTAGCTATGTATGCACGATGCATTTCATATGCGCAATAGAACAAGAATCAACGTCTCAATGTCAATAACGAATACAATACCACATATGTGTATATGTTCTGCGTGTCATGGCAATTACCAACGGTGTGTGTGCAGCATACAATTTAGTGCTCGTGCAACATGAACCGTCAGTAATGGTGCAGTTTCCAATAGGTACTAAGTCAAGGCACAACAAGTAATAGTATGCAATGATGCTCATGCACAATCAACTCATGTGCATATAACATGTGGCTATAATATCATATCTAGCCCTCGACACTTATTGCCATACGGGAGATTTCCCCGTAGATGTTAAATCTACTCACCGATAATCTCGAGCTAGGTAAATCCAACCACCTGTTTTCCCTTCTTCGTTGCATCTGAAGTCCCCGCACTCGCACCTAATATCACACAAAACATAACAAGTGCAACTTAGAAATCGACCAATAATACGTACAAACTACGTTTAGACCGACGCACCGACTCGAACAAACTCTCAAGGGTTCGCTTAGTGGCTAACGTGCACAGCGACATTCTAATTCAACCCTAGGTGCAGCAAGCTACACCAAGAACGTGAACCGTGTCGGATAACGTAACGCGCGTAGTCGAAACACTATAAATTAGCAAAGTGGTCCCAGATTTTGACTACAGTCAATACTCAAAAATCAACCAGTACCAAACAAACCAAAATACCTGCAGACAGCTACCCTAAAAACCCTAACTTCCCAGGCCACCACAAATCCGGCGAGCTCGAAAATTCCTCAATTGTCCCCGGCTAAAACAGGTTGGATTGGGTTCGGGTTACCGGTGAACACTCAGGGCCTCTAGTACAACACTACTATATTGCTAGATTTTACGGTAACAATTCGTGGTGATAGAAGATCACAGTGACCCAAAAATGACACCAAAAATACGATATGTGCACAAAACTATATCTTTAGGGTTTAAACAACAACTACCAAGCAACACAACATCCTAACATCCTATTTAACAGTTAAAGATCATTACCTCTCCACACATGCTCAAAAATCCTAGCTTTCCATGCTCCAAGTCATCTTTTGGGGTTTAGCTAGGCTTGTGAAGGGTTTAGTGGTGATTGGCTTGGGTTTTGTGAGGAAATGGTTAGGGTTTCAGTTTGAGGGGAGAGGAGAAGGAAAATAGTTGAGAATGAGAGAGTGATGTGAGAATGGGGGATTGCAATGAGTGAAGGATGAGAGGGGGTGAGTGTAGGGTGAATGTATGCCTTACACTTATTCTCTCTCTCTTCATTAAATGCAAGCCATGCTTTCCCCATGCCTCATTATTCAAATTTGTCAACTCTCCCTCTCCAAAATAAAAGATAACCCTTACTACAAATGTTAAGTGCAAGGTTAACATGGCATGAAATTAATTTAGGGTGCCATGGCTACTTAAGCATGGTTAACACATCCATAATCCCCAAGTTAACTTGCACATGTGCGTGCAAGCCAAAATAAGTAATAATAAAATATTAATTAATTTTTATAAAATATGTGAAAACTATTTTGGTCAACTTTTTATTAAAAACCCGCATTATTGCTTAATTAACACTAATCGCATTCTAAGGTGTTACAACCACACATCGTAATGACTTATCAAGTTGCTGGTGTCTGACGATTCTACCCCTAGACTTGATATGCGACATATCAGACAAAAAGACAAGACTGTACGGTAAGTGTTACTTATAGGCTTCATGGGAGTTTGGAAAAGATTTCTTGTTGATTTTCTATTCGCTCAATACCTGGGTAACCGTTACATCCAGCTAGTACCGCCGGCGGCTTGTGGATGATTGATGTGATCATCACCTACTGCTGGCGTATTAACGAGTCTTTAGAGTCCCACACAAAGGTTTCCTAGTTCAAGCGAAACGAAGTAAGGCACATATGTTGATATGTGCGGGGGCTGATTAAATACGAGTATGTGATACCGTATTCTAATCTGGCAGTCATTTGATATCGGTTAGGTTATATGTGGTATAACCGAATTATTGAATCAAGTGTTAATTTGATAATGTGATATACAGATGAATGATATTAGTCGGTTATATGTGATATAACCGGATTATTAAATCAAGTGTTGATTTAATAATATGATATATATTTATATTTGATATAATTATATATTAACTAATATTATAGCTCACTAATTATTTTCTTTATATATATATTTATATATATATTATATATATATATATATATATATATGAAGTATGGTTAGATTTTCTATTTTTAGAAAATAGAAAATGAGAAGATATTTGTGGAGGGGTGAAGCATGGCTTTGCTCATTATTTTAATAGTTTGGATTTACTATTGAAGTATGGTTCATTTTTATAATGGAATGAATTCCATGCTTCAATAATTTTGAGTTCAATTTGGAAAAGCCATTCTTCACTTGAGTTTTTCCTTTGCTCATTTTTCATTCTAGCTCTCTCCATTTTTCCATCTTCTTCTTCCTCCTAAAGAAAACCCTAACCATCACATGTGATGTGAATCGTAGGGTTTAGAAGAAACCTTAGTGAGCTTAGAACCCCTACTTCAGCATCCTAGTTTAGATTAGCACTTTAAACTAGGGTGTTTCCTTCACAAAAGAGAGTTTAGTGAAGTGGTAGCTTGGATTAGTGGGGCTTCAGGTGGATCATCTTCGACACGAAGATCACGTACGAAGCTCGTACCTTCTTCAAGTGGAGCCTAGAGGAATCGTAAGGACTACAACCCGGAGCTTAAGAAGTGAAGGACACGGTCTTCAATGGTTGTTGCCTCTTTCACTTAGTATAGTTTTTTTTGTTGATATCATGTTTAAACCCTAATCATCTAGTTAAGATTCTTGGATAGTGTACCTTAGCACCAAGATTTTTTAAAAATAGCATGCTAGATGCTTGTGAAAACACAGAGGTGGTGCTAGGGTAGACTTTCACATTTTATTGATTGTTAATGAAGATACAAACTAATTTGAATTAAAGAACCTAAACCTTGAGCTTATAAGTTCAGTGAAGAAGTTACAAGGTCAAGATAGAGGGCAAAAACTAAAGAGCACAAATGGAAATACAGGTTAACATCTACAAAATGAAAAACTTGATCTAAAACAAAATACATGGACCCTTTGCCTCTTTTCTGGTGTGGTATTTATAGGCATCTCCACAGAATAAACAAACAATAAAACAAAGGTGGAGTGATAATATGAAATGACCAGAAGAAAAATGTGTAAGTCGATGTCGCGCACCCCACGTGTTCGCGAAGAGGCGGAATTTGCAAAAAATGATTTTTACGAGCTTCGCAACACCGACTAGATCCAAGGGTTGTCCATAATCCCTAGCTAGAAAACTACTTCAGGTTTAACTTCTCGGATGCGAATATACCTCACGATAAATGTTCTTCGGCTTCATCGATGTCCTCCTTGTCTAGTTAGGCTCCAAGGATCGATCCGGATTGTAGCTTCTTCGACGGCTTCCTCGAGTCAAAGATGATCCACCCGAGAGTCTATAGTCCGAGCTCCACCTCAAAACCGAGGTAACTAGGGAAACAAGCTTCCTAAACATGATGGCCTTAGTGATGTAGAGTATGAAGATAGATTTATTTGTCTCTTGAAACCCCAGGTTTCTCAACACATTAGAGCTTTTAGGTTTTTGATGTGAGGAAGAAGAAGAGAGCTAGGCTTGAGGAAAGAGGAATGATTTTTGATAATGATTAAGATAATGTGAGATGGCTACCTTGACTTGACTACAAGAATGGCTTGAAAAATATCTCATCAAAATATCTAGGTCACAAAATATCTCACAAAAATATCTAAGTCAAATAGTCGAACCAAGTCAAGTGGTCAAGCCAAGTCAAAAGGTCAAACAAAGTCAAGTAGTCAAAACTAGTAGCCATGCCTCAATTATCATTTACAAAAACAACAAATACTTTCCACCACCTCATAATTGCTCTAATCAAGTAAATGGTCAAAACCCTAATGAGGTGTCTCCTTCTGTGCTTCTCTCATCCGTATATACATAACCGCATTCGGGTTCCGAGAAACACGAATACAAAGAGACGAAACTGATCCATCAATATAATACTAGGATCCGGCTTAAATCAAAGCCCACTAGTATTATCTGCCCGAACATCTTACGCGCACAAGTGCACGTAAGTGATCGAAGCCCTGCCGTAAAACCATACGACCTCTACACCTTTTGCCCGGTGGAGGGAAAATCTCTATGTGGGACTCTAATGACTCGACACTACGCTGGCAGTGGGTTTAACCACAGGCCGCATGCTGTACTAGCTGCACGTAACGGTCCCCAGGTAGATTTCGATAAGAAGGCTGATGAGGAAAACCAATCCGAACTCCTACTGAGCCTGAATGTGACAATCATTGTACAGTCCGGTCTGTTCGCTAAGAGTATTGTATATCGGGCCTAGGGGGGAGGTACTCGTCAGACCCCTAATAGCGCAATAAGTCGTGCCGGAAGGTAGCCCAAAACACCCTGAGAAACTACTGGATACCTACCAGTAAATCTCGCTTGCCCTGGCCAGGGACATTGTGTAATGGCTCCCCGAACACAGCACGATATCAACCCCCAATACCGGGAGAGACAAATCCTATCAAACTGCCACTGCCTCCAAGTGCTTCAGGACTGCACCCAAATACTACCAGTTTGCATGGCTCATTTGAGCTGTTGTAGGGTTGTAATCAAAGTACAGTGGGAACACACTCGAGGCGAAATAGCAGTGTCAAGTCGACGGACTAAGCTGTACTCATGTTACCTGGGAACTGCTACCCGACGATAGGTATAATACCAACCAATAGTTCCCGACGAGTCCTATCCGGTGTACTCATAACCTAAAGAGCACCTGCATACTATCTCCAGTACGACGTACTAATGGCTGTGGGACATACTATCTCCGCTGCTGGGATGAGAAGCGTATACACTAGTCTACTCCGGGGTATCGATGCCCTGTATAAATAAACTTACGACTAGGGACCTGTATAAGGATGTGCTTGTAGATTCCCATCCCCCACTAGTGTGACTGCCATCACAACGCTGGTAATCAAGCAAAGATCTTAAGGGCTCTACTAATATGTATAACCGATATGCTAAAAGAAACACATGCACATATTGAAGTAGAAACAAACCAAGTAGTATACTGTTGGGTTACTAGGCACTCTAATAAGGTTCTATAAGGCATCAACCATGCCCGTTTAAAATTTTAGCCTTGCCGAATAACCCTAAACAAGATCTTTGCTGCCGAATAACCCTAAACAAGATCTTTGCTAGATAATTACGGTTTCACATGCAAGTAAATAACATTTACCACTAAGTGAATACGAAATACAACCTTTGTAGATCGGTCCTTCACTTCTAAAGCTCCTTGTTGTAGTCCCTTCGCTGCGATCATGGTTCTCCCGGGCTCTTGCATCGCTTCACGAGGCGAAAGAAGCGTCCTTGCTTGAAGTCTTCGAGGCCGATGATGATCTACGTCGAGGGAATACCAACTCAAGCTACTACTTCACTAACTAGAGAATTAGTGAGGCAAACACCCTAAACTAAAGTGCTAGTCTAGTAGACGATGGAGTAATAGGAAGTGGGTTCACTTTAGAATTTGTTTTCTCACAATGTTTCTCACTTTGGATCAAACCCTAGAGAGCTTTTTAGCTCAAGGAAGAAGATGAAGAAATAAAAATAAGAAAGATGATGATCAAGTGAGTGAGCTAACCATGGGTGAGTAAGTATCATATACTAACTTATGTAGAGACATAATTATGGCTAATCCTAATGGTTGGGTTAACAAAAATCAAAAGTAAAGACAAAGTTAGTGGACTTTGTCAAAGCAAAGCAAGCTTCTACAAGCTTCATGCTCTTTCCAAATCTCCAATAATTTTGTAATTACCTTAAATAATTATAACCCACCATAATAAATAGAATGGTGTATGTCTTACACACCCATGAATGATGTATCAACAACCATGATACAAAAAGAAAACACATTTTAATATATATCACATATATATTAAAATTGTGCACATGTGAGAAAAAAACCTTAAGTGAACAAATGTTAGTTAATGTAAATTAGTATATCATATATACGATTATACACTAAATTATTAAATCAACACTTGACTTAATAATCCGGTTATATCTCATATAACCGACTAATATCCAATGTATCGACTTATCGAATCAACACTTGATTCGATAACCCGGATATATCACATATAAACGACCGATACAAAAAGTTGCGAGAATAGAATACGGTATCACATACACGCATTATTCTCGGTCCCGCACATATCACATAAGCGCTCCTATTTCGTTTTTCCTGAGCCAGTAAAACCTCTATGTAGGACTCTAAAGACTCGTCAATACGCCGGCAGTAGGTGATGATCATATCAAGCACCCACAAGCCGTCAGCGGTACTAGCTGGACGTAACGGCTACCCGGGTATTGAGCGATCAGAAGATCAGCAAGCAAGCCCGCTCCAACTCCTGTAAAAGCTTAACGGTAACACTTCCCGTACAGTCCGGTCTCCTCGTCTGATATATCGCATATCAAGTCTAGGGGTGGTAAACGTCAGGCCCCAATAACCGATAATTCGTGCCGATATGAGGCTCATAACGGGTCGAGAAAATACTGGTAACACTTACCAGTAAATCTCTAAATAAGCCCTGGCCAGGGACTTCCCTGTTTTGGCCAATCGAGCACAGCGCAACATGAACACCCAATACCGGGAGAGACGAAACCCCTCCTATCGCTCATTGCCTCCATGTGACTCAGGACTGTACCCAAAAACCACCGTTTTTCATGCCCTCTTGGACGTGGTAAGGTGGAAATCAAAGCACAGTGGGATTCACACAAGACTCTATGACGATCTCGGATCTACAGACTAACCTGCACAAGTGTCACCGGAGAACTGCCATCTGACGTGAGGTATAATACCATCTGGAAGTTCTCGACGTGTCCGTCCAGTGTACCCAGTCTCCACTGAGCACCCGTATACCATCTCTGATGTCAAACACCAATGGATATGGGATCATCCATCGCCTATCTCATGGGTCGAGAAGCGTATACGCTAGTCTACATCGGGTCTGGTACATAGCATTGCGTAAATGATAGAGCCTACAGCCGAAGCATAGGCATCCCTTGCATGCGAGCTCTCTCCAAATCAGTCTTGGGAGACATCTCTTTGGAGAGAGTGAGTACAAAGATCGTGGGTAAGTGCCCATGCTTGGATTCTTCCATACTAAACCTCTTTAGTATGGTGTCAATGTACCTGGATTGGGACAATCCCTATATCCTTTTAGATCTATCTCTATAGATCATAATTCCCAGTATGTAGGAGGCATCACCTAGATCTTTCATTAAGAATCTTTGTGATAAGAAGAGCTTGACCGATTGCAGCATAGGAATGTCATTCCCTATCAAGAGTATGTCGTCCACATACAATACGAGGAAGACAACCTTACTCTCTGCCACCTTCTTGTAGATACAAGGTTCATCTACGTTTTTGACGAAATCAAACTCTTTGATAACGACGTCAAAGCAGCTGTTCCAACTCCGCGATGCTTGCTTTAATCCATAAATGGATTTAAGAAGCTTGCACACCTTCCCGCTGCTCGCACTAGCTAAGAAGCCCTCTGGCTGAGTCATGTACACACTCTCTTCAAAATCACCGTTTAGAAAGGAGGTCTTAACATCCATTTGCCAGATTTCGTAGTCATGATATGCAGCGATGGCAAGCATGATCCGGATTGATTTATGCATAGCCACTGGAGAAAAGGTTTCGTCATAGTCCACACCTGGTCTTCGACGAAAACCCTTTGCAACAAGTCTAGCTTTGAAAGTCTCCACTTTCCCATCTACACCAAGTTTTTTCTTGAAGATCCACTTGCTCCCAAAGAGTTTTACCCCTTCAGGAGCACCTTCCAAAGTCCTTACTTTGTTGGTGTACATGGATTCCATCTCGGACCGCATTGCATCCAGCCATTTCACTGAGTCCCCACTCGTGATGGCCTGCTCGAAGCTAGTTGGGTCATCATCAACCATGATGCAATCCTCTCTCCCACCATCCATGAGAAAACCGTAGTATCTCTCAGGTGGGTGAGGAACCCTACTAGATCGGCGGAGAGGCTGAGGTACGTTGGGAACTACCGAATCCTTTGGTTCCACTAAATCTTCAGTTGCAGTTTGTGTATCTGGAACCTCTTCCAGCTCTACTACTTTGCCACTAATTTCTTTTACAAGAAATTCCTTTTCTAAAAAGGTGGCATGTTGAGCAACAAACACCTTTTGTTCCTCACTGTGGTAGAAAAAATACCCATATGAATTCTTTGGATATCCCACAAACTTGAAAAGAACTGACCGTGCCTCGAGTTTATCTGGATTTTGTCTTTTGACATAGGCCGGACAAACACATATCTTAACTCGTTTAAGATATGGCCTCTTTCCACTCCATATCTCATATGGTGTGGTAGGTACAGATTTAGATGGAACTTGATTCAGTAGGTATGCTGCTGTCTCCAATGCATACCCCCAGAAGGAAATAGGTAACTCAGTTGTGCTCATCATAGAGGGCACCATATCTAATAGGGTACGGTTCCTCCGTTCCGATACACCATTGTGCTGTGGTGTATATGGAGGAGTTAGCTGAGTGAGAATACCATTCTCTTTTAGGAGGTCCAGGAATTCATTGCTCAAGTATTCACCTCCTCGATCAGATCGAATGATTTTAATACTTTTCCCGGTTTGTCTCTCGACTTCTTGTTTATATTCTCTAAATTTCTCAAAAGCTTCTGATTTGTGTTTCATCAGGAACACATACCCGAATCTAGAGAGATCGTCAGTGAATGTAATGAAGTACGAAGAACCATCCCTGGCATATGTAGACATAGGACCGCATATGTCACGACCCGAAAGAGCACGTGACTGGCCCTTGAACCATATGAAGTCTATAGGACTCCATCTGATCCAAGTAAGCCAAGCCCAGAAATCTAAAACCATATAAGGAGTAAATAAAGAGAACCCAGAAATCCAACTTTGTCACAACCACGCAAGCAATATGATATACAACACCGAATGGCGAGGATCAAAACTCAAAGGAAACTCAAATAAGCATGAAAACCATAACACTACTAAGCGCGACTCTAAGGTCGAAATAATACATCACTAGTGTCTGATTCTGAAACAATATACAAGTTTTGGTTGATGGAATTTCTAGATACAAAAGAATAATACATGTACTATAGTGGTTCTGATGCAAAGAACCCTCCTACCAAAAGCAATTCACCCGCAAAGGAAGCAATGTGCCAGAAATGCCGCTATGGAACCTATACGGCAAAACCTGCAAGAACTGTGGCACAACGGGGGTGAGTTGCCAACTCGTGAATAGAAAACATCTAGAAGCAGAAATCGAATGCATGATGTAATTCTAGGTCAATACGATCAGATATAATATAAAGCTCAAATGAAGAAGTCTGAAGCATGGTAAAGTTGCAATGTAACATCTAAACATAAGTTTAGTGCCAAGAACTCATGCCAGTGCCTCACATAATAACATATCATAAATATGATGTATGTATGCGGTAAAATGGGAACAGGATGTTAGTGTATATGCCCAAGAGGCCATTACTGTATCATACTAGTATGTATATTACTTGATGGAAGCTTGGGATATTCACAGTTGTATAGACAATCTTTCTCGATATAGTAGTATGCTACTTGGTTTGTCTCTGCTTTAATGTGTACATGTGTGTTTCTTTATTATATCACCTATACGCATTAGTAGAGCCCTTAGGATCTTTGCTTGATTACCGGCGTTGTGATGGCGATCACACTCGTGGGGGCTGGGTAATCTACAAGCACATCCTTAATACACGTCCCTAGTCGTGGGATTATCGAGACAGGGCATCGATGCTCCGGAGTAAACTAGCGTATGCGCTTCTCATCCCAGCACGGAAGACGGTCTGTCCCACAGCCGTCAGTACGTCGTACTTGAGATAGTATGTGGGTGCTCGTTAGGTTACGAGTACACTGGACAGGACTCGTCGGGAACTGATGGTTGGTATTATACCTATCGTCCGTTAACAGTTCCCAGGTGACATGAGTACAGCTTAGTCCGCTGACTTGACACTGTCACTTCGCCTCGAGTGTGTTCCCACTGCACTTTGATTACTACCCTACCACGGCTCAAAGGAGTCGTGCAAACAGGTAGTTTTTGGGTGCAGTCCCGAAGCACTTGGAGGCAGTGACGGTTAGACAGGATTCGTCTCTCCCGATATTGGGGGTTGACATCGCGCTGTGTCTAGGAGAGCCATTACACGAGTAGTCCCTGGCCAGGGCAAGCGAGATATACTGGTAGGTTTCCAGTGTTATCTCAGGGTGTTCTGGGCATCACTCCGACACGACTTGTACCTCTATTAGAGGACTGACGTTTACCGCCCCCCTAGGCCCGCCATGCGATGTATCAGACGAACAGACCGGACTGTACGGAGATTGTCACATATAGGCTCAGTAGGAGTTCGGATGGGTTTACCTCATCGGCCTTCTTATCGACATCTACCTGGGGACCGTTACGTACAGCTAGTGCCGCTTGCGGTCTGTGGTTAAACCCACTGCCAGCGTAGTGTCGAGTCTTTAGAGTCCCACACAGAGAGTTTCCCTACACTGAGCGAAACGTGTAGAGGCCGTATGGTTTTACGGCAGGGCTGCGATCACTTACGTACACTTGTGTGCGTGCGATGTTCGGGCAGACAATACTAGTGGGCTTTGGTTTAAGCCGGATCCTATTATTGCACGGATGGATTTGTTTTGTCTTCTGCGCATCCGCATTCTACGGAATGCGGATGCAGGTGTGTATGCACAGTTTTCCGTAGCGATGAAGGAGGAGGTGTCTCATCAGGGTTTTGGCAGTTGGTTCGGCCAAAACCGTTATGTGGCAGGCTCATTAGGGTTTTGACAGTTCGTTTGGTCAAAACCATTATGAGCCGCTGACATCATTTACTAATCCTTTTAGTGATAATTTTATGATGGGTAATTGCATTGACCATTTGACCTCCTTGACCTCTCTTGACTTTGTTGACCGGTTGACCGTGTTGACCATTGACTTTCAAGAGAGATCTACACTCTTCTTTTCTTTTTCTTTTTCTATTTTGATTATGATAATGGTCATTTCAATGTAGCCATCAAACTTTATCTTGATGGGATTAGTAATGATAATGTTTGTGCATTATTGAACCATGGTTCATTTTTCTTTAGCTCACAATTCTTTTCTCATTCTCTCTCTTGCCTTTTTCTAGTGAGAAGAAAAGAAATGCACGATGGTTGCTAGCTCCTTCATCTTCCTCCTCTTGATTCATCTTTTGATCACATGTGTTGAGAGATAAAGATCCCACAAAGACAAAACCATCCCTATACCACTTCTACACAACCTACGGCTTCTAGGCTAGCAATCTTTTTGCCCTAGTTACATCGGCTCGAGGTGGAGCTCGGTGTACATCTCTCAGGTGGATCGTCTTCGACTCAAGGAGGCCGCGGAGGTGACCAAAGTCCGGATCAACCCTCGGAGCAAGAAGGGAGAAGAACAAAAAGAAGAGAAGGAGTTCAAGTTGAGGTATAACCCCTAACCGAGTAGATAAATCTCTAGTTAGGATTCTAGTTTGTTGTTTAGCAAAGATCCGGCTTTTACGGTACATGTTACCATGTTTAGAAAAAATTTTGTTTTACCATTTCCGCAACCCCGAAAGTACCGGGAGAGGTAACGTGGACCTAACCGTGGTATCAGAGCCTAACTAAACACACCCTAGCATGTTAGCAAAGTATTTGGAATATCGACCGGACGAAGAACCGCAAAAACACCCCGAGAAATTCAGTTTCTGCCGATTTTTAGATCTGTTCCAAAATTAATTAATCATACACTAAAAATCGGCTCAGGCTTTTTGTAGACCACTGCAGAAAAATGATCCCCTAACTCGGTTAAAGCGCCGCGGAACCGCGGCCGAGTTAACTCGGTTTGGGGTCCTGTTTGCTGCAGTGTTCTTGTTTGTGTATTTTGTGATTTTTGGTATATGACTTTTCTTCCCAGATTATCCAGAAAGAAAAAATTGTTTTTGGGGCTCAAAAATCCGTATCTTTTGGTCGATGTTCTGTAGACTTTGGCTAATGGTTATATCTGTAATGTTATATGTGTATTGAACGTCTACTAATCGCTATACGTCGATTAGTGGGGGTTATACATATCCGTGATCTGTGTTGTTGATGGTTTGTGTATATGAACTCGTTGGATTGTCGCGGATGAATAGCCGGGGTGGATTTGAGATGAGAGTTTCTTTTTCTTTCATTCATGTAATAAATTTGTAAATTGATGTAATATTATTTGTATGACCGCATAACCGGGTCGGGGTTGTTGCCGTCATTGTATAATTCTTTTTACTGTTTTTGCTCCGAGGATAGACCCATGGAGGGGGTGCACAAACTACCGGGTATCTCGAAGTGCCGAGTGGCCTACTCACGGCGTTGAGGGAGGTTGCTTCGCTTCGGGTACTTGGCGGGAAATTTGCCGCACCCGTAGGGGTCTTGGGTGGGGTATTGGCTATTCATCGCGACCGTGTAATCCGCTTTTCGTTGCAGGCTCGAACGAATCGCGGGTTCCTAGTATATCCAAAGTGTTCAACTGTGATCTGGATTGGCTATCATTACTGTATATATATAATAACTATTTAGGTGTTGCTTATGTTTTTCAGCCGCGCTAGCCCAGCCCCCGCTCTGTCGTTAGTTAAGTAACCTAACGGATGATGACGGGGCCCCATGGCGAATGCGAATGGCATAAGCGTACGTCATATTTTGGTTGTTTTCTACAATGGTAGGATTTAAATGATGGGACGCATTAAAAGAGCTAATGCAAGAAAATAAACCTAAAAGACGTTGTTGGAACAATTTTTCAAAAAGCTGTTATTGCAAGGACGTTCACTTTTGTTTTGCATCGAGGTATTCGGTTATTAATGCCCAGCTCCTCAGTCGACGAGGAAAGGGCGGAGATCCCTTCATCGGGAGTGACCCCTTGGACAAAAGTTTGCGTCAGGGTAATAACTTCACTATAGTCGATTATTCTTGCTTTGCATCGAGGTATTAATTTTGGAATATCCTGCACCTCATTCGACGAGGAAAAAGCCGAGATCCCTTCACAGGGAGTGACCTCTTTAGCAAAAGTTTTCGCCACTATATTTTCAAAAAGTGTATCGCGTTCCTTCAACGATTTCAAGTTCATTATGTTAACGGGTTTTCGCCAAAACCCAGTCGTAGCCCTCCGTCGTTTCGAATTGATATTGCTTAGTATTCGTGCTACGTATTTCGTGCTCAGCCGAGGCGTAGCGTAAGGTAGCTATGTAATATTTTTTCCGTAGGATACAAAGTGATTGGTTAGGACAGTCGTGCGGTCATTTTGGCTCAGTCAAGGACTCGTACGGGTGGGTCTAATGCAGTCAAGATAATGACGGGTTGAACTTGACTAGGATCCTTTGATATGTTGGCTCAGTCAAGGTCACTTGGGTCCTAGGGGGAAAAACCACATCGGGAGTTTCAAAAGTACTGAAACTTGCTAGTGTTGCATACCATTTGGAGTGTGATGATTCTGGTAGGATTCCTTCAGTTTTGTCACGCGATGATATTTGGATCCCGATCCTACTGTGAGTATATGCTACTCCTCGGGAACTTTCTCGCTTAACGATCAATGCTATAAACCAAGTAGGTGTCTAGAAAGGTGTTAGCGGGGCTACGCCCACAGGGAAAAGAGGTTACTTAATTAAGGAACTTCACGAAAGCGTTGGAAAACCTCCCTCGAAGTACCGACACTGGCCTGGCTGTACGGTTAAACAAGTATTGTACGGTGAGATTGATCCCGACTAATTCTTTATTTATGGTTTGAGGAGGGATTCGAGAGACAGTGGGAGCCATCCTGTTTAGATAAATTAAAAACCAATCTAAACTTGCAAGAGCGCATGCTGAGTGTTTCTTTTCGCTCTCTCCAGGTAGCAACCATTTCACGCCCTAATCAAGATAATAAAATGTATCGCTTGACCGATCCGAATTCTTATTCGGGGCTGGGGAACGTTGGTTCGGCTCTAACTTGTGACAACAGTCATAAGTATGAGCAAGTGAAAGGGGATTGTATGGATTCCCAGGATACCCAGTTGAAGAAGAAGCATGGTTTTTCATCTACTTCAGGTGTTCTTGTAATTGAGAACTGTTTTACGGTCAGCCCTACCTCCTGGGTACTTGATACCGGATCAGGATCTCATATCTGTAATTTATTGCAGGGATTGAGAAAAAGTAGGAAAGTTGCACCGGGTGATATGTCGCTCAGAGTAGCGAACGGAGCACAAGTTAATGCGGCAGCCGTCGGTTAATATCACCTAGTATTGCCAAATGGCAAGACTATGATTTTGAACGATTGCTACTATGTACCTTCCATGGTTTGCAACATCATATCAGTTTCTTTACTCGATAAAGATGGATATAACTTTGTTCTTGATAGAAATATCATGAACATTTACCTTCATAAGGTACTGGTTGCAGGAGGTACACTGTGTAATGGTATCTACGTTCTAAATCAGAATACAGTTCTCAATGTACAAAACATACGCAAGAGGAAGAATTCAGATACGAATGAATACTACTTGTGGCATTGTAGACTTGGTCATATCAGAGAGAAAAGACTGAGTAAGTTGCATAATGATGGACTCTTGGATGCGTTCGAGTTTTCATCTTATGAAACTTGTCAGTCTTGTCTCAAAGGGAAGATGACCAAATCTTCGTTCACCGGACATGGAGAAAGTGTAGCAGAGCTCTTGGGACTCGTACATAGTGATGTATATGGTCCGATATCTATACATGCAAGGGGTGGGTTCTCGTACTTCATCACATTCACTGACGATCTCTCTAGGTTTGGATATGTGTATCTGATGAAACACAAATCTGAAGCTTTTAAGAAATTCAAGGAATTCAGAAACGAAGTAGAGAACCAGACTGGCAAAAGTATCAAGATCCTCCAGTCTGATAGAGGAGGGGAGTACTTAAGTACGGAATTCCTAGATTACTTAAAAGAGAATGGTATTCTCTCTCAGCTTACTCCTCCTTATACACCACAGCACAACGGTGTATCGGAGCGGAGGAATCGTACCCTACTGGATATAGTTCGCTCCATGATGAGTAATGCCGAGTTACCTCTTTCATTTTGGGGACATGCGCCGTTGACAGCAGCATATCTATTGAACGATGTTCCGTCTAAATCTCTGCCTAAGACACCGTTCGAGATATGGAATGGTAAAAAGCCGTATCTTAAACGTATTAAGATATGGGGTTGTCCGGCCTATGTAAAAGTACAAAATCCGGACAAACTTCAGGCACGTTCAGTTCTATGTAAATTTGTGGGATATCCTAAGAACTCCACAGGATATCTGTTCAACCACACCGAGGAACAGAAGGTGTTTGTATCTCGCCACGCCACCTTTTTAGAATGGCAATTTCTTGCAAAAGAAACAAGTGGGAGTTCGGTAGAACTGGAAGAAATTCAGCGACCACAAAATGAAACTGAAGATTTGACAGAACCTCAGAATTCAATAACCCCAGACGAACCTCAGCCACTCCGCAGATCTGGTAGGATTTCTCATCCGCCCGAGAGATACTACGGTTTTCTCATAGACGGGGATTGAGAGGATTGCATCTTGGAAGAAGATGACCCTACCAGTTTCAGGCAGGCCATTATGAGTAGGGACTCTGATAAGTGGCAGGAAGCAATGCAGTCCGAAATGGAGTCCATGTACGCTAATAAAGTGTGGACCTTGGATATTGCTCCACCTGGGGTAAAACCCGTTGAATGCAAATGGATCTACAAAAGGAAACTTGGTGTAGATAGGCAGGTGGAAACCTATAAGGCTAGACTCGTTGCAAAAGGTTTTCGTCAAAGACCTGGTTTGGACTATGACGAAACTTTTTCTCCGGTGCCTATGCTCAAATCCATTCGGATCCTACTTGCAATTGCTTCCTTTCATGACTATGAAATCTGGCAGATGGATGTTAAAATGGCTTTCCTAAACGGTTGTTTGGAAGAGTGCGTTTACATGGATCAGCCAGAAGGTTTCGTAGACAGTGGGAGCAGAGGGAAGGTGTGCAAGTTGCTTAAATCCATTTATGGATTAAAACAGGCATCGCGGAGCTGGAACATCTGTTTTGTTGAGGCAATCAAGGAATTTGATTTCATCAAGAACGATGATGAACCTTGTGTCTATAAGAAGATTGTAGGACGAACTGTCGTATTCCTAGTCTTGTACGTGGACGACATTCTTTTGATAGGAAACGACATTCCTATGCTACAATCGGTCAAGCTATTTTTGTCACAACGGTTCTCCATGAAGGATCTGGGTGATGCCTCGTACATTCTGGGGATCAAGATCTATAGAGATAGATCCAAGAGACTGCTGGGACTTTCGCAGTCCAGGTACATAGAGACCGTACTAAAGAGATTTAGTATGGAGGATTCCAAGAGCGGTTACATACCCGCATTGCACGGAATTACCCTCTCCAAGAAGATGTCTCCTAAGACTGACGAGGAGAGGGTTCGCATGAGCACTATACCCTACGCTTCGGCGGTAGGATCTATAATGTATGTGATGCTATGTACAAGATCAGATGTAGCTTACGTGCTGAGCGCGGTAAGCCGGTATCAGTCAGACCCAGGTGAGGACCACTGGACAGCAGTGAAGAACATTCTCAAGTACCTGAGAAGGACTAAGGAGATGTTCCTGGTTTACGATAATGGAGACCTCAGGGTCGAGTCCTTTACCGATTCAAGCTTCCAGAGTGACAAAGATGACAGCAAGTCTGTCTCGGGTTTTTTGTTTACCCTCAACGGAGGGGCGGTATGTTGGAGGAGTTCCAAACAGGATACCGCCACAGACTCGACGATGGAGGCTGAATACATTGCTGCAAGCGATGCCACAAAAGAGGAGGTCTGGATGAAGAAGTTTATTTTTGAACTTCAGGTGGTTCCGTCCATTGTTGACCCAATACCTTTGTATTGCGATAACAATGGGGCTATAGCCTTAGTGAAGGAACCAAGGTCCCATAAGAAATCCAGGCACATCTTAAGGCGATATCACCTGATCAGGGAGATCATTGATCGCCAGGAGATCGAGGTACGGAGAGTGGACACAAAGGACAACACTGCGGACCCATTCACGAAGGCCTTACCCCAGACTCAGTTCGAGCGGCTGATCGAGATGATAGGTCTTCGATTCGCCGGTACATGGCCTTAGTGCAAATGGGAGATTGTTAGTGTATATGCCCTAGAGGCCATTACTGTATCATACTAGTTTGTATATTACTTGATGGAAGATTGGGATATTCACAGTTGTATAGACAATCTTGCTCGATATAGTAGTATGCTACTTGGTTTGTCTATGCTTTAATGTGTACATGTGTGTTTCTTTTTTATATCACCTATACGCATTAGTAGAGCCCTTAGGATCTTTCTTGATTACCGGCGTTGTGATGGCGATCACACTCGTGGGGGCTGGGTAATCTACAAGCACATCCTTAATACACGTCCCTAGTCGTGGGATTATCGAGACAGGGCATCGATACTCCGGAGTTGACTAGCGTATGCACTTCTCATCCCAGCACGGGAGACGGTCTGTCCCACAGCCGTCAGTACGTCGTACTTGAGATAGTATGCGGGTGCTCGTTAGGTTACGAGTACACTGGACAGGACTCGTCGGGAACTGATGGTTGGTATTATACCTATCGTCAGTTATCAGTTCCCAGGTGACATGAGTACAGCTTAGTCCGCTGACTTGACACTGTCACTTCGCCTCGAGTGTGTTCCACTGTTCTTTGATTACTACCCTACCACGGCTCTACTGAGTCGTCCAAACAGGTAGTAGTTGGGAGCAGTCCCGAAGCACTTAGAGGCAGTGACGGTTAGACAGGATTCGTCTCTCCCGGTATTGGGGGTTGACATCGCGCTGTGTCTAGGAGAGCCATTACACGAGTAGTCCCTGGCCAGGGCAAGCGAGATATACTGGTAGGTTTCCAGTGTTATCTCAGGGTGTTCTGGGCTTCACTCCGACACGACTTGTACCTCTATTAGGGGACTGACGTTTACCGGCCCCCTAGGCCCGCCATGCGATGTATCAGAGGAACAGACCGGACTGTACGGAGATTGTCACATATAGGCTCAGTAGGAGTTCGGATGGGTTTACCTCATCAGCCTTCTTATCGACATCTGCCTGGGGACCGTAACGTACAACTAGTGCCGCTTGCGGTCTGTGGTTAAACCAACTGCCAGCGTAGTGTCGAGTCTTTAGAGTCCCACACATAGAGTTTCCCTGCACTGAGCGAAACGTGTAGAGGCCGTATGGTTTTACGGCAGGGCTGCGATCACTTACGTACACTTGTGTGCGTGCGGTGTTCGGGCGGGCAATACTAGTGGGCATTGGTTTAAGCCGGATCCTAGTATTGCACGGATTGATTTGTTTTGTCTTCTACGCATCTGCATTCTCCGGAATGCGGATGCAGGTGTGTATGCACAGTTTTCCGGAGCGATGAAGGAGGAGGTGCCTCATCAGGGTTTTGGCAGTTGGTTCGGCCAAAACCGTTATGTGGCAGGCTCATTAGGGTTTTGACAGTTCGTTTGATCAAAACCATTATGAGCCGCGGACATCATTTACTAATCCTTTTAGTGATAATTTTATGATGGCTAATTGCATTGACCATTTGACCTCTCTTGACTTTGTTGACCGGTTGACCGTGTTGACTATTGACTTTCAAAATAGATCTACACTCTTCTTTTCTTTTTCTTTTTCTATTTTGATTATGATAATGGTCATTTCAATGTAGCCATCAAACTTTATCTTGATGGGATTAGTAATGATAATGTTTGTGCATTATTGAACCATGGTTCATTTTTCTTTAGCTCACAATTCTTTTCTCATTCTCTCTCTTGCCTTTTTCTAGTGAGAAGAAAAGAAATGCACCATGGTTGCTAGCTCCTCCTTCTTCCTCCTCTTGATTCATCTTTTGATCTTATGTGTTGAGAGATAAAGATCCCACAAAAACAAAACCATCCCTTTACCAATTCTACACAACCTAGGGCTTCTAGACTAGTAATCTCTTTGCCCTAGTTACCTCGGCTCGAGGTGGAGCTCGGTGTACATCTCTCGGGTGGATCGTCTTCGACTCAAGGAGGCCGCGGAGGTGACCAAAGTCCGGATCAACCCTCGGAGCAAGCAAGGAGAAGAACAACAAGAAGAGAAGGAGTTCAAGTTGAGGTATAACCCCTAACCGAGTAGGTAAATCTCTAGTTAGGATGCTAGTGTGGTGTTTAGTAAAGATCCGGCTTTTACGGTCCATGTTACCATGTTTAGAAAATTTTTTGTTTTACCGTTTCCGCAACCCCGAAAGTACCGGGAGAGGTAACGTGGACCTAACACAGGAGATATCATGAATGGAAACATCAAAAAATCAGTGTCGAGTATCGACACAAGCTATATATCTCAATACCGAATGAAACCCATACATCATGTATCTGATATGTATGCAGCATTCATGAAGGTACTCTATCAGGTACTACTAATATATGATGCAATGCATATAAAATTGTCACGACCCGAAGGTACGGAACTTGACTGGCACTTAGATTACGAGACGTCTAAAGGCGTAACGTAATCTAAGTCAGCCAAAGCCCAGAAAAATCTAAACCAAATCAAAAGAGAGTGAAGGAAAACCTTTAATGAAAACGATTTTCAAATCAATTAAGTTGCAAAGAATCCCTTTTTAAAACATCATAAATTTCTAAAAATTTCGGCAGAATCTCCCCTGTATTTTCTATCCCCCAAAATGGGTACAACAAGATAATAAACCTGTAATCATAAAAATGGCATCCCCAAGCGGGAGCTAGCTCTTCGTCCAAGGCGGATCACAACCACATGCAATATAATAGTAATATCAAGAAAAGAGCAATAAAGAGATGTAAAATATCAGAAAACACAACGCCGGCTCAAGTGAGCTCGACCCAAAAGAAACCACAAATATACAAATCTCTCGGTCTCATCACTAGGTACATATACAATATAAAGTGGTAGATGGAGAATACTAGATACAATGATAAAGCAAAAAGAAATAAAGTGTGCTCGCAACCCACCAACGGGCGATATCGCGAGTCTGAGTAAAAGGAGCTGATGATAAGATAGCCGCTGCTACAAGACTGATGAGTCCGACCTGCAAGACACTGTTGCACAACGGGGGTGAGTTGCCAGCTCGTGAGTAAATATAACATCTAATAAGGCAATCGTAAGAATGCACGCAATGCACCACAACATGCATGTCCATATGTGATATAACAGCTCTAGTATGCATGCACATGTATGCAATGTCATTTCTAACTCTTTAAGTGTTTTAAATGCTAAGGGTACTGCGTTCTTATCTTTAGAAAATGAATATCTGTATAATAGCTAAGTACCATCAAGAAATCATCTGAAAAACCCGTGTCAAGCATCGACACCAAATAGGAATCATATCTGTCTCAATATCGGGCTCCGTCAGTCCGGATCGGCCCATATCATAAATCTCACGACAACGGTCGGTATCCTCCGGATATCCGCCGCGCCAGACATCACCGGTAGGTAGTCTTCCCCTGCCAGGCTCATCGTCTACAACTCGATCTTCTTGCCCCGGGGTACCATACCGGGCCCACCATGTACCCGAGACGGTTCATCCACTCCTCGAATCGGGTCTCGAAATCCAACAGAAAACATGAAAACTCATGGTGGACGACACATACGTCACGAGAAAACCGCAACTTTGTTTTTAAAAATGATAAATATAAGCTTTTGTTAAATTCTTGCGATTTTCCCCAAAAATCCAGAAATCGCAGCAAAACTGAAATCCTTAAGAAAATCATAATGTCCACAAGTTATATATGATAAATGTCTATGATATCAATGTATATGATGTGAGTTTTGGCTAGAAATCTATGTAGATATGATGGTAATGCGAGGTATAAGCATGCTATGCAATTCCATATATCATGTATGAATGCAAATGGCATTATTAAGTTAAACCGGTTCTATAGTGCACGTGTCATGGCAATTACCAAAGGCGTGTGTGTCACATGAATAGTGCGCGTGCAACAAATGCCAATGGTAAGGGTGTTCGTGTTCTACGAAGTGGTATCGCATAAGTATAGATGGATGTCCATGCAATCTAATATACTGTTCGCTATAAGGGTATGCAGTGTATATGAATGGATAAGATAGCTAACAATATAAATCTTGCAAAAAGTAGGGTAATCCTAACTAGGAGGGGCGTATCGCGCCATCCAGACGATTCCCCCATAGATGAATACATCTACTCACCTGGATGCCTCGCTAATCCGATCCGACCTCAACCTTGAATTTCCGCACCATGCCGACGCCTCTGCACCCGATCCATGAAGACCCTGAGGCGGAAAAATCTTGAAGCAATAACCCGCATTCTTTAACAAACCCAACAACTACCTCAACGCCATCATTAGCATGTTTCTCCAGGAGCAATGTCAGCAGCTCTAAAGCAAATGATCTCATGAGCCGCAAAAACATCTGTAAACCATAGTGATGCCATTTGTGACTTCATAGACGAATGGCAAAACAAACCCCTTCCTTAAATGAGATTCTCCAAAAAGAGCTTGGGAATGATGTTCTTAATATTGGTGGCATTCACCTTGATAACATGACCAATAATACTTTTCCTAAGAGCATCCCAACTCAACATTGGGTATTGTTCACTGCTCTAATCCTGAACCTCCCTCATCATCTGAGCCATCCTATATGGTGGATGGTAAATTTCACCAGTTTTTATCATACCTGCATCGGGCATCTGTTGAACAGCAGGGGTTTATTCCTTTTTGTTCTTTTCTTTTTTTATCATCGTTTGTATCTAGCAGCTCCCCTTCTTCTATATCATCATCGTCTTCTCTTACACCATGTTCCTTCTCCAATTCCATAGCATCATCATCATCCGCTAAATCTCCTTCGATCTCCATCATTCATTAGAGGCCTTTCACTCCGAATCCTTCGCTCAACTTCCTCATGGGAATTTCGTCGAACATGTTCCACCCTTCGCTCATGATCCCTCTTATCATCAGACCCCCTTCTCCTCTCAACCTCTTCATCATCGCTATCATCTCTCCGATGCCCTCGCTTATCCTTCGATATCCTAAAAGAATCATCACTTGTCGAAGTGGTCACCTTTCTTCTTATGCAGCTGCTGCTGCTCCAAATCGCGATCCACTCGGCTTCTCCTCCTCCATTGATCGAAACCTTACCTGCTCCTAGGTTCCAATTTCACCCAACGGAAGAAGAGCTCATCTGCTACTACCTAAACAGCAAGATCGCCAAGCTCCCTCACCTCGACACCATCGCCGAGGTCGACCTCTACGGGCATCCGCCATGGGAGGTCCCCGCTCGCTCTCGGCTCAATTCTTGTGACCGAGAATGGTTCTTCTTTGTGGTGGTCGGTCGCAAGCTGTCGGGCTCCTCTGTAATGGCCCATCGAGCGACCCCTAAAGGCCTTTGGAAGTCGAGTGCGCATGATCGAAGGATCTGCACACGCTAAGTGTAGCATTTGAGAAATTTTTTTTTTTTGAAGGGGAAAGAATTGGAGAATGAGGGAGGCTGCTCAAAGTGGGTGGCTGGAAATGGAAATGGTGAATGAGTGAATGTAGGTGACAAAAAAATAATAATAATAATTAATAATACCCCAGACTAGCTCCACACCCCTTTATCTCCTCATATTTTTCTTTTTATTAATTTTGTTTTATCAAAATTTCTAGAACCATGGTGAACAAAAAAGGAAAGAGAAGGTGCTACAACTAGCCATTTAATTGACATGGTGCACTAATGTGTGCTTAACCCATCTCTCTTGTAATTAACACTAATTTAATATATATTTTTAAAAGCTTAAAATAATATTAAAAATAATTAATTACGAAAAAAATTTATTTAACTAGAAAATTTTAAGTGACATTTTAGCGACAAAACTATAGTAATATTTTATCTAAATTTTGTATAATTAGGTCTACAATTAAAAATACATATTTTGACTTTTTACGGAAAAAGCTGACATTTTAGCCGATTACCGAAAAACTGCCTAAACGATTTTCGAAGGGTTACAATCTTCCCCCTTAAAGAAATTCGGTCCCCGATTTTAGAATTTAACTATGCGTACCTTCAAAAAGATGGGGATATCTCTTCCTCATCTCGACCTCGGTCTCCCAGGTGACCTCCTCGCTGTTCGGGCCACGCCAAAGGACCTTGACGGACGGGATAACCTTCAACCTCAATTTCTTCACTTGCCGATCCAAAATGACCACCGGCTGCTCGGTGAAAGAAAGATCACGCTCTACCTGGATCGTCTGCTGCTGAATCGCTTGGGAAGGATCATGAAGGTACTTGCGGAGCATCGAAACATGGAATACGGGGTGAACATCGGGGAAGCTGGGCGGAAGAACTAACCGATAAGCGACTGGACCAACACGCTCTAGGATCTCGAAAGTACCAACATATCTAGGACTCAATTTCCCTTTCCGCCGAAATCTCATCACACCTTTCATCGGAGAGACCTTCAGGAAAACATGATCGCCAACGGCGAACTCGAGTCGGCGACGGCGCCTGTCAGCATATGATTTCCGCCTGCCCTGTGCCGCTCTCATCCTGTCCCGAATCAGCTGTATCTTCTCGGTCGTCTCCTGTACAATCTGCGGCCCTAAAATACTGCTCTCCCTAAGCTCTGTCCAACATACAGGCGATCGACATCTCCTCCTATATAAAGCCTCGAAAGGTGCCATCTGAATCGTCTCCTGGAAGCTATTATTGTAGGAAAACTATATGAAAGGCAAATGACGATCCCAGCTACTACCGAAATCTAAAACACAAGCTCTGAGCATGTCCTCAAGAGTCTGTATAGTACGCTCCGACTGACCGTCAGTCTGCGGATGAAAGGCTGTGCTAAAACTCAATCGGGTGCCTAAAGCTTCCTGGAGTTTCTGCCACAATCGGCTGGTAAACTGGGTACCACGGTCGGACACGATGCAAGTCGGAACGCCATGCAGTCGCACTATCTCATCAATATAAACCTGGGCGTACTGAGAAAATCCAAAAGTGGTCTTCACTGGCAGGAAGTGAGCCGCTTTCGTCAGTCGATCCACAATCACCCAAATAGAGTCATACCCTCAACTGGTCCTGGGTAGACCCACAATGAAGTCCATAGAGACCTGCTCCCACTTCCACTCAGGGATGGGCAAAGGCTGTAACTCACCGGCTGGCCTCTGGTGCTCGGCCTTGACTTGCTGACAAGTCAGGCATCTCGATACAAAGTCTGTAATATCCTTCTTCATCCCGTCCCCCCAGTAAACCTCTTTCAAATCACGGTACATCTTGGTGGAACCTGGATGCACGATGTATGCTGATCTATGTGCCTCCTCGAGAATATCGCGCCTCAGTCCCTCTGAATCTGCCATGCACAGTCGAGTCCCAAATCGAAGTATCCCCTGATCATCAATCACGAACTCGGAAACTCTGCCCTGTCGAATCTGCTCAATAATCTCTAATGTACGGGCATCGCCGGACTGTGCCTCGTGGATACGGTCAAGTAACTGTGGGCGTGCTCTGAAATGGGCTAGCTGTCCCCCTGTAGGAGTAAACTCGAACTGCACTCTGCTATCACATAAAACCTGCCAATCCTCTGTCGACTGCCTCTGTCCTGCGCTCAAACAAGATAAGCTACCTCCGGGCCTCCTACTCAAAGCATCTGCCACCACATTCGCCTTGCCCGGATGGTATAGAATCTCGCAGTCATAATCCTTCACCAACTCCATCCATCGACGCTGTCTCAGGTTCAGATCTCGCTGCTGAAAAATATACTTCAAACTCTTGTGGTCAGTGAATATCTGGCATGACTCACCGTATAGGTAATGTCTCCAGATCTTAAGTGCAAATACCACAGCAGCCATCTCTAAATCATGGGTGGGGTAGTTCTGCTCGTGTTTCCTCAGCTGCCGAGAAGCATACGCGATAACTCTGTCGTGCTGCATCAATACACATCCCAGCCCCACTCGAGAAGCATCACAATATACCACGAACCCGCCTGATCCTGAAGGCAATGCTAACACTGGTGCAGTAGTCAGACGAGTCTTCAACTGCTGGAAGCTATCCTCACATGCCTGGGTCCAGTCAAAAGGAACCCCCTTCCGGGTCAACCCGGTCAATGGTGCAGCAATGCGGGAGATATCCTGGACGAAACGTCGATAATAGCCGGCCAGACCTAGAAAGCTGCGAACCTCTGTAACTGATACTGGTCTAGGCCAACGCTGAACTGCCTCGATCTTCTTCGGGTCCACACAAATACCATCTCTCGTCACCACATGTCCCAAGAAGTCGACACTGTCTAACCAGAATGCGCACTTGGAAAATTTGGCGAACAGCCGATGCTCCCTCAAAGTCTGTAATGTGATACGTAAGTGCTGCTCATGCTCCTTCCGGCTCCGAGAATAACCCAAGATATCGTCGATGAACACAATGATGAACTGATCGAGATACGGCCTGAATACACGGTTCATCAAATCCATAAATGCTGCCGGGGCATTGGTGAGCCCGAACGACATCACCAAGAACTCATAATGACCATATCGAGTACGGAAAGCGGTCTTCGGAATATCCTCCTTCCGAACCCGCAACTGGTGATAACCTGACCGTAAATCAACCTTCGAGAAAAACCCTACACCCTGGAGCTGATCAAATAAGTCATCAATGCGGGGTAGGGGATACCTGTTCCGCACAGTAACCCGGTTCAGCTGACGATAGTCAATGCATAAATGCATACTTCCGTCCTTCTTCTTAACAAACAGGACGGGAGCACCCCAAGGTGACACACTCGGTCGGATAAGCCCTTTGTCCAGCAAGTCCTGTAACTGATCCTTTAGCTCTCTCAGCTCCGCCGGGGCCATCCAATAAGGCGGTATAGAGATAGGCCTCGTGCCGGGGATCAAGTGAATACAGAACTCAATCTCGCGCTCTGGTGGCAGACCAGGCAGCTCGTCAGGGAATACATCAGGAAACTCTCTCACAACAGGGACCTGGTCCAACGGATCCTCTGTGGAGCTAGTATCACAAACATAAGCTAAGAATCCCTGACACCCTTTCCTTAAGAGCTGACCAGCGCGAAGAGATGAAATCAAGCTGGGAAGGGTAGCGCTACGATCTCCCTGAATAATAAGAACCGGCTCAACAGGAAAACTGAATCTGACTGCTTTTTCACGGCAGTCCATGGATGCATAACAGATGGCTAGCCAGTCCATACCAAGAAGAACGTCGAAGTCTAGCATATCGAGGAGAATCAAATCAACTGAAGAATCTCTCTCCCCAATACGAACGGAACACGATCGGTACACAAAATGGGCAACAAAAGACTCGCCTACCGGGGTAATAACGACAAGCGGCTGATCTAACGGAGAAGACTCTCGGCCCAACCTCGGTGCAAAGTACGTGGAAATATAGGAATGTGTGGAGCCTGGATCAAATAATACCCGTGCATCAAAAGAACATACTGGCAGAGTACCTGTCACGACGGCATTGGATGCCTGTGCATCCTGTGGAGTCAACGCGAACACTCGGGCCTGTCCACCACTAATAGCCGGTTGTCCTCTGCCTCTACCTCGGCCTCTGCCTCTGTCGCCTCGTCATCTCGGAACTGGACCGCCACGCCTACGGCCTCTAGAAGCATCTGGCTGGCGTGAAGCATCATCAGGAGTAGGAAGTAAAGCTCTCTGAGAAGGCGGAGAGGGTGGTAAAGTCACATGCGGAACTGTCGCCGTGCCCTGACGTCCCATGGTACAGTCTCTGATACGGTGGTACTGACTCCCACACCGAAAATATCCTGGAGACGACTGCTGAGTCTGTGGATATGAACCAAATAACTGACCTCGTCTCAATCCTCTGCCTCCACCATCTTCCGGAAATAATCTATCGCGGTGTCTATCCATCTGCCGCTGAGCTGGCATATCAGTACGGATCCTCTTCGGCCCAGAAACGACTGGAGTCTCAGAAATACGCTCCTCCAAAAGTAAGGCTGCATCCATCGCGGCTGCGTATGTATCAAAGTGCTGGGTGCCGATGGCAAGAAATAGCTGTGTATCAAGCCCTCGTACAAACCTCTTTATTCTCTTCTCTTCTGTATCGACCAGGTACGGAACATATCGAGACAACTGGGTAAACTGTATATCATACTCCGACACTGTCATCCCAGGAGTCTTGCGCAAAGACTCAAAACCACGGGCTCGAGCATCTCGGACACTCTTCGGAAGAAAACGGGCAAGAAATGCAGCTGTAAACTCATCCCAGGTCATAGAAGGTAGACCTGCAGCTCGGCCTCTCTCTACTGAATCGTACCATGTCTGGGCAAGACCCTCCAAACGAAAACTCGCAAACTCCACCAATCTATCCTCAAAACACCTCAACGAATGGCAAATCCGAGCCATCCTATCAAGAAATGCCTGTGGGTCCTCTGTCGCATCTGTACCGGTAAAAGCTGGAGGTTTCAATCTCATGAACTCCTGTAATGAAACAGGGATAGTCTCCGTAGTAGCAGCAGGAGTGACCATCTGTACAGCAGGTATGATCGTGGTCTGTGCGGTGGAAGGAACGTCCTCGGATCTCTGTGCCCGACTGGACTCAACTAAAGATCCTATCATCTGCCGCAACTCTTGCATGTCGGCCTCTAGTCTGGCGATACGGTCAGGATAAGGCGGATCAGTATGACCCTGAGGGGTAGGCGTATCATCCCGCTCGATCCTCGCATCAGACGAGCCCGCTCGAATCTCATCCCTAGCGGCAGCCCGCTGAGCTCTCGTAGTCTTTGGCGGCATCGAAGCTGGAATAAGAAACATGACTGATAAGGACATTGCAATTGAATCAAGGAATGCAAGGAATCAAGAAAGGAAATACTAGCAATTATGTCCTAAGGTCACTTAGGCGGAGTACCGTATCGTAAGTATGCCGCGGACCATACCCACGCTACGCCACTCTGCTTAAGTCACCTACTCCATCTACCAAGGTCGTCCTACACTCAGAATGGTAAAACCTACGCTCTGATACCAACTTTGTCACGACCCGAAGGTACGGAACGTGACTGGCACCTAGATTACGAGAGGTCTAAAGGCGTAACGTAATCTAAGTCAGCCAAAGCCCAGAAAAATCTAAACCAAATCAAAAGAGACTGAAGGAAAACCTTTAATGAAAACGATTTTCAAATCAATTAAGTTGCAAAGAATCCCTTTTTAAAACATCATAAATTTCTGAAAATTTCGGCAGAATCTCCCCTGTATTTTCTATCCCCCAAAATGGGTACAACAAGATAATAAACCTGTAATCATAAAAATGGCATCCCTAAGCGGGAGCTAGCTCTTCGCCCAAGGCGGATCACAACCACATGCAATATAATAGTAATATCAAGAAAAGAGCAATAAAGAGATGTAAAATATCAGAAAACACAACGCCGGCTCAAGTGAGCTCGACCCAAAAGAAACCACAAATATACAAATCTCTCGGTCTCATCACTAGGTACATATACAATATAAAGTGGTAGATGGAGAATACTAGATACAATGATAAAGAAAAAAGAAATAAAGTGTGCTCGCAACCCACCTACGGGCGATGTCGCGAGTCTGAGCAAAAGGAGCTGATGATAAGATAGCCGCTGCTACAAGACTGATGAGTCCGACCTGCAAGACACTGTGGCACAACGGGGGTGAGTTGCCAGCTCGTGAGTAAATATAACATCTAATAAGGCAATCGTAAGAATGCACGCAATGCACCACAACATGCATGTCCATATGTGATATAACAGCTCTAGTATGCATGCACATGTATGCAATGTCATTTCTAACTCTTTAAGTGTTTTAAATGCTAAGGGTACTGCGTTCTTATCTTTAGAAAATGAATATCTATATAATAGCTAAGTACCATCAAGAAATCATCTGAAAAACCCGTGTCAAGCATCGACACCAAATAGGAATCATATCTGTCTCAATATCGGGCTCCGTCAGTCCGGATCGGCCCATATCATAAATCTCACGACAACGGTCGGTATCCTCCGTATATCCGCCGCGCCAGACATCACCGGTAGGTAGTCTTCCCCTGCCAGGCTCATCGTCTACAACTCGATCTTCTTGCCCCGGGGTACCATACCGGGCCCACCATGTACCCGAGACGGTTCATCCACTCCTTGAATCGGGTCTCGAAATCCAACAGAAAACATGAAAACTCATGGTGGACGACACATACGTCACGAGAAAACCGCAACTTTGTTTTTAAAAATGATAAATATAAGCTTTTGTTAAATTCTTGCGGTTTTCCCCAAAAATCCAGAAATCGCAGCAAAACTGAAATCCTTAAGCAAATCATAATGTCCACATGTTATATATAATAAATGTCTATGATATCAATGTATATGATGTGAGTTTTGGCTAGAAATCTATGTAGATATGATGGTAATGCGAGGTATATGCATGCTATGCAATTCCATATATCATGTATGAATGCAAATGGCATTATTAAGTTAAACCGGTTCTATAGTGCACGTGTCATGGCAATTACCAAAGGCGTGTGTGTCACATGAATAGTGCGCGTGCAACAGATGCCAATGGTAAGGGTGTTCGTGTTCTACGAAGTGGTATCGCATAAGTATAGATGGATGTCCATGCAATCTAATATACTGTTCGCTATAAGGGTATGCAGTGTATATGAATGGATAAGATAGCTAACAATATAAATCTTGCAAAAAGTAGGGTAATCCTAACTAGGAGGGGCGTATCGCGCCATCCAGACGATTCCCCCATAGATGAATACATCTACTCACCTGAATGCCTCGCTAATCCGATCCGACCTCAACCTTGAATTTCCGCACCATGCCGACGCATCTGCACCCGATCCATGAAGACCCTGAGGCGGAAAAATCTTGAAGCAATAACCCGCATTCTTTAACAAACCCAACAACTACCTCAACGCCATCATTAGCATGTTTCTCCAGGAGCAATGTCAGCAGCTCTAAAGCAAATGATCTCATGAGCCGCAAAAACATATGTAAACCATAGTGATGCCATTTGTGACTTCATAGACGAATGGCAAAACAAACCCCTTCCTTAAATGAGATTCTCCAAAAAGAGCTTGGGAATGATGTTCTTAATATTGGTGGAATTCACCTTGATAACATGACCAATAATACTTTTCCTAAGAGCATCCCAACTCAACCTTGGGTATTGTTCACTGCTCTAATCCTGAACCTCCGTCATCATCTGAGCCATCCTATATGGTGGAAGGTAAATTTCACCAGTTTTTATCATACCTGCATCGGGCATCTGTTGAACAGCAGGGGTTTATTCCTTTTTGTTCTTTTCTTTTTTTATCATCGTTTGTATCTAGCAGCTCCCCTTCTTCTATATCATCATCGTCTTCTCTTACACCATGTTCCTTCTCCAATTCCATAGCATCATCATCATCCGCTAGATCTCCTTCGATCTCCATCATTCATTAGAGGCCTTTCACTCCGAATCCTTCGCTCAACTTCCTCATGGGAATTTCGTCGAACACGTTCCAGCCTTCGCTCATGATCCCTCTTATCATCAGACCCCCTTCTCCTCTCAACCTCTTCATCATCGCTATCATCTCTCCGATGCCCTTGCTTATCCTTCGATATCCTAAAAGAATCATCACTTGTCGAAGTGGTCACCTTTCTTCTTATGCTGCTGCTGCTGCTCCAAATCGCGATCCACTCGGCTTCTCCTCCTCCATTGATCGAAACCTTACCTGCTCCTAGGTTCCAATTTCACCCAACGGAAGAAGAGCTCATCTGCTACTACCTAAACCGCAAGATCTCCAAGCTCCCTCACCTCGACACCATCGCCGAGGTCGACCTCTACAGGCATCCGCCATGGGAGGTCCCCGCTCGCTCTCGGCTCAATTCTTGTGACCGAGAATGGTTCTTCTTTGTGGTGGTCAGTCGCAAGCTGTCGGGCTCCTCTGTAATGGCCTATCGAGCGACCCCTAAAGGCCTTTGGAAGTCGAGTGCGCATGATCGAAGGATCTGCACACGCTAAGTGTAGCATTTGAGAAAAAAAAATTTTGAAGGGGAAAGAATTGGAGAATGAGGGAGGCTGCTCAAAGTGGGTGGCTGGAAATGGAAATGGTGAATGAGTGAATGTAGGTGACAAAAAAATAATAATAATAATTAATAATACCCCCAGACTAACTCCACACCCCTTTATCTCCTCATATTTTTCTTTTTATTAATTTTGTTTTATCAAAATTTCTTGAACCATGGTGAACAAAAAAGGAAAGAGAAGGTGCTAAAACTAGCCATTTAATTGACATGGTGCACTAATGTGTGCTTAACCCATCTCTCTTGTAATTAACACTAATTTAATATATATTTTTAAAAGCTTAAAATAATATTAAAAATAATTAATTACGAAAAAAATTTATTTAACTAGAAAATTTTAAGTGACATTTTAGCGACAAAACTATAGTAATATCTTATCTAAATTTTGTATAATTAGGTCTACAATTAAAAATACATATTTTGACTTTTTACGGAAAAAGCTGACATTTTAGCCGATTACCGAAAAACTGACTAAACGATTTTCGAAGGGTTACAAAAATAAATGAGGGGTAGGGGAGATAAAATATGTCATCGACCATAAAGGCCCCTCACATCGACCATAAAGGCCCCGAGCACATAGGCTCCTCTCAAATCGAGCACATAGGCTCCGAGCACATAGGATCCTCTCATATCGAGCTCATAGGCTCCGAGCACATAAGCTCCTCTCACATCGATCTCATAGGCTACGAGCATATAGGCTCCTCTCACATCGAGCTCATAGGCTCCGAGCACATAGGCTCCTCTCACATCGAGCTCTCTTATAGGCTCCGAGCACATAGGATCCTCTCACATCGAGCTCATAGGCTCCGAACACATAGGCTCCTCTCATAATGCATATGTAAATTTGCATAGATCATCATGATGATATATTAAGTAGGCGTAAATATATAGCAGCGTCCCATACCACTAATATATATATACTCTATGTTTATACATATAAATTTCAGCGTCCCATACAACTGATATATATACGCAGGAGTAAAACAATCCAAAATCATCATACGCAACCATATCACAGTGCGAAATCCATGAATTATAATACATGCAACATGAACACTAATATGAGCATGCAACTATGTAAAGGAATATGCACAAAGGAATATGAATCAATAACATATAAGCATGCAATGCAATGCGAGCCGTAAAGTAATTGGTAAATGAATAGTAATGCAGCTTGCCATTTGAAATAAGACAAATCGGGGTTTTTAGTAAACTAAGGGCTACAGTGTTTTTAAGATATTCCCGATTCGTTAGTTTTTGAAATAGGTATGACTAGGGTCTAGTCTAACATCTACTATGCAAACTACAGATCTAAGTATCAAGTCAACCGGGAGGGGTATGGAATCCACCTAAATCTTAGTCGATATAAATATATATAAGTATAATAGTCGGTGACCCCGCCTCAATATGATCGCGTACGATACGACATACCATATGACAATCCTCAAGTCGTGAATGCGGATCTATCATCAATATAAAGCTCGTACGGTAAATCGTCGTACGACATCTCATTAGCTGGGTACGGGTCAATATCGCATCATTTCATCAATTACCTGGTATTCTTATCATCACATCACATGATCCGGGGTACAGATCTAAGTCTAGTATAAATCGATACCATCTATATAAGTATGAATGCGGGGGTAAAACACATGCCCAAAGGCCCGCTAAGATCACAGGTCGTATCCCAAATATGAATCATATCAAATCACCGACCTCACGACACTATGCCCAATATCATCGACTCATCTCCAATGTCATACAATATCATCAAACACAGTGCAAGTATAATGAATATGCAAGGGTGTACGTGTAGGTGTAAAATCTATTCTAGAGGTCGTGACTATGAACTACACTAGTTGCTTCTAATCCTAACTATCCATAATACACCTAACACAATTATCCACGATGCATTATAACTATCATATATATATAGTACATCAACTACGGACTGCGGGGGTGTTATACGCCATCCACCCGACTTTCCCCTGTAGATATAATCTACTCACCTCGCGTCTTCATTGTCGACGTCACCACGCGTTTTCTTGTCGTCCCGAAGTCTTCATGGGGTACCTACACATTAACGTATCGCAAATGCGTATCAAAACCAATTCCAACTAAAACGGCATACGAATGTCAAAACGATACGCTATGATCTATAGGTTAGAACCTATGGACAATGCCTTCCAAAACTATCAATCAATCCTCGGTATCGTCGTATAGACGCCAAATAGTCGAGGTAAAACACAATACAAAATTTCAGAACTAAAAATACGGAATACAGAAACACGAATCCAAAACAGCAACTAAGGGAAAAAGCTTCAGATTTCACCTTAGGTCAAATTAGACAAATCTACACATACCAGGGGTCTAATCTATTGACAAGGGGGCACCAAAACAAAAACGAGCCAATTCCTCTCTGGTCTGGCCGCAATTTGCAGCCATAAAGGATATATTTGCGGCCAGGGTTGGGAGTTAGGGGCTAGGGTTCTGGTCGTAGCTTCCTGGGTGCTTGCACATCTCACTGTCCAACCAAAATATTTTTCAGAGTCTCGGGTTGATAGCAGATCTCATATAACCTTCACAGATTCGTTAAATTTTCCGATATCATATTCTATAAATCCATATTTTGGGTTTAAGCTTCAGGTTTGGGTCTCAATTATAGCACTAAGGTGTTGGTGTAGCCTCTACTGAGCTCAATTTCACATTACAATACAAATTCCCTCAAACCCGAACTAGGTTTTCCTTAAGTCCACAAAACAAACAATATCGATTCTATCAGAACATGGGGGTATAAGTAATGCATAAACTAAGATAATGATCCATAAATTACCTCTTTTGGAAACTCAAAAATTTTCTTGAGTTGCCCCTAGTGGCCAAAATCCTTGCTTTCTTGGTCCAATGTGTAGATCTTGAGCTTGTGCACATTTTTTCTGAAATGAAGATGGGGTTTTGGTGTAGTTTTCATGGTGATTTAGGGCTATTAAAGAGGGGAGGGAGGAGGAGCAGCAGCAGCTCAGAAAAGAGAAGAGGGAGAGATGATGAAGGTGAAGGAATGGGGACAAATGACAAAGTCAAAGCAACCCCTTTCTTTTCTCTCTCACACCATACCTTATATTTTATTCCTTTCTCATTTCTTTTTCTTTTCCTTTCTTTTTCCTTTCTCACAAGAATAGTAACCCCAAAATAAAACCATGGCAAGAAAAATGTAACACAAGTGTGGAAAAAGATATGTGCATGTTTTGCACAAAATTGCTAAAAAACCGATTAGCGATTTTTAATCACGATTAGCACTAAATTTGCATATAACTAATCATAACAACTTAAAAATGGCATAATTCCATAAATAACCTATTTTAGAATTTTCCATGATTTTCAAAAAATTTCCCCCATTTATTTGTATTTAATTATACCGAATTATTAAAATATTCAATAAATTAATATTTAAATTATAAAAATTCCCAAAAATAATATTTAATTTTTTTGAAATGTTACAATCTACCCCCCTTAAATAAATTCGGTCCCCGAATTTAAATTTAAACCCCCTAGAACTAAAACATTTCGGCAAAAATCCAAATTGTCGGGTCTCCGAAAACATCAATCCTACGACGTATAGAAGAATACCCCGTGCGTCAGGTGTGCACGGAAAATAAAATCCATATATGTTCCATACATGTGCACAAAACAACACCTAGGTGCAACAGGTGTGCACGAAACATCTACCAAGGGCAACGGGCGTGCCTGACAGCGAGATCAGCGTGCACAAAACAAATCAAAACACCAAAGGTGCATCCAATGCTGGCAGCACAAGATATCTACTTGCCTCTTGCTCACGGTCTGGCGTCCTCTGTCTCTTGGTCCTTATCTTCTCTGCTCATTACCTATCTCGCAATGAATCGGCTCATCGGCCCTGTCAGGTGTGCTAACGGGGACGATTCCGTTCTGGCACTTGTCTGGTCATCTCTCGGTCAATCCTCACGACCACTCGTAAAGCATCATGTCACTGGCGTCGGCCTCTGGTCCTCTGAATACACATTACACATCCGATCCTGGGTGCAAATATCATTGCAGCAGTGTCCTGGAAGGAATCCCGCTCAAGGTCTCTTCCGATCTTGCCTATGCCGGTCTTTACAGAGGCTGGTACTTTTGCATATCTCTTTTCTCGCTCGATGGACATTTGCGTCCTCAGCACAACATTTTCTCGGAAATTGGTTGCATCCCAACGCCTCTGTAAGTTTATCAGGTCTCTAGTCTCGACGGGAAGTAATGACAGCTCGTCAGCATCTCGCACGAACCTCTGGTTCCACTTGTCTCTATCGTCGTCCACTATGACATCACGCTATGCTATCTATGCACTGTACTGTTCTTGGCCACGGTCAATCCGAAGTCTCTCGCACGGACTCGAAACCGCGTACTCTGTAGCTTCATCATTCTGCAGATGATGTCTGTCCGAACAGGTCCTCGGGAACGCGTCCCAACCATCGGAAGAATACTCAATACTCGTCCGTCCTCGATCAACTCGCAACGCATCTGGGTAAGGTCCTTTATCCGAACCTGGTCAACTACCTCGTCGACGATGCCGAAGTCTGACCTACTGGGTGTGCACAATATGACCCCTCCTGGGTCCAGATCTTCTCGTATCGTATTCCAGAAAGGTCCTGTCGAGGTCTCTCTCCCAAATCCCATTCGTGCCGAATAGCCCGGAAGTCATCGTCCATTGCTGAAGCTAATTCTTGCTCTGGAACGGCTGCATACTCGTCGCAACTATTTCTGGAAGGTAAATCCATATACAATGCCTCTGCATGCGTATCGCATCTTTGATGTCAGCGGAGTGGAACGTCACCTCGTCAAATCTCTTGCGAACTCTTTACTTCACTCTGCTTCAATGTCGACTGATTTGGACTCGTCTCATCGTGGCTGCACGGACTGCGCTCTAACGGCTATCCTCGTATCTGTAGTCTCCCAAGCAGTGTGTCCCATCACATGATATCCGAATGATGCCGAATCATCCGACCGAATCGTCAGACCGTCATAATCCCCCAAGAGATCAACATCTTGGGTACAGTTTAATAGTATTGAGTACATACCACAGCATCAGGTGTCTAGCCGTAGAAGGGAAAACCCAAGCCTCACTAATGGCGCCGCGGAACTTCCGCAAACCCTAAGGTTCAAAGGCTTTCACACGGTCATTAAGTCGAGTTAGGGTTTCATTCTTCTAGAGAGTCCATAGAATCGCTTGCATGTCTTTCCGAATACTTTAAACTTGGGAAATGGGCTCCTGACATTCGATCGTCTCAATCGACTCTCAAGGAACCTGCACGAAGTCGCCTCTAGCTGGAATCATTCTATCCGATGACCTCGCATCGGGGTAGGCGAACAATCCACATGTCTTAGTCATTCGTCCTCGATGACTAGCGACCTTTTATCATCTCATAGTACAACTCGAACCGCAGTAGCTCCAACATCTGGGGTAATATATCGTTGTTCACAGCAACAACTGGCTCCTTCGCCTGTACGCTGAACAATGCCTCAATCCTCCAGGAAAGGCGATACATTGGCGGTCATCTCTAAATCGGTCTGCTCTAGATCTGAATAAGACTCTCCACACTGAAAATCTTCAACACAACCGGGCTTGCTCCGGCGCATAAATCGAACGAATCACCTTCGTATCTCAAATCGGGTAGACTAGCTATCATCTGTCTCATATCCGCCTGGAAGCTCCGGCGATCTCAGGTCGTAAGCTCCGGAAGCAACATCCTATGAATCTCAGCAATAGCTGGTCCATCTGTCTACACGGTAGGCGACATCATTATCTCTGAGGTATGTTGTACATCAACAGTCCTCTCTCAACTAGAAGCTCTAACAATGGCCCGATCATCCAGTGCAAAACCAAGCACTCACCTCCACTAGAGGTCACAATCACCAATACTAACTCGAGACATTCCCATGTCACCAGAAAACACAACGGTTGGCCCTCGTACCAGACGAGCTCGCCCTGATCGTAACCCTAGCAGCAGCCCAAACTGTGCTCAAACAATGGCGACAGGAACCTCAATCGAGTATCGAAGAGAGCAAATCAATGGCAAGAAAGAAAACAACAGATCCAGAGTGGGTACATGATCATAAGAACTAACAACATTAATGAAAGTATGATCATGGAACTAATATAATCGAGGATCTCAAATAGATGTATAATCATGGATATGAAGAGAATCACTGATCTCGAAAATATATGCATCTTAAGGATCCTTAAGCAGAGTAGCGTATCGTAAGTATGCCGCGGAACATACCCACGGTACGTCACTCTACTTTAGTCACCTATTCCATCAACCAAGGGTCATCCTACGCGACGAAAGTTCGGGTCTAATACCCACTCGACTAAGTCTAAGTTCCGTAAGGTCAAGCCTAAGTTCTGTATATATATAGACACTCTAGGCTCCACATAGTCAAACTTAGACTCGAAACAAGGTAAACATAGCGCTCTGATACCAACTTTGTCACGACCCGAAAGAGCACGTGACTGGCCCTTGAACCATATGAAGTCTATATGACTCCATCTGATCCAAGTAAGCCAAGCACGGAAATCTAAAACCATGTAAGGAGTAAATAAAGAGAACCCAGAAATCCAACTTTGTCATAACCACGCAAGCAATATGATATACAACGCCGAATGGCGAGGATCAAAACTCAAAGGAAACTCAAATAAGCATGAAAACCATAACACCACTAAGCGCGACTCTAAGGTCGAAATAATACATCACTAGTGTCTGAGTCTGAAATAATATACATGTTTTGGTTGATGGAATTTCTAGATACAAAAGAATAATACATGTACTATAGTGGTTCTGATGCAAAGAACCCTCCTACCAAAAGCAATTCACCCGCAAAGGAAGCAGTGTGCCAGAAATGTCGCTATGGAACCTGTAGAGCAAAACCTCCAAGAACTGTAGCACAACGGGGGTGAGTTGCCGACTCGTGAATAGAAAACATCTAGAAGCAGAAATCGAATGCATGACGTAATTCTAGGTCAATACGATCAGATATAATATAAACCTCAAATGATGAAGTTTGAAGCATGGTAAAGTTGCAATGTAACATCTAAACATAAGTGTAGTTCCAAGAACTCATGCCAGTGCCTCACGTAATAACATATCATAAATATGATGTATGTATGCGGTAAAATCGGAATAGGAGATATCATGAATGGAAACATCAGAAAATCAGTGTCAAGCATCGACATAAGCTATATATCTCAATACCAAATGAAACCCATATATCATGTATCCGATATGTATGAAGCATTCATGAAGGTCCTCTATCAGGTACTACTAATATATGATGCAATGCATATAAAATAAATGTGGGGTAGGGGAGATATAATATGTCATCGACCATAAAGGCCCCTCACATCCACCATAAAGGCCCCAAGCACATAGGCTCCTCTAAAATCGAGCACATAGGCTCCTCTCAGATCGAGCTCATAGGCTCCGAGCACATAGGCTCCTCTCACATCGACCTCATAGGCTCCGAGCACATAGGCTCCTCTCACATCGTGCTCATAGGCTCCGAGCACATCGAGCTCTCTCATAGGCTCCAAGCACATAGGCTCCTCTCACATGGAGCTCATAGGCTCCGAACACATAGGCTCCTCTCATAATGCATATGTAAATTTGCATAGATCATCATGATGATATATTAAGTAGGCATATATATATATATCAGCGTCCCATACCACTAATATATATATACTCTATGGGTATACATATATATTTCAGCGTCCCATACCACTGATATATATACGCAGGAGTAAAACAATCCATAATCATCATACGCAACCATATCACAGTGCGAAATCCATGAATTATAATACATGCAACATGAACACTAATATGAGCATGCAACTATGTAAAGGCATATGCACAATGGAATATGAATCAATAACATATAAGCATGCAATGCAATGCGAGCCGTAGAGTAATTGGTAAATGAATAGTAATGCAGCTTGCCATTTGAAATAAGACAAATCGGAGTTTTTAGTAAACTAAGGGCTACAATCTTTTTAAGATATTCTCGATTCGTTAGTTTTTTAAATAGGTATGACTCGGGTCTAGTCTAACATCTACTATGCAAACTACAGATCTAAGTATCAAGTCAACCGAGAAGGGTATGGAATCCACCTAAATCTGAGTCGATATAAATATATATAAGTATAATAGTCGGTGATCCCGCCTCAATAGTATCGCGTACGATACGGCATACCATATGACAATCCTTAAGTCGTGAGTGCGGATCTATCATCAATATAAAGCTCGTACGGTAAATTGTCGTACGGCATTCCATTAGCTGGGTAAGGGTCAATATCGCATCATCTCATCAATTACCTGGTATTCTTATCATCACATCACATGATCTGGGGTACTGATCTAAGTCTAGTATAAATCGATAGCATCTATATAAGTATGAATGCGGGGGTAAAACACATGCCCAAAGGCCCGCTAAGATCACAGGTCGTATCCCAAATACGAATCATATCAAATCACCGACGTCACGGCACTATGCCCAATATCATCGACTCATCTCCAATGTCATCCAATATCATCAAACACAGTGCTTGTATAATGAATACGCAAGGGTGTATGTGTAGGTGTAAATCTATTCTAGGGGTCGCGACTATTAACTACACTAGTTGCTTCTAATCCTAACTATCCATAATACACCTAACACAATTATCCACGACGCACTATAACTATCATAAATATATATAGTACATCAACTACGGACTGCGGGGGTGCTATACGTCATCCACCCGACTTTCCCCTGTAGATATAATCTACTCACCTCGCGTCTTCATTGTCGACGTGACCACGCGTTTTCTTGTCGTCCCGAAGTCTTCATGGGGTACCTACACATTAACGTATCGCAAATGCGTATCAAAACCAATTCCAACTAAAACGGCATACGAATCTCAAAACGATACGCTATGATCTATAGGTTAGAACCTATGGACAACGCCTTCCAAAACAATCAATCAATCCTCGGTATCGTCGTATAAACGCCAAATAGTCGAGGTAAAACACAATACAAAATTTCAAAACTAAAAATACGGAATACGGAATACGGAAACACGAATCCAAAACAGCAACTAAGGGAAAAAGCTCCAGATTTCACCCTAGGTCAAATTAGACAAATCTACACATACCAGGGGTCTAATCTAGTGACAAGGGGGCACCAAAACAAAAACGAGCCAATTTCTCTCTGGTCTGGCCGCAATTTGCGGCCAGAAAGGATATATTTGCGTCCAGGGTTGGGAGTTAGGGGCTAGGGTTTTGGTAGTAGCTTCCTGGGTGCCTGCACATCTCACTGTCCAACCAAAATATTTTTCAGAGTCTCGGGTTGATAGCAGACCTCATATAACCTTCACAGATTCCTTAAATTTTCCGATATCAGATTCTATAAATCCGTATTTTGGGTTTAAGCTTCAGGTTTGGGTCTCAATTATTGCACTAAGGTGTTGGTGTAGCCTCTACTGAGCTCAATTTCACATTACAACACAAATTCCCTCAAACCCGAACTAGGTTTTCCTTCAGTCCACAAAACACACAATATCGGATCTATCAGAACATGGGGGTATAAGTAATGCATAAACTAAGCTAATGATCCAGAAATTACCACTTTTGGCAGCTCAAAAATTTTCTTGAGTTGACTCTAGTGGCCGAAATCCTTGCTTTCTTGGTCCAATGTGTAGATCTTGAGCTCGTGCACATTTTTTCTCAAATGAAGATGAGGTTTTGGTGTAGTTTTCATGGTGATTTGGGGCTATTGAAGAGGGGAGGGAGGAGGAGCAACAGCAACTCAGAAAAGAGAAGAGGGAGAGATGATGAAGGTGAAGGAATGGGGACAAATGACAAAGTCAAAGCAACCCCTCTCTTTTCTCTCTCACACCATACCTTATATTTTATTCCTTTCTCATTTCTTTTTCTTTTCCTTTCTTTTTCCTTTCTCACAAGAATAGTAACCCTAAAATAAAACCATGGCAAGAATAATGTAACACAAGTGTGGAAAAAGATATGTGCATGTTTTGCACAAAATTGCTAAAAAACCGATTAGCGATTTTTAATCGCGATTAGCACTAAATTGGTATATAACTAATCATAACAACTTAAAAATGGCATAATTTCATAAAATAACCTATTTTAAAATTTTCCATAATTTTCCAAAAAAATTTCCCATTTATTTGTATTTAATTATACCGAATTATTAAAATATTCAATAAAGTAATATTTAAATTATAAAAATTCCCAAAAATAATATTTAATTTTTTTGAAATGTTACAACATACATCACTATGTACCAGTCCTAAGAGTTCCGTAACTTTTTCTCTGTGTCCCGTAAACAAAGTTTTGGTCATCTTTCCTTTGAGACATGACTGACAAGTATCATAAGATGAAAATTCAAATGGATTCAAATATCCACCCTTATGAAACTTAGCTAGCCGTGTCGCATTGATGTGACCTAGTCTACAATGCCACAAGAAAGATTCGTTCATTTCTGAACTCTTACTCTTGTGTGTATTTTGTATATTAAGAACTGTAGTTTGATTGAGAACGTATATGCCATTAAATAACGAACCTGATCCAATCAACTTTTGATTCAGGAATATGTTCATAACATCATCCTGTACTACAAAATTATATCCTTCTTTGCTCAATAAAGAAACTGATATAAGATTGCATATCAGGGTCCGAATGTAATAGCATTGGTTTAGAACCAATGTATTCCCATTTGGTAACACAAGGTGATATTCGCCAACTACTTTGGCTGCAACATTTGCACCATTCCCTACTCTTACGGAATGATCACCCTCTCCCAGTTCCCTACCTTTACATAGCCCATGTAACATATTACATATATGGGATCCCGATCCGGTATCTAATACCCATGACGTAGAGTGAACTGAGAAACAGTTCTCTGTAACGAACACACCCGAAGAAAATGCATCAACATGTACTTTCTTCATTCGGGTGGCATGGGAATCCTGGTATTCCCCTATATCCTGTTCAGTCTTATAACTCTTATAAGAAAGAACGGAACCAACGTTCCCCAGCACAGTATAACATGCTGGTTCGGTCAATACATCCATATTATTATCTTAATTAAGACATGATATGGTCGCTACCTGGAGAGAGAGAGAAGAAAAACACTTTAGCGTATTCTCTTACAAGATCAGATTGGTTATTATTTTATCTAATCAGGATGGCTCCCACTGTTTTTATCAAATCTTCCTTCAAACCCTAAAAGGAAAGACTATCCGGGATTAATTACACCCTACAATTTCGCCATTCTTTCAGCCAGGCCAGTGTCGGTACTTTGAGGGAGGTTCCCCGTGCTTTCGCACGGACCTAATTAAAGTAAATCTCGTTTTCCCAGAGGCGTAACCCCATTGACACCTTTCTAGACACCTACTTGATCGGCTAATTGTCCTGTGTAAAACTCTCCCAGGAGTAACAATTACTCGCAGTGGGTATCGGGATCCAACTATCTCATAGAAGGTATGCAATCTCATTGCAAATTTCAACACTTGAAATTCCCGATAATATTTTGCCCCGAATGATCTATGACCTTGACAAGGTCAACAAACCATAGACCGTAAGTCAAGTTCAACCCGTCATTTCTTGATTGAATTAAACCCACCCGCACGACCCTTGAGAAGGCCAACAAGGCCGTACGACTACCCTAATCCAATCTGCATCATATGCATAAACAGATAAATACTGGCCAGCTACCGCACACTACGCCTTGACAAGGTCAACAAACGCAGCACGAATACTAAGCAGGACTTTTCTGAAATGACGGAGGGCTACGACAGGTTTTTCTGAAAACCTATTGCATAACGAACTTGATATCGTTGTAGAATCGAGTGAATTATGAAATGGAGTGATTTTGAGGCTTTTATTAGTTTTGCTAAAGAGGTCACTCCCGGTGAAGGGATCTCGGCTCTTTCCTTATGGAATAAGGTGCAGAGAGGTGTTCAAATCGTCGTATCGGGGTTCGATCGGAGTTTTAACTTCGTATACACGTCCCCTAATGCTCTAGCTAGGCTCTGATACCACTGTAGGGTTACTAGGCACTCTAATAAGGTTCTACAAGGCATCAACCATGCCCGTTTAAAATTTTAGCCGTGCCAAATAACCCTAAACAAGATCTTTGCTAGATAATTAGGGTTTCATATGCAAGTAAATAATATTTACCACTAAGTGAATACGAAATACGACCTTTGTAGATCGGTCCTTCACTTCTAAAGCTCCTTATTGTAGTCCCTTCACTGCGATCATAGTTCTCCCTGGCTCTTGCATGGCTTCACGAGGCGAAAGAAACGTCCTTGCTTGAAGTCTTCGAGGCCGAAAATGATCTACGTCGAGGGAATATCAACTCAAGCTACTACTTCACTAACTAGAGAATTAGTGAAGAAAACATCCTAAACTAAAGTGCTAGTCTAGTAGAGGATGGAGAAATAGGAAGTGGGTTCACTTTAGAATTTGTTTTCTCACAATGTTTCTCACTTTGGATCAAACCCTAGAGAGCTTTTCAGCTCAAAGAAGAAGATGAAGAAATAAAAATGAGAAAGATAATGATCAAGTGAGTGAGCTAACCATGGATGAGTGAGTATCATATAATAACTCATGTAGAGACATAACCATGGCTAATCCTAATGGTTGGGTTAACAAAAATCTAGAGTAAAGACAAAGTTATTGGATTTTTTCAAAGCAAAGCAAGCTTCTATGTCACGACCCGAAAGAGCACGTGACTGGCCCTTGAACCATATGAAGTCTATAGGACTCCATCTGATCCAAGTAAGCCAAAAGCCCAGAAATCTAAAACCATTTTTAAGAATAAGTAAAGAAACTGGTTTAAAGAAGTGAAGAAAAACATGTTTGAAATCAAGGTTTTTAAATAACTAAGCCGAATATGCATTTTTAAAAACAGTACAGTCTTTTCTAAAAATTTCGGCAGAGTTTCTTTTGTAAAACTGGCCCCGAATGGGGTATAACAAGGATAACAATATATGCAATGATAAAGGCATCCCCAAGCGGGAGCTAGCTCTTCGTCAATCGACGGTCACCACCACACATGCAACAATAATATACAACGCCAAGTGGCGAGGATCAAATCCAAAAGAAAGCTCAAAAGCAACAAGAAAACCGCAACACTACTAAGCGCGACTCTATGGTCGAATAATACATCACTAGTCTAGGTCTGAAACAATATACGAGTTTTGGTTGATGGATATTCTAGATACAATGAATAATATAAATACAACGGCGGTTCTGATACAAAAGAACCCACCTATCCAAGCAAATCACCCAAAAGGAAGCAGTGTGCCAGAAATGCCGCTATAGAACTGTACGGCAAACCTGCAAGAACTGGGGCACAACGGGGGTGAGTTGCCAACTCGTGAATAGAAAGATATCTACAAGCAGAGATCGAATGCATGACCCAACCTAGGTCAATACGATCAGATATAAAGAAACCTCAATATGAATAAAGCTGAAGCATGCTAAACTGGCAATGTAATCTCTATACGTGAATGTAGTGCCAAGTGCTCGTGCTAGTGCCTCAGGTAATAGTATGTCATGAATATGAGGTATGAATGCATGAAAGCAGAATACATGTAAATGAAGAAACTGTTTTCATAATTTAGTGAGATTTCCCTTGTATTTTTAGTTGAGGTATCATAATGAAATCAGCATAAAACAGTGCCTAGCATCGGCACAAAACGTAATCCCAATATCTCGATATCTCTGTATCACAGTCTCTGTACCTCGAAATCTCGAAATCCCAATGTCTCAATCATAATATCTAGGGCGCCGTCAGTCCAGACCGGCCCCTACCATCCATCTCAAGACCACGACGGTATCCTCCGGATATCCGACGCGTCGGGTAAAATCACCGGTAGGTAGTGCTCCCCTGCCAGGCTCACATCGTCATCACCACGCGCTTCTTGCCCCGGGGTACCTTACCGGGTCCACCATGTACCCGAAACGGTTCATCCGTCTCCTCGAATCGGGTTTCCAAATCCATCAGCAAACTCATGGTGGACGACTCATACATCATGGGAAAACCGCACTTTTTATTTTAAAGAGAGAAAAGAAGTTTATATAAGTTTTGCGGTTTTCCCCCAAATCCAGAAAATCTCATGGAAATCCGAATCCAATCCTCAATAGCATGTAAACAGTGCATACAGGCATAAAAATCCATGAATAATAACATGCATGATGTAACAACTAATAATTACAATGTCTAATCTAGCATATAAGGCAAGTACACTAATATCATGTCTAAATTATTAGCTAACAACCTATGTCGATGCAATAATATTTTCTAAGGTGTACGTGACATGGCAATTACCGATGGAGATGTGTGTGAGCCGGCAAGTAAGTGTACGTGGTACATACGCATCATCGGTAATGGTGCTGGTGTCCTAACAGCATAACATCAATAATGGAGTATGAAACATAATATAAGCATGCGATGCGATGCGAACCACAATAATGAGCGGAAGCTGAATACTAGACGCAACTATAACTAATCTGCATTAATCTAAAATAACCTCTACAATTGGTGCCTTTTGAAATAACACGAATCATGGGGTTTTGAAAATAGGGGCTACGGTGTTTTTATGAAAAGATACGTCTTTTGAAATATCCGTAGGATCCCTTGGGCTGTCTTTTAAAATACCCACGATTCGTTAGTTTTTGAAATAGGTAGGAGTCTAATCTAATCTAACAACCATCTTAAACTATACGGCTGAACTAACAAGTAGAGCTACGGGTGAGGAAACCGCCTAACATCTGAGTCGATACATATACATACATGTATATATATTAGTCGGTGATCCCGCCTCAATAATATCATATCCGATACCCTATCTATAATCAGACATCCCAAGTCAAGAGTGCGGATCAATCATCAAAATATAGCTTGTACGTAAATCCGTCGTACGGCATCCCAAATCTGGGTACGGGTCAATATCACATTCATCATACTATTTATCTGGTATCCTCTTTATCAAATGTCATGATCGGGGTACTGATCTACGTCTAGTACAATATTGATACCCTCAATGTATGCATGCAGGTGTAAGAATCACTACGTCAAAAGACCCGTTAAAACATCGTGTCGTATCTCGATACGAACCAAATCACATCACCGATCTCCTGGCCTCAAGCCCAATCTCATCGACTCATCTCAAATCCCAAATACTATCCTCAAATCCAGTATATAAACACATAGTCCCATACCCATGTGTAGATATACGCACCATCATATGCACTCTAATAAATGAAAGAATGAATGCAAGTATGTGTGTAAATGTATGTGTGAGTGCAACCACTACTCTAGGGTTCGCACTAAACCAAACCAATATATTCTTATCATCAAAATATCATTATTACCATCAATAACCCTAAACAACACATAATAAATATTCGTGTGTATACGTATTCGTATACATCACCACGGACTGCGGGGGTGCTATACGCCATCCACCCGACTTCTCCCCACAGATATAAATCTACTCACATTGCTTCTCGTGTGCCAAAGCCGATGTCGCTATCTTCACCTCCTTTGCCTCAACATCACGCGGGGTACCTACAAGTATATCACAATGCTAAAGCACATGAAAATCACATCGGAAACCAAAATAGCACACGCTACCCGCATAGGTAAAAACCTATCGACTCGCATGTAAACACAATCAAAATCCACTTGTCGTTGACGTCCAAACGCCACCCGACAGGAATGAATCACCAAATACCAAAATCCATGCCAAAACAAGTCCCAAATTATACACCAACATAGGAAAATCAACCCAGATTTCACCCTAGATGGAATCAGTCAAAACTAGACATACTCAGGGTCAAAACTAGAGGAAATGGGGGCATGCACAGAAAACGAAGCAATTCCTTAAAATAACTTATTTTAGAATTTTCCATAATTTTTCCCCATTTATCTGTATTTAATTATACCAGAATATTAAAATATTCATTAAAATAATATTAAATTATAAAATTTCCCAAAAATCATATTTTATTATTTTGAAGACGTTACAATCTACCCCCCTTAAAGAAATTCGGTCCCCGAATTTAAATTTAAACCCCCAAATACTAAAATATTTCAATACAAATTCCAAGTCATCGGGGTTCCGAAATCATCTATACATAAAACATCATAGCGCAATGCATGCGCATGAGTACTGAGCAGATAACTCAAAAGCAACACTCCATCAAGCATCCGCAATCATCGGAGTCATGATAACGACACAATGTCAAATCCAATACAAAATCAATATGATATGGACCAAGACTATACATGTAGACATCCAATCTATACATGTAAATAGCTGATGCAAATGTATGCCAAATCTTTTTAAGTCGCTGTGCGATGCGCGTAACACTGCACAGTGGCGGACGTTTCTCATAAGAAAATAACTATATATGTGTATATATATCCTTTGTTTAATAGGTACGTTCCGCCGTTTTGAAAACAGTTTAGAAGGGTTTCCTTGTTTTTAAAACGTTTCGTGTCATATCGGACACGTAGGTATATACTGAGACTATAGCTCGCTTTTCGGAAATCCCTTCGATAACTATCGATGCATGCAAAATATATCCAGGTACTGCCCACTGACTAGTCCTGCTCAGTATGAAAGCAAATATCCAACATCATAAAAATGTACTGCTCCAAAAGGAATAAATCCCAAAAATCACATAACACCACCCTGTGCGTCTGGTGCGCACGGAAATCAAAATCCATATATGTGCTAAACATGTGCACAAAACAACATCTAGGTGCAACGGGTGTGCACGAAGCATCTGTCATAGGCAACGTGTGCCTGGCAGCCAAAACAGGTGCATCTGACATGCACGAAGAATCTCGATTTAGTGCATCTGGTGTGCCCCAAAATCGTATCTCAAAACATGCGCCCAACATGCGCGAAAATCCAAATCGGTGCATCCATCATGCACGAATGAAAATCTAGACCCTGCGCACTCAATATGCACGGAATCACAAAATCCAATAGCAACGTCGAATATGCGTAAGTCCAGTCAAAAGCACGGAGTGCAAGAATCCACATCAATATCACAATCAAAATCGACATACCGAAAGGCATCAAATCGAAGTCAGGTGCAATCGTAATGCACAAAATATAAATCCGGTGCAACAAAGGCACGAAATATAAATCTGATGCGATAAACGCAAGAAACATAAAACTGGTGCGACAAATGCACGAAGTATAGAACTGGTGCATCCCATGCACAAATACCAAGCAATAACTCAAATACGTAAGCAGCAACACCAAGTGTATCCAGATATGAAGAAAATCATAAACGTGTGCAGCTGCGGGCACAAAACACATATCGATACACTACAAGCACATATAAGCTATACCGAGTGCAAAATCAAAACACTAAAATTACATGAAACTCTGCTGGAAGCGTAAATCAAATCACCAGCATAAAATAGGCATGAAATCGCAATCAACAGCTCAAGAGTAATAACTATGTACAAGGTATAAATACCCAGTAGGTGCAACCATGGTGCACAAAATCAAATATCATGAAACTCAGTCATCAAGACTAAATCATGTGAATAGATCGCCCAAAATACCGAAATCCAAAGCAACGGATACGTGATAATCAAATCACAAAATCACAAATCATAATTACCGTCGTCGATATACCATCCTTCAGGGTCAAGAAGGTACCGGAACATCCGATGCTAGCTGCGCAAGATATCTACTTGCCTCTTGCTCGCGGCTGGCGTCCTCTGCCTCTGGTTCCTGATCTTTCCTGTAGATTACCAATCTCGCAATCCATCGGCTCATCGGCCCGGTCAGGAGTACTGACAGGAACGATTCCGTTCTGGCACTTTCCTGGTCACCTTTCGGTCAATCCTCACGACCGCTCGTAAGGCAGCGTATCACTGGCGTCGGCCTCTGGCTCTCTGAAAGCACGTCACACATCTGATCCTGGGTGCAAACATCATTGCAGCAATGTCCTGGAAGGAATCCTGCTCAAGGTCTCTTCCGATCATGCCTATGCCGATCTGTACAGAGGCTGGCTTCCTGCACAACCTCTTCTCGCTCAAAAACACGTGTCCTCAGCACAATATTTTCTCGGAAACTGGTCACATTCCAACGTCTCTGTAAGCATATCAGGTCTCTAGTCTCGACGGGAAGCAATGACAGCTCATCAGTGTCTCACACGAACCTCTTGTTCCAACTGTCTCTATCGTCGTCCACTATGACGTCACGCCAAGCTACTACGCACTGCACTGTTCTCGGCCACGGTCAATCTGAAGTCTCTCGCACGGACACGAAATCGCATATTCTGTAGCTTCATCATTCTGTAGAGGATGTCAGGCCGAACAGGTCGTCGGGAACACGTCCCAACCATCGGAGGAATACTCATCACTCGTCTGTCCCTGATCGATCTGCAACGCATCTGGGTAAGTTCCTTTATCCGAACATGGTCAACTACCTCGTCGACAATGCCGAACTCTGTCCTGCTGGGTGTGCGCAATACGACCACTCCTGGTCTAGGTCTTCTCGTAACGTACTCCAGAAAGGTCCTGTCGAGGTTCCTTTCTCAAATCTCAATCCTGCCGAAATGCCCGGAAGTCATCATCCAATGCTGAAGCTAAAGCTTATTCCGGAACGGCTGCATACCTATCGCGCTTCTCTCTGGAAGATACATCCATATACCACGCCTCGGGGTGCATATCACATCTCTAATGTCAGCGGAGTGGGACGTCATCTCGTCGAAATCTCGTACGAACTCTTTACTCCACCTTGCTCAATGTCGACTGATTCGGACTTAACTCATCGTGGCTACACGAACTGCGCTCCGACGGCTACGCTCGCATCTGGAGTCTCCCAAGCAGTGTCCCATCACGATATCCGAAAGATGTCGAACCATCCGATCGACTCGTCAGATCCTCATAATCCCCCAAGAGATCACATCATGGGTACAGTTTAATAGTATCGAGTACATGCCACAGCGTCGGTGGTCCAGCCGTAGAAGGGCAAACCCAAGCCTCACTAATGGCGCTGAGGAACCACCGCAAACCCGAAGGTTCAAAGGCTTTCACACGGTCATTAAGTCGAGTTAGGGTTTCATTCTTCTAGAGAGTCCATAGAATCACCTGCATGTCTTTCTGTATACTTTAAACTTGGAAAATGGGCTCCTGACATTCGATCGTCTCTATCGACTCTCAACGAACCTGCGTGAAGTCGTCTCTAGCTGGAAACAATCTATCTGATGACCTCGCATCGGTAAACAAACGAACCACCTGTCCTAGTCATTCATCCTCAGGTGACTAGCGACTCGCTATCATCTCTCTAAGTATATGCTCGCGCTGCAGTAGCTCCAACCATCTGGGCGACATCTCGTCATTTGCAGCAGCAACTGGCTTATTCGCCTGTACGCCGAACAGCGCCTCAATCCTCCAGGAAAGGCAATACATAGGCGGTCATCTCTGAGTCGGTCTGCTCTAGATCTGAGTAAGACTCTCCACACTGGAAATCTTCAACTCATCAGGGCCCGCTCCGGCGCAAAATCGGACGAATCACCTTCGTCTCTCAAATCGGGTAGACTAGCTATCATCTGTCTCATATCTGCCTGAAAGCTACGGCAATCTCAGCTCGTAAGCTTCGGAAGAGACATCCTGTCAATCTCAGCAACAGCTGGTCCATCTGTCTGCACGGTAGGCGACATCACAATCTCTGAGGTATGCTGTACATCAACAGTCCTCTCTCAACTGGCAGCTCTAACAATGGCCCGATCATCCGGTGCAAGACCAAGCACTCGCCTCCACTAGAGGTCACAATCACCAACACTAACTCGAGACGTTCCCATGTCACCAGAAAACACAATGGTCGGCCCTCGTACCAAACGAGCTCACACCGGCCGTAACCCTAGCAGCAGCCCAAACTGCCCTCAAACATGGTGACAGGAACCTCAATCGAGTATCAAGGAGAGCACATCAATGGCAAGAAAGGAAACAACAGATCCAAAGTGGATACATGATCATGGGAAGGAACAGCATCAATAAAGGTATGATCATGAAACTAATAGAATCGGGGATCTCAAATGGATGTATAATCCTGGATATAAAGAGGATCACTGATCTCGAAAATATGTACATCCTAAGGTTCCTTAAGCGGAATGGCGTGTCGTAAGTATGCCGCGGAACATACCAACGGTACGTCACTCTACTTTAGTTACCTATTCCATCAACCAAGGGTCATCCTACACGACGAAAGTTCGGGTCTAATACCCCCTCGACCAAGTCTAAGTTCCGTAAGGTCAAGCCTAAGTTCCGTATATATATAAACGCCCTAGGCTCCACATAGTCAAACTTAGACTCGAACCAAGGTCAACCTAGCGCTCTGATACCAACTTTGTCACGACCCGAAAGAGCACGTGACTGGCCCTTGAACCATATGAAGTCTATAGGACTCCATCTGATCCAAGTAAGCCAAAAGCCCAGAAATCTAAAACCATTTTTAAGAATAAGTAAAGAAACTGGTTTAAAGAAGTGAAGAAAAACATGTTTGAAATCAAGGTTTTTAAATAACTAAGCCGAATATGCATTTTTAAAAACAGTACAGTCTTTTCTAAAAATTTCGGCAGAGTTTCTTTTGTAAAACTGGCCCCGAATGGGGTATAACAAGGATAACAATATATGCAATGATAAAGGCATCCCCAAGCGGGAGCTAGCTCTTCGTCAATCGACGGTCACCACCACACATGCAACAATAATATACAACGCCAAGTGGCGAGGATCAAATCCAAAAGAAAGCTCAAAAGCAACAAGAAAACCGCAACACTACTAAGCGCGACTCTATGGTCGAATAATACATCACTAGTCTAGGTCTGAAACAATATACGAGTTTTGGTTGATGGATATTCTAGATACAATGAATAATATAAATACAACGGCGGTTCTGATACAAAAGAACCCACCTATCCAAGCAAATCACCCAAAAGGAAGCAGTGTGCCAGAAATGCCGCTATAGAACTGTACGGCAAACCTGCAAGAACTGGGGCACAACGGGGGTGAGTTGCCAACTCGTGAATAGAAAGATATCTACAAGCAGAGATCGAATGCATGACCCAACCTAGGTCAATACGATCAGATATAAAGAAACCTCAATATGAATAAAGCTGAAGCATGCTAAACTGGCAATGTAATCTCTATACGTGAATGTAGTGCCAAGTGCTCGTGCTAGTGCCTCAGGTAATAGTATGTCATGAATATGAGGTATGAATGCATGAAAGCAGAATACATGTAAATGAAGAAACTGTTTTCATAATTTAGTGAGATTTCCCTTGTATTTTTAGTTGAGGTATCATAATGAAATCAGCATAAAACAGTGCCTAGCATCGGCACAAAACGTAATCCCAATATCTCGATATCTCTGTATCACAGTCTCTGTACCTCGAAATCTCGAAATCCCAATGTCTCAATCATAATATCTAGGGCGCCGTCAGTCCAGACCGGCCCCTACCATCCATCTCAAGACCACGACGGTATCCTCCGGATATCCGACGCGTCGGGTAAAATCACCGGTAGGTAGTGCTCCCCTGCCAGGCTCACATCGTCATCACCACGCGCTTCTTGCCCCGGGGTACCTTACCGGGTCCACCATGTACCCGAAACGGTTCATCCGTCTCCTCGAATCGGGTTTCCAAATCCATCAGCAAACTCATGGTGGACGACTCATACATCATGGGAAAACCGCACTTTTTATTTTAAAGAGAGAAAAGAAGTTTATATAAGTTTTGCGGTTTTCCCCCAAATCCAGAAAATCTCATGGAAATCCGAATCCAATCCTCAATAGCATGTAAACAGTGCATACAGGCATAAAAATCCATGAATAATAACATGCATGATGTAACAACTAATAATTACAATGTCTAATCTAGCATATAAGGCAAGTACACTAATATCATGTCTAAATTATTAGCTAACAACCTATGTCGATGCAATAATATTTTCTAAGGTGTACGTGACATGGCAATTACCGATGGAGATGTGTGTGAGCCGGCAAGTAAGTGTACGTGGTACATACGCATCATCGGTAATGGTGCTGGTGTCCTAACAGCATAACATCAATAATGGAGTATGAAACATAATATAAGCATGCGATGCGATGCGAACCACAATAATGAGCGGAAGCTGAATACTAGACGCAACTATAACTAATCTGCATTAATCTAAAATAACCTCTACAATTGGTGCCTTTTGAAATAACACGAATCATGGGGTTTTGAAAATAGGGGCTACGGTGTTTTTATGAAAAGATACGTCTTTTGAAATATCCGTAGGATCCCTTGGGCTGTCGTTTAAAATACCCACGATTCGTTAGTTTTTGAAATAGGTAGGAGTCTAATCTAATCTAACAACCATCTTAAACTATACGGCTGAACTAACAAGTAGAGCTACGGGTGAGGAAACCGCCTAACATCTGAGTCGATACATATACATACATGTATATATATTAGTCGGTGATCCCGCCTCAATAATATCATATCCGATACCCTATCTATAATCAGACATCCCAAGTCAAGAGTGCGGATCAATCATCAAAATATAGCTTGTACGTAAATCCGTCGTACGGCATCCCAAATCTGGGTACGGGTCAATATCACATTCATCATACTATTTATCTGGTATCCTCTTTATCTAATGTCATGATCGGGGTACTGATCTACGTCTAGTACAATATTGATACCCTCAATGTATGCATGCAGGTGTAAGAATCACTACGTCAAAAGACCCGTTAAAACATCGTGTCGTATCTCGATACGAACCAAATCACATCACCGATCTCCTGGCCTCAAGCCCAATCTCATCGACTCATCTCAAATCCCAAATACTATCCTCAAATCCAGTATATAAACACATAGTCCCATACCCATGTGTAGATATACGCACCATCATATGCACTCTAATAAATGAAAGAATGAATGCAAGTATGTGTGTAAATGTATGTGTGAGTGCAACCACTACTCTAGGGTTCGCACTAAACCAAACCAATATATTCTTATCATCAAAATATCATTATTACCATCAATAACCCTAAACAACACATAATAAATATTCGTGTGTATACGTATTCGTATACATCACCACGGACTGCGGGGGTGCTATACGCCATCCACCCGACTTCTCCCCACAGATATAAATCTACTCACATTGCTTCTCGTGTGCCAAAGCCGATGTCGCTATCTTCACCTCCTTTGCCTCAACATCACGCGGGGTACCTACAAGTATATCACAATGCTAAAGCACATGAAAATCACATCGGAAACCAAAATAGCACACGCTACCCGCATAGGTAAAAACCTATCGACTCGCATGTAAACACAATCAAAATCCACTTGTCGTTGACGTCCAAACGCCACCCGACAGGAATGAATCACCAAATACCAAAATCCATGCCAAAACAAGTCCCAAATTATACACCAACATAGGAAAATCAACCCAGATTTCACCCTAGATGGAATCAGTCAAAACTAGACATACTCAGGGTCAAAACTAGAGGAAATGGGGGCATGCACAGAAAACGAAGCAATTCCTTAAAATAACTTATTTTAGAATTTTCCATAATTTTTCCCCATTTATCTGTATTTAATTATACCAGAATATTAAAATATTCATTAAAATAATATTAAATTATAAAATTTCCCAAAAATCATATTTTATTATTTTGAAGACGTTACATTCTACAAGCTTCATGCTCTTTGCAAATCTCCACTAATTTTGTAATTACCTTAAATAATTATAACCCACCATAATAAATAGAATGGTGTATGTCTTACACACCCATGAATGATGTATCAACAACCATGATACAAAAAGAAAACACATTTTAATATATATCACATATATATTAAAATTATGCACATGTAAGAAAAAAAACCTTAAGTGAACAAATGTTAGTTAATGTAAATTAGTATATCATATATACAATTATACACTAAATTAATAAATCAACACTTGACTTAATAATCCGGTTATATCTCATATAACCGACTAACATCCAATGTATCGACTTATCAAATCAACACTTGATTCGATATCCCGGCTATATCACATATAACCGAACGATACAAAAAGTCGTGAGAATAGAATACGGTATCACATACACGCCTTATTCTCAGTCCCGCACATATCACATATGCGCTCTTATTTCGTTTTGCCTGAGCTAGAAAAAGCTCTATGTAGGAGTCTAAAGACTCGTCAATACGCCGGCAGTAAGTGATGATCATATCAAGCACCCACAAGCCGTCAACAATACTAGCTAGACGTAACGGCTACCCGGGTATTGAGCGATCAGAAGATCAGCAAGCAAGCCAGCTCCAACTCCTGTAAAAGCCTAACGGTAACACTTCCCGTACAGTCCGGTCTCCTCGTCTGATATGTCGCATATCAAGTCTAGGGGTGGTAAACGTCAGACCCCAATAACCGATAAGTCGTGCCGATATGAGGCTCATAACGGGTTGAGAAACTACTGGTAACACTTACCAGTAAATCTCTAAATCAGCCCTGGCCAGGGACTTCCCTGTTATGGCCAATCGAGCACAGCGCAACATCAACCCCCAATACCGGGAGAGACGAAACCCCTCCTATCGCTCATTGTCTCCAGGTGACTCGGGACTGTACCCAAAAACCACCGTTTTGCACACCCTCTTGGACGTGGTAAGGTGGAAATCAAAGCACAGTGGGAATCACACAAGACTCTATGACGATCTTGGTTCTACGGACTAACCTGCACAAGTGTCACCAGAGAACCGCCATCTGACATGAGCTATAATACCATCTGGGAGTTCTCGGCGAGTCCGTCCAGTGTACCCAGTCTCTACTGAGCACCCGTATACCATCTCTGATGTCAAACACTAATGGATATGGGATCATCCATCGCCCATCTCATGGGTCGAGAAGCGTATACGCTAGTCTACTCTGGTATATCGATGCCCTGTCTCGATACACCTACGACTAGGAACATTAAAGGATGTACTTATGGACTACCATGGCCCCACTAGTATGATCTGCATCATAGTCCTGGTAGTCAAGTACACATCCTAAGGGCTTTACCAACATGTAACTATAAGACAGTATCAAGAGACAAGTATACATGTTAAGATAAAGAGCAACCAGATAACATACTATCATATAGAGCAAGAAAGTCCTCTCTATATATGTCCAAGTAACTAATATAATTTACACCATCTGTACAATACTGGCCTCTAGGGCATACATACAACTAATATATACTACCATTTTGAGCAAGACTGTTAATTCAACTGTGAATATCCCAATCTTCCATTAAGTTATATACAAACCAGTATGATACAATAATGGCCTCTAAGGCATACATCACTAATAATCTCCCACTTGCGCTAGGCCCATCTACTGGCGTATCGCAGACCTATCATCTCGATCAGCCGCTCGAACTGTGTCTGAGTGATGGCCTTCGTGAGTGGATCTGCAGTGTTATTCTCCGTACCTACTCTCCTCGCCTCGATCTCTCGGCGATCTACGATCTCCCTGATCAGGTGGTACCGCCTCAAAATGTGTCTGGACTTCTGATGGGACCTGGGTTCCTTCACTAAAGCTATAGCGCTGTTGTTGTCACAATACAGAGATATTGGATTAACAATGGTCTGAACCACCTCAAGTTTCGTAAGGAACTTCTTCATCCAGATAGCTTCTTTTGCGGCATCGCAAGCAGCTATGTACTCTGCTTCCATCATCGAGTCAGCAACGGTGTCTTGCTAGGAGCTCTTCCAATAGACTGCCCATCCATTGAGGGTAAAGACATAACCCGACATGGACTTGGAATCAACTTTGTCATTTTGGAAGATGGAGTCAGCAAAGGCCTCGATCTGTAGGTCTTTTCCGCCATACACCAAAAACATCTCCTTAGTCCTTATCAGGTACTTGAGAATGTTTTTTACTACTATACAGTGCTTCTTACCGGGGTTTGACTGATACCGGCTTACAACGCTCAATGCGTATGCTACATCTGGTCAGGTACACAACATCGCATACATTATAGATCCTACCGCAGATGCGTTGGGTATAGTTGACATGCGAGCCCTTTCCAAATCAGTCTTTGGAGAATCTCTTTGGAGAAGGTGATTCTGTGACAAGCCAGTAGATTACCGTGCTTTGAATCTTCTATACTGAATCTTTTCAGTATGTTGTCGATGTACCTAGACTGCGAAAGTCCCAACATTCTCTGAGATCTATCACGATAGATCTGGATCCCCAGAATGTAGTTGGCATCACCTCTGTGATAAGAATCCATTGACTGATTGTAGCACAGGAATGCTATTTCCTATCAAAAGAATGTCATCCACGTACAAGACGAGGAATACCACATTTCTCCCTACAATCTTACTAGATATGCATGGTTCATCTGGATTTTTGATAAAGTCGAATTCTTTGACTGTATCATCAAAACAAATGTTCGAACTTTGCGATGCCTACTTTAGTCCATAATGGACTTAAGCAACTTGCACACTTTCCTGCTGCTCCTACTCTGAATGAAACCCTCTGGCTGATCCATATAGACGCACACTTCCAAATTTCCATTTAGAAAAGACGTCATTACGTCCATCTGCCATATCTCATAATCGCGGAAGGCAGCAATGGAAAGAAGGATCCGAATGGATTTGAGCCTAGCCACTGGAGAAAAGGTTTCATCATAGTCCAAACCAGTTCTTTGACGAAAACCTTTTACAATAAATCTAGCCTTATAGGTTTCAACCTGTCTATCTAGACCAATCTTCTTTCTGAAGATCCATTTGCAGCCTATGGGTTTTACCCCTTCTGGAGCAATGTCCAAAGTCCATACTTTGTTGCTGTACATGGACTCCATCTCGGTCCGCATTGCATCCAGCCATTTTACCGAGTCGCCGCTCTAAATGGCTTGCTGGAAGCTAGTAGGCTCATCATTGTCAATGATGCAATCCTCTTGATCCCCGTCTATGAGAAAACCGTAGTATCTATCGGGCGGATGGGACTGCCTACTACTACTGCGGAGTGGCGCGGGGATGTCCGGTTCTTCTGACATCTCTGGTTCTACCTAGCTTTTAGTAAAAGCTTGAGGTTCTGGAATTTCTTCCAGTTCTATTGCGCTCCCACTTATCTGATTTTCTAAAAATTCGGCTTCCAAGAAGTGGGGATGTTGAGAAACAAAAACCTTTTGTTCCTCTGCGTAATAGAAAAGATACCCCCTTGTCACGACCCAAAGTTCGGCCCATGACCGGCACTTAACCACGCAACGTCTACAGGCGTAACATGACTAAGTAAGCCGAACTTAGAAAACAAAACCATGAAAATTTGGAGTGTTAATATTTAAATAATTTTAACAACATTTCCATTTCCAAATATTTGTCCCGAAATCGGGTAAAAGACGAGATATGAGTAAAAGTAACATGTGAAATAAATAGAGCATCTCAATGGGAGAATCGCACCCAACGGCGGAGCAATCACCACAAAAATATACGACGCCGAAGCGAAGAATGAGCAGTAAAGTGAAAACAAATATCATAAGGTGTAAAACTGCAAAAATAATGTCGGCTCACAACGAGCTCGACACCAGAGTACAAATAACATGCATAGTCCTCACAACTGCCTCTAAGCCAATACATGAAAGTAGATGGAGAGTACTAGATACATCAAGATGCAACTGAAAAGTAAACAGATACCGTACAAAACCCACCTAATAGCAAAAGGGCTAACACGCCTGAGCAATGGTATCTGTGTCAAAAGGTGCGGTAAACAGCCAGCCGCGACTACTCCCAAGGGCAACATGCAAGCCCTGTGGCACAACAGGGGTTAGTTGCAAACTCGTGAATAGTAGATAACATATAAAGGTAATCGCGAGTATGCACGTGCTGCGATACTCTAACCTATGCCAAGAGATAACACCTATATGATGAACTGAATGCTCATATCAGGCAACAAATGTAATCTAAAAGCCTCTCCAAATGATGTGCAAGATATGCAATAATCAGGTCTGATATGGAATCTAACAACCCTATATAACATGAGCAAGGTGTGCAATAATCATGTATAGCATGTGTACTATATCAGTACAATAGGTACAGGATGAGATGTCAATACTAAATGCCGAGTATGGGAATAAATAGTGTCTACACGGAATGTCAACGTGGAAAAATGACCGGTGTCCATCAATAAACCCAATTCCCAGTAAAACTCAGGCACCGTCATCCACATCGGCCCTCAAATCCTATGAATCTCATACAATCATGAGTGCCCAACATCGGCACCTAAATCTCATAAAATCAACCGTGTCCAGCATCGACACGCAAATCCTCCAATATGGGGCGTCTGTCCATCGGATCTGCCCACGGGCTCCGTCTGCGGAGTCGGCCCTCGGCCCCCGGCAGTACGCGTCGTCCCGTATCCATCTATCGACTCTGGTCGGTATCCTCCGGATAATCGCCAGGTCTAACCAATCACCGGTAGGTAGTGGTCCCTCCGCCGGGCTCACCGTCTAACAATACGAGTCTTCTCGCTCAGGTGTACCGTACCGGGTCCACCATGTACCCGCAATCGGTGCCTACCTCTCCTCGAATCGGGTATACTCACATAAGCTCTCTGTAACCTAGAAAACTCATGGTGGACGCACTAAAAATATCATATCAAGGGAAACCGGGTTTTTAAACAGTGCGTATTTTCTTAAATTAGTACTCCGGTTCCCAAATCCAGAAATCACATAGTCAAATACAATGCGTAATCCATACAACATGCCGTATGACGCTAAGAGTAAAAGAAAGGGAAAACCGCTCTTTTGAAAGATCTAGTTTTGAAAATATCGCCTGCGGTCCCTTAGCTTTAAATCAAGTCTATATCATCCATGTATGTAGCATAAGAATATGTGTATCGGTATGGATGTGTGCATGGATAAGTATGCAAAGTGAATATAGCAATGTACATATGCACAACTGTAGACATATGACGCCTATGTACCCAAGTAGGGATATATCAATGAAGGTACTCACGAAATTGCGTATACAGTGTGCATGGTATGAATGTCCATATGATAGTATGCGGCAATCATGACAACGTCAATTAAAGCAGAATCAAATATGCGGGTTATAGCAATCCTATAATGTTAGTGTCATAGCAATCACTAACGGTGTGAGTGTAGCATATAAATCGTGCTCGTGCAACTTGGACCGTTAGTGACAGTGCGGTGTTCTATACTATCAGTATATCTATATATGTAAGGAGGTATGCTACTCTAGTATGTCTACATGAACACATAAAACTAACATCCTATCACACCCTGACGCTTAACGCCATACGGGCGATATCCCCATAGATGTTAAATCTACTCACCTGGTCGCGTGCTAATTATAGCCGACCACCTGCTTCCCGTTCCTGGCGGTATCTGACGTACCCGCCTGCGATCCTGGAATTTACACAAGAATCCCAATATATCAAAACCTCGTAAAACGCGATATCGGAACGAAACGAGAAACTCGCGTCGCGAATTAACGCGCGCGCGCGATACGCTGGAACGTGTTTGTGTATGTCTAGAACTCGATTCGATACGCGATACGCTGAATCACAGAATCCACTCGTCTATCGCGCGTATTGCGCAAACTAAATTACCAGAAAACGACATACTGCCCCAGATTTTACCCAGGTTAGAATATTACAAAACTATGTATACCATGGACCCACAAAATGTAGCAGACACCTGTACCAAAAACCCTAGCTCCTAACTCCCTGGTCTGGCCGCAATTTGAGGCCAGAACGAATATTCCGGCGGCCGTGGGTTGGAGTGGTGGGGTCGGGCTCTGGTGGTGGGGTCAGGGTGTCACCAGTAGGCTATGGTCCACTCAAATTTATTCTGAACTTATAGGGGTAACAGCAGATCTCAAAAAGCTATGTTTTGCTTAAAAACGTCAAGTTTTGTACAGTTTGAAAACTGAGGGTATTTTGGTGTAATCTGGGGTTATCCTAGGTTAACCTGGCCTTAACAACACTTACTTAGGCTAGTCTACCCAACACCAACCTCACTTAACCACAACTTCACACAAATCACCCAAATAAGCACAAAATCGTATAATTATTGCTAATCGACGCTATAACGACACAACTAAGCAAACAAGGAAGGAGTTTGGAAGCTATACCCCACTAGGAACCTCACAAACAAGGAGAAGGAGAAGATGAAGAAGAAGAGATGGAGCTGATGGGGTGCTGCTGTTGCTGCCTGGAGTTGCTGCTGCTGTTGCCTAAACTGTTGCTGCTGCTGTTTAAAGGCTGAAGCTGTTGCATCTGCTGATGCTGGTGCTTGCTAGTTCTCTTGTTGTGTTGTTGTGTTTGTTGCTGTTGTGGAGGGTGTGTTGGGTGGTGTTGCTGCTGCTGCAACTCCTGTTGTTGCTTGTGCAGCTGCTGGGTGTTTGAAATGAGTTAAGGGCTGTTGTTAAAGAGAGTGTGGCTGCTGATGCAGCTGATGCTGTTAATATTGGTTCTGTAGATGTGTTTTGGGGCTGAGGTAGCAGCAGATGATGATGTAGATCTAAGTGAGAGGGTGATTTTGAGAGTATGTGTGAGTGAGAGATGTGAGGGATGTGAGTGGGAGGGAGAGTGTGGAGGCTATGAAAAAGTTTTGAAGTGAAGTGGTTGTGACCCTTCCTTAAGCCACCATTTTCTCTCTCTAACAAAAGCTAACATGACACCCATCATGTCCTCTCTCTCCTCAACCCAAGTCAACCAAAAGAAATATTAACCCCTTTATTTTTTTGTAAACCAAATTCTTAATTTAAAACTAATTAGCTTAACAAGAGGGGTTAGACCACCATGGTTGCCTAAACATTGTTTAACCCAATTTTAACCCTAGGTTACATGCACATGTTTGTGCAAGCTTAGGAAAATTCTAGAAAAATGTTTATTAATTTTGATAAAATATTTGAAAGTCATTTTGGTAACCTTTTATTAAAAGTTCCACTTTTTAAAATATAATTAGCTACTAATATATTCCTAGTTGTTACAGTCTTCCCCCCTTAAGAAAATTCTTCCCCGAATTTAAAATATAAGACTACGCGTACCTTCAAAGAGATGAAGGAATTTCATCCGCATCTCCCCCTCGGTCTCCCAAGTGATCTCCTCACCGTTCGGGCTGCGCCAAAGAACCTTCACCGACGGCAGGACCCTAGATCGAAGTTTCTTCACCTGCCGATCCAATATCTCCACTGGCTGCACGGTGAATGAAAGGTCGGGCTCAAGCTGTACTGTCGGATGCTGGATCGTGTGGGAAGGGTCATGAAGATATCTGCCTAGCATCGATACGTGGAAGACGGGGTGCACATATGAAAGACTGGGTGGAAGAGCCAATCGATACGCTACTGCGCCGACACGATCGAGGATCTCGAATGGACCTATGAATCTGTGGCTAAGCTTCCCATTCCATCCAAACCTCATCACTCCCTTCATCGGAGAGACCCTCAGGAAAACGTGATCGCCAACTGCAAACTCTAATCTGCGGCGGCGTCTGTCAGCATACGATTTCTGCCTACTCTGAGCTGTCCTCATCCTGTCTCGAATCAGCTGTATCTTATCGGTCGTCTCCAGTACGATCTGTGGCCCTAAAATACTGCTCTCGCTGAGCTCTGTCCGACTGACGGGCGATCTACATCTCCTCCCATACAAAGCCTCGAAAGGTGCCATCTGAATAGTGTCCTAGAAGCTATTGTTCTAGGAGAACTCTATCAAGGGTAAGTGATGATCCCACCTACCACCAAAGTCTAAAACGCACGCTCGGAGCATGTCCTCGAGAGTCTGAATGGTCCGCTCTGACTGTCCGTCGGTCTACGGATGAAATGCCGTGCAGAAACTGAAACGAGTGCCCAAAGCCTCCTGAAGTCTCTGCTGGTAAACTGGGTGCCTCGGTCGGACACAATACCCGTCGGGACCCCATGTAGTCGTACAATCTCATCGATATAAATCTGGACGTACTGAGCAAATCCGAAAGTCGTCTTCACTGGTAGGAAGTGAGCCGCTTTCGTCAAACGATCCACGATCACCCAAATGGAGTCATACCCCAGCCTAGTCCTGGGTAGACCCACAACGAAATCCATCGAAATCTGTTCCCACTTCCACTCCGGAATGGGTAACGGCTGTAGCTCTCCAGCGGGCCTCTGGTGCTCGGCCTTGACTTGCTGACAAGTCAGGCATCTTGATACAAAATATGCGATGTCCCTCTTCATTCCGTCCCACCAGTAGAACTCTCTCGTATCATGGTACATCTTGGTGGCACCGGGGTGGACACTGTACACCGATCGATGCGCCTCCTCAAGAATATCGCGTCGCAATCCCTCAGCATTTGGTATGCACAGTCTAGACCCAAATCGTAATATCCCCCGATCATCGATCACGAACTCGGAGAATCTGCCCTGTCCAATCTGCGCCACGATCTCTGAGCAACGGTCATCCCTGCGCTGTGCCTCATATATACGGTCAAGCAACTGTGGGCGTGCACGAACATGCGCAAGCTGTCCCCCGATCTGTGTGAACTCGAACTGCACTCGGCCGTCGCATAGTATCTGTAGGACTACGGTAGCGCCCCGGCCGTCTATCCGAGGCCAAATGCGGAAACGAAAATTTTTCTTAACTTTAAACCAGCACTACCGCATCCTAAAAACCCGGATCGTAACCATTAACCTACAACTAGCATTCAAGAGAAAGGGTAGTGAGCTATACCAAGCGATCCGTGTCCTTCGGTCTTCGCCTCCACTCCGATCTCCTCGCGGAATCTCCGATCGTCGCCTCCTCATCGAAACGGGCACCACATCGCCGGGTTCTTTTACGGGCTCCTACCTCTGGACCGAGGAAACTCGGGCATGAAGTTGGCGAGCCAACGTGCCCAAGAAATGCTGTAGGCTAGTGTAGAATCACTTTGTCTCAATGGGGTGAAGTTGCCTTTGATGGAGGAATGAAACAATGAACTTTGGAGAGGTGTTAGGAATTTAGCAAGCAAGAAAATATGAGATGAATCAATTTCCCTCACCAAAATGAAAAACCTCTCTCTTCTATCTCCTCAAAGTGGCCGGCCCCTCTATGTGTTAGTGTATATGCCCTAGAGGCCATTACTGTATCATACAAGTTTGTATATTACTTGATGGAAGCTTAGGATATTCACAGTTGTATATACAATCTTGCTCGAAATGGTAGTATGCTACTTGGTTTGTCTCTGCTTTAATATGTGCATGTGTTTCTTTTAGCATATTGCTGATATACATATTAGTAGAGCCCTTAGGATCTTTGCTTGATTACCAGCGTTCCGATGGCGCCCGCACTCGTGGGAGCTGGGTGTTCTATAAGCACATCCTTATACAGGCCCCTATTCGTTGGACTATCGAGACAGGGCATCGATACTCCGGAGTAGACTAGCGTATGCGCTTCTCATCCCATTGTGGGAGACGGTCTGTCCCACAGCCGTCAGTACGTCGTACTTGAGATAGTATACGGGTGCTCGTTGGGTTACGAGTACACTGGACAGGACTCGTCGGGGACTGTTGATTGGTATTATACCTATCGTCCGTTAACAGTTCCCAGGTGACATGAGTACAGCTTAGTCCGCTGACTTGACACTGTCACTTCGCCTCTTGTGTGTTCCCACTGCACTTTGATTACTACCCTACCACGGCTCAAAGGAGTCGTGCAAACAGGTAGTTTTTGGGTGCAGTCCCGAAGCACTTGGAGGCAGTGACGGTTAGACAGGATTCGTCTCTCCCGTTATTGGGGGTTGACATCGCGCTGTGTCCAGGAGAGCCATTACACGAGTAGTCCCTGGCCAGGGCAAGCGAGATATACTGGTAGGTTTCCAGTGTTATCTCAGGGTGTTCTGGGCTTCACTCCGGCACGACTTGTACCGCTATTAGGGGACTGACGTTCACCGCCCCCCTAGGCCCGCCATGCGATGTATCAGACGAACAGACCGGACTGTACGGAGATTGTCATATACAGGCTCAGTAGGAGTTCAGATGGGGTTCACCTCGTTAGTCTTCTTATCGACATCTACCTGTGGACCGTTACGTAAAGCTAGTGCCGCTTGCGGTCTATGGTTAAACCCACTGCCAGCGTAGTGTCGAGTCTTTAGAGTCCCACACAGAGAGCTATTCGCCTTTAGGCAAAATGAGTAGAGGTCACATGGTTTTGCGACAGGGTTCGTTCACATTCGCGCACTTGTGCACGTTTGCTGTCCGGACAGTTTATACTAGTGGGCTTTGGTTTAAGCCGGATCCTAGTATATGTTTTGAGATTGGTTTTTCTCATAGTATTCGTGTTCCTCGGATCACGGATGCGGGTGCGTATACACAGTTACTTGAGACAGAGGGAGAGGACCTTGATTAGGGTTAATGGCTATTGTCATTTTATTAACCCTAATGTTTATGTGTGTATTATTGTTAATTAATAATTAGTTTAATAATTGTCCATGGTTATGGTTGTTGACCATTTGACTTCTTTGACTTGTTGACCTTGGTTGACACTTTGACCATCATCATTTCATTTGGAAGATGCTCTTTGATCCTTGCAATTTGCATTTAAAATGAAATGATAATGGTCATGTCTTGATTAAGCCATGACAATTATCTTACTAATTATCTAATTAAATTAATACACATATATTAGTGAGAATGGATTTATTCTTGCTCATTATCTCATTTCATTTCTCTCTCTTGTTCTTCCTCTCCCTCAAGCTCTCTCCCTCTCATGTGTTGAGAAACACTTAAGCTTGAGAAAAACCCTCTCTTGATCTTCTCTACTCTCATCTAGGGTTCAAGTATTAGCACTTCTTGCACCCTAGTTACTCCTAGCTTGGAGTTGAAGCCAAAGGTTGAGGCTTTCGGGTGGATCTTTCTTTGACGGGAGAAGACGACAAGGTGACCTCCTTCTACTACTTCTAGGAGCAAGGAGAGAAGGACTAAGAGACCAAAGGTATAACCTTTCTACCACTTAGCTACTTTCAAGTTAGCTTTAGCAAGTTTTTGTTTAGTAAAGATCCTTAAAGCATAGTCCATGTTGCCTATAGTTGATAAAAATCCGATTTTTATTATGTTTTCCGCCTCCCCGTAAGCACCGGGGTGGGCAACGTGGACTTACAGTGGTATCAGAGCCTAACTAAACGTAAACTTGCTAGGTAGTAAAGTGTGTCGAAGTTCGAAACGAAAAAAATCGTAAAACCAAACTTTTCAAAACCCTAGTTTCTCTTAAAAAATTTTCTAGTCAAAAGAAAATTTGTTATACTGCAAAAATCGTCTCAGGGTTTTTTAAAGATAACCACCAAAAACGAGCCAGAGATCTGACCAAAGAACCGCGGTTCCGCGGCAATAGCAAGCTATTACCGCGCAACCGCGGCCGTCTTGTCTCCTCTCTGCCTCGATTTTGGTGCAGTGTATCTCTGGATTGGTTTTAGGATTTTTGAGATATATTATATGTGCCCAGATTTTCCAGAATAGAAATTTATTTTTGGGGGCCTATAATTTCGTATTTTTTTCGAACTTCAATACACTTTGACTATGAAGGTTATATCTGTGATGTTTGCATGTATTGAACGTCGGCTAATCGCTATATGTCGAATAGTCGGGGTTATACATCTCTGTGATTGATATTGGTATGTGTATATGAATGGGTTGGATTGTCGCGGGTGAATAGCCGGGATGGATGTGAGATGAGTGTTGCTTTTCTTTCATTTATTTGTAATATGTAAATTGATGTAATATTATTATTTGTTTGGCCGCACAACCGGGTCGGGGTTGTTGCCGTCATTGTATAATTCTTTTTACTGTTTATGCTCCTAGGATAGACCCATGGAGGGGGTGCACAAACTACCGGGTAGCTCGAAGTGCCGAGTGGCCTACTCACGGTGGTGAGGGAGGTTGCTTCGCTTCGGGTACTTGGCGGGTAGTTTGCCGCACCCGTAGGGGTCTTGGGTGGGGTATTTGGCTATTCACCGCGACCGTGTAATCCGCTTTTTGTTGCAGGCTCGAATGGATTGCGGATTCCTAGTATATCCAATGTATTCCTCTGTGATCTGTAATGTCTATCATTGCTATATATTTATATATGATAACTATTTAGGCGTTGCTTATGTTTTACAGTCGCGCTAGCCCAGCCCCCGCTCTGTCGTTAGTTAAGTAACCTAACGGGTGATGACGGGGCCCCGTGGCGAATGCGAATGGCATAAGCGTACGTCATATTTTGGTTGTTTTCTGCAATGGTAGGATTAAATGATGGGATGCATTAAAAGAACTAATGCAAGAAAATAAACCAAGTAAAAGTCAATTGGAACACTTTGAAAACCACTCGGTTCTTTTCAAAACTAAACTTTTAAACGCGGAGCTTGAACCACTCCTTTTAAAAGCTATTTCGTTCCATCGATTATATCAAGTTCACTACGTTCACGGTTTCGCCAAAACCATCCGTAGCCCTCCATCATTTTAGTTAAATATACGGTAGTATTCAAGCTATGTATTTTGACCTCACGCCAAGGCATAGTGATTGGTAGCTGACGGATATTTATCTGTTTTATAGATAGAATGCGTTGGTTTGAGACAGTCGTACTGCCATTTTGGCCTACGTCAAGGGTAGGTACGGGTGGGTTCAAATTAACCGGGATAATGATGGGAAGAACTTGACATGTTACTTATGACATTTTGACCTCACGCCAAGGTCATAAGAGCATGGGGCAAAAATCCATATCGGGAGTTTCATAAGTACTGAAACTTGCTAGCTTTGCATACCATTTGGAGTGTGATGATTCTGGTAGGATTCCTTCGGTTTTATCACGCGATGATATTTGGATCCCGATCCTACTGTGAGTATATGCTACTCCTCGGGAAAACTCTCACTTAACGATCAATGCTATAAACCTAGTAGGTGTCTAGAAAGGTGTTAGCGGGGCTACGCCCACAGGGAAAAGAGGTTACTTAATTAAGGAACTTCGCGAAAGCGTTGGAAAACCTCCCTCGAAGTACCGACACTGGCCTGGCTGAACGGTTAAGCAAGTATTGTACGGTGAGAGTGATCCTGACTAATCCTTTCTTTACGGTTTAAGAATGGATTCGAGAGACAGTGGGAGCCATCCAGTTTAGATAAATTAAAAACCACTCTAAACTTGCAAGAGCATCATGCTAAAGTTTTTCTTTTCTCTCTCCTAATTGCAGCGACCATTCAAGATGACCGGACTTAAGTTATTACTAGATAAAAACATATTGACAGGGCCAAACTACAAAGATTGGCTCAGGAATGTCAAGATGGCTATCACTTACGACAAGTTGGGGTATGTCCTTACCACCAAAGCACCCCTTGTCCCAGGTCCCACCTCCAGCGTCGCGGATAAGGAAATCCGTAAGACATGGGAGATAGATTGCGCGAAGGCCAAATGCCTCATATTAGCCTCGATGGACAATGAACATCAGAGGAGGCACGAGAATATGGACCTAGAGTCCATATTTCTTCATACAAAAGAACTGTATGGGGAGCAGTCTCGTATCGCAAGATACGAAGTGTCGAAGAAGCTATTTTCGGCAAGGTTGGCCGTCGGATCATCGGTAGGGGAACACGTGCTTAAGATGATTGGCTACATTGAGGAGCTCGCGGACCTTGGGACCACGTTGGAGAATGAACTCTATACTGATTTGATTCTCCAGTCCCTTCCTTCCACTTACGCCCAGTTTATTCTGAACTTCAACATGCAAGGAAAGGAGGTAGAACTTTCCGAACTTCTGAACATGTTGAGGAGTGCTGAGGGCACCCTACAGAAAGGTAGGGAGACATCCGCTTTGTTTGTAGGAGGATCTTCCTCTTCTAGATCCAAGGCGAAAGCCAAGGGTAAGAAGAAGAAAGCCCCCGCCAAGCCAAGAGGAGGTGTCGGTAAAGTGGATACGAAGGGAAAAGGTAAAGCAACAAAGATAGCGGGGAAGCTAGTGGGGAAGGAAGAATGCTTCTATTGTCACAAAAGTGGTCACTCGAAACAGGATTGCAAGGCTTGGAAAACCAGAACACAGGATTTGAAGCGAGTTGCAGCTTCAGCTTCAGGTGTGTATGTTAATGAAAACTGTCTATCAATAAACTCTACTTCCTGGGTATTGGATACCGGATCAGGATCTCATATCTGTAATTCTTTGCAGTCGTTGAGAAAGCGTAGAGTTTTGAAGGCAGGTGACATGACCCTCAGAGTTGCGAACGGTGCTAGCATGGATGCTGAGGCCGTGGGGGACTATCACCTGGGATTGTCGGATGGACATTTTTTGGTTTTACGTAGTTGCTATTATGTACCAAATGCAACCTGTAATATCATTTCTGTATCTTTATTATCTAAAGAAGGTTATGAATTTGCATTTGTAAGTAACGTAGTGAACATTCACCTTAATCAAGCTTTGATTGGGTCAGGTACATTGAACAATGGTATATACGTATTAAACCAACCACAGATTTTCAATGTCCAGAATACACACAAAAGAAAGTCTCCAGAAATCAATAAAACTTTCTTATGGCATTATAGACTGGGTCACATCAATGAGAGAAGGTTGACTAAGTTATACACAGAAGGATATTTGGATTCATTCGAATATCAATCGTATGCAACTTGTCAATCCTGTCTCAAGAGAAAGATGACAAAGACTCCGTTCACTGGACACAGAGTAAGAGCGAGCGAGCTCTTAGGACTCGTACACAGCGACGTGTGCGGTCCAATGTCTACACATGCACGAAGCGGTTATTCTTACTTCATTACTTTTACGGATGATTTCTCAAGGTTCGGACATGTCTTCTTAATGAAGCATAAATCCGAAGCATTTGATAAGTTCCAGGAATATAAGAATGAAGTAGAAAAACAAACAGGCAAAAGTATAAAGACACTGAGATCTGATCGAGGTGGTGAATACTTGAGTGCCGAGTTCCTGGGTTACTTAAAAGAGAATGGAATTCTCTTTCAGCTTACTCCTCCATACACTCCGCAACATAATGGTGTATCGGAGAGACGGAACCGAACCCTATTGGATATGGTACGGTCCATGATGAGTAACGCTGAGTTGCCGCGATCGTTCTGGGGATATGCGCTAGAATCAGCTGCATACCTTTTGAACCGAGTTCCAACTAAGATTGTGCCTACCACACCATATGAGATATGGAGTGGGAAGAAACCCTATCTTCAATACCTGAAGATTTGGGGATGTCCATCTTTTGTAAAAAAGCAGCATGCGGACAAGCTCGAGGCACGCTCAGTACTGTGCAAGTTTGTGGGATACCCAAAGAACTCCAGGGGGTATCTTTTCTATTACGCAGAGGAACAAAAAGTCCTTGTTTCTCGTAATGCCCATATTCTGGAACATCAGTTCTTAGAAAAGTAAATAAGTGGGAGCGCAATAGAACTGGAAGAAATTCCAGAACCACAAGCTATTACTGAAAGCTTAGTAGAACCAGAGGGTTCGAAAGATTAAGACATTCCCACGCCACTCCGCAGGAGTAGTAGGCAGTCTCATCCGCCCGAGAGATACTACGGTTTTCTCATTGACGGGGATAGAGAGGATTGCATCATAGACTGTGATGAGCCTACTAGCTTCCAGCAAGCCATTCAGAGCGTCGACTCGGTAAAATGGCTGGATGCAATGCGGACCGAAATGGAGTCCATGTACACCAACAAAGTATGGACGTTGGACATTGCTCCAGACGAGGTAAAACCCGTAGGATGCAAGTGGATCTTCAAAAGGAAGATTTGTGTAGATGGACAGGTTGAGACCTATAAAGCTAGACTGGTTGCAAAGGGTTTTCGTCGGCGACCTGGTTTGGACTACGACGAAACCTTTTCTCCAGTAGCTATGCTGAAATCCATTCGGATCCTTCTTGCCATTGCTGCTTTCCACGATTATGAGATTTGGCAGATGGACGTAAAGACAGCTTTTCTAAATGGTTATTTAAGAAGAGTGTGTCTATATGGATCAGCCAGAGGGTTTCATTCAGAGTGGGAGCAGCGGAAAGGTGTGCAAGTTGCTTAAGTCCATTTATGGACTAAAGCAGGCATCGCGGAGTTGGAACATCTGTTTTGATGAGACGGTCAAGGAATTTGGCTTTATCAAAAATCCAGATGAACCATGCATCTATTGTAGATTTGTAGCGAGAACTGTAGTATTCCTCGTTTTATACGTGGATGACATTCTCTTAATAGGAAATGATATTCCTATGCTACAATCTGTCAAGGGGTTCTTGTCACACAGGTTCTCCATGAAAGACCTGGGTGATGCCTCATACATTCTGGGTATCCGGATCTATCGTGATAGATCCAAGAGGATATTGGGACTTTCACTGTCCTAGTACATCGACACCATACTGAAGAGATTCAGTATGGAAGATTCCAAGCGCGGTAATCTACCGGCTTGTCACGGGATCACCCTCTCCAAAGAGATGTCTCCCAAGAATGATTTGGAGAGGGATCGCATGTCTATTATACCCTACGCTTCTTCGGTAGGCTCTATAATATATGCGATGTTGTGTACCAGACCGGATGTGGCTTATGCACTGAGTGTGGTAAGCAGGTATCAGTCATACCCAGGGGAGAAACATTGGATAGCAGTAAAGAACATTCTCAAGTACCTGAGAAGGACTAAGGAGATGTTCTTGGTGTGTGGCGGAAAAGACCTGCAGATTGAGGCCTTTGCTGACTCCAGCTTCCAGAGTGACAAGGATGATTCCAAGTCCATGTCGGGTTTTGTCTTCACCCTCAATGGAGGGGCGGTGTGTTGGAAGAGCTCCAAACAGGAAACCGTTGCAGACTCGACGATGGAAGCGGAATACATCGCTGCATCTGATGCCGCAAAAGAAGCTGTCTGGATGAGGAAGTTCTTGAGAGAACTTCAGGTGGTTCCGTCCATTGTTGACCCAATACCTCTGTATTGAGACAACAACGGGGCAATAGTTTTAGCGAAGGAACCAAGATCCCATCAGAAATCCAGACACATCTTGAGGCGGTATCACCTGATCAGGGAGATCGTGGATCGCCAGGAGATCGAGGTCCGGAGAGTTGCATCAGAGGATAACACAGCAGATCCATTCACCAAGGCCTTGCCCCAGACTCAGTTCGAGCGGCTGATCGAGATGATAGGTCTTCGATACACCAGTACATGGCCTTAGTGCATGTGGGAGATTGTTAGTGTATATGCCCTAGAGGCCATTACTGTATCATACTAGTTTGTATATTACTTGATGGATGTTCCCCCAATCAGAGCAAGGCTCTACTTGAATTTTGAAAATTCAAATTTTGAAGCAACGCTTCGGTTCCCGTGCGCTGCGCGCAATTTGCCACATGTCAAAAGTTGACTCGGCAGCACAACGCCCAAGGCAGTGCGTCCAATCAGAGCAAGGCTCTTTAAAAAAACATAAGCAACACTCAACTGCGCAAGCGCACGGCAGCGCGACACGTGTCTGCGCAGCTGCGCAAGCACAACTGCGCAAGCGCACGGCTGCGCGACACGTGTCTGCGCAGTTGCGCAAGCACAACTGCGCAAGCGCACGACAGAGCGACACGTGTCTGCGCAGTTGCGCAAGCACAACTGCGCAAGCGCACGGCTGCGCGACACGTGTCTGCGCAGTTGCGCAACCGCTGTTGCGCAAGCGCTTCACTGCGCGACACGTGTCACTTACTGGGAGAGTTGCGCAAAACAGAATAAATCTTGTTAAAACAAGAAGATTTCTTCTGTAAAACAGGGGCCTTTGGATCAAAGATCCTACGGTGGGGAAAATTCCCCAAATCACTCAGGAAAAGATTTATTGAACAAATTTAACTAATTTTTGGAGCACTATAAAAAGGACCCCAGACCTCATTTTAAAAGAGAGGAAGATCTAAAAAAAAAAGAGAGAAGAGAATTCTGCAGACCCTCTAAAAGAAGGTAAAAACCTTTAAGATAAGAGAAAATTCTCTTAAAGAATAGATCATTGATCTAAAAAACAAGATCAGTGACCTTCAATAAATAAATAAATAAATAAATAAAAATAATAAAAATAGTTCCTTGCACTTGCTATGAACCTCTGGTTCTCTGAGACAGAAAGAAAGAAAAGATTTCTTTCTTCTCTTTGATCTAAGTTTAGATCAAGAAATTAAAAAGTGCTCTGCACTTCTTTTCTTGAATCTAAAGGATTCTTGGTGCTTGCACAAATGCAATGCACTATTTGAAGGGCTAGGCCCAAATCAAAAAGACCTAGCAGGCCAAAATAAATTGCAAAACAATAAAAGGGCTGGGCCCAAATAAAATTGATGCTTTGCATCATTTATAAAGAACAGAGCCCAAAATAAAATTGATGCTCTGCATCCTTTTTGGGCAAAGCCCAAATAAAATCAAAAGAAATGCAAAAGCAATGGACTTAGCCCAATCGTGGCCGTAAGTCCTTAAATCAAATTGACTGAGCAAAATGGCTCTCTTAAATCAATCTGCATCCGGTTCGAGGGTACATCTCCGAATTCCTTTGACATCCATCGTTGTAATTCCTCAACGACGTCAAAGAGGTGACGAGTCCCAACGACCACATACCCATACGGACTTCGGGGTCCTTAAACTCGTGGACCGAAACGTCCTTAAACTAATATTGGACCGAAACGTCCTTAAACTAATATCGGACCGAAACGTCCTTAAACTAATATCGGACCGAAACGTCCTTAAACTAATATCGGACCGAGACGTCCTTAAACTAACATCTGACCGAAACCTCCCTAAACTAATATCGGACCGAAACGTCCCTAAACTAATATCGGACCGAAACGTCCTTAAACTAATAATGGACCACCACGTCCCTAAACTGGCGATTGACCACCACGTCCTTAAAACTGGCGATAGACCGCCATGTCCCTAAACTGGCACAATAGGGCCCAAACGCTCTTTTGTCGGATCTAAACGGTCCCGTCTAAGTTGATCTTAGCCCCAAATACGGCTAATGTATCTTTAGACAATTAAATAAACGATAAAACCCCAAATCAACCTTGGTTCAAGGGTACATCTCTGAACTCCTCTGACATATGTCGTTGTAATCCCTCAACGACGTCAGAGAGGTGACGAGTCCCGACGGCCAGATATTAAATCGGTCACTACGTCAAGTCGATCTTAGTCCAAAACAGGATTAACGTATTCTTGACGAACGTTTAAGTTGATCTTAGCCGCAACGCGACAAATGCATCCTTAAACTAAAAACACCAAACCCAAATCTAAGTAAACACGGATTTGGACTAATTCATGTCCTACGGGCGACGGCATTACTCAGTCTTCGTATATAATCCAGGGGCAACCACAAATAAAACAAACACACACGACACGAAGTGAAATTCTGGAGAAGGAGAAAGTTGTTCCCGCGACGCGGTAGCGTAATTAACTGCAGGGGCTTGCGCCTGCAGGGAAGAGCGTCCCCACAATCAAAATCCCCTCACCCTGAGGGGGAATCTGACGAAGTCTGCTACATCGGCCGCATCCGTCTAAACCTCCGATACACGGTGCCGTAAATCAACTCGGCATCTTCGGAGAGGTAAACGGATAAAACCATATAGCATCTGCCCCGAATCTCAGGCACAGACGCCCAAGTCTGCGCCGCCATTCGGTGGGGAACAGATTCTGGCACGCCCGGTGGGACCTTTTCCTCTTTCCACTCCACACTTCGTGTGTCGTCTTCGCGAACCAATCGCGGTTTGTTAAATGGTTGTCTTCGGATTTCAAGTTGCTAAGATTTGGTGTTTTGTCTGGCGCAGAACTCAAGATTCAATGGCCTCCAACTGCACCAACTGCTCGAAATGCCACTGCAACAGACGCTCCACTTCACCAGGAGGGGTGGCGTATGGGCCCCAAGCGGCTTCTTTCCTTACTCTGCCGGTAGGCCAAGTGTCCCAGGCCACCACCGGCCTGTTTTTCGGGACCATGGTCCCACCTACAAGCTTCTCTATGCCAATATCCGCACCGGAAGCGAACAAGAAGTCGGTGTTCGACCGACTCACTGCTACCACGACCCCTGTCAACGGGTCGCCCGCTACTAAACCGACAGCCTCCGTTTTCAGCAGGCTAGGTTAGGACCATGAAGTGGCCGCCCCAAAGAGGGCAACGGTCGCTGCTCCGGAAGTCGTTAAAGCGGCTTCTCCCATCAGAGAGTCGGTCTTCACAAGATTGACGGTTCCCACTCCTCACCCAGCTAGTCAAAAGGCATCAGTCTTCGATAGGCTGACATCGGCAGTTACCCCACGCCCAAACAGGGGGAAACAAGGAACCATCTCGATTTCCGAGCCAATCCCAACGGCTCGTCATGCGTGACGTCGCCATTGGCGACGAGTGAGGAAAGCAGGGGGCAGTTCCCCCTCAGGGCTGACTCCACCTGCTCCGATGGTGGAGGTCAACGCTGCTGTTCCAACCGGGAACAGCTTTGAATTACTGAGGAAGGTGAGAAAGAACTCTCTAATAGCTACATTGAAAAGATCTCCGCCTATGGAGAAAGCTCCGGAGGCAAAGCAAGAACAGCCCCCTCAACGGCTATCGTCAAAAATTTATAAAGTCTGGCAGAAGATTCAAGACTCTGTGATTGATCCAGACCACTTGCGTCGCCAGAAAAGGGCAAAGGCGGAAAATAACAAAAAGCGCCCATTAAACAGCAGGGAGCAACAGTTGCTAGGATGCCCACTCCAACGGCTCCTTTGACCTTGTTGGCCCACAAAAGAAGGAAGCCAGAGAAAGCTCCCGCGTCGCCAGCAAAGTTTAAAAGCAGTGAACCTAAACGCCCCAAGTCAGGGGGCATAATTGTTCATACGGTTTATATGGCTTCTGGAAAGGAAGAAAGTCGTACTGCTACGGGTCACCGACCGCTTACCCGATCAGTGACCAAGGCTCAGGAGCAACAAGAAGAGCTCCAGGAGATGATGACCACAATGGCTGCACTCACTGGGCCGAAAGAGAACCCTGAGACGTCCTTAGATGAGCGCCAGGAGGAAGAGACCGACGCCGAGTTCCTTCGCCGAGTACTGGAAAAGAGGGACAGAGAGGCTGCTGAACAAGCGGCCAACATACAGCGGATGGCCCTCCTGTTCCAGGATATGGTAGGCATGATGATTCAACAAGATCCACCTGCTGGAGATCTCCCAATCATTCTTGAAGACGATAGGGGAGAGGCATCAAATCCGCTACCGGCTCTAATAACAGCTAAAGAGGATACAATCTCTAAGACTGATCTGGACGAATATATAGCCCAGCAAATAAGGGTTCATCATGCGGCTGAGGCAGCCGGCCATGTCGTAAAAACAGGGCGGCCGTATCCAGGCTGGTATGACCAAATCAAGTACCCGCCGGGTTACACAATTCCCAAGTTTCATGTCTACAAAGGGACCGGCAATCCCCATCAACATGTTGCCCAGTTCAGGGCGCTTTGCGGTAACACCGGCGGCGACGACAAGCTTTTGCTTCGCCAGTTCGTTGGAAGCTTATCCGATACGGCGTTTGAATGGTATTCTGAGCTCCCCAACGACTCAATTAAAACCTTTGCGGAGATGGAGCTGCTCTTCACCCAACGTTTTGCAAGTGCCAGTGAGCGTACCCCAATGACGGCACTGATTAATGCCAGGGTAAAACCCGGCGAGACATGGGTTCAGTACGCTATACGATGGCGAAATCTATGGTCAAAGTGCGAACATCGCATAGAAGAAACTCCAGCGGTGGGAATGTTTGTTGGAACCCTTGATCCACATGCAACCATCTCGCAGTTCATGATGTTCTTCATGCCGACTACCTTTCAGGCTTTGATCGACAAACTAGCGCAGATGGACCAGATGGGCCATAAACCCCCTCTCCCGAAGCCGGACTCCCGAAACGATAAAGGAAAGGGAAAAGCGATCATTGTCGCTAATGCCCAACAACAACCGAGCGACTCAAAGCCGGTTGCTCGTCCAAACAATACGCGCCCATACGTACCCCTTGAAGACAGGATGGGATGTCCTTACTCCTTCCCCCGCGATAAAACGAGGAGGCTATTCGAGCTGGCGTTGCGCAACAGACTCATAAATCTTCCAGATCCAAAGCGTCCGTTGCAACCGAACGACGTCAACGAGCCCAATTACTGTCCTTACCATCGAGTGCTAGGCCATCCCATCGAGGATTGCTACGTTTTCAAGAATTGGCTTGAGAACCAGTACCGTCAGGGCAAATTTGCGCTATCTGACAAATGGAAGGTGAATCCCCCGCAGCCCCACACCTCTAAGGGGACGAATACACCGGGGGAAACATGCTCCGTCATTGAGGAAGCTCCTTGGGAGGTTGTATTATCAGCCAAGAAAAAGAGGATGCTAAACGATCTTCAGACCTGTCCAGCGGTCAAGTGGAAGAACCCCTTGGAACCGCAGGTTACTGAAGGGTTGTTGAAGCCACGACCGACTCCGAAGACCGATGGTAGTAGTTCAAGTGTTCATAGCCAGCCGTTAAAATCTTCGAAAAAGAAGAAGAAGAAATCTAAGAAGTCCGTGAAGCCTGACGACAAGCGCACGGACTTACAAAAGCAAATCGACGCGCTGGATGAATATAACCAAAAGGCGCGGACTCCCATTACGCTTCAAGATTAACTTGATCACGTCTTTAAGAAAGAAGATGAAGGAGAAAGTTCATCGGATGAATCCGAGGGATATGTGGCGAGCTGTCATATGATCTCCCATTCGGTCACGAACGGTGAAGAGACTTCTGACACTGAAACGCTGGGGGCAAATGCCGAATCAAGAGCTCCAGGGTTATCAGTTGAAATGATTGGCGCGTTTCTTAATGAAGCTCGATTGAAAAGTAAAGCTGATCGAGAACGCGAGACGGCTATATTCGAAAGGGCCAAGCGCCAGCGATTTAAGGAAAAAGCTGAGATGATCCCGCTAGAGCAAAACGCCTCCATTATCGACAAAAGCCAATTCAAGATAAAGAAGAGGTTTGCTAAGGCCATATCAATGGGCATGAAGTTACCATCCTATGAAGGAAAAATGACTGGTATGGTAGAAATGCACCCCTCTTATTGCTTATATCATCAGAAGGTCTCGCATCCCACCCAAGAGTGCAAAGCTTTCGATAGATGGTGGCAAGGATACGTCGCTAATCAACAACGCTTTAAACGGGAAAAGCGTAAGATTCGTCGAGAGCAAAGAAGCACGACCGAAGAGCTTGAAAGAACTGCCGGCAATTGTCACATGGTTAACACTGCCGGGTCACAAGTGCCTACATTTGAGAGTGACTCTGATGAGGAGCTAGAACTTGGCCCCCTTTTCAAAGAATCCACTTCGGGAAAAGAAGAAGAACCGGAGGCTTGCGAAAATATACAGCTACGCAATCGAACATTACCCGAAAAGAATCTCGGACCCTTAAGCAAGAAAGACAAAGGGAAAGAGAAGGTCTCTGAAGATATCGCCTTGGATGACCAAGTCGCGGAAGAGCTAACCGCCAAGAATCCCCCAAAGAGGAATAAAGTAGATTATAATGTCTTAGCGCATCTGAGGAAGCTACCCTCACAACTCAGCATTCTCGATGCCCTATTACTATCAAAAGAGGCGAGGGATTCTTTAATTAAGGCCTTACAAGAGCCGGACCAGTTCCAGGCCTTCCTAGCCGAAGAAAAGATGAAGGGCGAATTAGAAGAAGTGCACACGGCCGACATCGCTTTTGGTGATGAAGACCTTCTCCTCGGAACGTGTGAACACAATCGTCCCCTTTATGTCTCAGGATACTGCAATGACATAAAGATAGGTAAAATCTTGGTCAATAACGGATCGTCTGTCAATTTACTCAATGTGCGAGTGTTAAAGGAGATTTGCATGAGTGTCCAACACCTCGCCCGAGACAAGATCACTATCTCCGGTTTCGACTCCCAATCCTCAAAGACTTTTGGATCTGTGATATTGACGCTACGCTTCGTGTTGCTCGCCACAGACATCAAATTCCATGTCATAGACGCCAAGACGTGCTACAATGCTCTGCTTGGCCGACCATGGCTACACGAGTACAATATCATCCCTTCTGCACAGCATCAGTGCATGAAGTATTCTAGGGATGGCCTCGAGTACACTGTGGCGGGAGCGTTGAATCCATTTTCCGTGAACGAAGTTCGCAAGTATGAAGATGCCAAATACTTCTCACCGAGTTTCGAAGACATGGAAAGGTGTCACAAACTGGAGAACAAAACTAACGCAACCATCCCTTTCTTCGGTAGTGATACCAAGGAAGAAGAGGATATAATTTATTCGGGTCCGCCCAAACACACCAGGCCAGGACCATCCGTTCCTTCATTGATCTTCGGCAGTGATTCAGAGGATGAAGTTCATGCTGTATTCCCTGCTCTGCCTCCAATACGGGTTTTCGCTGATGAAGAGCGAAGTCTGCAGATAACCATGGTGCCGCTTGAACATTACAAAGAACTGGATTCACTCGACACCAACAGCGTAGAAGAATTGCAGACATTCTATATCCCTCCCGGACGAAAAGGCGAGAAAGCAATCCTATTCTACCGTTCTGAAGAAAACAAGGTGGAAAAAGAAATTTGGCATGGCGCGGATCCCACGCTTGACAGGCTTCAGCCTATCCGTCTTCCCAGATATTATACCGGAGGTTTGAAGAAACTGCTGAAACGCCAGGGGATATCCCTCACACAGACCGTTAGAAAGGCCAAATTCTATGACAAGGTCTGGAACGTTCCCGGGACTCAATGCAAACTGCCTAACGGGAGAATAGAAACAAAAGGGCTTGGGTACATCCAGTCAAAGAAACGGGAGCTAGTAAACAGCTGTTATGTCATGTATGACTTCGATGAAGAGGCGGACGCTCAATGGGAGGACGCTAATCCTAAACCAGAAAAAGTTCCTGTTACAAAACCGCCCAGTCCATCGTCTGAAGACCAGATGAGCAAACTTATAAGGGATGCGAGTCAAAAAGCCCGAGATGATCACGATCGTGAAATGGCAATCTATGAGAAAGCCAAGACACAGCGTCTCCTTCAACAGGCAGTAAAAAACGAAGATGCTGCCCCATGTCAACCTGATACAAAAAGGGCTCGACGCGGAGGCAGAAATGAGTCAAAGGGCGGAAAAGGCGCTCGACAACCACAAAGCAGAGCTAAGAAACCACGTATCCGGGAATCGAGCGTTATTGACTTAGCCCTCAGGAAGAAAATGGGTCGAGCATACTCATTTCCTCGGAACAAAACAAGGAAGATATTCGATCTCGCTCTAAAACATCAAATGCTTACGTTGCCAGAGTCCAAGCACCCCGAGCACGCAGGCGAGGTGTTCAACCCAAATTATTGCTTTTACCATCGAGCAATGGGACACCCTCTTGAAGATTGTTTCACCTTCAAGAATTGGGTTGAAGATCAATATCAGCTTAGCAAATTCGCGTTGTCTGACAACTGGAGGGTAGCGCCGCCGCAAAAGCACGAACCCGTAAACACAAGGATAGAACCAACTCCGCATTGGGATTGGCAGAAAATTCGCACTTGCCACGTGATAAAAATATTAAAAGAAGAGTCCGAGGACATGAACAGCCTTCCTCGGTGCTTTGAAAACAGCAGCGATGAGGTAATCTCAGAATTTCCCCCAACTCCAAAAGAACTAGAGGATGGAATACATACTACCGCAGATAACCTCAGGAAAATCGAGTTGGGGACGGTAAATGATCCGCGACCGACATTCGTCAGCGAGCTGCTGTCTGAAGAGAGGGTGGCTGCGTTAAAAGACGTCCTTGTGCAGCATAAAGATTGTTTCGCATGGAACTATTCCGAGATGCCAGGATTAGATCCAGAAGTCGCTGTACATAGACTAGCAATATCCCCAAACGTCAAACCAGTTAAACAGGCGCCGAGAAGAATGCGACTCGAGCTTGAGATGAGCATAAATACCGAAGTCAAAAAGTTAATCGACTCTGGCTTCATCCAGGAAGTTCAATACCCTGAATGGATCGCCAACATCGTCCCAGTGATGAAGAAAAATGGGACAGTGCGCATATGCGTAGACTTCCGGGATCTTAATAAAGCCTGTCCGAAGGATGATTTTCCAGTGCCAGTCACTGAACTAATGATAGACAATACATCCACTTATGAGGTTTTCTCCTTCATGGACGGCTCATCGGGGTATAACCAGATAAAAATGCATCCAGAAGACCAGAAGCACACAGCTTTCAGGACCCCTCTTGGTATATTTTGTTATAAAGTAATGCCCTTCGGTTTGAAGAACGCCGTTGCTACTTATCAGAGGGCCATGACAAAGATCTTCGACGACCTTATACACGAAATCGTCGAATGCTATATCGACGATCTCGTGGTTAAAAGCAGATCATACGAAGAACACCTCGAGCATTTGAAGACCGTGTTTCAACGCCTTCGACAATACAACTTGAAGATGAACCCGCTTAAGTGTGCATTCGGAGTTTCCTCGGGCAAATTCCTGGGATTCATCGTCCGGCACCGAGGTATTGAGATAGATCCATCAAAGATCAAGGCGATCATGGAAATTCCTCCGCCAAGGACTCTCAAACAGCTGCGATCTCTCCAAGGGAAGCTCACGTATATACGGCGATTTATAGCCAACCTTTCAGGAAAGTGCCGTCCTTATAGTCACCTGATGAAGAAGGGAGCCCCATTCGTGTGGGATCAAAAATGCCAAGGCGCACTGGACGAGATCAAGCAATACCTATAGAATCCGCCGGTGTTGGCTGCCCCGGTTAAGGGGAAGCCTCTCATTCTTTATACAACCGCCCTCGAAGGTTCCTTAGGCGCGTTATGGGCACAAGAGAACGATCAAGGGAAAGAAAGAGCACTCTACTACTTAAGTCGGGTCCTGCTGGGGGCAGAAAGAAATTACTCCCCCATTGAAAAACATTGCCTGGCATTGATCTTCGCAATAACAAAGCTTAGGCACTATGCGTTGGAGCACGAAGTCCGTCTTATTTCAAAAGTGAACCCTCTCAAATATCTAATGTCAAAGCCATATTGACAGGGCGACTCGCTAAATGGGCCCTGCTCTTGATGGAATTTTCGATAACATATCGACCTCTCAGGGAAGTAAAAGGCCAGGCCATCGCCGACTTCCTTGCTGAGCATCCCATACCTGCCGATTCTCCCTTGAATTGCGATTTGCCAGACAGACATGCGTTTGACGCAATCGACAGTGGTGATACCCGTTGGTAGCTTTATTTCGATGGAGCATCTTCCATGAAAAAGCACAAACAAAGTACGCCAATGATCAAATCGGGGGTAGGACTCATCTTTGTGACTCCACAAGGAGGTATAATGCGCTTCGCCTTCTCCTTAACAGAGCCGAGAATGAATAATGAAGCTGAATATGAAGCTTTAATAGCAGGCCTCAAGATCGCCATTGACATGGGAATTGAAAGCCTCCTCATATATAGGGACTCTCAGCTAGTCGTCAGTCAAGTGAACGGCGATTACCAAACATGCAAACCGGAATTGGTAAAATACGGTGAAAAAGTGCAACAACTGCTAACCCAAATTCCCTCCTATACTTTGGAAAGCATACCGCGCGCGGAAAACAGCAAAGCGGACGCACTAGCCAAACTTGCTAAAGAACTGGCTGACAAGAACCTCGATGACGTTAGAATCGTGATACAAAGCCGTCGAGTGCTCGCCCCAGCAGAAATACCTCCGGAATCATATAAAGAAAAGGGAGTAACTGAGCAGGCAACCCTACAAATAAAATACCATGAGAAGACCGAAGACTAGAGAGAAGTCTTCATAGATTACTTCAAGTTCCACCGAATGCCTGAAGAAGCGTCCATAAGACACCAGCTCGTGAAACGAGCTCTGTCTTTCGCCTTCGTCAACGATACTCTATACAAGAGGTCATTCGATTCTCTGTGGCTGAGATGCCTAGGACCTGACGAAGCGAGAAGAGTTGTCCAAGAAGTTCACGACGGACTCTGCGGTTCCCACCAGGCAGGCCCTAAGATGAAGTTGAAGATAAAACGGATGGGCTACTACTGGCCCACGATGATGCAGGAGTGCCTGGAATACGCGAAACAATGTCATTCATGCCAAATTCATGGGGACTTCATCCATCAGCATCCCAATCCACTGCATCCAACAGTGGCTAGTTGGCCATTCGAAATGTGGGGAACTGACATAGTCGGCCCCATCGAACCAGCATCGTCCAAGGGACATCGTTTCATCTTGGCGACCACTGATTACTTCTCCAAATGGGCAGAGGCGGTACCGTTGAGGGAAGTGAAGACGGAGAACATCCTCCATTTCTTCAAAACGCATGTCATATACCGGTTTGGAACCCCGAGAAGGATCATCTCTGATAATGGGCCAGCCTACCGAAGTCATAAAATTAGCCGCTTCGCACAGCAGCACAATATAGACGGGAGATATTCCTCAGTTTATAATCCTCGAGCTAACGGTCTAGCTGAGGCCTTCAACAAGACCTTGACGAAGATCATGAAGAAAACAGTGTCACGAAATAAGAAAGATTGGCACGAAAGATTGCAAGAGGCTATTTGGGCGTATCGAACTACGTTCAAGACAGCCACAAACACAACGCCATACACGTTGGTGTTCGGTACGGAAGCAGTACTCCCCCTCGAGATAGAATTGCCCTCTCTGCGAGTGGCAGTTCACTACGAGCTGACGGATGAAGAAAATGCTCACTTACGATTTGAAGAGCTGGATGCTCTTGATGAAACCCGGCTCATAGCGCAACAAAATCTGGAAGCTTATAAAGCAAAGATGACGCGCTCATACGAAAGACTGACCCGACTGAGGACATTTCGCCAAGGCGAACTCGTGCTAGTGGTCAAAAGGCCTATGATCCCCAGTCGCACCAAGCGAGGAAAATTCGAGCCAAACTATGAAGGCCCGTACATCATAGATAAGGTCTACCAGGGTGGGGCCTACCTACTCATAGACATGCACGGTGAAAGGCCTTTCAGACCAATAAACGGTCGCTTCCTAAAGAAATACTACGCTTAATGAGCCACAGCCTAGGTCAATGATAGATGACGACGACTATATCCGCTCGCTATCTTCCTAAGCTCAAGCTTTATAAGCAGTAGCCAGCCTCTCAATAGCGGACCGAAATGTCCTTAAACTAACAGCGGACCAAAATGTCCTTAAACTAACAGCGGACCGAAATGTCCTTAAACTAACAGCGGACCAAAATGTCCTAAAACTAATAGCGGACCGAAACGTCCTTAAACTACTACCGCAGCATCTTTTAGGCTGACAAGATAAAAAAAAACATATAAAAATAAAATAAAATAAAAACGGTATGTCCATAAGCAAAAAGGGCACGGATGAAAACCCGAAAGGGCTCCGTGACTAAAAACAGCAGGACTGCCGGCGAGTGTTCATGAAAACCCGGAAGGGCGCGACCTCGTAAAAAAAAGAAGGGGAAAAAGAAAATTAAAAAAAAACGGTATGTCCATAAGCAAAATGGGCACGGATGAAAACCCGAAAGGGCTCCGTGAGTAAAAACAGCAGGACTACCGGCGAATGTTTGTGAAAACCTGAAAGGGCGCAACTTCGTTAAAGAACCCTTATAGAGTCCTCTCGACCTTGTAAGGAGAAACCACCTGTGTGAGATCCTTACGACTCACAAAGGAGCAACGCACTTAGGGATCCCCACGATTCCTAAGGAGAAAATATACTTGCGAGGTCCTCACGACTCGTAAGGAGAACTCTCTTATGAGACCCTCACGGCTCATAGGATTTGAAAGTCTAAAGTTACAGAGACCTAAACCTGTGCTTAAGCAAACCCCCACAAACTTCCAATACTGCCCTACAAGTGGCTCAGTATTGACCCTTGTATACAATCCACGGGCGCGAATAAACATTTCCCTAACTAAGTCCCATCTGTTACTAGGGATATGTTTGCATGGTAAACAACCCTTGTAAATCCTCTCAACTTACAAGGAGAAAGCCCTCCTGTAGGATCCTTACGACTTACGGAGAAACAAACACTTAGGGATCCTCACGACTCCTTAGGAGAAAATACGCCTACAAGATCCTCACGACTTGTAGGGAGAAATACCTTCATGAGACCCTTACGGCTCGTGAAGTCAAAAGTCTTAGCGGACAGGACCCTAACCCTGGTCGCTAAGCCTCCTTTGTTCGACAACGACAGAGGCAAATGATGATTCGCTCCTGGCAATATCCCAGTTGCAGCGGTGCTGATGCCAAAATCGGTGTCCAATTTCAGATTTACGGCGAAAAGCCAGTAGGCCGCACATGCATGCTAAATAGCCGAAATAATGGGGCAACTTGCAATAAAAAGCAGCAAGTAAAAATGTATGCATGTTAAATAGCCGAAATGATTGGGCAACTCGTAATAAAAAGCAACGAGTAAAAATAAAAAAAAAACAAATAGCCGAAATGATTGGGCACCGCGAAAAATAGCCGAAATGATCAGCCAATCACGACCTTCGCGATATAAAAGCTGAAATGATAGAGCATCGCGGAAATAAAATAAAATAAAAAGAAGAAATGATAAAACTTTGGCCCTACAGTTAAGAACACATCGATCCCTGTATACAATCCAAGAGCGTAAACAAAGAATGAACCATACTTTCCCAGCGGATTCCGTCAGATGACGAACCCCAAACCTCACCGGTTCATTTCAACCGAAGAAGTCAGTGATTTCAGCAAAATTCCTCGACTCACGGATACAAACACTCCTTGATGAGAGCCTCCTGATTCGCGTCGATCCGCAGAGCCACCAGAGCCCCCGTGGGAACCCTCGACTCGTTTCAAACCCCAAGGAAACAAATAATCCTTGGCGCTTGGGAAACAAATAATCCCAGCAAACTCCTCGACTCACGGATACAAACACTCCTTGACGAGAGCTTCCTGATCCGCGTCGACCCGCAGAGCTACCAGAGCCCCGTGGGAACCCTCGACTCGTTTCAAACCCCAAGGAAACAAATAATCCTTAGCGCTTGGGAAACAAAGAATCCCAGCAAACTCCTCGACTCACGGATACAAACACTCCTTGACGAGAGCCTTCTGATCCGCGTCGACCCGCAGAGCCACCAGTGCCTCCGTAGGAATCCTCGACTCATTTCAAACCCCAAGGAAACAAATAATCCTTGGCGCTTGGGAAACAAAGAATCCCAGCAAACTCCTCGACTCACGGATACAAACACTCCTTGACGAGAGCCTTCTGATCCGCGTCGACCCGCAGAGCCACCAGTGCCTCCGTAGGAATCCTCGACTCGTTTCAAACCCCAAGGAAACAAATAATCCTTGGCGCTGGGGAAACAAAGAATCCCAGTGAATTCCTCGACTCACGGATACAAACACTCCTTGACGAGAGCCTTCTGTTCCGCGTCGACCCGCAGAGCCCCCAGTGCCCCCGTGGGAACCCTCAACTCGTTTCAAACCCCTGGGAAACAAATACTCCTTGGCGCTTGGGAAACAAATAATCCCTAGCAAACTCCTCGACTCACGGATACAAACACTCCGTGATGAGAGCTTCTTAACTCATGTCAACTGTTCCGCTACGACTACAAACAGATCCCCGATTCGTCTCAATTTGTAAGAAGAAGTCTCAGACAGCAAGGATTGAAAAGCTTGCCTTTTGAGCAATGGGGCCCTGCAAGTCAATCCAAACTGGTCTCTTGCATACTATTCACGGGTCTCACTCTCCAAAGTCGAATCTCGACGAAGAGGGAAACAACCACTTACGAATCCTCTCGACTCGTAAGAGGGAAAATTCTCTTATAAGATCCTTACGACTTATACGAGAAAACCACACTTAGGAATCCTCACGATTCCTAAGGAGAAAATCAACCTGCGAGATCCTCTCGATCCGTAGGGAGAAAAGTCTCTATGAGATCCTCACGGCTTATAGAGTTGAAAAGCCTTAGGCAGCAGATCTGAACCTGCGGCCTAAGCCATCGTTATTTCTTAAGAAGGTCGGGATACTCATCCTAATCGTCCGTCAATTATGGTTACTAAGGTGGCATATTGATAATAAAAGAAAGAAAAGACGGAGAAATGACACAAAACATTACAAAAATGTGCATCTTTTATTCCTAAATATTGATTGAGTACAGGATACATTGTGCTAAAGAATAAAAAATATATATACATATACTTTACAAAGACAAATGATACAAGGAGAATTATTAGGAAGGAAGCATCTTGCACAGATGTAGCAATCGCTCGCATATATCCTTCCATGCCTTCTCTTGATCGGCTACCACCGCCAGCTCTGCCTCCACTTGGGCTCGTTGCTGCAAGACCGACGCAAGCTGCTCCCTCACGACTTGATAGGCAGCTTCCCGACTTGGGATATTGCGCTTAGCTACGTCAAGCTTCCGCTTCAAGTTTAGCCCATGGGAGATGCGCTACAAGAGACCCTCAAAGATAGTCTTCACTTGGGCAGCATTTGCCTCAACCTCAGCGCGCAGATGGGCCGTTTCGTTCGAGGTCTTTTGGCATTCCCTTAGTCTTAAAGCTGCTTCTTGCTCCAAGTGGCGGGAGTGCGAAGTGCTTTGCTCGAGCCAAGTTGTGCGTTGGGTGCTCAGGGCTAAAACTTCGGGAGAAGGGCGCGTCGACTCCAGCCGGTATAGACAGGCCTCGATCTCCCTGCAGTGATTAACCCAAGATCCGACGACCCCTTCGTTATGAAAAGTTACGAGCGCCGCCAACATTGGATTAACCTCCACAGCGAAATCTACGGCAGAAGGGAGAGCGTCCATGTTGAGCTCTTCGATGTACCCGCCCAGCATGCCCAAACTCATCATAGTACCCTTTGAAGACGGGCGTTTCAAGAAAGGGCCTGCCGGTAGAAGGACGCGAGACTCAAAAGGGACCGGGGCCGGAACAATAGCTGCAAAACAAAACATGGTTAAACGATGGTTCAAGAGATGTTTAAGGGCTACCAAAAAAGGAATTTGCTATACCAGCAGCAACGGAGGGCAGAGCCGGAAGGGCCGGTAGCGCGGCAGGTCTGGCATCCCCTCTTTCGATTTGTGGCACTGCAATAAAGAAAGAGAAAAGTCAGAAATCATTCAATTGCTAGAAAAAGGGGATGAACAAAGATATTGTATTGACCGTACACTCACCAGCGCCACTAGAGGGCGAAGAAAGTTCGGATGGGAAGGAGAAGTGTGGGAGCAACACTTGATATATATGATCAAAGAGCACTCCTGAAAAGATGCGGTGGTATGGCGTTAGTCCATGAACTACACGTTTAAAAGATTAACTTGTGAGTCGCAAATCCATACCTTCCAACATCCGCGATGGCACGAGGGAAGACGGGGAAGTGACCACCACCAAAGCAGTAGTTGACGGTGCTCCTTCAAGCAATGGAGCGTCGGCACTGGCCACACCTGCAAAGACAAGCTTGTTAGAAGAGATCGCAAGATATATAAAAAAGGGGGAAACGATAGTAACCCGAAACTTACCCGACAAACTGCCAGCCGAGACTGAGGCAACTCCTTCCTCCATTGACATGAGACCACCGCCCGTAGCCTCATCACCCGACTCGATGGGAACCGTTGTTGTGCTCGCAAGCCCTGGAGACGGCAAGGAACCATACGCGGGGAGGGCTATGATTGGAGTATTGCCAGATTCCAAAGAAGGAGCGGCTGGCTCGTCCCCAGGAATCGTGGCCACCTCACCCGCTACTCCTTCGGGTCCAGCAGCCACAGTTGTCTCGTCCACCGTCGCCGCGAGGTCTCCAGCCTCAAACGCCTCCCCCTCTACCATCTTCGGCTCGGTTAACACAATCATCTCATCTGCCGCCACTTTAGGTGCGGCATCAATGACCGTCTCGGCGGCGGACCCCTCAACCTCTGTTTCAGGCCCCGTGGCCCCGATGACGTTGCTAACTGTCGGCTCGGGCTCGGCAAGTACCGCTTCCTCCGCTCCCCGGGGTTCGACGGTCTCCGCCTCCCCCTCAGTCGGACTAGGCCCTGCCAGATGAAACGCATATGAGCCAATGGCTTTATAATTCTTACAACAAAGCTCTGAAAGAAGTACTACCTGAAGAAGATTTATCATTTGCACTTCGGGCCGCGCGCACCGCTCGCCTATAAGCAGTAGATAGGACGACAGGGGCCACTTCAGAAGGAGTGTCAGCGCGAGGAATGATACTAGGACCCGCTCCCGCAGCCAAAGCAGCTCTACGCGCCTTTGCTGCACGTCTCAACCGCTTCCGCTCCTCCCGAGCCGTTGAGACGGATGCCACTAGAGCTTCCCTAATTGAGGTGTCCTCGTCCGTGAATAGGGAGGCCTCTAGGTTTTTCAGGGCATCCCTCGTCGTTTTGTCAAGCTGAGGCTCTTGCGGCAACTTCAACGAAGATGGGACTTCGGTAACAGGCTCAGGAAGGATCCCCGCGTCAACTGATATAACCTCTGCAAAGAAACAAAAGAAGGTTAGGTTGACCATTAGAGAAGATGACAAACTTTCATTATGAAAGGGAAAAGGGTAAGACATACCAACGCCTGCTGGGACACGCTTCATCTCCTCCTCCTGGAAGGTCTTCAAAGAGGCAGCAATGGCCTCTTCAGTAGAAATGCCTGTTGAGAACGAAGCAAATATTAGCTAAAGATAATAATAAAAATGCACTAAAATGACAAATAAAGCGTCTGATGATTACCGGACTCAGCGAGTTTGCTTAACATCGCTTCAAGCCTCGCCGATCGCTCCGAAGCTGCAATGGCGGCAGCTAAATTGGTGTCCTCAGGGTCCACCACAAAGCCCTCATTGCGGCCATACTCACATATGGCCTCGGCAGGAGAAGCCGCAGGCTTTGAGCTGAGGATCGCATCGAGGAAAAGGGCGGACTTCTTCTTTTTCTGCTACCCAACAGCTTTAGATCCACCCGGAGCGGATTTGCGCTTGGCAGCCACTTTAGGGCGGCTAGTCCCGATCTCTGCCCCTCCGCCAGATCCTGGCGATACCACATTAACCGTCTTCGTGGGAGCACGAGGCGCTGGCGGTACATCCACCATAGCTGGCAATGGCAATCCACGCGGGGGGGCCAACACGCGTGGTCGGTCAGCTCCGGCATCTTTTATCGGGGGGACGACCTGGATCCTGGGCTGCAAGGGAGCCTTACGATCACCGCCAGGAGGCGCAGCCCTACGGTCGACCAGCAGGCGTTTCTCCATTAAGATGATTGGACCCATAGCATGTGCATACCAGGCTACATACGGATGGATTATTTTAGGGACACAGCTGGGCTCACTGATAAAAAAATAGGAGCCTGTTTTGAGCCGGATGAAATGATGCATCGCATTCCTTACCCCCTCTGGGCCGACAGCGGGTGTTTCCAGAAAGGCTTCCAACGGGATCCCTTGATTGCAACTCGATTGTCGGGCAAATCGATGCGGGTTATACCTCATAAAGAGAGCCGTCTCATTCTGCCTAAATACTAGGTAGCCCGGCCGAATGGAGTAAAGGTGGAGGATTTCCCGAGCCTTCAGTACAGAAACTCCACCCTTAAAGTCATCACGCAGCGACACCACTGGCTTAGTAGTCTCGGAACCTATGGTGATGACCTTATCCACAAGAGAGGTCTTCGCTCCGACTAGATGCGAACGCAGGAGCAGTCCCCTAGACTCCCGCGGAGGTGCAACCACAATTGAAGCCCCGACCAACCGCATGATTCTTAGGAGTTTGAATTTCTCAAAGAACGGAGGAGTCTTATAGGCACCAAACACCCCTCGCACATTCAGCTCCATCCAAGAAGTGAAGTAGTGCATCGGGAAGTTAGCAGGTTGTACACCAGGCTCATTGGCGTCCGCCGCTACGCTAAGTCCATTGTAGAGGTAAGCCAGCCCGGCGATCCCTACTGATAACTGTAAGCCAGCCGCCATGCGATGCGCCGGGTAAAAGGCAGAGGACCGCATGAGGCGTGGGTGCATGGGAAGCGCGAAGCTGCATAGCCATAGACCCAAGAACCCTATGAAAAAAGTCTCCTCGTCCATGCCAGGAACGACGATCTCTGAGAAAGGGACGCTGGTAGTGCCGGGGAGATAAAAATACCGCTGCTCATTTTCCGATGAAGGTCGGTGGTCCAAACCGAAACCAAAGGTGTCAGCAAGCTGAGCAAACTTCTCGCCCTGCTCTGATAGGAACTCCGGGTGGATAAAGTGAGCAATGAAATTCGCGAAACTGACTCCCCGGTCGCCCGATTCCAAATGGAGTTCCTCATAAATCTCCAACACCTTCACCAAGCCCGGGTGCTGATGCTGTATGGCATTTTCCGGAGTTAAGTCGAATACAAGCTGCTTGGTGGCAAAGACGTACTCGTCCGGAGGAAGCAGCTCCTCGTAGTGCTCCCCCCTCACTGGTAGACCTGAAATCTCAACGAATTCTTCCAAAGAGATGGAGATTTCCCTATCCGCTGTCAAGAAGGTGTGGGTGGGGATATTCCATTGTTCAATAAAGGCCTTTATCCACCACGTCGGAGGAGAGGGATACTCGAAGAGCGAGACGTAGACAGCGGAGTATAAGCCAATCTTCGTCAGGTGAGCCCTTTTCGTCGCCAAAATGTAATGGGCCCATTGCAGATATCCGGCAAGCGGCCGCGGGATCAATCCAATATTATATGCTTGTCCCCAAGGGCGTGCTTCACCCTGACAGATTCGCCTCCCCAAGATATCTATAGCCGGGGGCGGCTGCACCGGAATGGCACCAATTGCAGGCTGAAGGAGGTCGTCGGAATTCCAATTCTTAACCTCCACGGCATACTCCACCGGGGGCTTGTCCGCATAAGGGATCGTAACTATGGGCTCAGAGGGCGAAGCGGAGCTGAAGCTGCGGCGGCCTTGGATGATTTGGCTGTACCACCTTCCCCACAGGTGAAGTCTCTTGCACTCGGGATCGTGATCTCTAATCAAGGCGAACACCACCCGGTCCACTGGTGCATGTGGGAACCCTCCTTCTGAGCGAACAAAAGGGAAAGGCAAATCTTCAGACATGTTTCCTGTAGACAAAAAAAAACATAACCGTTTGTGTTCCAATGCTTCACATTTCAAAGGCCTACATCACACTACAATGCAGTGGGTAGGGGACCAAAGGGGGACCCACAAAATCAAGATGACTGCGCACATTTGATAAGACAGTCCCATCATTGGATGAGACTGTCAGTCAAAAAAAGAGACCCCCAAGAGAATATCCTCATGGGGGGAAATCCCTAAAGACAAGAGAAAATCTCCTCTTTTTAGAGCAAAGCTCGGTCACAGAGTGACATTTGTCAAACTCTGGTCTCAAAGGAATAAAACCTCTTTAAAAAGAGCCTAGCTCTGTAGTAGTAATAAAAAATTATAACTCCTAAGAATTAAAATTTTTGGGATCTTAAAGATCCATGAAAACTTTTAGAAGTTCTCTATTTGATCTATGAGCAGGGCTCTGTTCATGGGTTAAAACCCAGGAACAAGATCTCTGTAAATTTTTGAGAGCAAGGCTCTGTTGATGAAACCCCAAAGGGGTCTTCTTTAGATCAAAGATCTATGAGAGCAAGGCTCTGTTGAAGAAACCCCAAAGGGGTTTTTCTTTAGATCAAAGATCTACAAGAGCAAGGCTCTGTTAATTAAAATTAATTTAAATTAATTTAAATTTCTACCTAAGAATGATTCTAAGTTCTGAACTTCAATGTTCTTGGGAAGAAGCAAGAGCAAGGCTCTAAGAGTTTTTAAGCAAGAGCAAGGCTCTGAATCAAAGTTCTTGAAAACGGTAAAAATTTTTAAGGACCAAGGGTCCCATTTATAGACGCCTGAGTCTCTTCACCTGACCTCTATGATCCAATGGTCGGGATCTTGCCACCGCTGCACTCACGTGCGCGCCACATGAGCGCAACGGTGGGGGGGCATTTGTTCCCCCAATCAGAGCAAGGCTCTACTTGAATTTTGAAAATTCAAATTTTGAAGCAACGCTTCGGTTTCCGTGCGCTGCGCGCAATTTGCCACATGTCAGAAGTTGACTCGGCAGCACAACGCCCAAGGCAGTGCGTCCAATCAGAGCAAGGCTCTTTAAAAAAACATAAACAACACGTGTCTGCGTAGTTGCGCAAGCACAACTGCGCAAGCGCACGGCAGCGTGACACGTGTCTGCGCAGTTGCGCAAGCACAACTACGCAAGCGCACGGCTGCGCGACACGTGTCTGCGCAGTTGCGCAAGCGCTGTTGCGCAAGCGCTTCACTGCGCGACACGTGTCTGCGCAGTTGCGCAACCGCTGTTGCGCAAGCGCTTCACTGCGCGACACGTGTCACTCATAGGGAGAGTTGCGCAAAACAGAATAAATCTTGTTAAAACAAGAAGATTTCTTCTGTAAAACAGGGGCCTTTGGATCAAAGATCCAACGGTGGGGAAAATTCCCCAAATCACTCAGGAAAAGATTTATTGAACAAATTTAACTAATTTTTGGAGCACTATAAAAAGGACCCCAGACCTCATTTTAAAAGAGAGGAAGATCTAAAAAAAAAGAGAGAAGAGAATTCTGCAGACCCTCTAAAAGAAGGTAAAAACCTTTGAGATAAGAGAAAATTCTCTTAAAGAATAGATCATTGATCTAAAAAACAAGATCAGTGACCTTCAATAAATAAATAAATAAATAAATAAAAATAATAAAAATAGTGCCTTGCACTTGCTATGAACCTCTGGTTCTCTGAGACAGAAAGAAAGAAAAGATTTCTTTCTTCTCTTTGATCTAAGTCTAGATCAAGAAATTAAAAAGTGCTCTGCACTTCTTTTCTTGAATCTAAAGGATTCTTGGTGCTTGCACAAATGCAATGCACTATTTAAAGGGCTAGGCCCAAATCAAAAAGACCTAGCAGGCCAAAATAAATTGCAAAGCAATAAAAGGGCTGGGCCCAAATAAAATTGATGCTGAGCATCATTTATAAAGAACAGAGCCCAAAATAAAATTGATGCTCTGCATCCTTTTTGGGCAAAGCCCAAATAAAAGCAAAAGAAATGCAAAAGCAATGGACTTAGCCCAATCGTGGCCGTAAGTCCTTAAATCAAATTGACTGAGCAAAATGGCTCTCTTAAATCAATCTGCATCCGGTTCGAGGGTACATCTCCGAATTCCTTTGACATCCATCGTTGTAATTCCTCAACGACGTCAAAGAGTGGACCGAAACGTCCTTAAACTAATATCGGACCGAAACGTCCTTAAACTAATATCGGACCGAAACGTCCTTAAACTAATATCGGACCGAGACGTCCTTAAACTAATATCGGACCGAGACGTCCCTAAACTAACATCGGACCGAAACGTCCCTAAACTAAAATCGGACCGAAACGTCCTTAAACTAATAATGGACCACCACGTCCCTAAACTGGCGATGGACCACAACGTCCTTAAAACTGCCGATAGACCGCCATGTCCCTAAACTGGCACAATTGAGCCGATACGCTCTTTTGTCGGATCTAAACGGTCCCGTCTAAGTTGATCTTAGCCCCAAATACGGCTAACGTATCCTTAGACAATTAAATAAACGATAAAACCCCAAATCAACGTTGGTTCAAGGGTACATCTCTGAACTCTTATGACATCTGTCGTTGTAATCCCTCAACGACGTCAGAGAGGTGACGAGTCCCGACGGCCAGATATTAAATCGGTCACTACGTCAAGTCGATCTTAGTCCAAAACAGGATTAACGTATTCTTGACGAACGTTTAAGTCGATCTTAGCCGCAACGCGACCAATGCATCCTTAAACTAAAAACACCAAACCCAAATCTAAGTAAACACGGATTTGGACTAATCCACGTCCTACGGGCGACGGCATTACTCAGTCTCCGTATACAATCCACGGGCAAACACAAATAAAACAAACACACACGACACGAAGTGAAATTCTGGAGAAGGAGAAAGTTGTTACCACGACGCGGTAGCGTAATTAACTGCAGGGGATTGCGCCTGCAGGGAAGAGCGTCCCCACAATCAAAAACCCCTCACCCTGAGGGGGAATCTGACGAAGTCTGCTACATCGGCCGCATCCGTCTAAACCTCCGATACACGGCGCCGTAAATCAACTCGGCATCTTCGGAGAGGTAAACGGATAAAACCATATAGCATCTGCCCCGAATCTCAGCGTCAGGACATCGCGGTCCTGTGCGCCGACTTTCGGAGGGGAACAATGGAAGCTTGGGATATTCACAGTTGTATATACAATCTTGCTCGAAATGGTAGTATGCTATTTGGTTTGTCTCTGCTTTAATATGTGCATGTGTTTCTTTTAGCATATTGCTGATATACATATTAGTAGAGCCCTTAGGATCTTTACATGATTACCAGCGTTGTGATGGCGCTCGCACTCGTGGGAGCTGGGTGATCTATAAGCACATCCTTATACAGGTCCCTAGTCGTTGGACTATCGAGACAGGGCATCGATACTCCGGAGTAGACTAGCGTATGCGCTTCTCATCCCAGTGTGGGAGACGGTCTGTCCCACAGCCGTCAGTACGTCGTACTTGAGATAGTATACGGGTGCTCGTTGGGTTACGAGTACACTGGACAGGACTCGTCGGGGACTGTTGGTTGGTATTATACCTATCGTCGGTTAACAGTTCCCAGGTGACATGAGTACAGCTTAGTCCGCTGACTTGACACTGTCACTTCGCCTCGAGTGTGTTCCCACTGCACTTTGATTACTACCCTACCACGGCTCAAAGGAGTCGTGCAAACAAGTAATTTTTGGGTGCAGTCCCGAAGCACTTGGAGGCAGTGACGGTTAGACAGGATTCGTCTCTCCTGGTATTGGGGGTTGACATCGCGCTGTGTCCAGGAGAGCCATTACACGAGTAGTCCCTGGCCAGGGCAAGCGAGATATACTGGTAGGTTTCCAGTGTTATCTCAGGGTGTTCTGGGCTTCACTCCGGCACGACTTGTACCGCTATTAGGGGACTGACGTTCACCGCCCCCCTAGGCCCGCCATGCGATGTATCAGACGAACAGACCGGACTGTACGGAGATTGTCATATACAGGCTCAGTTGGAGTTCAGATGGGGTTCACCTCGTCAGTCTTCTTATCGACATCTACCTGGGGACCGTTACGTACAGCTAGTGCCACTTGCGGTCTGTGGTTAAACCCACAGCCAGCGTAGTGTCGAGTCTTTAGAGTCCCACACAGAGAGCTATTCGCCTTTAGGCAAAATGAGTAGAGGTCGCATGGTTTTGCGACAGGGTTCGTTCACATTCGCGCACTTGTGCACGTTTGCTGTCCGGACAGTTTATACTAGCGGGCTTTGGTTTAAGCCGGATCCTAGTATATGTTTTGAGATTGGTTTTTCTCATAGTATTCGTGTTCCTCGGATCACGGATGCGGGTGCGTATGCACAGTTGCTTGAGACAGAGGGAGAGGACCTTGATTAGGGTTAATGGCTATTGTCATTTTATTAACCCTAATGTTTATGTGTGTATTATTGTTAATTAATAATTAGTTTAATAATTGTCCATGGTTATGGTTGTTGACCATTTGACTTCTTTGACTTGTTGACCTTGGTTGACACTTTGACCATCATCATTTCATTTGGTAGATGCTCTTTGATCCTTGCAATTTGCATTTAAAATGAAATGATAATGGTCATGTCTCGATTAAGCCATGACAATTATCTTACTAATTATCTAATTAAATTAATACACATATATTAGTGAGAATGGATTTATTCTTGCTCATTATCTCATTTCATTTCTCTCTCTTGTTCTTCCTCTCCCTCAAGCTCTCTCCCTCTCATGTGTTGAGAAACACTTGAGCTTGAGAAAAACCCTCTCTTGATCTTCTCTACTCTCATCTAGGGTTCAAGTATTAGCACTTCTTGCACCCTAGTTACTCCTAGCTTGGAGTTGAAGCCAAAGGTTGAGGCTTTCGGGTGGATCTTTCTTTGACGGGAGAAGATGACAAGGTGACCTCCTTCTACTACTTCTAGGAGCAAGGAGAGAAGGACTAAGAGACCAAAGGTATAACCTTTCTACCACTTAGCTACTTTCAAGTTAGCTTTAGCAAGTTTTTGTTTAGTAAAGATCCTTAAAGCATAGTCCATGTTGCCTATAGTTGATAAAAATCCGATTTTTATTATGTTTCCGCCTCCCCGTAAGCACCGGGGTGGGCAACGTGGACTTACACTTTGAACAAAATGGTGGAGGGAATGATCAAATCATGAAGGGAGGTGAGAATAGGAAAATCAAAAGGGTGACCACATCCAAAAGTGATGATAAAAATATCAAATCAAATTCTAATCCATTCTAATCTCATTAATGCAAGACCATCATGAAAAAGCAAAGATGCTTAGCTTATCATAATGACACAAATACAAATAAGCCCCCTCCACAATGGCTAATTTGCATAATTGCAAATTAGCCCATCCATCGGAAAAATACGGCCGTGAAGGAACAAAGGAATACTTGTCGGAACGGAATGCAAACTGGCAACATCAGAAAACTGATCCCGTAAAAAATTACAGGAAAACCCCGTGACTGCATATACATGCCCGCATTTGTATTCCCACTGAATATAAATGCAAAGAGACAAAATCTACACTGCACTATACTAGGATCCGGCTTAAACCAAAGCCCGCTAGTATTATCCGTCCGATCATGATCCGTGCAATACCGCACGTATCTGTTCGAACCCTGCCATATCTCCATACGGCCTCTACGGCGTTTCGACCAAAACTTGAGAAACTGGTCTGTGGGGGACTCTAAAGACTCGTCAATACTTTGGTTGTGGATTTAACCACAAGCACGTCAGAGGTATTAGCCAATACGTAACGGGCTACCAGGTATTGACCAAAAGGGACGTCGATGAGCGAACTCATCCTGACACCCTACTGTGCCTGTCAGTGACAATATCCGTACAGTCCGGTCCGTTCGTCTATGAGTATCGCATGGCAGGCCTAGGGGGTTGGTAAAAGTTAGACCCTCATAAGCAGTATAAGTCGTGTCGGAGTGTAGCCCAGAACACCCTGAGATACTACTGGAATACCTCCCAGTAAATCACCTGCCTCGGCCGAGGGCTTTGTGTAATGGCTCTCCTAGACACAGCGCGACCTCACCCACAATACCGGGAGAGACGAAACCCCTGTCGATCCGCTCACTGCCTCCATGTGACTCGGGACTGTACCCAACTAAAACCTGTTGGCACGACTCTTTTGAGCCGTGGTAGGGTAGTAATCAAAGCACAGTGGGAACTCACACGAGACAAATGATGATTTCAGGTCGATGAACTAACCTGTACACATGTCACCAGGGAACTTCTATCTGACGTCAGGTATAACCCAAACTAGCATGTTCCCGGCGAGTCCTGTCCGGTGTACTCATAACCCAATTAGCACCTGTATACATCTTAGGTGAACCAACTGACACCAGTGGCTTGTGAGACCGGCCACCGCCCCTCATCGGGGTCTCGACTGTATACACTAGTCAACTAATGGAGTATCGATGCCCAGTCTCGAAACTCCCACGACTAGGGACCACTTTAAGGATGTGCTTATAAACCCCAGCTCCCACGTATATGATCGCCATCATACTGCTGGCCGTCAAGCAAGAATCCTAAGGGCTCTATCAACGTGCAATATTGACCTGTAAGGTCACCTAAAGCAGTACACGATGATAAAGATAAACCAGATAGCATACTATCATCATGCGTAAGACTTTCCTACCGGTATAGGTCCTCTCTCAATCATTGCAATCCGTGCCTGTGATCCAATAATTGACTCTGAGTGCACTATCTCCAACAATCTCCCACTTGCCCTCAAGGCTAATTACTCACAGCCCGTGTGATACCGAACACCCAACTCCTCTACTAGTCAGTCTCACAAAGCTCGTTTGCGAAACTATTGCGTTCGAGGAATAGCCTCAGTGAGTGGATCCGCCCTAATGTTTCTTTCTATGTCTCTCTTTATCTCAAGTTCGCGGAAAAACCCATCTCCCGAAATGAGCAATACCTGTCTTAGAATATGTCTGGATGTCTGATGGGACCAAGTTCATAAATGAACTCCAAATCCAAACTTCTTAGACTGTATCGTTAACTGAACTTAATCAGTATCCTGCGCCGTGCCTCCCTCAGTATCCGCCTGGACCACCTGTCCAAAATATTGCCCCTCGTCAGAGGGAAAACTATAACTCTGACAGTCATTCTGTCATCCAAGTCACCTTGGAAGGCTGGAATGATAACTGTCTCCCGAATGAGGCTGTCGTTATCATATCCTTAGAACATCCACTTATGTTCTAAAACTGCTTCCGAATGTTTCTCCAGGATTGGATCAATATCACCTTATTGCACCTACTTCAAAAGCAACATTTGGTGTGGTACTTGACATCTCATGATTGACTCAATTGCCTAAGCAAGTGATCTCACATTCATGCCCATCCCTCTCCCCTTTAGTCTGTAAGATACCTTTAGAGAGGGTGACTCCATCACCTGCAGGTATACTACCCTACCAGGAGTCGTCCATTCTAAAACTCCTTTAGAATGCTGTCTAAGTACCCAGATTGGGAAACTACCCAAATCTAGATCTAAAACCATAGATCTAGTAACCAGAATGTCTGATATAATATCCAAGTCCTTTGTGGTGAAACCACTGTGTGACAACCAAAATATAACCGATCATAGTATAGGAATTTTACTTCCTACTCTGTGTGTGTCATCCAAATACTAGGACATCACACCCTACTACCTTCTTAACAGATCTATCCCCTATTCTGATGAAGTCAAACCTAAGACTGTCACATCAGAAATAGAGGATCTATCTCCGCTATATCTGCTTTAGTCTATAAATAGACATAAGCCACTTGTCTACCAATGCTTCCGCTGCTCCCACTGACCACGACAACCCTCTGGCAGGGTCATATACACGTACACTTCTAAAACAAGTTTAGAAAAACGCTATACTCATCCTCCTGCCAGATCTCACAGTCTGGAACAACAGCAATGGTAAATCTGGGTAAACAAGAACCTCCCTGCCACCGTCCTTGAGCATACCGAAGTACCACTCGAGCACCTGAGGTTACCCACCATATCTGCGGAGTGGCCAATGGAATGTCAAACCAGATTGAATCTTTAGGTTCTTATTAAATTTTCATTAATCGTTTGCGGTTCTGGAATTACTTCCAGTTCTACCATACTCCCACTACTGTTTTCTGAAAAAAAATCCATTTTTATTAAAAACTGTGGCGAGTCTAGAACAATATCACTATTGATCTTCCAGATGGTAGAAAGCCAACCCTCGTCATAGCCCGGGTCAACCCACAAACAGCCATTACAGAAAACGTGCCTTGAGTTATCCGGAGTCTGGTTTTAAGCGTAAGCCGGACAACTCCCCGTACCTTAACATCGTTAAGATATGAACTGTTCTATATCCAATATAGAACCAGAAGCACTGATTTAATTGAACCAGATTCAAATTATGCAGCTATCTCCAGTGCATGTCAACTAAATGGAGAGAGGCCGATTAGCGTTACTCAACTTAGGAGTGCTTCCAATTATGAGTAACCTGAAAGAGAAGCAAGTTCTCTTGATCATTACTATCAACTGAATATCATACACAAGTATCTACATCTTCGATCACCTTGAAGAATCCTGATACTTGCAATACCTGGTCCTGTACTTTATTCATATACCTATAACTTCTCAAAAGTTTGACCTTGTGCTTCTACGAAACACATGTCTAAGAACTTGAGAAGTCACAAGTAAACAGAATATAGTACGAGTACCAACCCTATTGTCCTAATGGACACTGGACAACATACAATACTCTGTATAAGTCCCCTGAGTCTAATAACTCATTCCCTTTGTGTCGTAGGTTGAAAACTGTACTTATGGTTAAGAAGAATTACACCGATGTTTAATGCTCATTACCTAACCATCCACTGATATAGGTAAATGTCATAGACATAATTTCAAAAAGGTATATCTCAATCTATAAAAATAGACTTACAGATATATCAATTTGAAATTGGCTCATAACAACGGATATTCAAAACCAAATATTTGCCGTCCGGCAAACAGCCCAGGCGATTTCCTCAAATATCACCAATTAAAACGAATTCTGATATTATGAGGATGATCACCTTATTCCCAATAACTTACTCCCACTCATCATCTGTAAAACCATACAGATGTGAGAATCATACCTGGTAAATACATACCCTGGAGTAAGGACTAATTAGGAAATCAGTTTTCTTTTAACTGTACACATTGAAATTGAAACAATGAAATGTTTCGTAGGGGTATCCGGGTATTCCTAGTAATGCCTTTTCCATTATTCATATTCACAACTGTAACCGTATAATTATTTGCCATCTCTCCAAAGCCCTTTATATGTCTTTAGTCATTACCTTTTGTACACCCTCTTCGGCTAAATGGTTTTCATCCTTCCCTACCGTTCGACACCAGCCTATGGTTTGGAAGAAGACTATCCAATAAGCATAATGGGTGTACTGTCCTAATCCTAGGAGAACTCGCAATGCGAGAGAAGATGAAGATAAAAGACAACCGAAGAAACCTTATTCCTATTTCTCCTGAACCATAATCCATCCCCGAACTGGAACAAGTTCCTTTCGAGTTCGTATATAACCATACGATGGAGTATCTAAATAAACTGTGGATCTTCGTAGTGATACGGAGTGTCCTAGAGAAATACAAAGTTGAATTGGGTGTGGTAATGAAATACATGGTTTGGTCATGAATAACAGTCGCATTTTACTTTGCCCTCTTACTAATCCCTTGATATGTCTTTACTTAATACCTTATGTACACCATTGTTATGCTAATTGATTTTCTTCATTCCCCACCGTTCGGTACCAGCCTAAGGTTTGGAAGAAGACTATCCAATTTGTATAATAGGTGTACTATCTCCTAAACCAAAGAGTACTCGCAACCTGAGAGAAGGTAAAAGGAAAAGACAACTGAATAGTCCTATTCGTTTTCTCCAGAACCAGAAACCATCCTCGAATAAATTCCTTCGAGTTCGTATATAACCATACGATGGTTTTGTCGAACGGAAGTGGACGTTCATAGTAATACGGGGTGTCCTGGAGAAAAAGGTAAAAGTAGGAGTGGAAATGAGGTTTGCAACTCTGACAATCCAAAAGCCAGTGTTTAAAGAAGGTTCGGTTAATCTTGGTCACTGAGTCATAGTCAAGGGTCGGGTCATGGTCGCTGCAAAAGAGAGAGAGAAAAGAAACACTCAGCGTGCACTCTAACCTAGATCAGAATGGTTATCACTTTATCTAATCAGGAAACCTCCCACTGTAACGTCAAATTCTTCTCTAAACCTGAAAGTAGAATTAGTCGGGATCACCCGAGAAGTAAACCAACTCATCAGTGGGAATCGGGATCCAACTATCATCGCATGATAACGTGACAGAATCCGCTCACATTATCACACTCCAGAAGGTATGAGCATGCCTGGCAAGTTTCAGTTTCTTTAGAAACTCCCGATGTGATTTTACCCCTAGTTCCCAAGTGACCTTGACGAATAATTAACAAATCAATAGGTCCTAGTCAAGTTCAACCCATCATTATCTTGATTGCGTTTAACCCACCCGCATGACCCTTGACGAATATGTTAGTGTATATGCCCTAGAGGCCATTACTGTATCATACTAGTTTGTATATTACTTAATGGAAGCTTGGGATATTCACAGTTGTATATACAATCTTGCTCAAAATAGTAGTATGCTACTTGGTTTGTTTCTACTTCAATGTGTACATGTGTTTATATTTTAGTATATCACCTATACACATTAGTGGAGCCCTTAGGATCTTTGCTTGATTACCAGCGTTGTGATGGCAGTCACACTAGTGGGGGCTGGGTAATCTATAAGCACATCCTTATACAGGTCCCTAGTCACAGGACTATCGAGACAGGGCATCGAAACTCCGGAGTAGACTAGCGTATGCGCTTCTCATCCTAGTGTGGGAGATGGTCTTTCCCACAGCCATCAGTACGTCGTACTGGAGATAGTATACGGGTGCTCGTTAGGTTACGAGTACACTGGACAGGACTCGTCGGGAACTGACCGGTTGGTATTATACCTATCGTCAGTTATCAGTTCCCAGGTGACATGAGTACAGCTTAGTCCGCTGACTTGACACTGTCACTTCGCCTCGAGTGTGTTCCCACTGTACTTTGATTACTACCGTACCACGGCTCAAAGGAGTCGTGCAAACAGGTAGTAGTTGGGTACAGTCCCGAAGCACTTGGAGGCAGTGACGGTTAGACAGGATTCGTCTCTCCCGGTATTGAGGGTTGACATCGCGCTGTGTCTAGGAGAGCCATTACACGAGTAGTCCCTGGCCAGGGAAATCGAGATATACTGGTAGGCTTCCAGTGTTATCTCAGGGTGTTTTGGGCTTCACTCCGACACAACTTGTACCGCTATTAGGGGACTGACGTTTACCGCCCCCCTAGGCCCGCCATGCGATGTATCAGACGAACAGACCGGACTGTACGGAGACTGTCACATTCAGGCTCAGTAGCAGTTCAGATGGGTTTCACCTCGTCAGTCTTCTTGTCGGCTTCTACATGGGGACCGTTACGCACAGCTAGTGCAGCTTGCGGTCTGTGGTTAAACCCACTGCCAGCGTATTGTCGAGTCTTTAGAGTCCCACACAGAAAGATATTCGCCTTTAGGCAAAAGAGTAGAGGTCCCATGGTTTTGCGACAGGTCGCATGGTTTTGCGACAGGGTTCGGTCACATCCGTGCACTTGTGCACGTACAGTGTCCGGACAGTTAACACTAGCGGGCTTTGGTTTAAGCCAGATCCTAGTGTACATTTTGGGATTGGTTTTATCCAGTATGTATTCGTGTTCCTCGGAACGCGGATGCGGGTGTGTATGCATAGTTGACAGAGAGACAGAGGCAGAGGATTCTCATTAGGGTTGTTGACTGTTGACTGTTGACTTTTTGCTCAACCCTATTGAGAATATGATATGTAATTAACAATAATATTAATTAAGTATTATAGTGACATGGTTGTTGAGGGGTTGACTTTGTGGACCGGTTGACTAGGTTGGACTTGTTGACCATCATGATGACAATGGCTATCATTTCAAGGCAAAGACTTTTGCTTGCTTGTTCTCTTGTGGAAAATGAGTGCATGAAATGATATGGCTATTGTAGCTTAAACCATCACTAATACTTGATTGCTATTATTGGTTATGATGGCTTTGGATTATGAGAGCCAATAGAGAAAAGTCTTTCTCATTCTTTCATTTCCTTTCTCTCTCTTGTGTTCTTGAGCTCTCATCTTCTTCCTCTTGCTCTCCCTCTCTTTAGTCTATGGTTCACTTGTCTCATGTGTTGAGAACCAAGAACCATAGAGGAAAATCCCAACACACTCTCCTTTACTCACTCTAGTTCACAAGGTTTAGCAAACCGAGTGAACTAGTTTCTTCAAAGCTCGAAGAAGAAGCCAAAGGTAGAAGCTTTCAGGTGGATCGATCTTCGGCGCAAGGAGACGACGGGGTGAAGCCGATCCGGACAACCATCGAGGTTTGAAAACGAAGGAGTTCAAGAAAGAAAGGTATAACCCCCTAACCGAGTAGTTAACAACTCCTAGTTAGGTTGTTAGTTAGATGTTTAACAAAGATCCGGTTTTGAGTCCATGTTACCGCCTCTAGAAAATTGTTTTTCATCAAATTCCGCATGCCCGAAAGTACCGGGAGAGGTAGCATGGACTTACAGTGGTATCAGGGCCTAGTTAAACTCTATCTAACATGTTAGCAAAGTAACTAGAAGATCGATCAAAGAAAAAGTCACGAAATACACCAAAAATTCATGCTTGCTGTCGATTTTCAAAGTACTGTAAAAGTAATAAATCATGCTTCAAAAATCGACTCAGGGTTTTTAGAGTATACTATAGAACGACGGTCCTCTGATCTCATCAAAGCGCCGCGGAAACGCGGCAATATCTTGCTATTGCCGCGGTTCCGTGGCCGTATTGGCTCCTCTCTGGATCTTCCTTGCTACAGTATATTCAGTGGGGTATTTTGGGAATTTTGGTATATGTTTTTTCAGCCCAGATTTTCCAGAAATAAAAATTAGTTTTTGGGGCTTTAAAAACCGTATTTTGATCGAGTTTCTTATGACTTAAGCTGACGGGTTTTTATCTGTGATGTGAAATTTGTATTGAACGTCTACTAATCGCTATATGTCGATTAGTGGGGGTTATACAAATCTGTGCTCTGTGTCATTGGAATCTGTATATGAATTCATTGGATCGTCGCGGGTGAATAGCCGGGGATTGTGAGACGAGAGTTTTCTTTTCTTTCAATTCATGTATATTTGTAAATTGATGTAATAATTATTTATATGGCCGCACAACCGGGTCGGGGTTGTAGCCGTCATTGTATAATTTCTTTTTACTGTTTTTACTCATCGGATAGACCCATGGAGGGGGTGCACAAACTACCGGGTATGCCGAAGTGCCGAGTGGCCTACTCACAGAGTTGAGGGAGGTTGCTTCGCTTCGGGTACTTGGCGGGTAGTGTGCCGCACCCGTAGGGGTCTTGGGTGGGGTATTGGCTATTCACCGCGACCGTGTAATCTGCTTTTCGTTACAGGCTCATACGAATTGCGGGTTCCTAGTATATCCAATGTGTTCATCTGTGATCTGAAATGGCTATCATTGCAATATATATCTATATATGATATTATTTAGGTGTTGCTTATGTTTTACAGCCGCGCTAGCCCAGCCCCCGCTCTGTCGTTAGTTAAGTAACCTAACGGGTAATGACGGGGCCCCGTGGTGAATGCGAATGGCATAAGCGTACGTCATATTTTGGTTGTTTTCTGCAATGGTAGGATTAAATGAAGGGACGCATTAAAAGAACTAATGCAAGAATTACACGCATAAAAATAACTAATGCAAGAAAATAAACCAAGTAAAAGTCGTTGGAACACTTTCGAAAAACCACTCGGTTCTTTTCAAAACTAAGTTTTAAATGCGGAGCTTGAGCCACTCTTTTTAAAAGCTATCTCATTCCATCGACTATATCAAGTTCACTACGTTCACGGTTTCGCCAAAACTATTCGTAGCCCTCCGTCGTTTCACATGAATAGTCAATAGTATTCAAGCTATGTTTGTTGGCCAAAGTCAAGGCATAGTGATTGGTAGCTATTGGGTATTCATGTGCAGCATAGATAGAAGCATTGATTTGGAACAGTCTTACTGCCTTGTTGGCCAAAGTCAAGGGTAGGTACGGGTGGATTCAAATTAACCTGGAGAACGACGGGTAGAACTTGACATGTGACTTATGATTTGTTGGCCAAAGTCAAGGTCATAAGAGCATGGGGCAAAAATCCACATCGAGAGTTTCAAAAGAACTGAAACTTGCTAGTGTTGCATACCATTTGGAGTGTGATGATTCTGGTAGGATTCCTTCAGTTTCGTCACGCGATGATATTTGGATCCCGATCCTACTGTGAGTATATGCTACTCCTCGGGAAATTTCTCACTTAACGATCAATGCTATAAACCTAGTAGGTGTATAGAAAGGTGTTAGCGGGGATACGCTCCCAGGGAAAAGAGGTTCTTAAATTAAGGAATTTCGCGAAAGCGTTGGAAAACCTCCCTCGAAGTACCGACACTAGCCTGGCTGAACGGTTAAGCAAGTATTGTACGGTGAGATTGATCCTGACTAATTCTTCCTTTTTGGTTTGAGGAGGGATTCGAGAAACAGTGGGAGCCATCCTGTTTAGACAAACTAAAAACCACTCTAAACTTGCAAGAGCATCATGCTGAGTGTTTCTTCTTCTCTCTCCTAATTGCAGCGACCAATCGACATGACTGGACTTAAGTTACTTCTAGATAAAAACATACTGACAGGGCCAAACAACAAAGATTGGCTCAGGAATGTCAAAATGGCAATCACTTACGACAAGCTGGGGTATCTTCTTACCACCAAAGCTCCCCCCGTCCCAGGTCCCATCTCCAGCGTCGCGGATAAGGAAATCCGTAAGACTTGGGAGATTGATTGCGCGAAGGCCAGGTACCTCGTGCTTGCCTCTATGGACAACGAACATCAGAGGATGCACGAGAATATGGACCTCGAATCCATATTTCTCCATACAAAAGAATTGTATGGAGAGCAGTCTCGTATCGCAAGATATGAAGTGTCGAAGAATTATTTTCGGCAAGGTTGGCCGTCGGATCATCGGTAGCGGAACACGTGCTTAAGATGATTGGCTACATAGAGGAGCTCGCGGACCTTGGGACCACGTTGGAGAGTGAGCTCTATACAGACTTAATTCTCCAGTCCCTTCCTTCCACTTACGCCCAGTTTATCCTGAATGTCAACTTACAAGAAAAGGAAGTTGAACTTTCAGAACTCCTCAACATGCTGAGGAGCGCAGAGGGCACCCTACAGAAAGGTAGGGAAACATCCACTTTGTTTGTAGGAGGATCTTCCTCTTCTAGGTCCAAGGCGAAAGCCAAGGGAAAGTAGATGAAAGCCCCCGCCAAACCAAGGGGCGGTGTTAGTAAAGTGGATACGAAGGGAAAGGCAAAAGAAACAAAGAAAGTGGCGAAGCTTGTGGATAAAGAAGAATGCTTCTATTGTCATAAGAAGGGACACTGGAAGAATGATTGCAGGGCTTGGAAAGCCAGGACACAGGAACTGAAGCAAGTTGCGGCTTCAGCTTCAGGTGTGTATGTAATTGAAAACTGTCTTTCATTAAACTCTACTTCCTGGGTATTGGATACCGGATCAGGATCTCATATCTGTAATTCTTTGTAGGCATTGAGAAAGCGTAGGGTTTTGAAGGCAGGTGATATGACCCTCAGAGTTGCAAACGGAGCTGGAATGGATGCTGAGTCCGTGGGGGACCATCACCTGGGCTTGTCAGATGGACATGTTTTGGTTTTGCGTAATTGCTATTTTGTACCCAATGCAACCTGTAATATCATTTCTGTATCTTTATTATCTAAAGAAGGTTATGAATTTGCATTTGTAAGTAATGTTGTGAACATTCACCTTAATCAAGTTCTGATTGGGTCAGGTACATTAAGCAATGGTATATACGTATTAAACCAACCACAGATTTTCAATGTCCAGAATACACACAAAAGAAAGTCTCCGGAAATAAATCAGACTTTCTTATGGCATTGTAGACTGGGTCACATCAATGAGAGAAGGTTGACGAAGTTACATGCAGAAGGATATTTGAATCCGTTCGAATATCAATCGTATGCCACTTGTCAATCCTGTCTCAAAGGAAAAATGACAAAGACTCCGTTCACAGGACATGGAGTAAGAGCGAGCGAGCTCTTGGGACTCGTACACAGCGACGTGCGCGGTCCAATGTCTACACATGCGCGAAGCGGTTATTCTTACTTCATTACTTTTACGGATGACTTTTCAAGGTACGGTTATGTCTTCTTAATGAAACATAAATCCGAAGCCTTTGGAAAGTTCCAGGAATATAAGAATGAAGTAGAAAAACAAACCGGCAAAAGTATCAAGATTCTAAGATCGGATCGAGGTGGAGATTACTTAAGTGCCGAGTTCCTGGATTATTTAAAAGAGAATGGAATTCTCTCTCATCTTACTCCTCCATACACTCCGCAACATAACGGTGTATCGGAGAGACGGAACCGAACCCTATTGGATATGGTACGGTCCATGATGAGTAACGCTGAGTTACCGCGATCATTCTGGGGGTATGCGCTAGAATCAGTTGCATACCTTTTGAACCGAGTTCCAACGAAGACTGTGCCTACCACACCATATGAGATATGGAGTGGGAAGAAACCCTATCTTCAATATCTGAAGATCTGGGGATGTCTGACTTTTGTCAAAAAGCAGCATGCGGACAAGCTCGAGGCACGCTCAGTACTGTGAAAGTTTGTGGGATACCCAAAGAATTCCACGGGGTATCTCTTCTATTACGCAGAGGAACAAAAGATCATTGTTTCTCGTAATGCCCACTTTCTAGAACACCAGTTCTTAGAAAAGGAAATAAGTGGGAGCGAAATAGAACTGGAAGAAATTCCAGAACAACAGACTATTACTGAAAGCTTAGTAGAACCAGAGGGTTCTAAAGAAAATGACATTCCTACGCCGCTCCGCAGGAGTAGTAGGCAGTCGCATCCGCCCGAGAGATACTACGGTTTTCTCATAGACGGGGATAGAGAGGATTGCATCATAGATTATGATGAGCCTACTAGCTTCCAGTAGGCCGTTCAGAGCGTTGACTCGGTAAAATGGCTGGATGTAATGCGGACCGAAATGGAGTCCATGTACACCAACAAAGTATGGACGTTGGACGTTGCTCCAGACGGGGTAAAACCCGTAGGATTCAAGTGGATCTTCAAAAGGAAGATTGGTGTAGATGGACAGGTTGAGACCTATAAAGCTAGACTGGTTGCAAAGGGTTTTCGTCAAAGACCTGGTTTGGACTATGACGAGACCTTTTCTCCAGTAGCTATGCTGAAATCCATTCGGATCCTTCATGCCATTGCTGCCTTCCACGATTATGAGATTTGGCAGATGGACGTAAAGACCGCTTTTCTAAATGGAAATTTAGAGGAGTGTGTCTATTTGGACCAGCCAGAGGGTTTCATTCAGAGTGGGAGCAGTGGAAAGGTGTGTGTCACGACCCAAAATTGGCCCGTGACGGCCCTAATACTATGCAACGCCTAAAGACGCTACATAGTAAAAGAAAGCCAAACCCAGAAATCTAAACCATGAGAAATACGGAAAAGATAATATATGTTTTGAAAACAATTGAAATCGCAACCCAAATTCTTTAAAAGTCTTCCTTTCTTTCTTTAAAGTTTTAGCAACACCCCATTTTTATAAAGACTAGTCAATATGAGTACAACAGAAGAATAAGGACAGTAGAGAAAAGCTGTATATATAAAGACACCAAATCCACCATAAAACACACTACGTCCTCACCAAGTCTCTATGTCAATAATACAACAGTAGATGGAGAGTACAATACAACGAAGGTACAAAATATAATACAGATAACCGTCTAACCCACCTATGCAAAATGGTACTGTGAGCTGATGCGGTATCTGTAGCAAAAGATGGAAGCTGGATAGGGGAATAGCCTGCCTCGACTACTCTGGGGAATAACCTGAAACACCTGTGGCACAACGGGGGTGAGTTGCCAACTCGTGAATAGTATAAAACATATGCAGGTAATCGCAGGAATGCACGTACAGCATGAATCTAAGATATGCGATTACAATAGTAATAATATGTCATGCAATGCTGGAATAAAGAGAGTACACTAGCAGGTACAATCAATAAGTGAAGTGACAGAAACATGACAATAGTGTGCAATAACTATGCAATAGAGATATGAGGAAGCAAATATGCAACTATCATAGGGGTACACTATAGGTACTACCAATATATTAATCTGTGCATAAGGTAGGTAAGGGTGAGGTATAGGGTGGAATATGTCATTTCCCACGGAAACCTGACGTCGTGGCAGGATCATAATCCATCAAGATACTCCAATCCCAAATCCTCAAACCGGGCCCCACATTGGGCACTCACATCAAATAAGTCTCATATCTCCTCAATGTACAATGTCGAGTATATCCCACATATCTAGCGTGTACAATATCAGTGTATCTCACATATATCATATGTACAACATCAAGTGGATCTCACATATCTCGTATGTACAATATCAGGTAATCTCCTATATCCGAATGTACAAGTCACCAATCACATAGGTATATCCAATGTCCAAATCCCAATGAATCACCTAGTATCCCAAGTCCAATCTCAATATGAATCTAACATCCTAAAGATATATATACATGTACAGAAATAAATATGATGGGGGCAATACACATATATTAGCGTCCCATTCCACTAATATTGGTGTAAGGGTATATATAACAACGGCTAAGTCCCCTGTTATATATACAAAAAGGGGTTTAAAGAAATATCATGAAACCGTGTGCCAAGCATCGACACAGAAATCCTCGTATATGGGGCTCCGTCAGTCCGGACAGCCCACGGGGTCCGTCTGCAGTGTCGGCCCTCGGCCTCGACAGTACAGGTCATCCCGCATCCAACTCTCTACTCTGGCCAGTAGCCTCCAGACAACTGCCAGGTCCAAACAATCACCGGTAGGTACTCGCCCGCCTCCAGGCTCAATCGGCAAACCCATCGATCTTCTTGCCGAGGGGAACCATACCGGGCCCCGCCATGTACTCTCATACGGCAACCACACCTCGTATGGAGTAGGTAATCAACACCGATAAAACTCATGGGGGACGCTCGAAATATCATATCAAGGAAACCGGGTTGTTACATGTATGCATAATTTCATGAACTCCCGCGGTTCCCAAATCCCGAAAACATCATATAAAATCCAGATAAACAATGCATAAACACAGGAATAATGTATGCGATATATCTGAATGCGAGCAGGTAAACACAAGTATATAGCTGAACCAGATGTATGCGAAATCATGATAAGGTACAGCTAAGTAACATCAGTAATGTGAATATGCGACAACCACTGAATATGCATCTAACATACAGGTGTAGCAAAGTATAGGTATCTACCTATAGGAACTGATGTCGTATACCCCCCTGGGTATAGTAACATATATAGGAAATCCCTCCCGGTATAGGTAAAATATGTAGGAGGTATACCTGTAGCTGTATCGCAAGTGAAAATATACCTATCACTAAAGGTATGATACACTATAGGTATACCGATAAACTAGATGTCAAGTGTGGTAAGCAAAGGTAGCTATAAGGGGTAGTGTGTGACATGGCAATTATTGACGGTGTGTGTGGAGCATGCAATCCGTGCTCGTGCAACATGAACCGTCAATAATGTGTGCAGTGTCCTACGGCTGCTAGTCACAGTATATAGCTATATCTAGGAAAAGCAGTAAACGCGCAATTCTACAATGACGTAGAATGTGCGACAGGAATTTGAATCCTAGCCCAGACGCATAACGCCATGCGGGCGATTCCCCTGTAGATGTTAAATCTACTCACCTAAACTCCACGCTGGGTGAATCCTATCACCTGCTCCCCTGTAGCCGTGTTCGTAGCTCCTGCCTGCAAACCTGTAAACATAACATGAAAATCACATATAAGCCAAGATATCTCGCGAAACGTGATATCGAAACGAAACGAGAAACTCGCGTCGCGAACTAAACGCGCGTGGCACGATACGCTGAATCGTGTGCGTACGCGTCTAAAAACCATCGCGACACGCCGCGATACGCTGGATCACAGAACTCACTCACGTATCGCGCGTATCGCGCAAACTCGACGAAACACAAAAGCGACATATAGTCCCAGATTTTCCTACAGGCAAGATATTGCAAAACTATACATGTCAAAGACCTAGAAAACACAGCAGGGATCCCTACACCCAAACCCCAACACCCTAGCTCCCTTCCTGGCCGCAAATTGCGGCCAGAATGCTAAAATTGGCGGCCTCAAATGGGGCTGGTGGGTTCGTCTTCTGGTGGTGTCATCTAGACCTAACAAGCATGCTCCAGTTTCCTCAATTTTACTCTGCAAGGTCCGGGTCTATAGCAGATCACAAATGTCACAAATATCACCTCAAAAGCCACAAATTGCACAAATCACAAACTATATGGTATTTTAGTGTAATCTGGGGATTTCTCAGTTGCAATGTCCCTATTAGAACTTAAGTAAACTAGGGTATCCAACACATCCAACAAATTACCACAATACCTCACAAATCACCAAAACTAGCACTAAACTAGCTAAACTAGCACTAAACAAGCTAATTAGCACACAAGCTGCACAATCAAACAATAGGGTTCGGAAATATACCCTATTGGACCCTAGAGAGCAGGTGAAGAGGTGTATGGAGGAGGTGATGGCTGCTGCAGTTGCTGGAGCTTGCCTCTGTTGCTGCTGCTCCTAGTGTTGCTGCTGCTGTCACTGCTGCTTGTTGCTGCTTCTATTCCTGCTGCTGCTGTTGATGGTAATGATGATGATAGTGATGCTGATGATGGTGAGGAAGATGCTCTTGATGTTGTTGCTGCTGCCACTGCCTGTGCTGCTGCTGCTGCTTCCTTCTTCTGCTTCTGCTGCTGCTTCTTCTCTCTCTCTGCAGTGTGTGTGTGTGAGTTTGAGAGTGAGTGAGTGTGTTGTGATGAAGCTGCTGCTGCTGGAAGTGTGTGTGGGTGTTTGTGAGAGAGTGAGAGAATGAGAGATAGAAAATGAGGTGGAGAAATGAGAGCACACTCCAAAGACCCCTTCTCACTCTCTCTTTCCTCATTAAATGAGGCATGGCAAAGGCCATGATGCCCCATGCTCTCTCTCTCTCTCTCTCTCTCTCTCTCTCTCCCTCTCTCTCAAAGTCAACCATGCACCAAACACCAATTCAAAATTAAAACCCATTTAAAACTATCATGACACATAAACAAGTAATAAAACTAGATTAGAGAAAAAGGTTGGTTAACCATGGTTGCTAATCATGGTTTAACCCCAAAAACAACCCTAGTTATCATGCACAAGTGTGTGTGTGCCTAACAAAATTCTAATAAAATACACATTAAATAAGATAAAATATTTAAAACTTAATTTGGTAAACTTTTTATTAAAAACCATATATTAAAATATAATTAGCTACAAAACACATTCTAAGGTGTTACAATCTCCCCCCCTTAAAAGAAATTCGTCCCCGAATTTAAAATTTATACTGTTACCTATACCTTCAACAAGAAGATTAAAATCCTCAAATCTCGCTCGCAGCCTCTCAAGTGACTATCTCACTACACGGCTACGCCCGAGAAAACCCTTCACCGATGGCAAGACCTTTGACCGACGTTTCCCCACCTGTCGAGCCATTAACACACATGGCTGCGGGTGAACGAAGGATCGCGTCCAGCTAAAAGGTCTGGTGCCCAAACATGTGAGAAAGATCATGAAGGTAAATGTAAAGTATCTTCACAAGGAATACGGAGTGAAAATCCAATAATCTGGGCGGAAGTGCCAATTTAAGGGCAACGAAACTAACCCGCTAATAGAATCTCAGAAGGACCTAAACCCTGGATTAAGCTTCCCAACATCCAACACGTCATTCATCGGAAAGTCCATAGGAATCCATGACTTGCCACTGCGCACTCAGGCCTGCGACCGACACAGTCGCATAAAACATCTGTTTGCAATGGACAGTTCTCATCCTGACCTGAACACAACTGGACTAACTCCGAATTCTCTAGACATGGCTGGGGTCCAAAATCCTACCTTCGCAGAGTCAGAAAACAACAGGCTGGCGATCGACACGACCTAACCCCTAAGCCTCAGGGTGGCCAATTGGAGTGTCTCCTGATAATAGCTATCGAAAGAGAACTCTAACGATGGCGAGTGACGATCCCAAGCTGCTGACGACCAAACAAAACAACAAACACACAACTTAACAAAACAACTGAGCAAACCGAGTAAAACCGGATGACAAGAATCCGAATGGAGTCGCACCCTAACCAAAATTAGGTGGAAACCATAACGAAATTCGTGGAGATCTGCTCCCATTCCTGCTTCGGAACGGTAAAAAGATTGCAATTCTCCAGCCGGTCTCAGATGCTCGACCCAAAGCACACAACAAGACAGACACTTGAAACGAAACCTGAAACTTCTCTTTACATCCCTATCCACTCGTAACTATCTCACAAGTCACGCCAAAGCTGGTGGAACTTGAATGCATAAAGAGAGTTGACAGATGTGCATGCTCTAGGATTTCACGTCTCTACCCGATGAAACCAGGTACACAAACGCGTCCCTAACTTAGCACATCATTGTCACAAATCAAGGTCTCTGAATCGTTACCCAGCCGAATATGCTCAAGTATCTCTGACGTACGAGCTTCGACGGGCAGTGTCTCGCGAAAACGATTTAAGGAAAGTGGTCGGGCGCGGACATGAGCAAGCTGTCCCCTCCGTAGAGACGAACTAAGCTATACTCAACGATCACACAAGAACTGTAAATCTGCAGAAGACCATCACAACAATCCAAACCCGCTGCAGGAAGATGTACCTTAAGCTCTAGTGGTTCGTGGAAATTCTGACACGACTCCCAAGCAAGAAGTGTCTCCAAATTTTCGACGCAAAACCACCGCGGCCATCTCCAGACCATGAGTGGAATATCCTCCTCGTACTTCCTCCAAATGTAGGGAAAGCAAAAGCGATATCTCTATAGTGTCACCTCAGTACACACTCGAGTCCACTCAAGAAACATTACAGTTAAACAACAAGGTCGCCTGAACCAAAAGCAAAGGAAGAACTGATGCAGCTGTTAACTGAATCTTCAACTGCTGAAGACTCTGTACACGTGCCTCAGTTCAAAGAAAAGGAACCTCCTTTTTGGTCAATTCAGTCGACGGTGCAGCACTACTCTAGCAATCCTGCATGAGACGGCGGCAAAACCTGCTAAGCCCAACAATCTGCGGATCTCCGCCCTGCACACAAGTCTGGGCCTAAGCTGTACGGCCACGATCTCCCTCGGAACCATACGGAACCGTCTCCCGCGACTACAAGACCTAGGAGTCAACACAACAAGCCTGAAGAAACACTCCGAGAATTTAGCAACTGCTGGTGCTCTCCCAGCATCTGCATAACAAATCCTCAAGCGTTACTCCTGTCCCTCTAGACACATTAGTAGACCAGAGTGTCGTAAATAACACAACAAAAACTGGTCGAGGAACGGCCTGCAGAAATCTGGCTCATCATATCTACGAGTGCTGCTAGGGCGACAGTGAATCCAACGACTCACAAAACACACAAGGCCCGTAGCACGCACAAGGCAGTCTTCGGAACGCCGTCATCCCGAATCCGCAATGATGATGACCTGATCCCAACAACTTAGAGAAATGTCTCGCACTCTGGAGCTGATCGAAGAAATCGTCACAGCGAGATGAAGGATACCTACCCGCACCGCATGCCGGTTCAATTGACGATCCGTCGATACACAACCCTAAACTGCCGTCTTCCTCCTCGAAGAACAGAAATCGGAGCTCCCAAAAGCGAAACACTCAGACGCACAAAACCTCCCAAACCAAAACTCTGCAGCTGATCCTTAAGCTCCCTCAGCTTCGCCGGCTCATCTGGAACAACGTCGGAAAACTCTCGCACGAATAGAACCCGGTCCAACAATCCCACGGTGGTTCCGGTATCACGAATGAACGCCAAGAATCCACGCCATCTCCTCAGTAGCCGACTAGCTAAAAAGGCTGAATTCAAGCTGTGAGAGGCGGCACAACTATCCACCTGCACAACAAGAACTGGCTAGCCGGGGGAAACAAAACCTAACTTGCTTCCACACGGTAGTCTACAGACGCCTAACACGTAGCTGACCAGTCCGTGCCCAGGAGAACGTCAAATCCAACCTCTCTAGAAGGATCAAAAGGACGGACGAATCTTTACCTCCTATCCGATTGGCACGAAACTGAAATACGTGTCGCGCAACAAAAGGATCGCTGACAGAAATTAGCACAACTACGACTAATCTACTCAACCACAGTACAAGCAAGAAACAAATAAATACACCAAGAGAAAAATAAAACTCAAGGGTACCTGAAAACTCCACATTGGACGTCTGCGCGTCCAGATGAGTAGAAGCAAACTCCTGTGTCTGCCCTCTACTCGCAGCTAGATGAACTCCTCTGGTAGCCTGAGCCCTCTGAGCGAATCTTCCACGCCCACGGCCTCTCTGAAAGCGATCATGACGAGGTGCCAAGGTACAATCCCTGACGAAGTGCTGAAGGCTTCCGCATCGAAAACATCCACGTGCTGACTGCTGACCATCCTGGGGATAAGAGCTGAACGACTGTCCTCGTCCTAAGCCTCTGCTACTCCCGCGACGGCCACGAAATCTGTCTCGACGACCAAACCTCTGCCTCTGGGCTGGTATGCTGGTACGAGTCCTCCACTGTCCTGGAACTCTCTGAGCCTCTGAAATATGTGCCTCGTCAACTGGAGCTGCAACCACTGGTGCTATGTAGGTGACGGACTGCTGCATGCTGATCGTAAGGGACAGCTGAGTAACAGGGGTGACAACCTCCTGTCGTAGCTCCCGAACGACGTCAACTAAAGAACTCATCGTCTGGCGGAACTCCTGCATCTCTACCAAAAGTCTATCCATAGTATAGGTGGTAGGCTGATCCGTCTGCACCTGAGCAACTAGAGTGCCATCCTGGTTAGTACTCGTCTCACCCGAGCTAACTCTGACCTCGGCCCTCGCTGCATCGCTCTGAGTCCCCATAGTCATCGGCGGCAAGGCTATAAATAGATATAAGATGAGATTCGATAAGAATGAGGAAATCGGATCTCAAGGATATGAATCATCAAGGAAGGAATGTCAAGCAAATTGTACTTAGGTCACTTAATGCAAGGTACCGCGCTGTGGGTATGCTGCAGACATACACACACTACGTTACTCTGCTTAAGCTACCTACTCCATCATACTAAGGTCATCCTACACTCCGAAAGGTAAAACCTAACGCTCTGATACCAACTTTGTCACGACCCAAAATTGGCCCGTGACGGCCCTAATACTATGCAACGCCTAAAGACGCTACATAGTAAAAGAAAGCCAAACCCAGAAATCTAAACCATGAGAAATACGGAAAAGATAATATATGTTTTGAAAACAATTGAAATCGCAACCCAAATTCTTTAAAAGTCTTCCTTTCTTTCTTTAAAGTTTTAGCAACACCCCATTTTTATAAAGACTAGTCAATATGAGTACAACAGAAGAATAAGGACAGTAGAGAAAAGCTGTATATATAAAGACACCAAAATCCACCATAAAACACACTACGTCCTCACCAAGTCTCTATGTCAATAATACAACAGTAGATGGAGAGTACAATACAACGAAGGTACAAAATATAATACAGATAACCGTCTAACCCACCTATGCAAAATGGTACTGTGAGCTGATGCGGTATCTGTAGCAAAAGATGGAAGCTGGATAGGGGAATAGCCTGCCTCGACTACTCTGGGGAATAACCTGAAACACCTGTGGCACAACGGGGGTGAGTTGCCAACTCGTGAATAGTATAAAACATATGCAGGTAATCGCAGGAATGCACGTACAGCATGAATCTAAGATATGCGATTACAATAGTAATAATATGTCATGCAATGCTGGAATAAAGAGAGTACACTAGCAGGTACAATCAATAAGTGAAGCGACAGAAACATGACAATAGTGTGCAATAACTATGCAATAGAGATATGAGGAAGCAAATATGCAACTATCATAGGGGTACACTATAGGTACTACCAATATATGAATCTGTGCATAAGGTAGGTAAGGGTGAGGTATAGGGTGGAATATGTCATTTCCCACGGAAACCTGACGTCGTGGCAGGATCATAATCCATTAAGATACTCCAATCCCAAATCCTCAAACCGGGCCCCACATTGGGCACTCACATCAAATAAGTCTCACATCTCCTCAATGTACAATGTCGAGTATATCCCACATATCTAGCGTGTACAATATCAGTGTATCTCACATATATCACATGTACAACATCAAGTGGATCTCACATATCTCGTATGTACAATATCAGGTAATCTCCTATATCCGAATGTACAAGTCACCAATCACATAGGTATATCCAATGTCCAAATCCCAATGAATCACCTAGTATCCCAAGTCTAATCTCAATATGAATCTAACATCCTAAAGATATATATACATGTACAGAAATAAATATGATGGGGGCAATACACATATATTAGCGTCCCATTCCACTAATATTGGTGTAAGGGTATATATAACAACGGCTAAGTCCCCTGTTATATATACAAAAAGGGGTTTAAAGAAATATCATGAAACCGTGTGCCAAGCATCGACACAGAAATCCTCGTATATGGGGCTCCGTCAGTCCGGACAGCCCACGGGGTCCGTCTGCAGTGTCGGCCCTCGGCCTCGACAGTACAGGTCATCCCGCATCCAACTCTCTACTCTGGCCAGTAGCCTCCAGACAACTGCCAGGTCCAAACAATCACCGGTAGGTACTCGCCCGCCTCCAGGCTCAATCGGCAAACCCATCGATCTTCTTGCCGAGGGGAACCATACCGGGCCCCGCCATGTACTCTCATACGGCAACCACACCTCGTATGGAGTAGGTAATCAACACCGATAAAACTCATGGGGGACGCTCGAAATATCATATCAAGGAAACCGGGTTGTTACATGTATGCATAATTTCATGAACTCCCGCGGTTCCCAAATCCCGAAAACATCATATAAAATCCAGATAAACAATGCATAAACACAGGAATAATGTATGCGATATATCTGAATGCGAGCAGGTAAACACAAGTATATAGCTGAACCAGATGTATGCGAAATCATGATAAGGTACAGCTAAGTAACATCAGTAATGTGAATATGCGACAACCACTGAATATGCATCTAACATACAGGTGTAGCAAAGTATAGGTATCTACCTATAGGAACTGATGTCGTATACCCCCCTGGGTATAGTAACATATATAGGAAATCCCTCCCGGTATAGGTAAAATATGTAGGAGGTATACCTGTAGCTGTATCGCAAGTGAAAATATACCTATCACTAAAGGTATGATACACTATAGGTATACCGATAAACTAGATGTCAAGTGTGGTAAGCAAAGGTAGCTATAAGGGGTAGTGTGTGACATGGCAATTATTGACGGTGTGTGTGTAGCATGCAATCCGTGCTCGTGCAACATGAACCGTCAATAATGTGTGCAGTGTCCTACGGCTGCTAGTCACAGTATATAGCTATATCTAGGAAAAGCAGTAAACGCGCAATTCTACAATGACGTAGAATGTGCGACAGGAATTTGAATCCTAGCCCAGACGCATAACGCCATGCGGGCGATTCCCCTGTAGATGTTAAATCTACTCACCTAAACTCCACGCTGGGTGAATCCTATCACCTGCTCCCCTGTAGCCGTGTTCGTAGCTCCTGCCTGCAAACCTGTAAACATAACATGAAAATCACATATAAGCCAAGATATCTCGCGAAACGCGATATCGAAACGAAACGAGAAACTCGCGTCGCGAACTAAACGCGCGTGGCACGATACGCTGAATCGTGTGCGTACGCGTCTAAAAACCATCGCGACACGCCGCGATACGCTGGATCACAGAACTCACTCACGTATCGCGCGTATCGCGCAAACTCGACGAAACACAAAAGCGACATATAGTCCCAGATTTTCCTACAGGCAAGATATTGCAAAACTATACATGTCAAAGACCTAGAAAACACAGCAGGGATCCCTACACCCAAACCCCAACACCCTAGCTCCCTTCCTGGCCGCAAATTGCGGCCAGAATGCTAAAATTGGCGGCCTCAAATGGGGCTGGTGGGTTCGTCTTCTGGTGGTGTCATCTAGACCTAACAAGCATGCTCCAGTTTCCTCAATTTTACTCTGCAAGGTCCGGGTCTATAGCAGATCACAAATGTCACAAATATCACCTCAAAAGCCACAAATTGCACAAATCACAAACTATATGGTATTTTAGTGTAATCTGGGGATTTCTCAGTTGCAATGTCCCTATTAGAACTTAAGTAAACTAGGGTATCCAACACATCCAACAAATTACCACAATACCTCACAAATCACCAAAACTAGCACTAAACTAGCTAAACTAGCACTAAACTAGCTAATTAGCACACAAGCTGCACAATCAAACAATAGGGTTCGGAAATATACCCTATTGGACCCTAGAGATCAGGTGAAGAGGTGTATGGAGGAGGTGATGGCTACTGCAGTTGCTGGAGCTTGCCTCTGTTGCTGCTGCTCCTAGTGTTGCTGCTGCTGTCACTGCTGCTTGCTGCTGCTTCTATTCCTGCTGCTGCTGTTGATGGTAATGATGATGATAGTGATGCTGATGATGGTGAGGAAGATGCTCTTGATGTTGTTGCTGCTGCCACTGCCTGTGCTGCTGCTGCTGCTTCCTTCTTCTGCTTCTGCTGCTGCTTCTTCTCTCTCTCTGCAGTGTGTGTGTGTGAGTTTGAGAGTGAGTGAGTGTGTTGTGATGAAGCTGCTGCTGCTGGAAGTGTGTGTGGGTGTTTGTGAGAGAGTGAGAGAATGAGAGATAGAAAATGAGGTGGAGAAATGAGAGCACACTCCAAAGACCCCTTCTCACTCTCTCTTTCCTCATTAAATGAGGCATGGCAAAGGCCATGATGCCCCATGCTCTCTCTCTCTCTCTCTCTCTCTCTCTCTCTCTCCCCCTCTCTCTCAAAGTCAACCATGCACCAAACACCAATTCAAAATTAAAACCCATTTAAAACTATCATGACACATAAACAAGTAATAAAACTAGATTAGAGAAAAAGGTTGGTTAACCATGGTTGCTAATCATGGTTTAACCCCAAAAACAACCCTAGTTATCATGCACAAGTGTGTGTGTGCCTAACAAAATTCTAATAAAATACACATTAAATAAGATAAAATATTTAAAACTTAATTTGGTAAACTTTTTATTAAAAACCATATATTAAAATATAATTAGCTACAAAACACATTCTAAGGTGTTACAGTGTGCAAGTTGCTTAAGTCCATTTATGGACTAAAGCAGGCATCGCGGAGTTGGAACATCTGTTTTGATGAGACGGTCAAGTAATTTGGCTTTATCAAAAATCCAGATGAACCATGCATCTATAGTAGATTTGTAGCGAGAACTGTATTATTCCTCGTTTTATACGTGGATGACATTCTCTTAATAGGAAATGACATTCCTATGCTACAATCTGTCAAGGGGTTCTTGTCACACAGGTTCTCCATTAAAGACCTGGGTGATGCCTCATACATCCTGGGGATCCGGATCCATCGTGATAGATCCAAGAGGATATTAGGCCTTTCACAGTCCAGGTACATCGACACCATACTGAAAAGATTCAGTATTGAAGATTCCAAGCGCGGTAACCTACCGGCTTGTCACAGGATCACCATCTCCAAAGAGATGTCTCCCAAGACTGATTTGGAGAGGGATCGCATGTCTATTATACCCTACGCTTCTGCGGTAGGCTCTATAATGTATGCGATGTTGTGTACCAGACCGGATGTTGCTTCTGCACTGAGTGTGGTAAGCCGGTATCAGTCAAACCCTGGGGAGAAACACGGGATAGCGTTAAAGAACATTCTCAAGTACCTGAGAAGGACTAAGGAGATGTTCTTGGTGTATGGTGGAAAAGACCTCCAGATCGAGGCCTTTGCTGACTCCAGCTTCCAGAGTGACAAGGATGATTCCAAGTCCATGTCGGGTTTTGTCTTTACCCTCAATGGAGGGGCGGTGTGTTGGAAGAGTTCCAAACAGGAAACCGTTGCAGACTTGACGATGGAAGCGGAATACATCGCTGCATCTGATGCCGCAAAAGAAGCTGTCTGGATGAGGAAGTTCTTGAAAGAACTTCAGGTGGTTCCGTCCATTGTTGATCCAATACCTCTGTATTGCGACAACAACGGGGCTATAGCTTTAGCGAAGGAACCCAGGTCCCATCAGAGATCCAGACACATCTTGAGGCGGTATCACTTGATCAGGGAGATCGTGGATCGCTAGGAGATCGAGGTCCGGAGGGTTGCTTCAGAAGATAACACTGCAGATCCATTCACCAAGGCCTTGCCCCAGACTCAGTTCGAGCGGCTGATCGAGATGATAGGTCTTCGATACGCCAGTACATGGCCTTAGTGCAAGTGGGAGATTGTTAGTTTATATTCCCTAGAGGCCATTACAGTATCATACTAGTTTGTATATTACTTAATAGATGTAGGTGCACGGCGGCGCCCCGGCCGTCAATCCGACGGCCAAATGCGGAAGCGGTGATAAACTTTAATTTTACTTGAACTGGCAAACCGCCGCGCACTAATACCCGGATCGAACCACTAACTAGTCCTAGCTATCTACAAGAAAGGGAAGAGAGATATACCGACAGATCCGAGTCCTCCGGTCTTCTCGTCGTCGTCCCGATCTCCTGCGGAATGTCCCGTCTCCTCCTCGTCGCCGGAAGTGCACCACATCGCCTACTCCTTTTACGGGCTCCCACCTCAATGCCGAGGCAACTCGGGCATGAAGCTGGCTAGTCTACGTGCCCAAGATTTGCTGTAGAATATTGTGTAGAGCTTGTGTCTCATTTTGGGGTAGTGGAATTGCCTTTTGGTGGAGGGATGAACTATGGAGTTTGGAGATGGAACTTGTGGATATTTAGGAGCATGAAATGAACCAAATTTCATTCTCCAAAATTTTGGACAGCCCCACTAAAGCTTGGGCCGGCCACTACCATGAGGGGAAGGTGAGAATGAGAGTGTTTTCTCAAAAAGAGAGAGTGAGGAATGGCTATCATGTGAAAAGAAATGATAGCAAGGAAAGTCTAACACTCAAACCCCAATGATCATCCATCAACAACAATCATCACAACCAAATCCATACTCCACCAACCAATCAACAAAAACCATGATGACTTAAAAGTCAAGCCATGATGGAAAAGAAAGAGTCAAAGGATGGGCTCCATCATGAAACCATCATGATACAAATATAAGCAAAGAACCCCCTCCACAAACACTTATTTGCAACAATGAAAATAAGCCCTCCTCCACCAATCTTCGGCCAATGAACGATACAAAGGAAATTGGCCGAAACGGAAAGCAAACTGGCAACTCCAGAAAACTGGTCCCGTAATAAATTGCAGGAAAACCCCGATACTGTGCATACACACCCGCATCTGTATTTCGACCCAAATACAAATGCAATGAGACAAAATCTACACTGTACTATACTAGGATCCGGCTTAAACCAAAGCCGGCTAGTAATATCCGTTCGATCCTGATCCGTGCAATACCGCACGTATCTGATCGAACCCTGCCATATATCCATACGGCCTATAGTACAAACTGTCCTATCCTGATCCGTGCAATACCGCACGTATCTGATCGTACCTTGCCATATCTCCATACGGCCTCTACAACCTTTTGCCCGAAAGCTGAGTAACAGAATGTGGGGGACTCTAAAGAATCGTCAACACCTTGGTTGTGGATTTAACCACTAGCATGTCAGAGGTATAAGCCAATACGTAACGGGCTACCAGGTATTGACTAAAAGGGACGTCTGTGAGCGAACTCAGCCTGACAACCCTGCTGAGCCTGTCAGTGACAATATCCGTACAGTCCGGTCCGTTCGTCTATGAGTATCGCATGGCGGGCCTAGGGGGTTGGTAAAAGTCAGACCCCTAAAAGCGGTACAAGTCGTGTCGGTGTGTAGCCAGAACACCCTGAGATACTACTGGAAATACCTACCAGTAAATCTCCTGCCTTGGCCAAGGACTTCGTGCAATGGCTCTCCTAGACACAGCGCGACCTCACCCCCAATACCGGGAGAGACGAACCCCTGAAGATACGCTCACTGCCTCCATGTGGCTCGGGACTATACCCAACTAAAACCTGTTTGCACGACTCCTTTGAGCCGTGGTAGGGTAGTAATCAAAGTACAGTGGGAACTCACACGAGACAAATGACGATCCCCAGGTCGATGAACTAACCTGCACACATGTCACCAGGGAACTGCCATCTGACGTCTGGTATATGACCAACTAGCATGTTCCCGGCGAGTCCTGTCCGGTGTACTCATAACCCAATGAGCACCTGTATACATCTTAGGTGATCCAACTGACACCAGTGGCTTGTGAGACCGGCCACTGCCCCTTGTCGGGGTCTCGAATGTACACACTAGTCTACTCTGGAGTATCGATGCCCTGTCTCGAAACTCACACGACTAGGGACCATTTAAGGATATGCTTATAGACCCCAGCTCCCACTTATATGATCGCCCTCATACTGCTGGTGGTCAAGCAAGAATCCTAGGGGCTCTATCAACGTGTAATAGCAACTTGTCTGGTCACCTAAAGCAGTACACGATGATAAAGGTAAACCAGATAGCATACTATCATCTCGAGTAAGACTGTCCTACCGGGATAGGTCCTCCATCAATCATTGCAATCACGTACCTGTGACCTAATAATTGACTCTGAGGGCACTATCTCCAACAATCTCCCACTTGCACTCAAGGCTAATAATTGCGATGTCGCATACTCACAGCCCGTGTGATACCGAACACCCAACTCCTCTACTAGTCAGTCTCACAAAGCTCGTTTGCGAAACTATTGCGTTCGAGGAATAGCCTTAGTGAGTGGATCCGCTTTGTCGTTTCTTTCTATGTCTCTCTATATCTCAAGTTCGTGGAGAAACCCATCTCCCGAAATGAGCAATACCTGTCTTAGAATGTGTCTGGATGTCTGATGGGACATAGCTCATAAATAAACTCCAAATCCAAACTTCTTAGACTGTATCGTCAACCGAATTTAATCAGTATCCTGCGCCATGCCACCCTCAGTATTGCCTTGGACCACCTGGCCAAAATACTGCCCCTCATTAGAAGGAAAAACTATAACTCTGACAACCTCCTTGTCGTCCATGTCACCTTGGAAGCCTGGAATGATAACTGTCTCCTGCATGAGGCTATCGTTATCATATCCCTAGAACATCCACTTATGTTCTATAACTGCTTCCGACTATTTCTCCAGGATTGGATCAAATGTCAACTTATTGCATCTAGTGCAAGAACAACATCTGGTGTGGTACTTGACATCTCATGATTGACTCAATTGCCTGAGCAAGTGACCTGCCAATCATGCACGTCCCTCTCCCCTTTAGTCTGTAAGACACCTTTGGAGAGGGTGACTCCATCTTCTGCAGGTACACTACCGTGCATGGAGTCGTCCATTCTAAATACCCTTAGAATGCTGTCTAAGTACCCAGATTGGGAGACTACCCGAATCTAGATCTAAAACCATAGATCTAGTAACCAGTATGTCTGACATAAAATCCATTTCCTTTGTGGAGAAACCACTGTGTGACGACCAAAGTATAACCGATCGTAGTATAGGAGTTTCTTTTCCTACTCTGTGTATGTCATCCAAATACCATGACATCACACCCTACTACCTTCTCAACAGATCCATCCCCTATTCTGATGAAGTCAAACCCATGACTGTCACGTCAGAAATAGATGAACTATCTCCGCTACATCTGCTTTAGTCTATAAATAGACATAAGCTACATGTCCACCAATGCTTCCGCTGCTCCCACTGACTACGACAACCCTCTGGCAGAGTCATATTTACGTACACTTCTAAAACTAGTTTAGAACGACGCTATACTCATCCTCCCGCCGGGTCTCGCAGCCTGGAACAACAGCAATGGTAATTGTGGGTAAACAAGAACTTCCCTGTCACCGCCCTTGAGGCTACCGGAGTACCTCTCGGGTGCCTGAAATTACCCACCGTATCTGCGGAGTGGCCAATGGAATGTCAATCCAGATTGAATCTTTAGGTTCCTTATCAAATCTTCAGTAATCGTTTGTGGTTCTGGAACCACTTCCAGTTCTACCATACTCCCACTACTGTTTTCTGAAAAAATCCATTTTTAATAAAACCGTGGCGAGTCTAGAACAATATTGCTATTGTTCATTCAGATGGTAGAAAGTCAACCCTCGTCATAACCTGGGTCAACCCACAAACAGCCATTACAGAAACGTGCCTTGAGTTTTCCAGTGTCTGGTTTTAATCATAAGCCGGACAACTCCCCGTACCTTAACACCGTTAAGATACGAACTGTTCTATGTCCAATATAGAACCAGAGGCACTGATTTAACTGAACCAGATCCAAATCATGCAGCTGTCTCCAGTGCATGTCAACTAAATGGAAGGAGGCCGATCAGCGTTACTCAACTTAGGAATGCTTCCAATTATGAGTAACCTGAAAGAGAAGCAAGTTCTCTTATCATTACTATCAACTGAATACCATGCACAAGTGTCTACATCTTCGATTGCTTTGAAGAATCCCGATACTTGCTACACCTGGTTCTCTACTCTATTCAAATACCTATAACTTCTCAAAATTCGGACCCTGTGTTTCCGCGAAACACTTGTCTAAAAACTAGAGAAGTCATAAGTAAACCGAATATAGTACGAGGACCAACCCCTCTGTCCTAATGGACCCTGGACAACATACAATACTCTGTATAAGTCCTTTGAGTCTGATAACTCATTCACTGTGTGTCGTAGGTTGAAAACTGTACTTATGGTTAAGAAGAATTACACCGCTGTTTAATGCTCCTTACCTAACCATCCACTGATATAGGTAAATGTCACAGACATAATTTCAAAAAGGTATATCTCACTCTATAAAAATAGACGTACAGATATATCAATTTGAAATTGGTGCATAACAGCGGATATTCAAAACCAAATATTTGCCGACTGGCAAACATGCCAGGTGATTTCCTCAAATATCACCGATTACAACGAATCCCGATATAATGAGGATGATCACCCAATTCCCAATAACTTACTCCCACTCATCATCTGTAAAACCATACAGATGTGAGAATCATACCTGGTAAATACATACCCTGGAGCAAGTGTCTAACTGGGAAATCAGTTTTCCTTTAACAGTACACAGAGAAACTGAAACATTGAAATGTTTCGCTGGGGTATCCCGGTATTCCTAGTAATGCCACTTCCAGATTCACGACTGTAACCGTATATCTCTTTGCCACCTCTCCAAATCCCTTCATATGTCTTTAGTCATTACCTTCTGCACACCCTTTAGGCCAAATGGTTTTCTTCCTTCCCTACCGTTCGGCACCAGCCTATGATTTGGAAGAAGACTATCCAATAAGCATAATGGGTGTACTATCCCAATCCTAGGAACACTCGCCATGCGAGAGAAGGTGAAGATAAAAGACACCTGAATAAACCTTATTCCTATTTCTCCTGAACCAGAATCCATCCCCGAACTGGAACAAGTTCCTTTCGAGTTCGTATATAACCATACGATGGAGTATCCAATAAACTGTGGATCTTCGTAGTGATACGGAGCGTCCTGAAGAAATACAAAGGTGATTTAGGATTGGCGAAGGAATACTTGGTTTGGTCGTGAATATCTGTTGCAATTTACTTTGCCCTCTTACTAATCCCTTGCTTTGTCTGAACTTAATACCTTCTGTACACCATCGTTAGGCCAATTGGTTTTCTTCATTCCCTACCGGTCGGCACCGGCCTAAGGTTTGGAAGAAGACTATCCAATTTGCGTAATAGGTGTACTATCCCGTAAACCAAGGAGTACTCACAACTTGAGAGAAGGTAAAAGGAAAAGACAACTGAATAGTCCTATCCGTTTCCTCCAGAACCTGAAACCATCCTCGAATAAATTCTTTCGAGTTCGTATCTAACCATACGATGGTTTGGTCCAATGGAAGTGGACGTTCGTAGTAAAACGGGGTGTCCTGGAGAAAAGGGTAAAAGTAGGAGTGGCAATGAGGTCTGCAACTCTGACAATCCAAAAGCCAGTGTTTAAGAAGGTTCGGTCAACTTGGTCACTGAGTCATAGTCTTAGGGTCGGGTCAATGGTCGCTGCCAAAGAGAGAGAGAAAAGAAACACGCAGCGTGCACTCTAACCTAGATCAGAATGGTTACCAATTTATCTAATCTGGAAACCTCCCACTGTACCTCAAATTCTCCTCCAAACCTGAAAGAAGAATTAGTCGGGGTCACCCGAGGAGTAAACTAACTCATCAGTGGGAATCGGGATCCAACTATCATTGCATGATAACGTGACGGAATCCTCTCACGGTATCACACTCCAGAAGGTATGCGCATATCTGGCAAGTTTCAGTTCTTTTGAAACTCCCGATGTGATTTCTGCCCCATGCTCTTATGACCTTGACTTTGGCCAACATATCATAAGTCACATGTCAAGTTCTACCCGTCATTCTCCAGGTTAATTTGAATCCACCCGTACCTACCCTTGACTTTGGCCAAAATGGCAGTACGACTGTCCCAAACCAACGCATCTATCTATGCTGCATATGAATAACCAACAGCTACCAAACACTGTGCCTTGACTTTGGCCAACATACACAGCTTGAATACTATTGACTACCCATATGAAACGACGGAGGGCTACGAATGGTTTCTGGCGAAAACCTTTAACGTAAAGAACTTGATATCGTTGAAGGAACGGATAGCTTTTTGAAAATATAGTGACGAAAACCTTCGCTAAAGAGGTCACTCCCGGTGAAGGGATCTCGGCTCTTTCCCCGTGGAATGGGGTGTAGGATATTCCAACTGAATACCGCGATGCAAAGCAAAAGTAATCGGCTATAGTGAAGTTAATGCCCTGACGCAAACCTTTTGTCCAAGGGGTCACTCCCGGTGAAGGGATCTCGGCCCTTGCCTCGTCGACTGAGGAGCAGGATATTCCAACTGAATACCACGATGCAAAACAAAAGTGAACGTCCTTGCAATAACAGCTTTTTGAAAAGTGTTCCAACAACATCAGATTAGGTTTGTTTTTAAACTTGCATTGATCCGAATCAACGCAGTCCCATCAATTGATAACACCAAAAAGAACGAAAATATACTGATGTACGTATATGCCATCCGCATTCGCCACTGGGTCCCGTCATTACCCGTTAGGTTAGCTAACTAACGACAGAGCGGGGACTGGACTAGCGCGGATGCAAAACATATACAACATCTACTAATATATATACCAATATATTATATTCGCTCAAGGCGTGATAAAAAAAATGCAACATCACAGAGAATGAACAGCATCACAGAAACAATACAGATATCTGGGATCCCCGGGTTTCACAGAGCCACTACTGAAACCCGACGTTCCCCTGGTCGTGTGGATAGCCTGTGCAATGAAATCCTAGACCCCTACGGGCGCGGCAAGTTACCCGCCAAAACCTGAAGCGAGGCAGCCCCCTTCAGCAACGTGAATGGACCACCCAGCACTTCACGGAATCCGGTAACTTGGGCACCCCTCATGGGTCAACCTGTACCCCCTACGAGTGCGGCGAATAGCCCGCCAATTCCAGAGTGAAGCCCCCACCGTCTCAATGCCATGAGATGCGGGCTTGTTGCCCTCTAGAACCCGGCTATCCGTGCACCCCTCCGTGGGGTAATCCTAGTACAGAAAGTAAAATATACATACAACGGGTACATCGACCGCAACCAGGTCGTGCCCCAAAATAATAATACAAACAGGCAGTGACGGCAGTCCACATATCGGACGCTCGCCCCGCAATATGAAATGTACATAATACAACCACAACTGTACTAGCATTGCATCCAGGCTATCCCTCACGACCGATCCGCAACATCACAGCAAAAACAGAACATCAACGTGAAAGTCACGTTCGCAAATCCGTCTAACCGGGCTATAGCAGTTAGACCGGATTTACCGATCAAGTGACATTCACGGTCGCAGATATAATGTAAATACTGTGAAATAATGTGTTTAAAATATCCGATCGATCAAAATTTAACAAGTGGGCCCCCAAGCATTACTGTAGCAGATCATGAAATTCTGGGCCCAATATTAATATTCCAAAACCCCAATTTTAACCCCAGAAAGATACTGCAGAAATTTGGTGCAGGGATCCCCACAGTGTGCGGCGGAACCGCGGCCCAAAGGGGGTTTTGGCCGCGGTTCCGCGCCTCCACTGTGGATTCACCCTGTCGAATTTCTACAGTAGCCTAGCAGTCTCCAGTACATTAATTTTATACAACTTGAAAAATTTTTGGAGACCAAAAAAAATCAACAAAAAACTGTCGTGAAGGAAATACGGGTTTTGGAACATTTGATCGATCGGAACTGAAAAACACATTAAGGCAAGCTAGACTAAGTTAATGGCCTGGCTCTGATACCACTGTAGGTGCACGGCGGCGCCCCGGCCGTCAATCCGACGGCCAAATGCGGAAGCGGTGGTAAACTTTAATTTTACTTGAACTGGCAAACCGCCGCGCACTAATACCCGGATCGAACCACTAACTAGTCCTAGCTATCTACTAGAAAGGGAAGAGAGATATACCGACAGATCCGAGTCCTCCGGTCTTCTCGTCGTCATCCCGATCTCCTGCGGTATGTCCCGTCTCCTCCTCGTCGCCGGAAGTGCACCACATCGCCTACTTCTTTTACGGGCTCCCACCTCAATGCCGAGGCAACTCGGGCACAAAGCTGGCTAGTCGACGTGCCCAAGATTTGCTGTAGAATATTGTGTAGAGCTTGTGTCTCATTTTGGGGTAGTGGAATTGCCTTTTGGTGGAGGGATGAACTATGGAGTTTGGAGATGGAACTTGTGGATATTTGGGAGCACGAAATGAACCAAATTTCATTCTCCAAATTTTGGACAGCCCCACTAAAGCTTGGGCCGGCCACTACCATGAGGAGAAGGTGAGAATGAGAGTGTGTTCTCAAAAAGAGAGAGTGAGGAATGGCTATCATGTGAAAAGAAATGATAGCAAGGAAAGTCAAACACTCAAACACCAATGATCATCCATCAACAACAATCATCACAACCAAATCCATACTCCACCAACCAATCAACAAAAACCATGATGACTTAAAAGTCAAGCCATGATGGAAAAGAAAGAGTCAAAGGATGGGCTCCATCATGAAACCATCATGATACAAATATAAGCAAAGAACCCCCTCCACAAACACTTATTTGCAACAATGCAAATAAGCCCTCCTCCACCAATCTTCGGCCAATGAACGATACAAAGGAAATTGGCCAAAACGGAAAGCAAACTGGCAACTCCAGAAAACTGGTCCCGTAATAAATTACAGGAAAACCCCGATACTGTGCATACACACCCGCATCTGTATTTCGACCGAAATACAAATGCAATGAGTCAAAATCTACACTGTACTATACTAGGATCCGGCTTAAACCAAAACCGGCTAGTAATATCCGTTCGATCCTGATCCGTGCAATACCGCACGTATCTGATCGAACCCTGCCATATATCCATACGGCCTATAGTACAAACTGTCCTCTCCTGATCCGTGCAATACCGCACGTATCTGATCGGACCTTGCCATATCTCCATACGGCCTCTACAACCTTTCGCCCGAAAGCTGAGTAACAGAATGTGGGAGACTCTAAAGACTCGTCAACACCTTGGTTGTGGATTTAACCACTAGCACGTCAGAGGTATAAGCCAATACGTAACGGGCTACCAGGTATTGACTAAAAAGGGACGTCTGTGAGCGAACTCAGCCTGACAACCCTGCTGAGCCTGTCAGTGACAATATCCGTATAGTCCGGTCCGTTCGTCTATGAGTATCGCATGGCGGGCCTAAGGGGTTGGTAAAAGTCAGACCCCCAAAAGCGGTACAAGTCGTGTCGGAGTGTAGCCCAGAACACCCTGAGATACTACTGGAAATACCTACCAGTAAATCTCCTGCCTTGGCCAAAGACTTCGTGTAATGGCTCTCCTAGACACAGCGCGACCTCACCCCCAATACCGGGAGAGACGAACCCCTGAAATACGCTCACGGCCTCCATGTGGCTCGGGACTGTACCCAACTAAAACCTGTTTGCACGACTCCTTTGATCCGTGGTATGGTAGAAATCAAAGTACAGTGGGAACTCACACAAGACAAATAACGATTCCCAGGTCGATGAACTAACCTGCACACATGTCACCAGGGAACTGCCATCTGACGTCTGGTATATGACCAACTAGCATGTTCCCGGCGAGTCCTGTCCGGTGTACTCATAACCAAATGAGCACCTGTATACATCTTAGGTGATCCAACTGACACCAGTGGCTTGTGAGACCGGCCACCGCCCCTCGTCGGGGTCTCGAATGTACACACTAGTCTACTCTGGAGTATCGATGCCCTGTCTCGAAACTCACACGACTAGGGACCATTTAAGGATATGCTTATAGACCCCAGCTCCCACTTATATGATCGCCCTCATACTGCTGGTGGTCAAGCAAGAATCCTAGGGGCTCTATCAACGTGTAATAGCAACTTGTCAGGTCACCTAAAGCAGTACACGATGATAAAGGTAAACCAGATAGCATACTATCATCTCGAGTAAGACTGTCCTACCGGGATAGGTCCTCCATCAATCATTGCAATCACGTACCTGTGACCTAATAATTGACTCTGAGGGCACTATCTCTAACAATGGAAGCTTAGGATATTCACAGTTGTATATACAATCTTGCTCAAAATAGTAGTATGCTACTTGGTTTGTTTCTACTTCAATGTGTACGTGTGTTTATTTTAGTATATCACCTATACACATTAGTGGAGCCCTTTGGATCTTTGCTTGATTACCAGCATTGTGATGGCAGTCACACTAGTGGGGGCTGGGTAATCTATAAGCACATCCTTATACAGGTCCCTAGTCGCAGGACTATCGAGACAGGGCATCGATACTCCGGAGTAGACTAGCGTATGAGCTTCTCATCCCAGTGTGGGAGATGATCTGTCCCACAGCCATCAGTACGTCGTACTGGAGATAGTATACGGGTGCTCGTTAGGTTACGAGTACACTGGACATGACTCATCGGGAACTGACCGGTTGGTATTATACCTATCGTCAGTTATCAGCTCCCAGGTGACATGAGTACAGCTTAGTCCGCTGACTTGACACTGTCACTTCGCCTCGAGTGTGTTCCCACTATACTTTGATTACTACCCTACCACGGCTCATAGGAGGCGTGCAAACAGGTAGCAGTTAGGTACAGTCCCGAAGCACTTAGAGGCAGTGACGGTTAGACAGGATTCGTCTCTCCCGGTATTGGGGGTTGACATCGCGCTGTGTCTAGGAGAGCCATTACACGAGTAGTCCCTGGCCAGGGCAATCGAGATATACTGGTAGGCTTCCAGTGTTATCTCAGGGTGTTTTGGGCTCCACTCCGACACAACTTGTACCGCTATTAGGGGACTGACGTTTACCGCCCCCCATGGCCCGCCATGCGATGTATCAGACGAACAGACCGGACTGTATGGAGACTGTCACATTCAGGCTCAGTAGGAGTTCAGATGGGTTTCACCTCGTCAGACTTCTTGTCGGCTTCTACCTGGGGACCGTTACGCACAGCTAGTGCAGCTTGCGGTCTGTGGTTAAACCCACTGCCAGCGTAGTGTCGAGTCTTTAGAGTCCCACACAGAAAGCTATTCTCCTTTAGGCAAAAGAGTAGAGGTCGCATGGTTTTGCGACAGGTCGCATGGTTTTGCGACAGGGTTCAGTCACATTCGTGCACTTCTGCACGTACAGTGTCCGGATAGTTAACACTAGCGGGCTTTGGTTTAAGCCAGATCCTAGTGTACGTTTTGGGATTGATTTAATCCAGTATGTATTCGTGTTCCTCGGAACGCGGATGCGGGTGTGTATCCACAGTTGACAGAGAGACAAAGGCAGAGGATTCTCATTAGGGTTGTTGACTGTTGACTGTTGACCATTGACTTTTTGCTCAACCCTAATGAGAATATGATTTGTAATTAACAATAATATTAATTAAGTATTATAGTGACATGGTTGTTGAGGGGTTGACTTTGTTGACATGTTGACTTTGTTGACCGGTTGACTAGGTTGGACTAGTTGACCATCATGATGACAATGACTATCATTTCATGGCAAAGACTTTTGCTTGCTTGTTCGCTTGTGCAAAATGAGTGCATGAAATGATATGGCTATTGTAGGTTAAACCATCACTAATACTTGATTGCTATTTTTGGTTATGATGGCTTTGGATTATGAGAGCCAAGAGAGAAAAGTCTTTCTCATTCTTTCATTTCCTTTCTCTCTCTTGTGTTCTTGAGCTTTCATCTTCTTCCTCTTGCACTCCCTCTCTTTAGTCTATGGTTCACTTGTCTCATGTTTTGAGAACCAAGAACCATAGAGGAAAATCCCAACACACTCTCCTTTACTCACTCTAGTTCACAAGGTTTAGCAAACCGAGTGAACTAGTTTCTTCAAAGCTCGAAGAAGAAGCCAAAGGTAGAAGCTTTCAGGTGGATCGATCTTCGGCGCAAGGAGACGACGGGGTGAAGCCGATCCGGACAACCATCGAGGTTTGAAGACGAAGGAGTTCAAGAAAGAAAGGTATAACCCCCTAACCGAGTAGTTAACAACTCCTAGTTAGGTTGTTAGTTAGATGTTTAACAAAGATCCGGTTTTGAGTCCATGTTACCGCCTCTAGAAAATTGTTTTTCATCAAATTCCGCATGCCCGAAAGTACCGGGAGAGGTAACATGGACTTACAGAATAATCAAAAAAGTCGTACGACCTTCCTAACCAATCCACATATCCATGCGACAGAAAGCATTACAGAGCTACCGCACACTACGCCTCGGTGAATAACAACGACAAACGTAGCGCGAATACTAAGCAATACTAATCTGAAATGACGGAGGGCTACGAATGGTTTTTGGCGAAAAACCTTTTACCGTAATGAACTTGATATCGTTGAAGGAACTGCATAGATTTTTATAAAAATATAGTGACGAAAACCTTTGCTAAAGAGGTCACTCCCGGTGAAGGGATCTTGGCTCTTTCCCCATAGTATGAGGTGCAGGATATTCCAACTGAATACCACGATGCAAATCAAAAAGTAATCGGCTATAGTGAAGTTATTACCCTGATGCAAACTTCTGTCCAAGGGGTCACTCCCGGTGAAGGGATCTCGGCCCTTGCCTCGTCGACTGAGGTGCTGGATATTCATAACCTAATACCACTGTGCAAAACAAAAGCGAACGTCTTTGCAATAAAAGCTTTTTGAAAAATTGTTCCAACAACATCAGAATAGGTTTGTTTAGCTTGCATTGATCCGAATCAACGCAGTCCCATCAATTGATCACACCAATAAAGAACGAAAATAATGATGTACGTATATGCCATCCGCATTCGCCATTAGGTCCCGTCATCACCCGTTAGGTTACTTAACTAACGACATAGCGGGGACTGGACTAGCGCGGATGCAAAACATATAAAACATCTACTTGTATATATATATCAATATATAATATTCGCTCAAGGCGTGATAAAATGCAACATCACAGAAATGTAATAAGCATCATAGAACAATACGGATATCTGGGATCCCCGGGTTTCATAGAGCCGCTACTGAAACCCGACGTTCCCCTGGTCGTGTAGATAGCCTGTGCAATGAAATCCTAGACCCCTACGGGCGTGGCAAGTTACCCGTCAAAACCTGAAGAGAGGCAGCCCCCTTCAGCAACATGAATGGACCACCCAGCACTTCACGGAATCCGGTTACTATGGCACCCCTCCTGGGTCAACATGTACCCCCTACGAGTGCGGCAAATAGCCCGCCAATTCTAGAGTGAAGCCCCCTCCGTCTCAATGATATGAGATGCGGGCCCGTTGCCCTCTAGAACCCGGCTATCCGTGCACCCCTCCGCTGGGTAATCCTAGTACAGAAAGTAAAAATATACAACGGGTACATCGACCTCACCCCGGTCGTGCCCTAAAAGAATAATATACAAACAGACAGTGACGACAGTCCACATGTCGGACACTCGCCCCACAATATCAAATGTACATATAAAACGAACTGTACTACCATTGCATCCAGGCTATCCCCCACGACCAATCCGCAACATCACAGCACAACACAGAACATCAACGTGAATGTCACGTTCGTAAATCCGTCTAATAGGGCTATAGCAGATAGACTGGATTTACCGATCGAATGACATTCACGGTCGCAAATATAATGTAAATACTGTGAACTAACATGTTTAATCTTTTTGATCGATCAAATTTACCCAAGTTGGCCCCAAGCACAACTGTAGCACTCAGAGAAAATCTGGGCCCAAAAAGAATATTCCAAAAACCCCAATTTCAACTCAGAAGCCCAGTGTTAAAATTTGGTGCGTTGACAAGTGAAAGTGGCGGCGGAACCGCGGCCAATGCGAGGGTTTGGCCGCGGTTCCGCGGTGGAATGGTGACGTTACGCGACCAAATTTTCACAGAATGCTTAGAATTCCATGCACGTGTTTCTGCAATGTACTGAAAAAATTTTGGAGCCCAAAAAAAATTCAACAGAAACCTGATGCAATGAAAATGCGGTTTTCGGAAAATCCGTTCGATCGAACTTGTAAACACGTTAGAGCAAGCTAGACTAGGTTAATGGCATGGCTCTGATACCATGTAGGACTACGGTAGCGCTCCGGCCGTCTATCTGAGGCCAAATGCGGAAACGAAATTTTTTCTTAACTTTAAACCGGCACTACCGCATCCTAAAACCCCGGATCGTAACCATTAACCTACAACTAGCGATCAAGAGAAAGGGTAGTGAGCTATACCAAGAGATCCGTGTCCTTCGGTCTTCGCCTCCACTCTGATCTCCTCGCGGAATCTCCGATCGTCGCCTCCTCATCGAAACGGGCACCACATCGCCGGGTTCTTTTACGGGCTCCCACCTCTAGACCGAGGAAACTCGGTCACGAAGTTGGCGAGCCGACATGCCTAAGAAATGCTGTAGGCTAGTGTAGAATCACTTTGTCTCAATAGGGTGAAGTTGCCTTTGATGGAGGAATGAATCAATGAACTTTGGAGGGGTGTTAGGAATTTAGAAAGCAAGCAAATATGAGATGAATCAATTTCCCTCACCAAAATGAAAAACCTCTCTCTTCTATCTCCTCAAAGTGGCCGGCCCCTCTTTGAACAAAATGGTGGAGGGAATGATCAAAACATGAAGGGAGGTGAGAGTAGGAAAAGCAAAAGGGTGACCACATCCAAAAGTGATGATAAAAATATCAAATCAAATTATAATCCATTCTAATCTCATTAATGCAAGACCATCATGAAAAAGCAAAGATGCTTAACTTATCATAATGCCACAAATACAGATAACCCCCCTCCACAATGGCTAATTTGCACAATTGCAAATTAACCCCTCCATCGGAAAAATCCGGCCGTGAAGGAACAAAGGAATACTGGCCGGAACGGAATGCAAACTGGCAACTTCAGAAAACTGATCCCGTAATAAATTACAGGAAAACCCCGTGACTGCATATACAAGCCCGCATTTGTATTCCGACTGAATATAAATGCAAAGAGACAAAATCTACACTGTACTATACTAGGATCCGGCTTAAACTAAAGCCCGCTAGTATTATCCGTCCGATCACGATCCGTGCAATACCGCACGTATCTGATCGAACCCTGCCATATCTCCATACGGCCTCTACAGCGTTTCGCCCGAAACTTGAGAAACTGGTCTATGGGGGACTGTAAAGACTCGTCAATACTTTGGTACTGGATTTAACCACTAGCACGTCAGAGATATTAGCCAATATGTAACGGGCTACCAGGTATTGACTAAAAGGGACGTCGATGAGCGAACTCATCCTAACTCCCTACTGAGCCTGTCAGTGACAATATCCGTACAGTCCGGTCCGTTCATCTATGAGTATCGCATGGCGGGCCTAGGGGGTTGGTAAAATTCAAACCCCCATAAGAGGTACAAGTCGTGTCGGAGTATAGCCCAGAACACCGTGAGATACTACTGGATTACCTACCAGTAAATCTCCTTCCTCGGCCGAGGGCTTTGTGTAATAGCTCTCCTAGACACAGCGCGACCTCACCCCCAATACCGGGAGAGACGAAACCCCTGCCGATCCGCTCACTGCCTCCATGTGGCTCGGGACTGTACCCAACTAAAACCAGTTTGCGCGACTCCTTTGAGCCGTGGTAGGGCAGTAATCAAAGCACAGTGGGAACTCACACGAGACAAATGACGATCTCAGGTTAATGAACTAACCTGTACATATGTCACCAGGGAACTGCTATCTGACGTCTGGTATAATCCCAACTAGCATGTTCCCGACGAGTCCTATCCGGTGTACTCATAACCCAATGAGCACCTGTATACATCTTAGGTGAACAAACAGACACCAGTGGCTTATGAGACCGGCCACCGCCGCTCGTCGGGGTCTCGACTGTATACACTAATCTATTAATGGAGTATCGATGCCCAGTCTCGAAACTCCCACGACTAGGGACCACTTTAAGGATGTGCTTATAGACCCCAGCTCCCACGTATATGATCGCCATCATACTGCTGGCCGTCAAGCAAGAATCCTAAGGGCTCTATCTCTTAGGTCCACGTTACCTCTCCCGGTACTTTCGGGGTTACGGAAACGGTAAAACAAAAAATTTTTTGGACTTGGTAACATGGACCGTAAAAGCCGGATCTTAACTAAACAACACACTAGCATCCTAACTAGAGATTTATCTACTCGGTTAGGGGTTATACCTCAACTTGAACTCCTTCTCTTATTGTTGTTCTTCTCTTTGCTTGCTACGATGGTTGATCCGGACTTTGGTCACCTCCGCGGCCTCCTTGAGTCGAAGACGATCCATCCGAGAGATGTACACCGAGCTCTACCTCGAGCCGAGGTAACTAGGGCAAAGAGATTGCTAATCTAGAAGCCCTAGGTTGTGTTGAAGTGATAAAGGGATGGTTTTGTCTTTGTGGGATCTTTATCTCTCAACACATGAGATCAAAAGATGAATCAAGAGGAGGAAGAAGAAGGAGGACCTAGCAACCATGGTTCATTTCTTTTTCTTCTCACTTGAAAAGGCAAGAGAGAGAATGAGAAAGAAATTGTGATCTAAAGAAATTAACCATGGTTGCAATAATGCACTAAAACATCATTACCAATCCTATCAAGATAAAGTTTGATGGCACCATTGAAATGACCAATATCATAAGCAAAATAGAAAAAGAAAAAGAAAAGAAGAGTGTAGATCTCTCTTGAAAGTCAATGGTCAACACGGTCAACCGGTCAACAAAGTCAAGAGGGGTCAACGGGGTCAAATGGTCAATGCAATTAGCCATCATAAAATTATCACTAAAAGGATTAGTAAATGATGTCCGCTGCTCATAATGGTTTTGACCAAACGAACTGTCAAAACCCTAATGAGTCCGCCTCAAAATGGTTTTGACCGAATCAACTGTCAAAACCCTAATGAGCCTACCACATAACTATTTTGGCCGAACCAACTGCCAAAACCCTGATGAGGTACCTCCTCCTTCATCGCTCCGGAAAACTATGCATACACTCCTGCATCCGCATTCCGTAGAATGTGGATGCACAGAAGACAAATCCATCCGTGCAATACTAGGATCCGGCTTAAACCAAAGTCCACTAGTACTGCCTGCCCGAACACCACACGCACACAAGTGTACGTGAGTGATCGCAGCCCTGCCGTAAAACCATACGGCCTCTACATGTTTCGCTCAGTGCAGGGAAACCCTCTGTGTGGGACTCTAAAGACTCGACACTACGCTGGCAGTGGGTTCAACCACAGACCGCAAGCGGCACTAGCTGTACGTAACGGTCCCCAGGTAGGTGTCGATAAGAAGGCCGATGAGGAAAACCCATCCGAACTCCTACTGAGCCTGTATTTGACAATCTTCGTACAGTCCGGTCTGTTCATCTGATACATCGCATGGCGGGCCTAGGGGGGCGGTAAACGTCAGTCCCATAATAGCGGTACAAGTCGTGTCGGAGTGAAGCCCAGTACACCCTGAGATAACACTGGAAACCTACCAGTATATCTCGCTTGCCCTGGCCAGGGACTACTCGTGTAATGGCTCTCCTAGACACAGCACGATGTCAACTCCCAATACCGGGAGAGACGAATCCTGTCTAACCGTCGCTGCCTCCAAGTGCTTCGGGACTGCACCCAACTACTACCTGTTTGCAAGACTCAGTAGAATCGTGGTAGGGCAGTAATCAAAGAACAGTGGGAACACACTTGAGGCGAAGTGACAGTGTCAAGTCAGCGGACTAAGCTGTACTCATGTCACCTGGGAACTGATTGTCACGACCCGCAGGGTACGGAACGTGACTGGCACTTAAGTTTACGAAACGTCTCAAGACGTCCGTAAAATAAGTAAGCCAAAGCCCAGAAACCAAAACCAAATAACCAAAAGAGTGAAGAAAACCCAATCAATTGAAAGCGAGTTTATCAAATAAGTCATATAAAACCCTTTTTAAAAACAATACCAATTTTTCCGAAAATTTCGGCAGAGTCTCCTTTGTAAATACTGGCCCCCAAAATGGGTACAACAAGAATATATATGAATCCAACAAATATGGCATCCCCAAGCGGGAGCTAGCTCTTCGCCACAAGGCGGTCACAAATCCCACGTAATATAAAACAACAACATGCAAAAATAATCATAAAGAGCATAAGAAAAACATCATGTCGGCTCAAGTGAGTTCGACCCCAAAATACAGCATAAAAGTCCACAAATCTCACAGTCTCATCTCTAGGTCAAAATACAACAATACTGGTAGAAACAGTAGATGGAGTGCACTAGATACAAAGAATATACAAGGTGGTACAAAAATAATGATATAACCCACCTAAGAGCAAAACCTCGAGTCCAGGCAAAAGAAACAAGAGCGCCCGCCGCTACTGCACTTACGGAGCGGACCTGAAAAAGGCTATGGCACAACGGGGGTGAGTTGCCAACTCGTGAGTAATAAATAACATCTACACAGGTTATCGTATGCATGCACACAAGCATCCTAGCATCTAAATATAGGTAAGGCAGGTCATAATGGCAAGTATGTACGCAATATGAATATGCTAGCAGGTATGAATGCAATGCGAATCAACTCGTGATCTGAATGTGTAAGTATAAGAAGTCATGTTTTTCCCTTTAAGAATCTCTTTTGAAATACCAGCACAATACCAACAAAATCAACAAGAACCTGTGTCCAGCAACGACACCTCAAAATTATCACAAATCTCATATATCCATGTCATAGTATCTCTGGCCTCAGCCATCCGGCTGACCCAGCTAAATATCAAAATCTCATCATCTCGCGGCCACGGTCGGTATCCTCTGGATATCCGCCGTGCCAAACAGTCACCGGTAGGTAATCCGTCCCCTGCCAGGCTCAACGTCAACACCACATTCATCTTGCCCCGGGGTACCATACCGGGCCCACCATGTACCCGTGACGATTCCTCCACTCCTCGACACGGATCTCCAAAACCACAGCAAACTCATGGTGGACGACACTTACATCACTAGAAAACCGCAATTTACATATTTTAAAAATATAATAAGTTTAGAAATTTTACGGCTTTCCCCCGAAATCCAGAAATCTCATAAAATCTAAAGAAATCCTCATAAGTGCATATGTCAATGATAATGAATGCATATGGTATCAATAATCAAGTTGCTATGTGTGATTAATAGATTAGGCATGAACAAATAATATGATGAAGCACATGCACATGAATAGCAATCCTACGATTTCATTTTAAGGAATTAAAGGCAATAACACAAGTTTAAGTATCATTTATAGTCAAAGGTTTCAATTTAAAGGTTATCTAGTGTGGTGGCATGGCAATTACCAGGGCGTGGGTGTAAGCATGAATAGTGCTCGTGCTGCATATAAAAACCCTGGCAATGGTGCGGTGTCCTATAAAATGGTTTCGCATATGAATGTCAATATAAGGCATGAATGTAGCAAATAATCATACAAGTATTACACCCCTAATTACTAACATTGCTAAGAATCTTTTAAGTTAATAAAACTATCGGGCGACTTGCGCCATCGAACGATAGTCCCCCGTAGATGTTACATCTACTCACCGGAATCCCTAGCTAGTCACGTCCGATCACCGCTTCCCCTTTCGAGCCACGTCTGACGTCTCCGCGACCGTACCTAGATTTTACATCAATACCAAACATAAGGTTACATATCAAGAACGACGCAAAACCCAAACGAAAATACTAAGGTTCACAAGCTAGGTACAACGTGCACAAGGTGCGCGGAACACACGCGAAAATCGCAAAAACTGCAAAAATCGACGATTTGGTCGCCCGGCAAAACTAAAACCCGAACACCCAAAAATTCGCACTCACACATCCTAAATGTCATAGGATAAGCCAACAAAATACTCTAGATATCGCAATTAAATCGCCACAATAATATAATAAAAACCTAGTAAGCTAGAAGTTTGCAAAATTGGTGCAAACATCGACAATTAGCGAGAAAATTAACACAATCCAACAGAACAATCCAAACTAAGCCACTAGATAGCCACTACACTAATTTTAAACCATTAACTATGCTTCAAAACATAATTTCCACAACCAACCCTTCTCTTGATCTTGGTAATTAGCAATTACAATCAAAAATTCACACTAAATTAACTTAGATTAGCAAAATTTGAAGCCACTTAAGCAAAGTAACCTCAAGGATTGGTTTAGTAAACAACTAGATAGCTAATTACCTTTAATTAACTAAATAATGGTTTCTAAAAACCCTAGTTTAACTCTAACCATAACCCTTTAAAAACTAGATTAGAATTAACACTAAAATTAACACTGAGCAACTAGATTAAAGTATTCTAACCATAACAAATTAAAAGAGTAGAAATTATACCTCAAACCTATGGATCTAGAAAGAAGAAATTTGCCTCAATGATGGCCTCCTAGCACCATGATTCCAAGCAAGAGAGGTGAAGGAAAAAGGGATGAAGAATGGGGTTTTAATTTGTGAGTTTTAGCTTGAATTTTTGAAGCAACTTATTGAATTTTTTGAAGAAAAATGAAAAGATCAAGGAGATGAAGGGGGATGGTAGAATTTTTGCCAGAACAAGGGAAGGGGATGGTGTGGGGTGTTTGGGAAAAGTCTTGGTCAACTCCTACCAACCCACAAAAGACCATACCTAATTAACAATTCAAAAACCTTTAAAAATACCCTCATTTCCACACAAGAATAAAGTCAAAGAGCATGGCATTTTTTTTCTGGACCTGATGATGGTGGGGCTGGCCTAGGGCTGAGGGAAGAGAGAGAGGGGTTTTACAAAAGAAATTTTATGCAAAAAGACCCCCTACAAGTCAAAAATTGCAAGTTTAAGCTTAAATTCAATAAATTTCATTTCCTATAATAAAAATTAGTTAAAAATCAAAATAAAATACTAAAAATTTATGTTACAACTAGATTTTAATTAACATAATTTTAAAGATTAAAATTAGCCCAGAAAAATTTGTATTTATCGCTAATTTAATGTATTTTCTTACCGGCTTAAAATAATATTAAAAAATTGAAAAATAGGGAAATTTTTTTTAAATGACCAAAATTTCATAAGTAACTCATTAGCTACTAAAAACAAGCAATTACCTATCCATTTTAGGTATAATTAGTCCTAAACTGCAAAATAACGAGAAAGACGGTTTTCAGAAAAATACCGAATTTTCACCGATTTTCAGGAAAACACCAAAACGACTTTTCAAGGCGTTACAATCTTCCCCCTTAAAGAAATTCGGTCCCCGAATTTAAAAAAATATAGCTACGCGTACCTTCAAAGAGATTGGGATATATCTTCCTCATCTCGCCCTCGGTCTCCCAGGTAACCTCCTCGCTGCTCGGGCTACGCCAAAGGACCTTGACGGTTGGTATAATCTTCGATCTCAACTTCTTCACCTGCCGATCCAGGATGGCCACCGGCTGCTCTGCAAATGAAAGGTCGCGCTCTAGTTGGACTGTCGGGTGCTGAATCGCATGCGAAGGGTCGTGAAGATACTTGCGGAGCATCGAAACATGGAAGACGGGGTGAACATCGGGAAAGCTGGGTGGAAGGGCCAAACGATATGCAACTGCGCCGACACGCTCGAGGATCTCGAAGGGACTTACGAATCTAGGGCTAAGCTTTCCCTTTTGCCCAAAACGCATCACGCCCTTCATCGGAGAGACTTTCAGAAAAACATGGTCGCCAACTGCGAACTCTAATCTGCGACGGTGCCTGTCTGCATACGATTTCTGCCTGCTCTGAGCCGCTCTCATCCGGTCTCGGATCAACTGTATCTTCGCTGTCGTCTCCTCAACAAGCTGCGGCCCCAAAATACTGCTCTCGCTGAGCTCTGTCCAACAGACGGGCGATCTGCATCTCCTCCCATACAATGCCTCGAAAGGTGCCATCTGAATAGTATCCTGGAAGCTGTTGTTATAGGAGAACTCCACTAGAGGTAAATGACGATCCCAGCTACCGCCGAAGTCTAAAACGCACGCTCTGAGCATGTCCTCGAGAGTCTGAATGGTCCGCTCTGACTGTCCGTCGGTCTGCGGATGAAACGCTGTGCTGAAGCTCAAACGAGTGCCCAAAGCATCCTGAAGTCTCTGCCATAGTCGGCTGGTAAACTGAGTGCCTCGATCTGACACGATACAAGTCGGTACGCCATGTAGTCGCACGATCTCATCAATGTAGAGCTGAGCATACTGAGCGAAACTGAAAGTGGTCTTCACTGGTAGGAAGTGAGCCGCTTTCGTCAATCTATCCACGATCACCCAGATGGAGTCATACCCTCGACTGGTCCTGGGTAGACCCACAACGAAATCCATCGAAATCTGTTCCCATTTCCACTCCGGAATGGGTAACGGCTGTAGCTCTCCTGCGGGCCTCTGGTGCTCGGCCTTGACTTGCTGACAAGTCAGGCATCTCAAAACGAACTCCGCAATGTCCCTCTTCATCCCGTCCCACCAGTAGATCTCTCTCATATCATGGTACATCTTGGTGGAACCGGGGTGGACACTATACACTGATCGGTGTGCCTCCTCAAGAATGTTGCGCCGCAATCCATCAGCATCTGGTACATACAGTCTAGATCCATAGCGTAAAATCCCCTGATCGTCAATCACGAACTCGGAAAATCTGCCCTGTCCCATCTGTGCCATGATCTCTGAGCAACGGTCGTCACTGTGCTGTGCCTCATATATACGGTCAAGCAACTGTGGGCGTGCACGAACATGCGCGAGCTGTCCCCCTGTCTGAGTGAACTCGAACTCAACTCGGCTGTCGCATAACATCTGCCAATCTGCTGACGACTGCCTCTGCACTGTGCGCAAACACGATAGACTACCCCCGGGCCTCCTGCTCAAAGCATCTGCCACCACATTCGCCTTGCCTGGGTGATATAAGATCTCGCAGTCATAGTCTTTCACCAACTCCATCCAACGACGCTGTCTGAGGTTCAGGTCTCGCTGCTGAAATTTGTACTTTAAGCTCTTGTGATCAGTGAATATCTGACACGACTCGCCGTATAGGTAATGTCGCCAAATCTTCAGTGCAAAGACCACTGCAGTCATCTCCAAATCATGAGTAGGGTAGTTCTGCTCGTGCTTCTTCAACTTCCGAGAAGCATAAGCGATCACCCAGCCATGCTGCATCAATACGCATCCTAACCCCACTCGCGAAGCATCACAGTAGACCACAAATCCACCTGATCCCGAAGGCAAAGATAATACCAGCACCGTAGTCAAACAAGTCTGTAGCTGCTGAAAACTGCGCTCGCACTCCTCTGTCCAAACGAAAGGAACTCCCTTCCGGGTCAAACCGGTCAAAGGTGCAGCTATACGGGAGAAGTCCTGAACAAAACGCCTGTAGTAGCCCGCCAGGCCTAGGAAACTACGGATCTCAGTAACCGATGTAGGTCGGGACCACGGCTGAACAGCCTCAATCTTCTTCGGGTCCACACATATGCCGTCTTTTGTAACCACGTGAACCAAGAATCCGACGCTGTCCAGCCAGAATGCACACTTGGAGAACTTTGCGAACAGCTGGTGCTCCCTCAGAGTCTGTAACGTAATCTGCAAGTGCTGCCCGTGCTCCTCTCTGCTCCGGGAGTACACCAAGATATCGTCGATAAACACGATGATGAACAAGTCAAGATACGGCCTGAATGTACGGTTCATCAAATTCATGAATGCTGCTGGGGCGTTGGTGAGTCCGAACGACATCACCAAAAACTCGCAGTGGCCATAGCGCGTGCGGAAAGCTGTCCTCGGTATATCCTCCTGTCGAACTCGCAGCTGATGGTATCCTGATCGCAAGTCGATCCTCGAAAAATATCCCATACCCTGAAGCTGGTCGAACAAATCATCAATGCGTGGTAACGGATATCTGTTCCGAACGGTAACTTTGTTCAGCTGGCGGTAGTCGATACATAAGCGCAAACTTCCATCCTTCTTCTTGACAAACAGGACCGGAGCACCCCACGGAGAAACACTAGGTCGTATAAGCCCCTTATCTAACAAATCCTGCAACTGATCCTTCAGCTCTTGAAGCTCTGCCGGGGCCATCCGATAAGGCGGTATAGAAATAGGCCCCGAGCCGGGAATCAAATCAATGCAGAACTCAACTTCACGCTCAGGTGGTAGCCAAGGTAGCTCATCAGGGAAAACATCAGGGAACTCACAAACAACCGGGACCCGGTCCAACGGAACCTCTGCAGCTCGAGTATCACAAATAAACGCTAAGAATCCCTGACATCCCTTCCGCAAGAGCTGACCAGCGTGAAGAGACGAAATCAAGCTGGGAAGGGTGATGCTGCGGTCTCCCTGAATAACAAGGACTGGCTCTCCCGGAAAGCTAAATATGACTGCCTTCTCACGGCAGTCCACCGAAGCATAACAAGTGGCTAGCCAATCCATGCCTAGAAGCACATCAAAGTCCAACATATCGAGGAGAATCAAATCAACTGATGAATCCCTCTCCCCGATACGAACGAAACACAAACGAAATACAAAACGAGCGACAAACTACTCGCCTACCGGAGTAACAATAACAAGCGGATGATCTAACGACGACGACTCACGGCCCAACATCGGTGCAAAGTGTGTAGAGACGTACGAATGTGTGGAACCTGGGTCAAATAATACCCGTGCGTCAAAAGAGCAAACTAGCAAGGTACCTGTCACAACGGCATTGGATGCCTGCGCATCCTGCGGTGTCAAAGCAAATACTCGGGCCTGTCCTCCACCGATAGCGGGCTGACCTCGACCTCGGCCTCTGCCTCCTCGTCCTCTCTGAACAGGACCGCCGCGTCCACGGCCTCTGGGTGCACCTAACTGGCGTGGAGCATCGCCTGTGGTAGGAAGTAGGGCTCTCTGAGGAGGGGGTGGTGATGGTGGTAGGGTCACATGCAGAACTGCCGCTGCTCCCTTTCGTCTCACCGGACAGTCTCTGACAAGATGGTGCGGACTCCCGCACCCAAAACACCCTGGCGACGGCTGCTGTCCCTGGGGACAAGAACCATATAACTGTCCCCGTCCAAATCCTCTGCCAGGCTTATCTCTCGGGAAGAATCTGGCGCGCTGCCTCTGAGACGGTACATCGGTGCGAATCCTCTTCGGCCCAGAAACGGCCGAAGTCTGTGATATGCGTGCCTCCATCCGTAATGCCGTATCCATAGCAGCTGAATAAGTGCCATAGTGCTGGGCGCCAATGGAAAGATATAGCTGGGCATCAAGTCCCTGTACGAACCTCTTCACCATCTTCTCTTCGGTATCCACCAAATACTGAGCATATCGGGATAACTGTGTAAACTGGATGTCATACTCAGACACCGTCATCCCAGGTGTCTTGACTAAGGCCTCGAAGCTACGAGCTCTGGCGTCACGAACGCTCTCTGGGAGGAAACGAGCTAGAAAGACCGCTGTAAACTCGGCCCACGTCATAGGCGGTAGACCTGCAGCTCGACCTCTCAAGACTGACTCCCACCATGTCTGCGTGAGACCCTCTAGTCGGAAACTCGCAAGCTCTACCCATCGATCATCCGAACATCTCAGCGAACGGCAGATCCTGGCTAAACTGTCAAGGAACGTCTGTGGGTCCTCCGCTGCCTCGGTGCCGGTGAATACTGGAGGTCTCAGCCTCATGAAATCCTGTAGTGAAACCGGAATGGCCACGGTGGTAGTAGTAGGAGCAGGTATCATGGTCGTCTGTGATGTAGTAGGTACGTCATCCGGCCTCGGTGTACGACTGGCTGCAACTAGGGATCCTACCATCTGACGTAGCTCCTGCATGCCCCCCATCATCTGTCGCAACTCCTCCATACCAGTCTCGAGCCTATCCATACGGCCTGGGGAAGGTGGATCGGTCTGTCCCTGCGGCGTAGGCATACCACCCTGCTCAGTCCTAGTCTCGGATGAGCCAGCTCGAATCTCGTCTCGGGCGGCAGCCCTCTGTGCCCTCGTAGCCTTCGGCGGCATAGTGGCTGTTACAGGAAAACGGATACTAAGAACAGTGCAATAGGATCATAGGATACACGGAATTGAAGAAGGAATTTTCAAGCAAGTATATGCTAAAGTCACTTAGGCGGAGTACCGTATCGCAAGTATGCCGCGGACATACACACGCTACGTTACCCTACTTAAGTCACTTACTCCATCTACCAAGGGTCATCCTACACTCAAAAAGGTAAAACCTATCGCTCTGATACCAACTTTTTCACGACCCGCAGGGTACGGAACGTGACTAGCACTTAAGTTTACGAAACGTCTCAAGACGTCCGTAAAATAAGTAAGCCAAAGCCTAGAAATCAAAACCAAATAAGCAAAAGAGTGAAGAAAACCCAATCAATTGAAAGCGAGTTTATCAAATAAGTCATATAAAACCCTTTTTAAAAACAATACCAATTTTTCCGAAAATTTCGGCAGAGTCTCCTTTGTAAATACTGGCCCCCAAAATGGGTACAACAAGAATATATATGAATCCAACAAATATGGCATCCCCAAGCGGGAGCTAGCTCTTCGCCACAAGGCGGTCACAAATCCCGCGTAATATAAAACAACAACATGCAAAAATAATCATAAAGAGCATAAGAAAAACATCATGTCGGCTCAAGTGAGCTCGACCCCAAAATACAGCATAAAAGTCCACAAATCTCACAGTCTCATCTCTAGGTCAAAATACAACAATACTGGTAGAAACAGTAGATGGAGTGCACTAGATACAAAGAATATACAAGGTGGTACAAAAATAATGATATAACCCACCTAAGAGCAAAACCTCGAGTCCAGGAAAAAGAAACAAGAGCGCCCGCCGCTACTGCACTGACGGAGCGGACCTGAAAAAGGCTATGGCACAACGGGGGTGAGTTGCCAACTCGTGAGTAATAAATAACATCTACACAGGTTATCGTATGCATGCACACAAGCATCCTAGCATCTAAATATAGGTAAGGCAGGTCATAATGGCAAGTATGTACGCAATATGAATATGCTAGCAGGTATGAATGAAATGCGAATCAACTCGTGATCTGAATGTGTAAGTATAAGAAGTCCTGTTTTTCCCTTTAAGAATCTCTTTTGAAATACCATCACAATACCAACAAAATCAACAAGAACCTGTGTCCAGCAACGACACCTCAAAACTATCACAAATCTCATATATCCATGTCATAGTATCTCTGGCCTCAGCCATCCGGCTGACCCAGCTAAATATCAAAATCTCATCATCTCGCGGCCACGGTCGGTATCCTCTGGATATCCGCCGTGCCAAACAGTCACCGGTAGGTAATCCGTCCCCTGCCAGGCTCAACGTCAACACCACATTCATCTTTCCCCGGGGTACCATACCGGGCCCACCATGTACCCGTGACGGTTCCTCCACTCCTCGACACGGATCTCCAAAACCACAGCAAACTCATGGTGGACGACACTTACATCACTAGAAAACCGCAATTTACATATTTTAAAAATATAATAAGTTTAGAAATTTTACGGCTTTCCCCCGAAATCCAGAAATCTCATAAAATCTCAAGAAATCCTCATAAGTGCATATGTCAATGATAATGAATGCATATGGTATCAATAATCAAGTTGCGATGTGTGATTAATAGATTAGGCATGAACAAATAATATGATGAAGCACATGCACATGAATAGCAATCCTACGATTTCATTTTAAGGAATTAAAGGCAATAACACAAGTTTAAGTATCATTTATAGTAAAAGGTTTCAATTTAAAGGTTATCTAGTGTGGTGGCATGGCAATTACCAGGGCGTGTGTGTAAGCATGAATATTGCTCGTGCTGCATATAAAAACCCCGGCAATGGTGTGGTGTCCTATAAAATGGTTTCGCATATGAATGTCAATATAAGGCATGAATGTAGCAAATAATCATACAAGTATTACACCCCTAATTACTAACATTGCTAAGAATCTTTTAAGTTACTAAAACTATCGGGCGACTTGCGCCATCCAACGATAGTCCCCCGTAGATGTTACATCTACTCACCGGAATCCCTAGCTAGTCACGTCCGATCACCGCTTCCCCTTTCGAGCCGCGTCTGACGTCTCCGCGACCGAACCTGGAATTTACATCAATACCAAACAAAAGGTTACATATCAAGAACGACGCAAAACCCAAACGAAAATACTAACGTTCACAAGCTAGGTACAACGTGCACAAGGTGCGCGGAACACACGCGAAAATCGCAAAAACTGCAAAAATCGCCGATTTGGTCGCCCGGCAAAACTAAAACCCGAACACCCAAAAATTCGCACTCACACATCCTAAATGTCATAGGATAAGCCAACAAAATACTCTAGATATCGCAATTAATTCGCCACAATAATATAATAAAAACCTAGTAAGCTAGAAGTTTGCAAAATTGGTGCAAACATCGACAATTAGCGAGAAAATTAACACAATCCAACACAACAATCCAAACTAACCCACTAGATAGCCACTACACTAATTTTAAACCATTAACTATGCTTCAAAACATAATTTCCACAACCAACCATTCTCTTGATCTTGGTAATTAGCAATTACAATCAAAAATTCACACTAAATTAACTTAGATTAGCAAAATTTGAAGCCACTTAAGCAAAGTAACCTCAAGGATTGGTTTTGTAAACAACTAGATAGCTAATTACCTTTAATTAACTAAATAATGGTTTCTAAAAACCCTAGTTTAACTCTAACCATAACCCTTTAAAAACTAGATTAGAATTAACACTAAAATTAACACTAAGCAACTAGATTAAAGTATTCTAACCATAACAAATTAAAAGAGTAGAAATTATACGTCAAACCTATAGATCTAGAAAGAAGAAATTTGCCTCAATGATGGCCTCCTAGCACCATGATTCCAAGCAAGAGAGGTGAAGGAAAAAGGGATGAAGAATGGGGTTTTAATTTGTGAGTTTTAGCTTGAATTTTTTAAGCAACTTAATGAATTTTTTGAAGAAAAATGAAAAGATCAAGGAGATGAAGGGGGCTGCTGGAATTTCGGCCAGAACAAAGGAAGGGGATGGTGTGGGGTGTGTGGGAAAAGTCTTGGTCAACTCCTACCAACCCACAAAAGACCATACCTAATTAACAATTCAAAAACCTTTAAAAATACCCTCATTTCCACACAAGAATAAAGTCAAAGAGCATGGCATTTTTTTTCTGGACCTGATGATGGTGGGGCTGGCCTAGGGCTGAGGGAAGAGAGAGAGGGGTTTTACAAAAGAAATTTTATGCAAAAAGACCCCCTACAGGTCAAAAATTGCAAGTTTAAGCTTAAATTCAATAAATTTCGTTTTCTATAATAAAAATTAGTTAAAAATCAAAATAAAATACTAAAAATTTATGTTACAACTAGATTTTAATTAACATAATTTTAAAGATTAAAATTAGCCCAGAAAAATTTGTATTTATCGCTAATTTAATGTATTTTCTTACCGGCTTAAAATAATATTAAAAAATTGAAAAATAGGGAAATTTTTTTAAATGACCAAAATTTCATAAGTAACTCATTAGCTACTAAAAACAAGCAATTACCTATCCATTTTAGGTATAATTAGTCCTAAACTGCAAAATAACAAGAAAGACGGTTTTCAGAAAAATACCGAATTTTCACCGATTTTCAAGAAAACACCAAAACGACTTTTCAAGGCGTTACACTGATAACCGACGATAGGTATAATACCAACCATCAGTTCCCGATGAGTCCTGTCCAGTGTACTCGTAACCTAACGAGCACCCGCATACTATCTCAAGTACGACGTACTGACGGCTGTGGGACAGACCGTCTCCCACGCTGGGATGAGAAGCGCATACGCTAGTCTACTCCAGAGTATCGATGCCCTATCTCGATAAGCCCACGACTAGGGACGTGTATAAGGATGTGCTTGTAGATTACCCAGCCCCCACGAGTGTGATCGCCATCACAACGCCGGTAATCAAGCAAAGATCCTAAGGGCTCTACTAATGCGTATAGATGATATAAAGAAACACACATATACACTTTAAAGCAGAGACAAACCAAGTAGCATACTACTATATCGAGCAAGATTGTTTATACAACTGTGAATATCCCAAGCATCCATCAAGTAATATACATACTAGTATGATACAGTAATGGCCTCTAGGACATATACACTAACACTATCAACGTGCAATAGTGACCTGTAAGGTCACCTAAAGCAGTACACGATGATAAAGATAAACCAGATAGCATATTATCAACTTGAGTAAGACTGTCCTACCGGTATAGGTCCTCCCTCAATCATTGCAATCGCGTGCCTGTGATCCAATAATTGACTCTGAGGGCACTATCTCTAACAGTATCTGCCAATCTGCTGACGACTTCCTCTGTACTGTACTCAAGCACGATAGACTACCCTCGGGCCTCCTGCTCAAAGCATCCTCTACCACATTAGCCTTGCTCGGGTGTTACAAGATCTTGCAGTCGTAGTCCTTCACCAGTTCCATCCAACGGCGCTGTCGGAGATTCAGGTCTCGCTGCTGAAATATATACTTTAGGCTTTTGTGATCAGTGAATATCTGGCACGACTCGCCATAGCAGTAATGTCGCCAGGTCTTAAGTGCAAAGACCACTGCAGCCATCTCCAAATCATGAGTGGGGTAGTTCTTCTCACGTTTCTTCAATTGCTGGGAAGCATATGCGATCACCTTGCCATGCTGCTTCAATACGCATCCTAACCCCACTCGTGAAGCGTCACAATAGACTACAAACCCGCCTGATCCTGAAAGCAAAGATAACACTGGCGCCGTAGTCTAAAAAGTCCGTAGCTGCTGGAAACTGTGCTCGCACTCCTCCGTCCAAACGAAAGGAACCCCTTTCCGGGTCAAACCGGTCAAAGGTGCAGCAATACGGGAGAAATCCTGCACAAATCGCCTGTAGTAGCCGGCCAGTCCTAGAAAGCTGCGTATCTAAGTAACGGATGTAGGTCTGGGCCAACTACGCACGGCCTCGACCTTCCTCGGGTCTACACATATACCATTCCGTGTAATCACGTGACCCAAGAAGTCAACGCTATCCAGCCAGAATGCGTACTTGGAGAATTTTGCATAGAGCCGGTGCTCCCTCAAGGTCTGCAGTGTAATCCGCAGGTGCTGCTCATGCTCCTCTCTGCTCCGGGAATACACCAATATATCGTCAATGAATACGATGATGAACAAGTCAAGATACGGCCTGAATACGCGGTTCATCATGTACATGAAGGCTGCTGGCACGTTGGTGAGTAGGAACGACATCACCAAAAACTCATAATGTCCATAACGCGTACGGAAAGCCGTCTTCGGAATTTCCTCCGGTCGAACTCTCAGCTGATGATAGCCTGATAGCAAATCGATCCTCGAAAAATATCCTGCCCTCTGAAGCTGTTCGAACAAGTCGTCGATGCATGGCAACGGATATCTGTTCCGCACGGTCACCCGGTTCAGCTGCCGGTAGTCGATACACAGACGCAAACTGCCGTCCTTCTTCTTGACAAATAGAACCGGAGCACCCCAAGGAGAAACACTGGGTCGAATAATTCCCTTGTCCAGCAAATCTTGCAACTTACTCTTCAACTCACTAAGCTCCGCCGGGGCCATTCGATAAGGCGGTGTAGAAATAGGCCCCGTGCCGGGAATCAAATCAATACAGAATACAACATCACGCTCAGGCGGTAGCCCAGGAAGCTCGTCAGGGAATACGTCACGGAACTCACATACACTCGGAACCTGGTCCAGTGGAACATCAGTAGCCCTAATCTCACCAACATAGGCTAGGAATCCCTGAAATCCCTTCCTCAGAAGCTGTCCAGCACGAAGATAAGAAATTAAAAGGTGAGGGGTGGCACCACGGTCACCCTGCACAACAAAATTCGACTCGCCGGGAAAACAAAACTTAACCGTCTTCTCGCGGCAGTCCACAGACGCATAGCACGTGGCCAACCAATCCATGCCCAAAAGAACGTCGAAGTCCAACATCTCCAGAAGGATCAAGTCGAGAGGCAAATCTCTCTCGCCAATACGGACAACACAGGATCGGAACACGTGCCTAGCAACAAATGACTCTCCCACGGGAGTGGTCACAACAAGCGGCTGATCAAGCAACCCAGACTCTCTACCCAAACTTGGCACAAAAAGTGTGGAAACGTACGAGTGCGTGGATCCGGGATCGAAAAATACGTGTGCATCAATAGTACATACTGATAAGGTACCTGAGACCACCGCATTGGACGCCTGCGCGTCCTGATGCGTCAACGCGAAAACCCGTGCATGTCCTCCAACTGCAACTGGCGGTCCCCTGCTAGCAGCCGGTAGCTAGCTGTCCTCTGCCTCGGCCGCCTCGTCCTCTAGGAACAAACCCTCCGCGACCATGGCCTCTCTGTGCATGAGTCTGATGCGGAGAAACTGTGGGTACAACAGGTAACGCCCTCTGGGGTGGAGAAGGTGGAAGTGTGACATGCGGTACGGCTGGCTCCCTCTGGCGTGTCTCGGTACAATCCCTGACGCGGTGATGAAGACTACCACATCCAAAGCATCCACGGGACGTCTGCTGACCCTCCTGGGGGTATGAGATAAACATCTTTCCTCTCCCCGAGTCTCTGCCACCTGTATAACGTCTATCACGGCGTCTGAACGGATGTCTCAGAGCTGTTGTGTCAGTACGAACCCTCTTCGGCCCTGCAACTACTGAAGTCTCGGCAAGGCGCTCCTCGACTAATAGGGCTGCGTCTACAGCTGCTGCATATGTCTCGTAATATTGTGATCTGATCGCAAGAAACAGTGGTGTAAGCATGCCTCGGGCAAATCTCTTGACTCGCAGTTCCTCAGTAGCCACTAGGTACGGAGCATAAAATGATAGCTCGGTGAACAGCACGTCGTACTCCGCCACGGTCATCTCTGGCGTCTGGCGCAAGGACTCAAATCTGCGTGCTCGGGCATCCCTGACACTCTTGGGAAGGAAGCGGGCTATAAAGATCATCACAAACTCTGTCCAGGTCATAGGAGGAAGACCTGCTGCTCTGCCCTTCTCGACCGATTCACACCATTTCTGCGCAAGTCCTTCCAGGCGAAAGTTCGCGAACTCGACCCATTTCGTATCTGAGCATCTAAGGGAACGACATATCCGGGCCATCCTATCAATGAAGGACGGCGGGTCCTCGGCTACGTCGGTGCCTGTGAAGACCGGAGGCTTCAGCCTCGAGAATTCTGCTAACGATATTGAAATCACCTCCGTGGCTGCAGGGGCAACTGCCTGTGCTGTAGATACCATCGCAGTCCCCGTGAATGGTGGAGCTACCTCTGGTCGCTGCTCTCGAAGCGTCTCAACTAGCGATCCTATCATCTAACGCATCTCCTGCATGCTGGATCCCACCGTATGGCGCATCTCCTGCATACCAACCCTAGTGTGGCGATCTGATCTGTCATGGAGGCATAGTCTACTCGGGTGCAACCGGTGCACTGCCCGGATCAGTCCTCGTCTCGGACGAGTCAACACGAGCCTCGGCTCTCACAGCCGCTCTCTGTGCCCTCGTTGTCCTTGGCGGCATAGTGGCTGTAAAGGAAGGTAGGATTCGATAAGGATACGGAAATCGAATCGCAAGAATGTATACAGTCATGAATGAATTTTAATCAACAAGTCCTAAGGTCGCTTAGGCGGGGTTTCGTGTCGTGAGTATGCTGCGGAACATACACACGCCACGCCACCCTGCTGCAGCTACCTACTCCATCATACCAGGGTCATCCTACACTACGAAGGTAATGTAAGTCCATGCTACCTCTCCCGGTACTTTCGGGCATGCAGAATTTGATAAAAAACGATTTTCTTAGAGGTGGTAACATGGACTTAAAACCCGGATCTTTGTTAAACATCTAACTAACAACCTAACTACGAGTTGCTAACTACTCGGTTAGGGGGTTATACCTTTCTTTTTCTCGAACTCCTTCGTCTTCAAGCCTCGATGGATGTCCGGATCGCCTTCACTCCGTCGTCTCTTTGCACCGAAGATAGATCCACCTCGAAAGCTTCTACCTTTGGCTTCTTCTTCGGTCTTTGAAGAAACTAGTTCACTTGGTTTGCTAAATCTTGTGAACTAGAGTGAGTAGAGAAGAGTTTGTATGGGATTTTATCTATGGTTCTTGGTTCTCAACTCATGAGACAAGTGAACCATAGAGTCAAGAGAGGGAGAGCAAGAAGAGGAAGATGAGAGCTCAAGAACAAGAGAGAGAATGAGCATGAAAGAATGAGAGAAGACTTTTCTCATTTGGCTCTCATAATCCAAAACAATCATAACACATCATATCAATCAAGTATTATGTGATGGTTTAAGCAACCATAGCCATATCATTTCATGCACTCATTTTGCACAAAAGAGCAAGCAAGCAAAAGTCTTTGCCATGAAATGATAGCTATGGTTATCATGATAGTCAACTAGTCAATCCTAGTCAACCGGTCAACAAAGTCAACAAGTCAACAGAAGTCAACAAGTCAACAAAGTCAACAACTCAACAACCATATCACCATAATACCTAATTAATATAATTGTTAATCACATATCATATTCTCATTAGGGTTGAGCAAAAAGTCAATAGTCAACTGTCAACGGTCAACAATCCTAATGAGAATCCTCCGCCTCTGTCTCTCCGTCAACTGTGCATACACACCCGCATCCGCGTTCCGAAGAACACGAATACAAACTGGATAAATCCAATCCCAATACATACACTAGGATCTGGCTTAAACCAAAGCCCGCTAGTGTCTACTGTCCGGACACTGTACGTGCACAAGTGCACGGATGTGACCGAACCCTGTCGCATAACCATGCGACCTGCCGCAAAACCATGCGACCTCTACTCTTTTACCTAAAGGCGAATAGCTTTCTGTGTGGGACTCTAAAGACTCGACACTACGCTGGCAGTGGGTTTAACCACAGACCGCAAGCGGCACTAGCTGTACGTAACGGTCCCCAGGTAGAAGGCGACAAGAAGACTGACGAGGTGAAACCCATCTGAACTCCTACTGAGCCTGAATGTGACAATCTCCGTACAATCTGGTCTGTTCGTCTGATACATCGCATGGCGGGCCTAGGGGGAGGTAAAAGTCAGTCCCCTAAGAGCGGTACAAGTCGTGTCGGAGTGAAGCCAAAACACCCTGAGATTACACTGGAAGCCTACCAGTATATCTCGATTGCCCTAGCCAGGGATTACTCATGTAATGGCTCTCCTAGACACAGCGCGATGTCAACCCCCAATATCGGGAGAGACGAATCCTGTCTAACCGTCACTGCCTCCACGTGCTTCGGGACTGCACCCAACTACCACCTGTTTGCACGACTCCTTTGAGCCGTGGTAGGATAGTAATCAAAGTACAGTGCGAACACACTCGAGACGAAGTGACAGTGTCAAGTCAGCGGACTAAGCTGTACTCATGTCACCTCGGAACTGATAACTGATGATAGGTATAATACCAACCGGTCAGTTCCCGACGAGTCCTGTCCAGTGTACTCGTAAGCCAACGAGCACCCGCATACTATCTCCAGTACGACGTACTGACGGCTGTGGGACAGACCGTCTCCCACTCTGGGATGAGAAGCGCATGCTCTAGTCTACTCCGGAGTATCGATGCCCTGTCTCGATAGTCTTGCGACTAGGGACCTGCATAAGGATGTGCTTATAGATTACCCAGCCCCCACTAGTGTGACTGCCATCACAACGCTGGTAATCAAGCAAAGATCCTAAGGGCTCCACTAATGTGTATAGGTGATATACTAAAATAAACACAAGTACACATTGAAGTAGAAACAAACCAAGTAGCATACTACTATATTGAGCAAGATTGTTTATACAAGGTGAATATCCCAAGCTTCCATTAAGTAATATACAAACAAGTATGATACAGTAATGGCCTCTAGGGCATATACACTAACAATCTCCCACTTGCACTAAGGCCATGTACTGGCGTATCGAAGACCTATAATCTCGATCAGCCGCTCGAACTGAGTCTGGGGCAAGGCCTTGGTGAATGGATCTGCAGTGTTATCTTCTGAAGCGACTCTCCGAACCTCGATCTCCTGGCGATCCATGATCTCCCTGATCAGGTGATACCGCCTCAAGATGTGTCTGGATCTCTGATGGGACCTGGGTTCCTTCGCTAAAGCTATAGCCCCGTTGTTGTCGCAATACAGAGGTATTGGATCAACAATGGACGGAACCACAAGAAGTTCTTTCAAGAACTTCCTCATCCAGACAGCTTCTTTTGCGGCATCAGATGCAGCGATGTATTCCGCTTCCATCGTCGAGTCTGCAACGGTTTCCTGTTTGGAACTCTTCCAACACACCGCCCCTCCATTGAGGGTAAAGACAAAACCCGACATGGACTTGGAATCATCCTTGTCACTCTGGAAGCTGGAGTCAGCAAAGGCCTCGATCTGGAGGTCTTTTCCACCATACACCAAGAACATCTCCTTAGTCCTTCTCAGGTACTTGAGAATGTTCTTTACCGCTATCCAGTGTTTCTCCCCCGGGTTTGACTGATACCGGCTTACTACACTCAGTGCATAAGCTACATCCGGTCTGGTACACAACATCGCATATATTATAGAGCCTACCGCAGAAGCGTAGGGTATAATCGACATGCGATCCCTCTCCAAATCAGTCTTGGGAGACATCTCTTTGGAGAGGGCGATCCCGTGACAAGCCGGTAGATTACCGCGCTTGGAATCTTCCATACTGAATCTCTTCAGTATGGCGTCGATGTACCTGGACTGCGAAAGTCCTAATATCCTCTTGGATCTGTCACGGTAGATCCGGATACCCAGAATGTACGAGGCATCACCCAGGTCTTTCATGGAGAACCTGTGTGACAAGAACCCCTTGACAGATTGTAGCATAGGAATGTCATTTCCTATTAAGAGAATGCCATCCACGTATAAAACGAGGAATACTACAGTTCTCGCTACAAATCTACTATAGATGCATGGTTCATCTGGATTTTTGATAAAGCCAAATTCCTTGACCGTCTCATCAAAACAGATGTTCCAACTCCGCGATGCCTGCTTTAGTCCGTAAATGGACTTAAGCAACTTGCACACCTTTCCGCTGCTCCCACTCTGAATGAAACCCTCTGGCTGGTCCATATAGACACACTCCTCTAAATTTCCATTTAGAAAAGCTGTCTTTACGTCCATTTGCCAAATCTCATAATCGTGGAAGGCAGCAATAGCAAGAAGGATCCGAATGGATTTCAGCATAGCTACTGGAGAAAATGTCTCGTCATAGTCCAAACCAGGTCTTTGACGAAAACCCTTTGCTACCAGTCTAGCTTTATAGGTCTCAACCTGTCCATCTACACCAATCTTCCTTTTGAAGATCCACTTGCATCCTACGGGTTTTACCCCGTCTGGAGCAATGTCCAACGTCCATACTTTGTTGGTGTACATGGACTCCATTTCGGTCCGCATTGCATCCAGCCATTTTACCGAGTCGACGCTCTGAACGGCTTGCTGGAAGCTAGTAGGCTCATCATAATCTATGATGCAATCCTCTCTATCCCCGTCTATGAGAAAACCGTAGTATCTCTCGGGCGGATGAGACTGCCTACTACTCCTGCGGAGCGGCGTAGGAATGTCCTGTTCTTTTGAACCCTCTGGTTCCACTAAGCTTTCAGTAATAGTCTGTGGTTCTGGAATTTCTTCCAGTTCTACTGCGCTCCCACTTATTTCCTTTTCTAAGAACTGGTGTTCTAGAAAGTGGGCATTACGAGAAACAAGGACTTTTTGTTCCTCTGCGTGGTAGAAAAGATACCCCGTGGTGTTCTTTAGGTATCCCACAAACTTGCACAGTACTGAGCGTGCCTCGAGCTTGTCCGCATGCTGCTTTTTGACAAAAGCCGGACATCCCCAGATCCTCAGATATTGAAGATAGGGTTTCTTCCCACTCCACATTTCATATGGTGTGGTAGGCACAGTCTTAGTCGAAACTCATTTCAAAAGGTATGCTGCTGATTCTAGCGCATACACCCAGAATGATCGCGGTAACTCAGTGTTACTCATCATGGACCGAACCATATCCAATAGGGTTCGGTTCCGTCTCTCCGATACACCGTTATGTTGCGGAGTGTATGGAGGAGTAAGCTGAGAGAGAATTCCGTTCTCTTTTAAATAGTCCAGGAACTCGGCACTCAAGTATTCTCCACCTCGATCCGATCTTAGAATCTTAATACTTTTGCCGGTTTGTTTTTCTACTTCATTCTTAAATTCCTGGAACTTTCCAAAGGCTTCGGACTTATGTTTCATTAAGAAGACATAACCGTACCTTGAAAAGTCATCCGTAAAAGTAATGAAGTAAGAATAACCGCTTCGCGCATGTGTGGACATTGGACCGCACACATCGCTGTGTACGAGTCCCAAGAGCTTGCTCGCCCTTACTCCGTGTCCAGTAAACGAAGTCTTTGTCATCTTTCCTTTGAGACAGGATTGACAAGTGGCATACGATTGATATTCGAACGGATTCAAATATCCTTCTGTATGTAACTTTGTCAACCTTCTCTCATTGATGTGACCCAGTCTACAATGCCATAAGAAAGACTGATTAATTTCCGGAGACTTTCTTTTGTGTGTATTCTGGACATTGAAAATCTGTGGTTGGTTTAATACGTATATACCATTGCTCAATGTACCTGACCCAATCAAAACTTGATTAAGGTGAATGTTTACAACATTACTTACAAACGCAAATTTATAACCTTCTTTAGAAACTAAAGATACAGAAATGATATTACAAGTTGCGTTGGGTACAAAAAAGCAATTTCGCAAAACCAAAACATGTCCATCTGACATTCCCAGGTGATAGTCCCCCACGGCTTTAGCATGCATGCTAGCTCCGTTCGCAACTCTGAGGGTCATGTCACCTGCTTTCAAAACACAACGGTTTCTCAACGCCTGCAAAGAATTACAGATATGAGATCCTGATCCGGTATCCAATACCCAGGAAGTAGAGTTTATTGAAAGACAGTTTTCAATAACATACACACCTGAAGCTGAAGCTGCAACCTGCTTCAATTCCTGTGTCCTGGCTTTCCAAGCCCTGCAATCATTCTTCCAGTGACCTTTCTTATGACAATTGAAGCATTCTTCCTTATCCACAAGCTTCCCCGCTATCTTTGTTGCTTTAGCTTTTCCCTTCGTATCCACTTTACTAACACCGCCCCTTGGTTTGGCGAAGGCTTTCTTCTTCTTTCCCTTAGCTTTCGCCTTGGACCTAGAAGAGGAAGATCCTCCTACAAACAAAGTGGATGTTTCCCTACCTTTCTGTAGGGTGCCCTCTGCGCTCCTCAGCATGTTGAGGAGCTCTGAAAGTTCAACTTCTTTTTCTTGTAAGTTGAAGTTCAGTATGAACTGGGCGTAAGTGGAAGGAAGGGACTGGAGAATCAAGTCCGTATAGAGCTCATTCTCCAACGTGGTTCCAAGTTCCGCGAGCTCCTCAATGAAGCCAATCATCTTAAGCACGTGTTCCGCTACCGATGATCCGATGGCCAACCTTGCCGAAAATAACTTCTTCGACACTTCGTATCTTGCGATACGAGATTGCTCTCCATACAGTTCTTTTGTATGGAGAAATATGGATTCATGGTCCATATTCTCGTGCCTCCTCTGATGTTCGTTGTCCATCGAGGCAAGTACGAGGCACTTGGCCTTCGCGCTATCAATCTCCCAGGTCTTACGGATTTCCTTATCCGCGACGCTGGAAGTGGGACTTGGGACAGGGGGAGCTTTGGTGGTAAGAAGATACCCCAGCTTGTCGTAAGTGATTGCCATTTTGACATTCCTGAGCCAATCTTTGTAGTTTGGCCCTGTCAGTATGTTTTTATCTAGAAGTAATTTAAGTCCAGTCATTTCGATTGGTCGCTGCAATTAGGAGAGAGAAGAAGAAACACTTAGCATGATGCTCTTGCAAGTTTAGAGTGGTTTTTAGTTTGTCTAAACAGGATGGCTCCCACTGTTTCTCGAATCCCTCCTCAAACCAAAAAGGAAGAATTAGTCAGGATCAATCTCACTGTATAATACTTGCTTAACCGTTCGGCCAGGCTGGTGTCGGTACTTCGAGGGAGGTTTTCCAACGCTTTCGCGAAGTTCCTTAATTTAAGAACCTCTTTTCCCTGGGGGCGTAGCCCCGCTAACACCTTTCTAGACACCTACTAGGTTTATAGCATTGATCGTTATGTGAGAAATTTCCCGAGGAGTAGCACATACTCACAGTAGGATCGGGATCCAAATATCATCGCGTGACGAAACTGAAGGAATCCTACCAGAATCATCACACTGCAAATGGTATGCAACACTAGCAAGTTTCAGTTCTTTTGAAAATCCCGATGTGGATTTTTGCCCCATGCTCTTATGACCTTGGCGTGAGGTCAAAATGTCATAAGTCACATGTCAAGTTCTTCCCATCATTATCCAGGTTAATTTGAATCCACCGGTACCTACCCTTGACGTAGGCCAAAATGGTAGTACGGCTGTCCCAAACCAACGCATTCTATCTATGCAACAGATAAATATCCGGCAGCTACCAATCACTATGCCTTGGCATGAGGTCAAAATACATAGCTTGAATACTACCGAATATTTAACTGAAATGATGGAGGGCTACGAATGGTTTTGGCAAAACCGTGAACGTAGTGAACTTGATTTAGTCGATGGAACGAGATAGCTTTTAATTGGAGTGGCTCAAACTCCGCATTTTAAAAGTTTGTTTTGAAAAGAACCGAGTGGTTTTTCGAAAGTGTTCCAACGACTTTTACTTGGTTTATTTTCTTGCATTAGTTCTTTTAATGCGTGATATTCTTGCATTAGTTCTTTTAATGCGTCCCATCATTTAATCCTACCATTGCAGAAAACAACCAAAATATGATGTACGCTTATGCCATTCGCATTCGCTACGGGGCCCCGTAATTACCCGTTAGGTTACTTAACTAACGACAGAGCGGGGGATGGGCTAGCGCGGCTGTAAAACATAAGCAACGCCTAAATAATATCATATATAGATATATTGCAATGATAGACATTTCCGATCACAGATGAACACATTGGATATACTAGGAACCTGCAATTCGTACGAGCCTGTAACGAAAAGCAGATTACACGGTCGCGGTGAATAGCCAATACCCCACCCAAGACCCCTACGGGTGCGGCAAACTACCCGCCAAGTACCCGAAGCGAAGCAACCTCCCTCATCCCCGTGAGTAGGCCACTCGGCACTTCGGCATACCCGGTAGTTTGTGCACCCCCTCCATGGGTCTATTCTAGGAGCAAAAACAGTAAAAAGAAATTATACAATGACGGCTACAACCCCGTCTCGGTTGTGCGGCCATACAAATAATTATTACATCAATTTACAAATTTACATGAATTGAAAGAAAAGAAAACTCTCGTCTCACAACCCCCGGCTATTCACCCGCGGCAATCCAATGAATTCATATACACAAACCAATAACATTACAGATCACAGATTTGTATAACCCCCACTAATCGACATATAGCGATTAGTAGACGTTCAATACAAATATCACATCACAGAAAAACCCGTCAGCTTAAGTCTTTTAGAAGTTCGATCAAAAATACGGATTTTCAGGACCCCAAAAATAAAATTTTCGTTCTGGAAAATCTGGGCTGACAATACATATACCAAAATTCCTAAAATACCCCCATAAGCACACTGTAGCAAAGAACAACCAGAGAGGAGCCAAGACGGCCGCGGAACCGCGGCAATAGCAAGCTTTTGCCACGTTTCCGCGGCGAAATGATGAGATCGTGGGACCGTCTTTCTACAGTGCACTCTAAAAACCCTGAGTAGATTTTTGATGCATGATTTATTAATTTTACAGAACATAAAAAATCGACAGCAACTTTGAAAACGGGGTTCATTTCGGGACTTTTTCTTTGATCGATCTTCTAGCTACTTTGCTAACATGTTAGATAGAGTTTAACTAGGCTCTGATACCACTGTAAGTCCATACTACCTCTCTCGGTACTTTCGGGCATGCGGAATTTGATAAAAAACGATTTTCTTAGAGATGGTAACATGGACTTAAAACACGGATCTTTGTTAAACATCTAACTAATAACCTAACTACGAGTTGCTAACTACTCGGTTAGGGGGTTATACCTTTCTTTTTCTCGAACTCCTTAGTCTTCAAGTCTCGATGGATGTCCGGATCGCCTTCACTCCGTCGTCTCCTTGCGCCGAAGATAGATCCACCTCGAAAGCTTCTACCTTTGGCTTCTTCTTCGGTCTTTGAAGAAACTAGTTCACTTGGTTTGCTAAACCTTGTGAACTAGAGTGAGTAGAGAAGAGTTTGTATGGGATTTTATCTATGGTTCTTGGTTCTCAACTCATGAGACAAGTGAACCATAGAGTCAAGAGAGGGAGAGCAAGAGGAGGAAGATGAGAGCTCAAGAACAAGAGAGAGAATGAGCATGAAAGAATGAGAGAAGGCTTTTCTCATTTGGCTCTCATAATCCAAAACATTCATAACACATCATATCAATCAAGTATTATGTGATGGTTTAACCAACCATAGCCATATCATTTCATGCACTCATTTTGCACAAAAGAGCAAGCAAGCAAAATTCTTTGCCATGAAATGATAGCTATGGTTATCATGATGGTCAACTAGTTAAGCCTAGTCAACCGGTCAACAAAGTCAACAAAAGTCAACAAGTCAACAACCATGTCACCATAATACCCAATTAATATAATTGTTAATCACATATCATATTCTCATTAGGGTTGAGCAAAAAGTCAATAGTCAACTGTCAACGGTCAACAACCCTAATGAGAATCCTCCGCCTCTGTCTCTCCGTCAACTGTGCATACACACCCGCATCCGCGTTCCGAGGAACACGAATACAAACTGGATAAATCCAATCCCAATACATACACTAGGATCTGGCTTAAATCAAAGCCCGCTAGTGTCTACTGTCCGGACACTGTACGTGCACAAGTGCATGGATGTGACCGAACCCTGTCGCATAACCATGCGACCTGCCGCAAAACCATGCGACCTCTACTCTTTTGCCTAAAGGCGAATAGCTTTCTGTGTGGGACTCTAAAGACTCGACACTACGCTGGCAGTGGGTTTAACAACAGACCGCAAGCGGCACTAGCTGTGCGTAACGGTCCCCAGGTAGAAGCCGACAAGAAGACTGACGAGGTGAAACCCATCTGAACTCCTAATGAGCCTGAATGTGACAATCTCCGTACAGTCCGGTCTGTTCGTCTCATACATCGCTTGGCGGGCCTAGGGGGGCGGTAAACGTCAGTCCCCTAATAGCGGTACAAGTCGTGTCGGAGTGAAGCCCAAAACACCCTGAGATAACACTGGAAGCCTACCAGTATATCTCGATTGCCCTGGCCAGGGACTACTCGTGTAATGGCTCTCCTAGACACAGCGCGATGTCAACCCCCAATACCGGGAGAGACGAATCCTGTCTAACCGTCACTGCCTCCAAGTGCTTCGGGACTGCACCCAACTACCACCTGTTTGCACGACTCCTTTGAGTCGTGGTAGGGTAGTAATCAAAGTACAGTAGGAACACACTCGAGACGAAGTGACAGTGTCAAGTCAGCGGACTAAGCTGTACTCATGTCACCTCGGAACTGATACTGACGATAGGTATAATACCAACCGGTCAGTTCCCGACGAGTCCTGTCCAGTGTACTCGTAACCCAACGAGCACCCGCATACTATCTCCAGTACGACGTACTGACGGCTGTGGGACAGACCGTCTCCCACTCTGGGATGAGAAGTGCATGCGCTAGTCTACTCCGGAGTATCGATGCCCTGTCTCGATAGTTCTGCGACTAGGGACCTGCATAAGGATGTGCTTATAGATTACCCAGCCCCCACTAGTGTGACTGCCATCACAACGCTGGTAATCAAGCAAAGATCCTAAGGGCTCCACTAATGTGTATAGGTGATATACTAAAATAAACACAAGTACACATTGAAGTAGAAACAAACCAAGTAGCATACTACTATATTGAGCAAGGTTGTTTATACAAGGTGAATATCCCAAGCTTCCATTAAGTAATATACAAACTAGTATGATACAGTAATGGCCTCTAGGGCATATACACTAACAGGAAAAACCTACGCTTTGATACCAACTTTGTCATGACCCAAAGTTCGGCCCGTGACCGGCACTTAACCACGCAACGTCTACAGGCGTAACATGACTAAGTAATCCGAACCCAGAAAACAAAACCATGAAAATTTGGAGTGTTAAAACATTTAGAAAACTTTAAGTTGTTTATTAGAAATCCTTTTTGGTTCAAGTTATTATTAAAATAATTTTAACAACATTTCCTTTTCGAAAAATTTGTCCCGAAATCGGGTAAAAGACGAGATATGAGTAAAAGTAACATGTGAAATAAATAGAGCATCTCAATGGGAGAATCGCGCCCAACGGCGGAGCAATCACCACAAAAATATACGACGCCGAAGCGAAGAATGAACAGTAAAGTGAAAACAAATATCATAAGGGGTAAAACTGCATTAAATAAAGTCCGCTTACAACGAGCTCGACACCTGAGTACAAATAACATGCATCGTCCTCACAACTGTCTCTTAGCCAATACATGAAAGTAGATGGAGAGTACTAGATACATCAAGATGCAACTGAAAAGTAATCAGATACCGTACAAAACCCACCTAATGGCAAAAGGGCTAACACGCCTCAGCAATGGTATCTGTGTCAAAATGTGCGGTAAACAGCCAGCCGCGACTACTCCCAAAGGCAACCTGCAAGCCCCGTGACACAACGGGGGTGAGTTGCCAACTCGTGAATAGTAGATAACATATAAAGGTAATCGCGAGTATGCACGTGCTGCGATACTCTAACCTATGCCAACAGATAACACCTATATGATGAACTGAATGCTCATATGAGGCAACAAATGTAATATAAAAGCCTCTCCATATGATGTGCAAGATATGCAATAATCAGGTCTGATATGGAATCTAACAACCATATATAACATGAGCAGGCTGTGCAATAATCATGTATACCATGTGTACTATATCAGTACAATAGGTACAGGATGAGATGTCAATACTAAATGCCGAGTATGGGAATAAATAGTGTCTACACGGAATGTCAACGTGGAAAAATGACCGGTGTCCATCAATAAACCCAATTCCCAATAAAACTCAGGCGCCGTCATCCACATCGGCCCTAAAATCCTGTGAATCTCATACAATCGTGAGTGCCCAACATCGGCATCCAAATCTCACAAAATCAACCGTGTCCAGCATCGACATGTAAATCCTCCAATATGGAGCACCCGTCCATCGGATCTGCCCACGGGCTCCGTCTGTGGAGTCGGCCCTCGGTCCCCGGCAGTACGCGTCGTCCCGTATTCATCTATCGACTCTGGTCGGTATCCTCCGGATAATCGCCAGGTCTAACCAATCACCGGTAGGTAGTAGTCCCTCCGCCGGGCTCACCGTCTAACAATACGAGTCTTCCCGCCCCGGGGTACCGAACCGGGTCCACCATGTACCCGCAATCGGTGCCTACCTCTCCTCGAATCGGGTATACTCAAACAAGCTCTCTGTAACCGAGAAAACTCATGGTGGACGCACTAAAAATATCATATCAAGAGAAACCGGGTTTTTAAACAGTGCGTATTTTCTTAAATTAGTACTCCGGTTCCCAAATCCAGAAATCACATAGTCAAATACAATGCGTAATCAATGCAACATGTCGTATGACGCTAAGAGTGAAAGAAAGGGAAAACCGCTCTTTTGAAAGATCTAGTTTTGAAAATATCGCCTGCGGTCCCTTAGCTTTAAATCAAGTCTATATCATCCATGTATGTAGCATATGAATATGTGTATCGGTATAGATGTGTGCATGGATAAGTATGCAAAGTGAATATAGCAATGTACATATGCACAACTGTAGACATATGACGCCTATGTGCCCAAGTAAGGATATATCAATGAAGGTACACAAGAAAGTGCGTATACAGTGTGCATGGTATGAATGTCCATATGATAGTATGCGGCAATCATGACAACGTCAATTAAAGCAGAATCAAATATGCGGTTTATAGCAATCCTATAATGTGAGTGTCATGGCAATCACAAACAGTGTGAGTGTAGCATATAAATCGTGCTCGTGTAACTTGGACCTCTAGTGACGGTGCGGTGTTCTATACTATCAGTATATCTATATATGTAAGGAGGTATGCTGCTCTAGTATGTCTACATGACCACATAAAACTAACATCCTATCACGCCCTGACGCCTAACTCCATACGGGCGATTTCCCCGTAGATGTTAAATCTACTCACCTGGTCGCGTGCTATGTATAGCCGACCACCTGCTTCCCTTTCCTGGCGGCGTCAGACGTACCGGCCTGCGAACCTGGAATTTATACAAGAATCCCAATATATCAAAATCTCGTAAAACGCGATATCGGAAAGAAACGAGAAACTCACGTCGTGAATTAACGCGCGTGCGCGCGATACGCTGGAACGTGTGTGTGTGTCCAGAACTCGATCCGATACGCCGCGATACGCTGAATCACAGAATCCACTCGCGTATCGCGCAAACTAAATTACCTGAAAATGACATACTGCCCCAGATTTTACCCAGGTTAGAATATTACAAAACTATGTATACTATAGACCCACAAAATGTAGCAGACACCTGTACCAAAAACCTTAGCTCCTAACTCCCTGGTTTGGCCGCAATTTGCGGCCATAACGAATATTCCGGCGGCCATGGGTTGGAGTGGTGGGGTCGGGCTCTGGTGGTGGGGCCAGGGTGTCACCAGTAGGCTACGGTGCACTCAAATTTATTTTGAACTTACAGGGGTAACAGCAGATCTCAAAAATCTATGTTTTGCTTAAAAACGTCAAGTTTTGTACAATTTGAAAACTGAGGGTATTTTGGTGTAATCTGGGGTTATCCTAGGTTAACATGGCCTTAACAACACTTACTTAGGCTAGTCTACCCAACACCAACCTCACTTAACCACAACTTCACACAAATCACCCAAATAAGCACAAAATCGTATAATTATTGCTAATCGAAGCTATAACGACACAACTAAGTAAACAAGGAAGGAGTTTAGAAGCTATACCCCACTAGGAACCTCACAAACAAGGAGAAGGAGAAGAAGAAAAAGAAGAGATAGAGCTGCTGGGGTGCTGCTGTTGCTGCCTGGAGGTGCTGCTACTGTTGCCTGAACTGTTGCTGCTGCTGTTTAAAGGCTGAAGCTGTTGCTTCAGCTGATGCTGGTGCTTGCTACTTCTGTTGTTGTGTTGTTGTGTTTGTTGCTGTTGTGGAGGGTGTGTTGGGTGGTGTTGCTGCTGTTGAAACTCCTGTTGTTGCTTGTGCAGCTGCTGGGTGTTTGAAATGAGTTAAGGGCTGTTGTTAAAGAGAGTGCTGCAGCTGATGCAGCTGATGCTGTTGATATTGGTTCTGTTGATGTGTTTTGGGGCTAAGGTAGCAGCAGATGCTGATGTAGGTCTAAGTGAGAGGGTGAGTTTGAGAGTATGTGTGAGTGAGAGATGTGAGGGATGTGAGTAGGAGGGAGAGTGTGGGGGCTATGAAAAAGTTTTGAAGTGAAGTGGGTGTGACCCTTCCTTAAGCCACCATTTTCTCTCTCTAACAAAAGCTAACATGACACCCATCATGCCCTCTCTCTCCTCAACCCAAGTCAACCAAAAGAAATATTAACCCCTTTATTTTTTTGAAAACCAAATTCTTAATTTAAAACTAATTAGCTTAACAAGAGGGGTTAGACCACCATGGTTGCCTAAACATGGTTTAACCCAATTTTAACCCTAGGATACATGCACATATTTGTGCAAGCTTAGGAAAATTCTAGAAAAATGTTTATTAATTTTGATAAAATATTTGAAAGTCAATTTGGTAACCTTTTATTAAAAGTTCCACTTATTAAAATATAATTAGCTACTAATATATTCCTAGTTGTTACTCCCCTGGAGTTCTTAGGGTATCCCACATGTTAGTGATATGTATGCCCTAGAGGCTATTACTGTACATACGATGTATATTGTAGTGGATGCTTGGATATATATATATATATGGAGGAATTTCTTGCTCGACATGATAGTATGCTATCTGGTTGCTCTTTATCTTAACATGTACTCGGATTGTCTCTATGTTACATGTTGATAAAGCCATTAGGATGAGTACTTGACTACCAGGATTATGATGCAGATCATACTAGTGGGTATAGTGTAGTCGATAAGTACATACATCAAATGTTCCTAGTCGTAGGTGTATCGAGACTGGGCATCGATATACCAGAGTAGACTAGCGTATAGCTTCTCGACCCATGTAGATGGGCGATGGATGATCCCATATCCACTGGTGTTTGACATCAGAGATAGTATACGGGTGCTCAGTGGAGACTGGGTACACTGGACGGACTCGCCGAGAACTCCCAGATGGTATTATACCTATCGTCAGAAGGCAGTTCTCTGGTGACACTGGAACATGTTAGTCCGTAGACCCGAGATCGTCATAGAGTCTTGTGTGATTCCCACTGTGCTTTGATTTCCACCTTACCACGTTCAAGAGAACGTGCAAAATGGTGGCTTTTGGGTACAGTCCCGAGTCACATAGAGGCAATGAGCGATAGGAGGGGTTTCGTCTCTCCCGGTATTGGGATTTGATGCTGCGCAGTGTTCGATTGGCTATAACAGGAAGTCCTTGGCCAAGGCTGCTTCAAAGATATACTGGTAAGTATTATCTGTAGTTTCTCGACCCATTATAAGCCTCATATCGACACGACTTATCGAGTTACTGGGGTTTGAAGTTTACCACCCCTAGACGAGATATGCGACATATCAGACGAAGAGACTGGACTGTACGGTAGTGTTACTGATTGGATTCGCAGGAGTGTGAGCAGGCTTGGTTGTTGATCTTCTGATCGCTCAATACCCGGGTGGCCGTTACATTTAGCAGACCGCTTGCGGCCTGTGGGTGTTTGATATGATCATCACCTACTGCCGGCGTATTGACGAGTCTTCAGAGTCCTACACAGGGGTTTCCTGGCTCAAGCGAAACGGAGAAGGAGCACATATGTGATATGTGCTGGACCGAGATTGATACGATATGAGACACCTTATTCTATTCTCGCGAAATGTGACATTGGTCGGGTATATGCGATATAGCCGGATTATCGGATCAAGTGTTGATTCGATAAGTTGTTACACAAGATATTAATCGGTTATAGCCGGATTATTAAATCAAGAGTTGATTTAATAATTTATTGTATAATTTTATATTAGATATATTACATTACATTAACTAGAATTAGCTCACTTATGATTTCTTTTCTCACTAGATTGTGAACATTGTATATATGTGATATATGCAAGTGTACATGTTTGTGTCATGCTTGATGATTCATACAAGATGGGTGTATGAGACTTAAACCATATTAAGGTTAAATTAAGGTTTATTTATTTCTTAAGAAATAACAAAAGAGAGAAGACTTGGTCAATGTTGTCAAGCTTGCTTGAAGCTTGTAGAAACATTGACAAAGTCAACTCTTTTGTCATTCCTTAGGATATTTCTTAACCTTACACCATGGTTAATTCTCTACATGAGTTAAGTATGATGACTTAACTCACTGTAACGCCTTAGATTGCGGTTAGTGTTAGTTTAGACGTTAATGCGGGTTTACTGTAAAAAGTTTACCAATTCGGGTTCCTCACATTTATAACATTTAATTAATAATTTATTATTATTTTTTACGGGCATGCACGCACGTGTGCACGTAAATGTGAGGGTTGGTTTGTGTTAATCTTGTTATTAGTGACCATGACACTTAACCCTAATCCAATCCTTTACTTTAACCTAGCCTTTATCTTTTAGATAATTGTTTGTGAGAGAGAGATATTTCATTTGGAGTGAGAAGGTGGCATGATGAGGTGTATGTGAAAGCATTAATGGTGTGTTCATGCAAGGTGCACTCACCCCTTAACCTCACCTCCCTCTCTCTTTTTCTCTATCTCTTTCTCATTTTATTCATCTCTCCCATATCACATCTGAACACTATCAAGTTCTACATCAATTTATCTCAAATCCTTCACAAATATCATAAAAATCACTTCTTTGAACATCTTTTGCCTCTTGGATGCCTTGGAGCTTGCAAAACATGGATCTTTGAGTTCTTTTGGTTAGGTAATGATCCCTATCTGTTCTTTATATAGTTTTTGTGTTGTGTAGACTTTTAGTTTCAGTTTAGATAGCGTAAAGTTAAGTTTTGTGCTAAATATCGTATTTTTAGTGTCGCTTTGTGATATCTGTGACCTGCTGTGACCCCGAGAATTTTCTAGAAAACCAAACAATGTAGTTGTGTTGTACCTGAGACCATAGGCCTTCACCTGGAGCACAAACCACCCTTCTCGGACCATGGCCGGTGACGAGAAGGAGATTTCCGGCGACGCCGAAATTCTGGTGGAGTTTTGGGTTTAGGTTTTTGTGGGTAGGTGTCTACAGTGGTTTAGGTGTGGTTGTTTCTGTTTGATTGTTTAGTTTTCTCTGTATGAAAAATCTAGGATCACATAGGTTGTTTCTTGTGTTACAACTACACGCGATACGTTATCCGACACGGTCCGTGCACTTCGTGCTGGTTTTGCTCTTGGGTTGGTTTCGTCGTGTCGCTACGTGCGTTAGCCACAATACGAACACTTGGGAGTAGGTTTGGAGTTGGTGTGTCGGTAAAACGTAGTTTGTACGTCTTTTAGTCGTTTGCTAATATACACTTGTGTTATCATTTTGTTGTTTTAGGTTCGCAGGCGGGGACTTCGGACGCCGCGACGAAGGGAAAACAGGTAGTTGGCTTCACTTATCCACGAAAGTTGGTGAGTAGATTTAACATCTATAGGGGAATCGCCCGCATGGCGTTATGCGTCTGGGCTAGAGATGACTTTACTTTGTCGCATATTCTATTTCATATTTAGAGTTGCGCATGCACCTTATTGCTTAGTTATTGTTGTGCTTGGACTAGTATCCTTAGGACACTGCACATATTATTAACGGCTTATGTTGCACGACCATTGATTGTATGCCACACACACACCGTCAATAATTGCCATGTTACGCACAACACACATACTTATATGATATTTTTGGTTAGGGACATTGAGACATTGATTCATATTTCTTTATGCATATGACTTATAGCATACCTGTATACCTACATGCTTACACATATGCCGTGACTTGCTTACATGCTAGTTACATGTATTACCTATAGGGTATTGTACCATTAGCGATAGGTACATACACACATAATGACATAGCTATGTGTATACGTTGTATGTATACCTTGCTTATACCTGGATGGTATATTACATCATTACTGATAGGTAGATACTTATACCTTGCTATACCTCTATGTTTACGCATATATCTTGTTATAACTACATGTTCACCTTTATTTGATGTTATATTGAACTTGGAGAATTAGGAACCGCATGATTTATATTTTAACTGGTTGCAGTTAAATAGCGGTTTTTCCTTTATACGCTTGCATTTCAGTTTCATGTTGAGTATATTATATTCATGGATTTTCGCATTGAGATATAGATTTTTCATGATGTTTTATGGATTTGGGGACCGTGGTAGTTTCATAAAATTATGCATTATTTGAAAAACCCGGTTGCTCTTGATATGATATTTCTGCAGCCACCATGAGTTTTATCGGTTCTGATTATATGCCCGATTCGAGGAGCGGGGAGGCACCGTCTGTGGGTGCATGGTGGGTCCCGGAGGTACCCCGGGACAAGAGTCGATGTAACATGCCCATGAGCCTGGCAGGGGAACCATACCATTCGGTGACATTGCCTATGAATCGGCGTTTATCGTGGGGATACCGACGGGAGTCATGTACGTATGGATACGTCGAGAGGCGAGGGTCAGAGCTAGGCACTCGAGCCTTCGGTATAGCCTATGATACGTACCTATCAGGGGGCCATTCGTGGTGACAGCACCTGATAGATCAGTATTTATGTGTCTATGTGAGACACTTGTTTTCATGATATTTTTATTCCTATATATGTATATATGAGTGGAGTTGGACGCTGATATATATGTATACATATCGATTCATATACTTCATCATATTTATTTATGCAAACACACAGGATATGTGCGATATACCGATATTGTACACACAGGATATGTGGGATATTCTGATATTGTACATTCAGGATATGTGAGATCTACTTGATGTTGTACATTCTGGATATACGAGATATACTTGATGTTGTACATACATGATAAGTTAGATCTACTTGATGTTGTACATTTGGGATATACGAGATATACTTGATGTTGGACATTCGGGATATATGATATTTACTTGATGTTGGACATTCGGGATATACGAGATATACTTGATGTTGGACATTCATGATATATGAGATTTACTTGATGTTGTACATTAAGGATATATGAGACTTACATGATATGAGAGCCAATTCGGGGGCTGATTTGTGGAAATTGGAATTTGGATTGTCTTATTGGATTTTGGTCCTACCACGAGGTTAGGATTTCCGTGGGAATGACATATTTTATTCCATACTCCGCATTTATTGTTTATGCACTGTTTCATGTATTAGTAGTACCTGATAGAATACCTTCCATGACTGTTGCATTTACATACTTTATTTTATATGCATTGCTTCATATATTAGTAGTACCTGATAGAGTACCGTACATGATTGTTGTAACTCGACGTTAGACACTCCATCAGTTGCGGAGAGGAGGAATAGGTAAAACAATCATTTTGTTTAAAACAAACATCGACTAACTTACGGATCTTTGCCAAACCTTAACTAACAACATCATATGAGGGATTAGCTACTATGAAAGAAGATTATACCTAATGAACCAAGTCCTTCTTCTTCTCGATGACCACCTCCTCGTCTGCCTCCTCTTTGTAATAGAAGATCCACCCGAGAGCTACTACTCCAAGCTTGACCTCTAACTTGAGGTAACTAGGTTACTCAAAGTGCTAATCAAAGCAACCTAGGTAATATAGAGTGGGATTATGGATCAATAAGTCTTGTTAACCCTTGATCTCAACACATGAGAGGTTAGGGTTAGGGTTTGAAGAGAGAGAGCTTGAGGAGGGAGAAGGTGAGAGTGAGAATCCTTTTGGAATAATGATAAAATTGTGAATATATGAAGCATAATCATATTATGAAATGAATAACAAATAATAATGTGTCATCATGCTTCATTAACTCACATAGTGATTCATCTCATGAGTCATTTAAATCATAAATGCATCATTAACTCCATGGATGAATAACATCACGACTCATTAATCCAATAAATGCAAATGCCACATTAGCCTCCATGTCATCATCCTTCTAGAAGCTTCTCGACAATTTACGAGAACGCCCCTCCTATCCGTGAAAACACGGAAATACTTTAGACTGTATAAATCCAATAATCCGATATTAGAATCTGGCTTAAACCAAAGCCCGCTAGTAAAAGCTGCCCGAACATCGTACGTGCATAAATGCACGTGCGTGTCCGAACCCTGTCGTAAAACCATACGACCTCTATATCGTTTCGCCCGAAGCAGGGAAACTCTCTGTGTGGGACTCTAAAGACTCGACTACTACTATGGCAAAGGGTTTAACCACAGACCGTAAGCGGCACTAGCTGTACGTAACGGTCCCCAAGTAGATGTCGATAAGAAGGCCGATGAGGAAACCCATCCGAACTCCTACTGAGCCTGATGTGACAATCTCCGTACAGTCCGGTCTGTTCGTCTAGGACTATCGAATATCGGGCCTAGGGGGGCGGAAAGCGTCAGTCCCCTAAAAGTGGTATAAGTTGTGTCGGAGCGAAGCCCATTACACCTTGAGAAACTACTCGAAAACGTACAAGTAAATCTCGCTTGCCCTGGCCAGGGACTTTGCATAATGGCTCTCCAGACACAGCGCGATATCAACTCCCAATACCGGGAGTGACGAATCTTGTCTAACCGCCACTGCCTCCAAGTGCTTCGGGACTGCACCCAACTGCTACCTGTTTGCACGACTCCTTTGAGCCGTGGTAGGGTAGCAATCGAAGAACAATGGGAACACACTCGAGGCGAAGCAGCAGTGTCAAGTCTACGGACTATGCTGTACTCATGTCACCTGGGAACTGTTAACTGATGACGGGTATAATACCAACCAACAGTTCCCTGCGAGTCCTGTCCGGTGTACCCGTAACCCAACGAGCACCTGTATATTATCTCCAGTACGACGTACTGATGGCTGTGGGACAGACCATCTCCCCAACTGGGATGAGAAGCGTACACAGTAGTCTACTACGGAGTATCGATGCCCTGTTTCGATAATCCTACGACTAGGGACATGAAAAAGGATGTGCTTGTAGACTACCCAGCCCTCACTAGTGTGACTGCCATCACAACGCTGGTAGTCAAGCAAGATCCTAAGGGCTCTATCAATACGTACACACATATTAAGATAGATATAAACCAAGTAGCATACTACCATGTTTAGCAAGACTGTTAATATTACTGTGAATATCCCAAGCTTCCATTAAGTAATTTACAAGCCAATATGATACAATAATGGCCCCTAGGTCATATACACTAACAGTCTCCCACTTGCAGTAGGGCCATGTACTGGCATATCGAAGACCGATCATCTCGAGTAGCCTCTCGTACTTATTTTGAGGTAAGGCCTTTGTGAATGGATCAACAGTGTTCTCCTCTGTAGAAACTCTCCGGACCTCGATCTCCCGGTAATCTATGATCTGCCTGATCAGGTGATACCACCTTAAGATGTGTCTGGACTTCTGATGGGACCTGGGTTCCTTCGCTAAAGCTATAGCTCCGTTGTTGTCGCAATACAGCGGTATTGGATCAACAATGGTAGGAACCACCTGAAGTTCTGTTAGGAACTTCTTCATCCAGACCGCTTCTTTTGCGGCATCGCAAGCAGCAATATACTCCGCTTCCATCGTCGAGTCAGCAACGGTGTCCTGCTTGGAAGTTTTCCAGCACATCGCCCCTCCATTGAGGGTAAAGACATAACCTGACATGGACTTGGAGTCATCCTTATCACTCTGGAAGCTAGAATCAGCAAAGGCCTCTATCTTGAGGTCTTTTCCGCCGTAAACCAAGAACATCTCCTTAGTTCTTCTCAGGTACTTGAGAATGTTCTTTACTGCTATCCAGTGCTTCTCCCCTGGGTCTAACTGATACCTTCTTACCACGCTCAGTGCGTAAGCTACATCTGGTCTGGTGCACAACATCGCATACATTATAGAGCCTACCGCAGAAGCATAAGGTATAACTGACATGCGATCCCTTTCCAAATCATTCTTGGGAGACATCTCTTTGGATAGGGTGATTCCATGACAAGCCAGTAAATTAACGCGCTTAGAATCTTCCATACTGAATCTTTTCAGTACAGTGTTGATATACCTGGACTGCGAAAGTCCCAACATCCTCTTGGATCTATCACGATAGATCCGGAACCCCAGAATATAAGAGGCATCACCCATGTCTTTCATGGAGAACCTGTGTGACAAGAATCCTTTGACAGATTGTAGCATAGGAATGTAATTTCCTATAAATAGAATGTCATCCACGTACAAGACGAGGAATACGACAGTTCGTGCTACAATTTTACTATATATACATGGTTCATCTGGATTTTTGATAAAGTCATATTCTTTGACCGTTTCATCAAAACAGATGTTCCAACTCCGCGATGCCTTCTTTAGTCCATAAATGGACTTAAGCAACTTGCACACTTTCCCGCTGCTCCCACTTTGATTGAAGCCTTCTAGCTGATCCATATAGACGCACTCTTCTAAATTACCATTTAGAAAAGCCGTCTTTACGTCCATCTGCCAGATCTCATAATCATGGAAGGCGGCAATAGCAAGAAGGACCCGAATGGATTTGAGCATAGCCACTGTAGAAAAAGTTTTGTCATATTCTAAACCAGGTCTTTGACGAAAACCTTTTGCAGCAAGTCTAGCTTTATTGGTTTCCACCTGTCCATCCACACCAATCTTTTTCTTGAAGATCCATTTGCATCCTATGCGGTTTACCCCATCTGGAGCAAAGTCCAAAGTCCATACTTTGTTGGTGTAAATGGACTCCGTCTCGGTCCGCATTGCATCTAGCCATCGTACCGAGTCATCGCTCTGGATAGCCTGCTGGAAGCTAATAGGTTCATCATCATCAATGATACAATCCTCTCTATCCCCAACTATGAGAAAACTGTAGTATCTCTCAAGCGGATGAGACGGCCTACTACTCCTGCAGAGGGGTGCGGGAATGTCCTGTTCTTCTTGAACTACTGGTTCTACCAAACATTCAGTAGTAGTTTGTGGTTCTGGAATTTCTTCCAGTTCAATTTCGCTCCCACTTGTTTCCTTTTCTAAAACCTGCTGTTCCAGAAAATGGGCATGACGAGAAACAAAAACCTTTTGTTCCTCTGCGTAGTAGAAGAAATACCCCTTGGAGTTCTTTGGATATCCCACAAACTTACACTGTACTGATCGTGCCTCGAGTTTGTCCGCATGCTGCTTTTTAACAAAAGCTGGACATCCCCATATCTTTAGATGCTGAAGATAGGGTTTCTTCCAACTCCACATCTGTTATGGCATGGTAGGCACAGTCTTAGTAGGAGCCCTGTTCAAAAGATATGCCGCTGATTCTATCGCATAACCCCAGAACGATCGCGGTAACTCAGTATTACTCATGATGGAACATACCATATCCAATAGGGTTCAATTCCGTCTCTCCGATACACCGTTATATTGTGGAGTGTATGGAGGAGTAAGCTGAGAGAGAATTCCTTTCTCTTTTTGGTTACCTAGGAACTCGGCACTTAAGCATTCACCTCCTCGATCAGATTTTAGTTTCTTGACACTTTTGCCAGTTTAGTTTTCTACTTCATTCTTATACTCTTGGAATTTTTCAAAAGTCTCGGATTTATGTTTCATCAAGAAAATGAATCCGTACCTAGTGTAATCATCCGTAAAAGTAATGAAATAGGAAAAACCACCTCTTGCAAGTGTAGACATTGGACAACATACATCGCTGTGTATGAGTCCAAAGAGCTCGCTCGCTCTTACTCCATGTCCAGTGAATGGAGTCTTTGTCATCTTTCCTTTGAGACATGATTGACAAAAGGCATAAGTTTGATATTCGAACGAATCCAAATATCCTTCTCTATGTAACTTAGTTAACCTTGTCTCATTGATGTGACCCAGTCTACAATGCCATAAGAATGCCTTATTTAAATCTGGAGACTTTCTTTTTAATGTGTTCTAGACATTGAAAATCTGTAATTGGTTTAAGACATATATATCGTTATCTAGTATACCGGACCCAATAAAACCATGATTAAGGTGGATGTTAACAACATCGCTTACAAACGTGAAATCATAACCTTCTTTTGATAACAACGAAACCGATATGATATTACACGTTAAACTGGGTACACAAAAACAGTTATGCAAAACCAAAATATGTCCACTCGTCAATCCTTGGTGATAATCCCCTATGGACACAGCACCCATGCTAGCTCTGTTAGCAACCTGGAGGGTCATATCACCAACCTTCAGCTCTCTACGGTCTCTCAGTGCCTGCAATGAATTGCATATATAAGATCCTGATCCAGTATCCAATACCCAGGAAGTAGAGTTGATTGACAGACATTTTTCAATTACAAACACACCTGAAGTCGAAGCCACAGCTTGCTTCGGTTCCTGGTTCTTGGCATTGCAAGCTTTGCAATCTTTCTTCCAGGGCCCTTTCCTACGACAGTGGAAGCACTCGTCCTTTGCCACTACTGGCACAGCAACCTTTTTCTTTCCCTTGACTCCCACCTTACTAACACCTCCTATAGGTTTGGTAGCGGCCTTATTCTTCCTTCCTTTGGCCCTAGCCTTGGACCCGGAAGAAGAAGCACTACGAACAAACATAGCGGGTGTTTCCCTTGCCTTCTGTAAGGTGCCCTCTGCACTCCTCAACATGTTAAGGAGTTCTGGAAGTTCAACTTCTTTTCTTTGAATGTTGAAATTCAGAATAAACTGGGCGTAGGTGGAATGAAGGGACTGGAGAATCAAGTCTGCATAGAGCTCGTTCTCCAAAGTCGTCTGTCACGACCCAAAGTTTGGCCCGTGACCGACACTTAACCACGTAACGTCTACAGGCGTAACGCGACTAAGTGAACCGAAAACCCAGAAATCAAACCAGTAAAAGTATAGAGTGTGTTATGTTTTAAAGGAACACATTTATTACATGTTAAGAGATCTAAGTAAACAATATACGACGCCGTAGCGAAGATCAAGAGCAGCAAGTGAGAACATCACAGATAGAATAAAACTGCATAAGAAAAGTCGGCTCACAACGAGCTCGACACCAGAATACCAATCATATACATCATCGTCCTCACACTGTCTCTAAGTCAAATACATACATGGTAGATGGAGAATACTAGATACAACAATATACATAACTGAAAAATAAACAGATACCGCACAAAACCCACCTATCAGCAAAAGAGCTAGTACACCAACTATGGGGGGTATCTGTGTCAAAAGATGCAAAACGCAGCCTGCCGTGACTACTCCGAAGGGCAACCTGCAAATACTGTGGCACAACGGGGGTGAGTTGCCAACTCGTGAATAGAAATAACATATAAAGGTAATCGCGAGCATGCACGTACTGCGCTACTCTAACATATGCCAGCAGATGATATCAATGCGAGGTAAGTAGTATGTACAATAATCATGCAAGTACTCTAACAGGTGATATAACTACAGGATGAGATGCAATAATGAATGCTGAGCATGGGAATATAACATCTGCACGGAATGTCAAGGTGGAATAAATATATATATGCACCGCAAATCCCAAAAACCCAAACGCCGGCACTCCAATCAGCCCTCAAATCCTGTACATCCCAGAGAATCATGAGTGCCCAGCATCGGCACCCAAATATCATAAATACTCGTGTCTAGCATCGACACGCAAATCCTCCTCTATCAGGCATCCGTCAGTCCGGGTCAGCCCTCTCTCAATTTATCGGGCATCCGTAAGTCCGGGTCAGCCCTCTCTCAATATATCGGGCATCCGTCAGTCCGGGTCAGCCCTCTCTCAATATATCGGGCATCCGTCAGTCCGGGTCAGCCCTCTCTCAATATATCCACTCAAGCACCGAGAAAATACAGGGTGGACGGACCGAAATATCATATCAAGTGAACCGGGTTTTTAAATGATTACATATTTGAAAAGGCCACGGTTCCCAAATCCAGAAGTTGTTGGAGATAGTGCCCTCATAGTCAATTATTGGATCACAGGCACGTGATTGCAATGATTGAGGGAGGACCTATCCCAGTAGGACAGTCTTACTCAAGATGATAGTATGCTATCTGGTTTACCTTTATCATCGTGTACTGCTTTAGGTGACCTTACGAGTCGCTATTACACGTTGATAGATCCCCTAGGATTCTTGCTTTACTACCAGCAGTATGAGGGCGATCATATAAGTGAGAGCTGGAGTCTATAAGCACATCCTTAAAAGGTCCCTAGTCGTAGGAGTTTCGAGACAGGGCATCGATTCTCCAGAGTAGACTAGTGTATACAGTCGAGACCCCGACGAGGGGCGGTGGCCGGTCTCACAAGCCACTGGTGTCAGTTGGTTCACCTAAGATGTATACAGGTGCTCATTGGGTTATGAGTACACCGGACAGGACTCGCCGGGAACCTGCTAGTTGGGATTATACCAGACGTCAGATAGCAGTTCCCTGGTGACATGTGTACAGGTTAGTTCATCGACCTGAGATCGTCATTTGTCTCGTGTGAGTTCCCACTGTGCTTTGATTACTACCCTACCACGGCTCAAAGGAGTCGTGCAAACAGGTTTTAGTTGGGTACAGTCCCGAGCCACATGGAGGCAGTGAGCGGATCTGCAGGGGTTCGTCTCTCCCGGTATTGGGGGTGAGGTCGCGCTGTGTCGAGGAGAGCCAGAACATGAAAAGTCCTTGGCCAAGGCAGGAGATTTACTGGTAGGTATTCCAGTAGTATCTCAGGATGTTCTGGGCTACACTCCGACACGACTTGTACCGCTTTTGGGGGTCTGACTTTTAAAAAACCCCTAGGCCCGCCATGCGATGCTCATAGACGAACGGACCGGACTGTACGGATATTGTCACTGACAGGCTCAGTAGGGTGTCAGGATGAGTTCGCTCATCGACGTCCCTTATAGTCTTTAGCCGGTGGCCCGTCACGTATGGCTTATATCTCTGACGTGCTAATGGTTAAATCCACAGCCATAGTATTGACGAGTCTTTAGAGTCCACCACACTCAGTTACTCAGGTTTCGGGCGAAACGCTGTAGAGGCCGTATGGAGATATCGCAGGGTTCGATCAGATACGTTCGGTATTGCACGGATCGTGATCGGACGGTTTTTACTAGCCGGCTTTGGCTTAAGCCGGATCCTAGTATAAGATAGTGTAGATATTGTCTCTTTGCATTTGTGTTCTGTGGGAATACAAATGCGGGCATGTATTTGCAGTAGCGAGGTTTTCCTGTAATTTATTACAGGATCAGTTTTCTGAAGTTGCCAGTTTGTATTCCGTTCCGGCCGGTTTTCTTTTATTCCTTCACGGCCGGACTTTCTGATGGAGGGTGTTATTTGCAAGTTTGCAAATAACACATTGTGGAGGGGTATCTTGCGTATGTGAGGCATCATGAGTGTTCTTTCATGATGAGATTCTTTTATGGTCTTTTCCTTGGCTTTTCTAGTGATGGTTGGTGAAAAGATTTAGATGTGAAAGAAGTGTGACCATTTTCTTATTATCATTTCTTTTTCCCTCATTTATCTTTGTGATTTTTCTTTTGCTCCAACACCATTCTCATGCTTGAGGGGGGCCGGCCACTATTCTTGAGAGAGAGAGAGAGATTTCACTTTAGATGAGGGAAAGAAATTCATATCATTTTGATGCTTGAAAATTATATACACCATCATTCTTCCAAAGCTCTTTTCACCTCCATATCCATGGCAACCTCAAAACCCCAAGAGACAAAGGTTCTCTACACTATTCTACAGCATCCCTTGGATGCGTCGGCTAGCCAACTTCGCGCCCGAGTTGCCTCGGTCAAGAGGTGGGAGCCCGTAAAAGATTCCGGCTACGTGGTGCCCTTTCAGATGGAGGTGATGGTCGGACTTTCCGCAGGAGATCGGAGTGGAGACGAAGACCGAAGGACACGGATCGCTTGGTATAGCATCTCTACTCTTTTCTTGTTTGCTAGTTAGCTAGGTTAATGGCCCGATCCGGGTGAAAAGTGCGCGGTGGTGCCGGTTGCAAGTTTTGCAAAGTTTTTGTTTCCGCCTTTCCGGCGTCGGATCGACGGCCGGGGCGCCCCTGCGGACTTACATTGGTATCAGAGACACGCCATTAACCATGCCTAGCTTGCTCTAGTGTGTTTATAACTCGATCGAACAAAATTCCCTAAAAACCGTATTTTGTATGCACATGTGTTTTCTGTCGAAATTTTTTCTGCTCCAAAAATTTTTCAGGTTGTCTCAGAATACTGTGCATGGATATAGAAGCAATCTGTGAAAATTTGGTGGCGCGATCTCTCCAAACCGCCGCGGACCCGCGGCCAAACCCATGCTTGGGCCACGGTTCCGCCGCGCTTTTGATGGATCACTCGAATAAAATTTTGCAGATTCCTTCTGAGTTAAATATAAGGGTTTTGGGATATTCTTTTTGGGCCCAGATTTTCTGTGAGTGCTACAGTACTGCTTGGGGCCCACTTTGATAAATTTGTTCGATCGGAAATTTTAAACATGCCAGTTCACAGTATTTAAATTATATCTGCGACCGTGAATGTCACTTGATCAGTAAGTCCTGTCTAACTGCTATAGCCCGGTTAGACGGATTTGCGAACGTGACCTTCACGTTGATGTTCTGTGTTTTACTGTGTTGTTGCGGATCGGTCATGGGGGATAGTCTGGTTGCAGTGGTAGTACAGTATTGTATTATGTACATTTGATATTGCAGGGCGAGCGTCCGACATGTGGACTGCCGTCACTGCCTGATTGCATTATTATTTTGGGGCACGACCAGGTTGCGGTCGATGTACCCGGTGTATGTATATTTTACTTTCTATACTAGGATTACTCCGCGGAGGGGTGCACGGATAGCCGGGTTCTAGAAGGCAACAAGCCCGCATCTCATGGCATTGAGACGGATGGGGATTCACTCTAGAATTGGCGGGCTATTCGCCGCACTCGTAGGGGGTACAGGTTGACCCAGGAGGGGTGCCCAAGTTACCGGATTCCGTGAAGTGCTGGGTGGTCCATTGACGTTGCTGAAAGGGGGCTGCCTCGCTTCAGGTTTTAGCGGGTAACTTGCCGCGCCCGTAGGGGTCTAGGATTCTCATTGCACAGGTTATCCACACGACCAGGGGAACGTCGGGTTTCAGTAGCGGCACTGTGAAACCCGGGGATCCCAGATATCTGTATTGATCTGTGTTGCTATACATTTCTGTGTTGTTACATTTTATCACGCCTTGAGCGAAAATTATATATTATATATACTAGTAGATGTTGTATATGTTTTTCATCCGCGCTAGTCCAGTCCCCGCTCTGTCGTTAGTTAGCTAACCTAACGGGTGATGACGGGACCCAGTGGCGAATGCGGACGGCATATACGTACAACAGTATATTTTCGTTCTTTATTGGTGTGATCAATTGATGGGACTGTGTTGATTCGGATCAATGCAAGCTTAACAAACCTATTATGATGTTGTTGGAACAGTTTTTCAAAAAGCTGTTATTGCAAGGACGTTCACTTTTGTTTTCCACAGTGGTATTCAGTTGGAATATCCTGCTCCTCAGTCGACGAGGCAAGGGCCGAGATCCCTTCACCGGGAGTGACCCCTTGGACAGAAGTTTGAGTCAGGGCAATAACTTCACTTTAGCCGATTACTTTTGCTTTTTATCGTGGTATTCAGTTGGAATATCCTGCACCTCATTCTACGGGGAAAGAGCCGAGATCCCTTCACCGGGAGTGACCTCTTTAGCAAAGGTTTTCGTCACTATATTTTTTAAAAGCTATCAGTTCCTTCAACGATATCAAGTTCATTACGTTAAAGGTTTTCGCCAGAAACCATTCGTAGCCCTCCATCATTTCAGTTAAATATTCGGTAGTATTCAAGCTATGTATTTTGACCTCACGCCAAGGCATAGTGATTGGTAGCTGCCGGATATTTATCTGAAGCATAGATAGATGCGTTGGTTTGGGACAGTCGTACTACTATTTTGGCCTTCGTCAAGGGTATGTACGAGTGGGTTCAAATTAACCTGGATAATGACGGGCAGAACTTGACATGTGACTTATGATATTTTGACCTCACGCCAAGGTCATAAGAGCATGGGGTAAAAATCCACATCGGGAGTTTCAAAAGAACTGAAACTTGCCAGATATGCGCATACCTTCTGGAGTATGATAGCATGAGCGGATTCCGTCACGTTATCATGCGATGATAGTTGGATCCCGATTCCCACTGATGAGTTGGTTTACTCCTCGGGTGATCCCGGCTAATTCTTCTTTCAGGTTTGGGGAAGAATTTGACGTTACAGTAGGAGGTTTCCAGATTAGATAAAGTGATAACCATTCTGATCTAGGTTAGAGTGCACGCTGAGTGTTTCTTTTCTCTCTCTCTTTGGCAGCGACCATTGACCCGGCCCTAGACTATGACTCAGTGACCAAGTTGACCGAACCTTCTTAACACTGGGTTTTGGATTGTCAGAGTTGCAGACCTCATTGCCACTCTTACTTTTACCCTTTTCTCCAGGACACCCCGTATTACTACGAACGTCCACTTCCATTGGACAAAACCATCGTATGGTTATATACGAACTCGAAGGAATTCGAGGATGGTTTCTAGTTCTGGAGAAAACGAATAGGACTATTCAGTTGTCTTTTCCTTTTACCTTCTCTCAGGTTGCGAGTACTCCTTGGTTTAGGAGATAGTATACCTATTACGCAAATTGGATAGTCTTCTTCCAAACCTTAGGCTGGTGGCGAACGGTGGGGAATGAAGAAAACCAATTAGCCTAAAACGGTGTGCAGAAGGTATTAAGTTCAGACAAAGCAAGGGATTAGTAAGAGGGCAAAGTAAATTGCGACTGCTATTCACGACCAAACCAAGTATTTCTTCGCCAATCCTAAATCACCTTTGTATTTCTCCAGGACACTCCGTATCACTACGAAGATCCCAGTTGATTGGATAATCCATCGTATGGTTATATACGAACTCGAAAGGAACTTGTTCCAGTTCGGGGATGGATCCTGGTTCAGGAGAAATAGGAATAAAGTACATTCGGTTGTCTTTTATCATCACCTTCTCTCGCATTGCGAGTGCTCCTAGGATTAGGACAATACACCCTTTATGCTTATTGGATAGTCTTCTTCCAAACCATAGGCTGGTGCCGAACGGTAGGGAAGGAAGAAAACCATTTGGCCTAAAGGGGTGTACAAAAGGTAACGACTAAAGACAAATAGTGGGATTTGGAAAGGTGGCAAAGAATTATACGGTTATAGTTGTGAATCTGGATAATGGAAGAGGCATTACTAGGAATACCAGGATACCCCATCGAAACATTTCAATGTTTCAGGTTCACTGTGTAATGTTAAAAGAAAACTGATTTCCCAATTAGACACTTGCTCCAGGGTATATATTTACCAGGTATGAGTCTCACATCTGTATGGTTTTAAAGATGATGAGTGGGTGTAAGTTATTGGGAATTAGGTGACCATCCTCATTATATCAGGATTCGTTGTAATTGGTGATATTTGAGAAAGCCACCTGGGTTGTTTGCCGGTCGGAAAATATTTGGTTTTGAATATACGTTGTTATGCACCAATTTCAAATTGATATATCTGTACGTCTATTTTTATAGAGTGAGACATACCTTTTTGAAATTATGTCTATGACATTTACCTATACCAGAGAATGGTTAGGCAAGGAGCATTGAACAGCGGTGTAATTCTTCTTAACCAAAAGTACAGTTTTCAACCTACGACACACAGTGAATGAGTCACTAGACTCAGGGGACTTATACAGAGTATTGTATATTGTCCAGTGTCCATTAGGACAGAGGGGTTGGTCCTCGTACTATATTTGGTTTACTTATGACTTCTCTGGTTTTTAGACAGGTGTTTCGTAGAAACACAGGGTCCGAATTTTGAGAAGTTATAGGTATATGAATAAAGTAGAGAACCAGGTATTGCAAGTATCGGGATTCTTCAAGGTGATCGAAGATGTAGATACTTGTATAAGGTATTCAGTTGATAGTAATGGTTAAGAGAACTTGCTTCTCTTTCAGGTTACACATAATTGGAAGCACTCCTAAGTTGAGTAACGCTGATCGGACTCTCTCCATTTACTTGACATGCACTGGAGACAGCTGCATGATTTGAATCTTGTTCAATTAAATCAGTGCCTCTGTTTCTATATTGGATATAGAACAGTTCATATCTTGACTTTGTTAAGGTACGGGGAGTTGTCCGGCTTATGCTTAAAACCAGACTCCGGATAACTCAAGGCACGTTTCTGTAATGGCTGTTTGTGGGTTGACCCAGGCTATGACGAGGGTTGACTTTCTACCAGCTGGAAGATCAATAGTGATATTGTTCTTGACTCGCGACAGTTTTATCAAAAATGGATTTTTTCAGAAAACAGTAGTGGGAGTATGGTAGAACTGGAAGTGATTCCCGAACCGCAAACGATTACTGAAAATTTGATAAGAGACTAAGGATTCAATCTGGTTTGACATTCCATTGGCCACCCCGCAGATAAAGTGGGTAACCTCAGGCACTCGAGAGGTACTTCGGTATGCTCAAGGACGGTGGTAGGGAGGTTCTTGTTTACCCAGACTTGCCATTGTTGTTGTTCCAGACTATGAGACCCGGCAGGAGGATGAATATAGCGTCGTTCTAAACTAGCTTTAGAAGTGCACGTCTATATGACTCTGCCAGAGGGTTGTCGTAATCAGTGGGAGCAGTGGAAGCATTGGTGGACATCAGGCTTATGTCTATTTATAGACTAAAGCAGATATAGCGGAGATAGATCATCGATTTCTGATGTGACAATCATAGGTTTGACTTCATCAGAATAGGGGATGGATCTGTTAAGAAGGTAGTAGGGTGTGATGTCCTGGTATTTGATGACATACACAGAGTAGGAAGTGATATTCCTATACTACGATCGGTTATACTTTGGTCGTCACACAGTGGTTTCTCCACATAGGACTTGGATATTATATCAGACATTCTGGTTACTTGATCCATGGTTTTAGATCTAGATTTGGGTGGTTTCCCAATCAAGGTACTTAGACAGCATTCTAAGAGTATTTAGAATGGACGACTCTAAGCATGGTGGTGTACCTGCAGATGATGGAGTCACCCTCTCTAAAGGTGTCTTACAGACTAAAGGGGAGAGGGATGCGCATGATTGGCAGATCATTTGCTTAGGCAATTGATTAAATCATGAGATGTCAAGTACCGCACCAGATGTTGTTCTTACAGTAGATGCAATAAGTTGATATTGATCCAATCCTGGAGAAACAGTCGGAAGCAGTTTTAGAACATAAGTAGATGTTCTAGGGATATGATAACAACATTCTCCTTCGGGAGACAGTTATCATTCGAGGCTTCCAAGGTGACCTGGATGACAGAGAGGCTGTCAGAGTTATAGTTTTCCCTATGACGAGGGGCAGTATTTTGGACAGGTTGTCCAGGTGGATACTGAGGGAAGGCATGGCGCAGGATACTGATTAAGTTCAGTTGACGATAAAGTCTAAAGAAGTTTGGATTTGGAGTTTATTTATGAGCTAGGTCCCATCAGATATCCAGACACATTCTAAGACAGGTATTGCACATTTCGGGAGATGGCTTTCTCCGCGAACTTGAGATAAAGAGAGACATAGAAGGAAACATCAGAGCGGATCCACTCACTGAGGCTATTCCTCGAACGCAATAGTTTCGCAAACGAGCTTTGTGAGACTGACTAGTAGAGGAATTGGGTGTTCGGTATCACACGGGCTGTGAGTATGCGACATCGCAATAATTAGCCTTGAGTGCAAGTGGGAGATTGTTGGAGATAGTGCCCTCAGAGTCAATTATTGGATCACAGGCACGTGATTGCAATGATTGAGGGAGGACCTATCCCAGTAGGACAGTCTTACTCAAGATGATAGTATGCTATCTGGTTTACCTTTATCATCGTGTACTACTTTAGGTGACCTTACGAGTCGCTATTACACGTTGATAGAGCCCCTAGGATTCTTTCTTTACTACCAGCAGTATGAGGGCGATCATATAAGTGAGAGCTGGAGTCTATAAGCACATCCTTAAAAGGTCCCTAGTCGTAGGAGTTTCGAGACAGGGAAGCGATTCTCCAGAGTAGACTAGTGTATACAGTCGAGACCCCGACGAGGGGCGGTGGCCGGTCTCACAAGCCACTGGTGTCAGTTGGTTCACCTAAGATGTATACAGGTGCTCATTGGGTTATGAGTACACCGGACAGGACTCGCCGGGAACCTGCTAGTTGGGATTATACCAGACGTCAGATAGCAGTTCCCTGGTGACATGTGTACAAGTTAGTTCATCGACCTGAGATCGTCATTTGTCTCATGTGAGTTCCCACTGTGCTTTGATTACTACCCTACCACGGCTCAAAGGAGTCGTGCAAACAGGTTTTAGTTGGGTACAGTCCCGAGCCACATGGAGGCAGTGAGCGGATCTGCAGGGGTTCGTCTCTCCCAGTATTGGGGGTGCGGTCGCGCTATGTCGAGGAGAGCCAGAACATGAAAAGTCCTTGGCCAAGGCAGGAGATTTACTGGTAGGTATTCCAGTAGTATCTCAGGGTGTTCTGGGCTACACCCCGACACGACTTGTACCACTTTTGGGGGTCTGACTTTTACCTACCCCCTAGGCCCGCCATGCGATGCTCATAGACGAACGGACCGGACTGTACGGATATTGTCACTGACAGGCTCAGTAGGGTGTCAGGATGAGTTCGCTCATCGACTTCCCTTATAGTCAGTAGCTGGTGGCCCGTCACGTATGGCTTATACCTCTGACGTGCTAGTGGTTAAATCCACAGCCATAGTATTGACGAGTCTTTAGAGTCCACCACACTCAGTTACTCAGGTTTCGGGCGAAACGCTGTAGAGGCCGTATGGAGATATGGCAGGGTTCGATCAGATACGTGCGGTATTGCACGGATCGTGTTCGGACGGTTTTTACTAGCCGGCTTTGGCTTAAGCCGGATCCTAGTATAAGATAGTGTAGATATTATCTCTTTGCATTTGTGTTCAGTGGGAATACAAATGCGGGCATGTATTTGCAGTAGCGGTGTTTTCCTGTAATTTATTACAGGATCAGTTTTCTGAAGTTGCCAGTTTGCCTTCCGTTCCGGCCGGTTTTCTTTTATTCCTTCACGGCCGGACTTTCTGATGGAGGGTGTTATTTGCAAGTTTGCAAATAACACATTGTGGAGGTGTATCTTGCGTATGTGAGGCATCATGAGTGTTCTTTCATGATGAGATTCTTTTATGGTCTTTTCCTTGGCTTTTCTAGTGATGGTTGGTGAAAAGATTTAGATGAGAAAGAAGTGTGACCATTTTCTTATTATCATTTCTTTTTCCCTCATTTATCTTTGTGATTTTTCTTTTGCTCCAACACCATTCTCATGCTTGAGGGGGGCCGGCCACTATTCTTGAGAGAGAGAGAGAGGTTTCACTTTAGATGAGGGAAAGAAATTCATATCATTTTGATGCTTGAAAATTATATACACCATCATTCTTCCAAAGCTCTTCTCACCTCCATATCCATGGCAACCTCAAAACCCCAAGAGACAAAGGTTCTCTACACTATTCTACAGCATCCCTTGGACGCGTCGGCTAGCCAACTTCGCGCCCGAGTTGCCTCGGTCAAGAGGTGGGAGCCCGTAAAAGATTCCGGCTACGTGGTGCCCTTTCCGACGAGGAGGTGATGGTCGGACTTTCCGCACGAGATCGGAGTGGAGACGAAGACCGAAGGACACGGATCGCTTGGTATAGCTTCTCTACTCTTTTCTTGTTTGCTAGTTAGCTAGGTTAATGGCCCGATCCGGGTGAAAAGTGCGCGGTGGTGCCGGTTGCAAGTTTTGCAAAGTTTTTGTTTCCGCGTTTCTGGCGTCGGATCGACGGCCGGGGCGCCCCCGCGGACTAATAAATCACATGTAATCCCAACCAATATGCATGTAAATGTGATGTGATATGTGCATCAAGTATGAATATCATGTCAAGTCACATAAAAGATGAGCTACAGCATAATAATCCGGTGTGTGTGTAACAAGCGGGGTAGTGCTCGTGCAACATGAACTGTCAGTAAGGGTGTGGTGTTCTATCAATTCTTGTTTATATACAAATAGCAGGAAATGCAGTATGCACTAAATAGTAGCCATGAACAATCAATGTATGTAAATGTAGCTATAAGGTCCTATCAGCCCTGACGTAGAACGCCATGCAGGCGATATCCCCGTAGATGTTAAATCTACTCACCGTAGTCTCCCGCTAGGTATAGTCGATGACTTGCTTCCCCTTCTTCGCGGCGTCCGTCGCACTCGCCTGCAAACCTAGAATTCCACAGAATATCACGCATAAGCTCAAACCATACAAACACGACATTTAAGGTCAACTAGAAACCCGTGTCGCAAACCAAGCGCGTGTGTGCGCGATACGCTAAAACGTGCCATTACGCGCCTGAAGCCACTCCGACACGTCGCGATACGCAGAAACCCGAAACCCACACACGCGTATCACGCGTGTCGCGAAAGATTAAAAAATACGGGAAATAGGGTATTCTACTCCAGATTTTGATACAAAAAATACATTAAAAATATATATATACCAAAATACTACAATTAGCAGCAGACTCTAGTGACCCAAACCCCAACTCCCAACTCACCCATCTGGCCGCAAATTGCGGCCAGAATGATTATTCCGGCGGCCTGGGTAGGGGGTGGGCTACCAGGTTTTGTGTGTGCACTCTATACGTCCCATACAAGCTACAGTAATATCTAGTTTTTCTTTGGAACATCTCGGGTAGTAGCAGATCCTACAGAGCCTTAAATCAAGTTAAAATCCACACTTTTGCACTAAAATGGAACTTTGTGGTATTTCTGTGCAAACTGAAACAAACCTGGCCTACAATAGCTCTAATAACACATAATAGAGCTAACCAAACTAACAAAACCCTAATCTAAAATGAGAATCACAAATATCCTTTAATATCACTAAAAATGCACAAAAATGAGATTTTTTCTAAAGAATACTACAAGTTTATGGAAAAGGAGTGCTAACATGAGATAGTACCTTCAAAAGACCCTATGAAACACCAAAAATCCCAGCTCTAACATAAAGTGTGCAGATTTGCCTCCAAACACCTCAAAAAGCTCACTTTAACATAGTTTTGTGATGAAAATGTGTTGATTGTGTAGGGTTTTTGTGTAGGAATCAAAGAGAAGTGAAAAGAGAAGGAAAATGTGAAGAATTTCTGATGTTACTGCAGCCTCTCTGCAGAGAGTTCCAGAAAAATGAAAAAGAGAGAGAAGAGAGAGAAGGAAATGGGTCAAAAGTCAAGTTCTTTACCTAACCCCCATGCCTCATTGTTTTATATGGATTTTGATATTTAAAAAGGGTTATGACATGATAAAAGGGTGGGGGGGAAATAATAACAACCATGCAACAAAAGAATGGCTAACACTTTAAACCTAGGTCTCAAAAAGGCTAAGTGTGCAAGTGTACACAACAAAGCAAAATTTCCCAATTTGCTAACACGACTAAAAATAACTAGCAATCCTATGTACACATATATAATAATACGCACAATTACTAATTATCACGAAAAACATTCTAATAGAAAAATTCAAAGTGTTACAATCTACCCCCCTTAAAGAAATTCGGTCCCCGAATTTAAAAATCTAACTATACGTACCTTCAAAAAGGTGGGGATACCTCTTCCTCATCTCGCTCTTGGTCTCCCAAGTGACCTCCTCGCCGCTCTGGCCACGCCAAAGTACCTTGAAGGACGGTATCTCTTTCGACATCAATTTCTTCACTTGTCGATCCATGATCATCACCAGCTACTCTGCATAGGAAAGGTCGCGCTCAAGCTGGATCGTCGTGTGCGGAATCGCATGCGAAGGATCAAGAAGATATCTGCGGAGCATCGAAACGTGAAATACGGGGTGCACGTCTAGAAAACTGGGCGGAAGGGCTAATCGATACGCAACCGCACCAACACGCTCGAGGATCTCGAAGGCCCCCACATATCTGGGACTAAGCTTCCCCTTCTTCCCAAACCTCATCACGCCTTTCATTGGGGAGAACCTCAAGAAAACATGATCACCAACAGAAAACTCAAGTCTGCGTCCACGACGGTCCGCATAAGATCTCTGCCTACTCTGGGCTGCTCTCATCCTATCGCGAATCAACTGGATCTTCGCGGTCGTCTCATCCACAATCTGTGGCCCTAAGATACTGCTCTCACTGAGCTCCGTCCAACAGGTGGGCGATCTGCGTCTCCTCCCATAAAGAGCCTCAAACGGTGCCATCTGAATGGTCTCCTTGTAGCTGTTGTTGTAGGAGAACTCTACTAAGGGCAAATGATGATCCCAGCTACCTCCAAAGTCTAATACGCATGCTCTGAGCATGTCCTTGAGAGTCTGAATAGTCCGCTCTGACTGTCTGTCGGTCTGCGGATGGAATGCTGTGCGGAAACTCAAGCGAGTGCCCAAAGCCTCCTGAAGCCTCTGCCATAGCCGGCTGGTAAACTGGGTGCCTCTATTGGACACGATACATGTCGGAACTCCGTGCAGTCGTACAATCTCGTCAATATAAATCTGGGCATACTGAGCAAATCCGAAAGTCGTCTTCACCGGTAGGAAGTGAGCCGCTTTCGTCAAACGATCCATGATCACCCAGATGGAGTCATACCCTCGACTAGTCCTGGGTAGACCCGCAATGAAGTCCATAGAGATCTGTTCCCATTTCCACTCCGGAATGGGTAACGGCAGTAGCTCTCCCACGGGCCTCTGGTGCTCAGCCTTGACTTGCTGACAAGTCAGGCATCTCGACACGAAATCTGCGATGTCTCTCTTCATTCCGTCCCACCAGTAAACACCTCTCAAGTCATGGTACATCTTGGTGGAACCGGGATGAACACTATATACCGATCGATGTGCCTCCTCAAGAATCTCGCGCCGCAATCCTTCAGCATCTGGTACGCACAGTCTAGTCCCAAATCGTAATATCCCCTGATCATCGATCACGAACTCGGAAAATCTGCCTTGTCCCATCTGTGTCCTGATCTCTGAACAGCGGTCATCACTGTGCTGTGCCTCATGTAAACGGTCAACCAACTGTGGGCATGCACGAACATGCGCAATCTGTCCTCCGATCTTCCAATCTCCCAACGACTGCCTCCGTACTGCGCTTAAACAAGAATGACTACCCCCGGGCCTCCTGCTGAAAGCATCCGCCACTACATTTGCCCTGCCCGGGTGATACAAGATCTCACAATAGTAGTCCTTCACTAACTCCATCCATCGGCGCTGTCTAAGGTTCAGGTCTCGCTGCTGAAATATATATACTTTAAGCTCTTGTGGTCAGTGAATATCTGGCACGACTCTCCATACTGATAATGTCGCCAGATCTTAAGTGCAAAGACCACTGCAGCCATCTCCAGATCATGAGTGGGGTAATTCTGTTCATGTTTCTTTAATTGCCGCGAAGCATACGCGATCACCCTGTCATGCTGCATCAAAACGCACCCTAGCCCCACTCATGAAGCATCACAGTAGACCACAAATCCGCCTGATCCTGAAGGCAATGATAGCACTGGTGTCGTAGTCAGTAGAGCCCGTAGCTGCTGGAAACTGTCCTCACACTCCTCCGTCCAATCAAAGCGAACTCCCTTCCGGGTCAACCCGGTCAAAGGTGTAGCAATGCAAGAGAAGTCCTGCACGAATCGCCTGTAATAGCCTGCCAGCCCTAGAAAGCTGCGAACCTCCGTCACTGACGTGGGTCTAGGACAACTCCGAACTGCCTCGATCTTCCTCGGGTCTACACATATACCATCTCATGTAATCACGTGCCCCAAGAAGTCTACGCTGTCTAGCCAGAAAGCACACTTGGAGAATTTGGCGAAAAGCTGATGCTCACTCAAGGTCTGCAGTGTAATCCGCAGGTGCTTCTCGTGCTCCTGTCTACTCCGAGAATACACCAAGATATCGTCAATGAACACTATGATGAACAGAGCAAGATACGGCCGGAAAATACGGTTCATCAAGTCCATGAATGCTGCTGGCGCGTTGGTGAGTCCGAACGACATCACCAAAAACTCATAATGGCCGTAACGTGTACGGAAAGCTGTCCTAGGAATGTCCTCCTGTCGAACCCGCAGCTGATGGTAGCCTGATCGCAAATCGATCCTCGAAAAGTATCCTTCCCCCTGAAACTGGTCGAACAAATCGTCGATGCGTGGCAAAGGATACCTGTTCCGCACTGTCGTCCTGTTCAGCTGGCGGTAGTCGATACACAAACGCATACTTCCGTCCTTCTTCTTGACAAACAGGAATGGAGCACCCCAAGGAGAAACACTGGGTCGAATGAGTCCCTTATCCAGCAAATCTTGCAACTGACCCTTCAATTCTCTAAGTTCCGCCGTGGCCATCCGATAAGGCGGTACAGAAATAGGCCCCGTGCCAGGAACCAAATCGATACAGAAACAAATATCACGCTCGGGCGGTAGCCCAGGAAGCTCATCAGGGAACACATCAGAGAACTCGCTAATAACCGGAACCTGATCCAACGGAACCTCTGTAGCTCTAGTATCACAAACATAGACGAGAAATCCCTGACACCCCTTCCGCAAAAGCTGTCCAGCGCGAAAACAAGAAATCACACTGTGAGGGGTGGCACCATGGTCCCCCAACACAACAAAAACCGACTCGCCGGGAAAACAAAATCTAACTGTCTTCTCGCGGAAGCCAACAGAAGCATAGTATGTGGCTAACCAATCCATGCCCAAAAGAACGTCGAAGTCCAACATCTCAAGAAGGATCAAATCGACTCTCTCTCGCCAATACGGACGGTACAGGATCGGAACACGTGCCTAGTAATAAACGACTCACCCACAGGAGTAGTCACAACAAGCGGCTGACCAAGCAAACCGGACTCTCTACCCAAACTCGGCACAAAGTGTGCGGATACGTATTAGTGCGTGGATCCGGGATCGAATAATACGTGTGCATCAACCGAACATACTGGAAGGATACCTGAGACTACCGCATTGGACGCCTGCGCGTCCTGATGCGTCAAGGCAAAAACTCGTGCCTGCCCTCCACCTGTGACTGGCTGTCCCCTGCCGGCAGCTGGCTGTCCTCTGCCTTGTTCACCTCGTCCTCTATGAACAAATCCTCCGCGACCACGACCTCCCTGTGCATGCGTCTGACGCGGAGTAACAGTAGGTACAATAGGCAACGCTGTCTGGGGTGGTGAAGGTGGTAGTGTGACGTGCGGTGCTGCTACCTCCCTCCGGGGTAACTCAGGACAATCTCGTACACGATGATAAGAACTCCCGCAGCGAAAACATCCCGAGGATGACCGCTGACCCTCCTGGGGATAGGAACTGAATAACCGGCCCCGCCCTGAATCTCTGTTGCCTGCAATACGTCTATCACGGCGCCGAAAAGGCTGTCTCTGCGCTGATGTATCCGCACGAACTCTCTTCGGCTCTGGAACTGCCGAAGTCTCAGCAAGGCGCTCCTCGACTAATAGGGCTGCGTCTACAGCTGCTGCATATGTCTCGTAATGCTTTGCGCTGATCGCCAGAAACAGTTGTGTAAGCAAGCCTCGGACAAATCTCTTGACTCGCAACTCCTCAGTAGCCACTAGGTACGGAGCATAAACTGATAGCTCGGTAAACAGCACATCGTACTCTGCCACTGACATCTCTGGCGTCTGGCGCAAGGACTCAAATCTGCGTGCTCGGGCATCCCTAACACTCTGGGGAAGAAAACGGGCAAGGAATAGCGCTACAAACTCGGTCCAGGTCATAGGATGAAGACCTGCTGCTCTACCCTTCTCAACTGATTCGCACCACTTCTGCGCGAGACCTTCCAGGCGAAAGCTCACGAACTCAACCCATCTCACATCTGCGCATCTGAGGGAACGGCATATCCGAGCCATCCTATCAATGAAAGACTGTGGGTCTTCGGCTGTATTGGTGCCTGTGAAAACTGAAGGCTCAGCCTCATAGACTCTGACAGCGATACTGTAATAACCTCTGTAGCTGCAGGGACAACTACCTGTACTGTGGGTACCACCGCGGTCTCTCAAACGGGTGGAACTACCTCTGGTCGCTACGCTCGAAGTGTCTCAACTAGAGATCCCATCATCTGGCGCATCTCCTGCATACTGGATCCCATCGTCTGGCGCATCTCCTGCACACCAGCCCCTAACATGGCAATCTGATCTGTCGCAGCAGGAACAGCCTGCTCGGGCACAACCGGTGTATTACCCGGATCAGTCCTCGTCTCGTACGAGTCAACTCGAATCTCGGCCCGCACGGCCGCTCTCTGCTCCCTCATAGTCTTTGGCGGCATAATGGCTGAAAGGAACAATAGGATTCGATAAGGATACGGAAATCGAATCGCAAGAATGTATAGAATCAAGAAGGAATTTAAATCAATAAGTCCTAAGGTCGCGTAGGCGGAGTACCGTGTCTTGAGTATGCCGCGGAACATACACACGGTACGCTACCCTGCTGCAGCTACCTACTCCATCATACCAGGGTCATCCTACACTCCGAAAGGTAAAACCTACGCTCTGATAGCAACTTTGTCACGACCCAAAGTTTGGCCCGTGACCGGCACTTAACCACGTAACGTCTACAGGCGTAACGCGACTAAGTGAACCGAAAACCCAGAAATCAAACCAGAAAAAGTATAGAGTGTTTTAAGTTTTAAAGGAACATATTTATTACATGTTAAGAGATCCAAGTAAACGATATATGACGCCGTAGCGAAGATCAAGAGCAGCAAGTGAGAACATCACAGATAGAATAAAACTGCATAAGAAAAGTCGGCTCACAATGAGCTCGACACCAGAATACCAATAATATACGTCATCGTCCACACACTGTCTCTAAGTCAAATACATACATGGTAGATGGAGAATTCTAGATACAACAATATACATAACTGAGAGATAAACAGATACCGCACAAAACCCACCTAGCAGAAAAAGAGCCAGTACACCAACTATGGGGGGTATCTGTGTCAAAAGATGCAAAACGCAGCCTGCCGCGACTACTCCGAAGGGCAACCTGCAAATACTGTGGCACAATGGTGGTGAGTTTCCAACTCGTGAAGAGAAATAACATATAAAGGTAATCGCGAGTATGCACGTACTGCGCTACTCTAACATATGCCAGCAGATGATATCAACGCGAGGTAAGCAGTATGTACAATAATCATGCAAGTGCTCTATCAGGTGATATAACTACAGGATGAGATGCAATAATGAATGCCGAGCATGGGAATATAACATCTACACGGAATGTCAAGGTGGAATAAATTAATATATGCACCGCAAATCCCAACAACCCAGACGCCGGCACTCCCATCGGCCCTCAAATCCTGTACATCCCTGAGAATCACGAGTGCCCAGCATCGGCACCCAAATATCATAAATACTCGTGTCTAGCATCGACATGCAAATCCTCCTCTATCGGGCATCCGTCAGTCCGGGTCAGCCCTCTCTCAAAATATCGGGCATCCGTCAGTCCGGGTCAGCCCTCTCTTAATATATCGGGCATCCGTCGGTCCGGGTCAGCCCTCTCTCAATATATCCCCTCTAGCACCGAGAAAACACAGGGTGGACGCATCGAAATATCATATCAAGTGTACCGGGTTTTTAAATGATTACATAATTGAAAAGGCCACGGTTCCCAAATCCAGAAATCACATGTAATCCCAATCAATATGCATGTAAATGTGATGTGATATGTGCATCAAGTATGAATATCATGTCAAGTCACATAAAAGATGAGCTACAGCATAATGATCCGGTGTGTGTGAAACATGCGGGATAGTGCTCGTGCAACATGAACTGTCAGTAAGGGTGCGGTGTTCTATCAATTCTAGTTTATATACAAATTGTCACGACCCGAAAGAGCACGTGACAGGCCCTTGTCTATAGGACCCCATCTGATCCAAGTAAGCCAAAAGCCCAGAAATCTAAAACCATTTAAAGAGTAAATAAGGAAAACTGGTTTTAAGAAGTAAGGAAATCACGTTTCGAAAATCAAGTTTTTAAATAACTAAGCCGAATATGCATTTTTAAAATGTGTAACCTTTCCTGAAAATTTCGGCAGAGTTTCCTTTGTAAAAACTGGCCCCGAACGGGGTACAACAAGAATAATATAAGAAATGATAAAAGGCATACCCAAGCTGGAGCTAGCTCTTCGTCAATCGACGGTCACAACCACGCAAGCAATAATAATATACAACGCCTAAGGGCGAGGATCAAAACCCAAAAAGAAACTCAAAACAGCCAGAAAACCGTAATACTACAAGCGCGACTCTAAGGTCAAAATAACACAACACTGTTCTCTAAGTCTGAAACAATATACATGTTTTGGTTGATGGAAGGACTAGATACAATAAATAATACATGAACAAAGGCGGTCTGATACAAAAGAACCCACCTACCAACGCAAGTCACCCATATGGAAGCAGTGTGCCAGAAATGCCGCTATGGAATCTGTACTGCAAAAACCTGCAAGGACTGTGGCACAACGGGGGTGAGTTGCCAACTCGTGAATAGAAAAATATCTTCAAGCAGAGATCGAATGCATGACCCATCCTAGGTCAATACGATCAGATATATGTAAACCTCAATATGAATAAGTCTGAAACATGCTAAACTGGCAATTTAATCTCTGTACATGAGTGTAATGACAAGTGCTCGTGCCAGTGCCTCAGGTAATAGCATATCATAAATGTGAGGTACAAACAATAAAATCAATCTGCATGTACGTGGATCCCGTCCACTCGTCAACCAATGACAATAACCATCATGCATGTAAATATCATCAGCATATGCATGGAAATATGAGGATATAAACCACCTGTGTCCCTCGCGACACGTCAAAATCATGGAACCGGAGTGCCCAGCATCGGCACTCGAAAACATCATGAAAACTATTCCCAGCATCGGCACGTAAATCCTCATATATCGGGCTCCGTCAGTCCGGATCGGCCCACAGGCTCTGTCTGCGGTATTGGCCCTCGGCCCCGGCAGTACGCCCATATCCATCTATCGACTCCGGTCAGTATCCTCCGGATAACCGCTAGGTCCAAAAAAATCACCGGTAGGTACTCGCCACCCTGCCAGGCTCATCGTCTACTCCACGAAAAACATTTCTTGCCCCGGGGAACCATACCGGGTCCACCATGTACCCGCAATCGGCCTCATCCGCCTCCTCGAATCGGGTTTCACATGTCGCTCTCAGCACCGAGAAAACACATGGTGGACGCACTGAAATATCATATCAAGGGTAACCGGGTTTTCAAAACAATTACATATCCTCTTTGAAAACACCCTCGGTTCCCAAAACCAGAAATATCATGGAAACAGCATATTTCAATGCGTATAATCAGAAAGCAGCATGTATGCGACATAAAGAAGAAAGGTAAGCATATCAATATGTCATGCAAGGGTCATATCCTGAATGCAACAGTACTACAGTGTAGTGACATAGCAATTATCGATGATGAAGTGTGTGAGCCGGCAACAGTGTACGTGGAACATACGCATCATCGATAATGGTGCTGGTGTCCTAGCAGCATGACTGAAATATATCAACAATACAAGCGATGCAATGCAAACAGCATGAATGTGCGGAATCGAGTAGTCAACGCAACAATAGAGAACCTGCCCCAATAGATATATCATGCAACCTTGCCTTTTGAAATAAGACGAATCAGGGCTTTTGGTAAAATAAGGGCTACGGTGTTTTAAGAAAAGATGCGTCGTTTGAAATATCCGTATAAACCCTTTTGCCTATCCTTAAAATATCCCTGATTCGTTAGTTTTGAAATAGGTATGACTTGGGTCTAGTCTAACGCCTACTATGCGAACTACGAACCCACAATCAAGTCAATAGAGATGGGTATGAAAACCACCTAAATCTGAGTCGATGTCACAATATCTCATCACATGACAGGTATCACTACCATCATATCACATCTCCAATACGAGCTCTGTCATGTCGCCAAATCTCACGGCCTCAATCGAATCTCATCGACTCATCTCAATCCCACGTATCATCCTCAAAACTCGTATATGAACACATAGTCCCATACTCATGTGTAGATATACACACCATCATATGCGCACAGATAAAAGAAAGAATGTATGCAAGTATGTGAGTGTGGGTGAGTGTGGGTGCAACCACTACTCTAGGGTTTCACACTATACTCAACCAATACATCCTTATCACCAATAATCCATTATTACCATCAATAACCCTAAACAACACATAATAAATATATGTGTGTATACGTATTCGTATACATCACCACGGACTGCGGGGGTGCTATACGCCATCCACCCGACTTCTCCCCGTAGATATAAATCTACTCACCTTGCTTCTCATGTTTCGGTGCTGATGTCGCCATCTTCATCTTCTTTGCCTCAACATCTCGTAGGGTACCTACAAGTATATCACAACGCTAAAGCACATGAAAATCACATCGGAAACCAAAATAGCGCACGCTACCCGCATAGGTAAAAACCTATCAACTCGCATGTAAACACGTTCAATATCCAATTGTCGTTGACGTCCAAACGCCACCCGACAGGAATGAATCACCAAATACCAAAATCCATGCTAAATCAAGTCGTAAACCATGCACCAACTCAAGCAAATCAACCCAGATTTCACCCTAGATGGAATCAGTCAAAACTAGACATACCCAGGGTCAAGAATAGAGGAAATGGGGCCATGCACAAATTTCGAGACAGATCCCCCCTGCTCTGGGCGCAAATTGCGGCCAGAATGGAAGAATTAGCGGCCTGGAAAAGGAGTTGGGGGCTAGGGTTTGGTGTGGTGGTTCATTGGTGCCTGCACATCTCACTGTCAACTCAATTTCATTTTTGGGATCTCGGGGTGATAGTAGATTCCACAAAACACTTCCAGATTTACAGTTTTCCTCGATATCGATTCCGTAATTCCGTATTCTGGTTTCAAGTTCAGGTTTGGGTTCAAATTAGCATCACACAAGGGATTCTAAGGTCACCACGATCCTCAATTTCATCTTTAAATTCAGTTTTACCCTAAACCCTAACTTGAATTCTCCAAAGTCCACAAACAACACAATATCGATATGAAACTAGAATAGATGTACAAGAAATGAGATACTACTCTAATAGGTGCAGAAATTACCTCCTTTGGCAACTCAAGAAAATTTTTGAGTTGCTCAAAGTCCTCCAAATCCAATCTTGCTAGGTTCAATGTGTAGCTAGTGAGCTTGGGAGTAAGTTTTGTGAAGTGGGAATGGGTTTTGGCTTTGTTTTCATGGTGGATCTAGGGTTTTTGTGAAGAGGGTGAGAGAGGGGGAGAGGGAGCAGCAGCTCAATGGGAGAGGGGAGAGAGAAATGAGATGGGGAAATGATGAAGGAAAGGGTCAAATGTCAAAAGCCACCTACTCTCTCTCTCTCTTCATCATTTACTTTTTCTTTTTCTTTTCTTTTCCTCACTAAACTCTTCTCACTTGAATAGTAGACCCAAAAGAAAAACCATGGCAAAAGAAATGTAACACAAGTGTAACAAGTGTGGAAAATGATATGTGCACATTTTTGCTCAAAAGTGCTAAAAATCCAATTAGCGATTCTTAATCGCGATTAGCACTAAATTAGCATATAACTAATCTTAAAAACTTTAAAATGGCATAATTCCATAAAATACCTTATTTTAGAATTTTCCATAATTTTCCCCTATTTATTTGTATTTAATTATACCAGAATATTAAAATATTCATTAAAATAATATTAAATTATAAAATTTCCCAAAAATCATATTTTATTATTTTGAAGACGTTACAATCTACCCCCCTTAAAGAAATTCGGTCCCCGAATTTAAATTTAAACCCCCAAATACTAAAATATTTCAATACAAATTCCAAGTCATCGGGGCTCCGAAATCGTTTATACATAAAACATCATAGCGCAATGCATGCGCATGAGTACTGAGCAGATAACTCAAAAGCAACACTCCATCAAGCATCCCGCAATCATCGGAGTCATGGTAAAGACACAAATGTCAAATCTAATACAAAATCAATATGATATAATCAGAACTATACATGCAGACATCCCATCTATACATGTGAATAGCTGATGTAGATGCATGCCAAATATTTTTAAGTCGCTGTGCGATGCGCGTAACACTGCACAGTGGCGGACGTTTTTCATAAGAAAATAACTATATACGTATATATATATCCTTTGTTTAATAGGTGCGTTCCGCCATTTTGAAAACAATTTAGAAGGGTTTCCTTGTTTTTAAACGTTTCGTGTCATATCGGACACGTAGGTATATATATATCGAGACTATAGCTCGCTCTTTAGAAATCCCTTCGAACTATCAATGCATGCAAAATATATCCAGGTACTGTCCTCTGACTAGTCCTACTCAGTATGAAAACAAATATCCAATATCATAAAAATGTACTTCTCCAAAAGGAATAAATCCCAAAAGTGCACATAACACCACCCTGTGCGTCTGGTGCGCACGGAAATCAAAATCCATATATGTGCCATACAGGTGCACAAAACAACATCTAGGTGCAACGGGTGTGCACGAAACATCTGTCATAGGCAACGTGTGTGCCTGACAGCCAAAACATGTGCATCTGATATGCACGAAGAATCGCGATTTAGTGCATCGGGTGTGCACCAAAATCGTACCTCACAGCCTGCGCCCAACATGCGTGAAAATCCAAATCGGTGCATCCATCGTGCACGAATGAAAATCTAAACCCTGCGCACTCAACATGCACGGAATCACAAAATCCAATAGCAACGCCGAACATGCGTAAGTCCAGTCAAAAGCACGGAGTGTAAGAATCCACATCAATATCACAATCAAAATCGACATACCGAAAGGCATCAAATCGAAGTCAGGTGCAACCGAAATGCACAAAATATAAATCCGGTGCAACAAAGGCACGAAATATAAATCTGATGCGATAAACGCAAGAAACATAAAACTGGTGCGACAAACGCACGAAGTATAGAACTGGTGCATCCCATGCACAAATACCAAGCAATAACTCAAATACGTAAGCAGCAACACCAAGTGTACCCAGATATAATGAAAATCATAACGTGTGCAACTGCGTGCACAAAACACATATCAATGCACTACAAGCACATATAAGCTATATCGAGTGCAAAATCAAATCGTTTGCGTAACATATGCACAACATCAAATCAACCGTATGAAATCCATGATGTCATAAGCAGGTGCAGCCAAGGCACGAAACGATATACAACGCGGCTTAATCAAATCAGGTGTTCCGCGATGGAAAAACTCACAACCGGGTGCATCAGCGTGCACAAATCAAAACACTAAAGGTACATGAAACTATGCTGGAAGCGTAAATCAAATCACCGGCATAAAATAGGCATGAAATCGCAATCAACACCTCAATAGTAATAACTATGTGCAAGGTATAAATACCCAGTAGGTGCAACCATGGTGCACAAAATCAAATATCATGAAACTCAGTCATCAAGACTAAATCATGCGAATAGATCGCCCAAAATACCGAAATCCAAAGCAACGGATACGTGATAATCAAATCACAAAATCACAAATCATAAATACCGTCGTCGGTATATCCTTCTTCAGGGTTGAGAAGGTACCGGAACATCCGATGCTAGCGGCGCAAGTTATCTACTTGCCTCTTGCTCGCGGCTGGCGTCCTCTGCCTCTGGTTCCTGATCTTTCCTGTAGATTACCAATCTCGCAATCCATCGGCTCATCGGCCCGGTCAGGTGTGCTGACAGGAACGATTCCGTTCTGGCACTTCCCTGGTCATCTCTCGATCAATCCTCACGACCGCTCGTAAAGCAGCACATCTCTGGCGCCGACCTCGGGTCCTCTGAATGCACATCACGCATCCGATCCTGGGTGCAACTCTTATAGCAGCAGTGTACTGGAAGGAATCCTATACAAGGTCTCTTCTAATCTTGCCTAAGCCAAACTGTAAGGAGGCTGGCACTCTGGCGTAATCTTTCCTCGATTTCTGAACATCTGCACCCTTAGTACAACATCTCCTCGGAAGCTGGTCGCATCCCTGCGCCTCTGTATGCATCTCCGGCCTTTAATCTTAACGGGGTGTAGTAACAGCTCGCCTGCCTCTCGCACGAACTTCTTGTCCAGCTTGTCTGTATCATCGACCATTCGACGTCGCGTCTTTATCTGCGCACTGCAATGTCCTCGGCTACGGTCCATCCGAAGTCTCTAACACGGACTCGAAATCACGAACTCGGTATCTTCATCACTCAGTAGAAGATATCTAGCCGAACACGTCCTCAGCGTGCATATCGCATCTCTGATGTCAGCGGAGTGAAACGTCATCTCGTCGAAATCTCGTGCAAACTCTTTACTCCACCTTGCTCCAATATCGACTGATTCGGACTCATCTCATCATGGCCACACGGACTGCGCTCCGACGGCTAAGCTCGTATCTGGAGTCTCCCAAGCAGTGTCCCATCACATGATATCCGAAAGATGTCGAACCATCCGATCGACTCGTCAGAACCTCACAATCCCCCAAGATCTCAACATCTCGGGTACAGTTTAATAGTATCGAGTACATACCACAACATCGGTGGTCCAGCCGTAGAAGGGCAAACCCAAGCCTCACTAATGGCGCCGAGGAACTGCCGCAAACCCTAAGGTTCAAAGGCTTTCACACGGTCATTAAGTCGAGTTAGGTTTTCATTCTTCTAGAGGGTCCATAGAATTGCTTGCATGTCTTTCCGAATACTTTAAACTTGGAAAATGGGTTCCTGACATTCGATCGTCTCAATCGACTCCCAACGAATCTGCGTGAAGTCGCCTCTAGCTGGAATCAATCTACCTGATGACCTCACATCGGGATAAGCGAACGAACCACAGGTCCTAGTCATTAATCCTCGGTGACTAGCGACTCACTATCATATCTCTAAGAATATGCTCATGCTGCAGTAGGTCCAATCATCTGGGCGATATCTCATCATTCGCAGCCACAACTGGTTCATTCGTCGGTACGCTAAGCAGCGCCTCAACCATCATGAATAAGCGATATATCAACAGTCATCATGTCCTGGCTGGCCTCTATCAGTGGCTCAATCCTCTGGTACCGACCGGTACATCCGAGAAATCTCGCAACAGCGATCTGTCAAATGCTCAAAGTGCGGAAACACAAAATACGAAGCCTCAATGCAACCGTATGTCTCTGGAATCATGCCCCGGTCAGCCCTCGTCCACGACGAGCTCATGCTGACGCAACTCGAGCCGTAGCTCACTCTGCCCGTGCAATCGCGGCAGCAAGACCATAACCAGTATCGATGAAGATAGATCATAGGAAGGAATATAATATTGTGCAAGGAAATGTACAACCTAAGGTTTCTTAAGCGGAGTGGCGTGTCGTAAGTATGCCGCGGAACATACCCACGGTACGTCACTCTACATTAGTCACCTATTCCATCAACTAAGGGTCATCCTACATGACGAAGTTCGGGTTTAATACCCCCTCGACTAAGTCTAAGTTCCGTAAGGTCAAGCCTAAGTTCCGTATATAAATAACGCCCTAGGCTCCACATAGTCAAACTCAGACTCGAACCAAGGTCAACCTAGCACTCTGATACCAACTTTGTCACGACCCGAAAGAGCACGTGACTGGCCCTTGAACCATATGAAGTCTATAGGACCCCATCTGATCCAAGTAAGCCAAAAGCCCAGAAATCTAAAACCATTTAAAGAGTAAATAAGGAAAACTGGTTTTAAGAAGGAAATCACGTTTAGAAAATCAAGTTTTTAAATAACTAAGCCGAATATGCATTTTTAAAATGTGTAACCTTTCCTGAAAATTTCGGCAGAGTTTCCTTTGTAAAAACTGGCCCCGAACGGGGTACAACAAGAATAATATAAGAAATGATAAAAGGCTTCCCCAAGCGGGAGCTAGCTCATCGTCAATCGACGGTCACAACCACGCAAGCAATAATAATATACAACGCCTAAGGGCGAGGATCAAAACCCAAAAAGAAACTCAAAACAGCCAGAAAACCGTAATACTACAAGCGTTACTCTAAGGTCGAAATAATACAACTCTGTTCTCTAAGTCTGAAACAATATACAAGTTTTGTTTGATGGAAGGACTAGATACAATAAATAATACATGAACAATGGCGGTTCTGATACAAAAGAACCCACCTACCAACGCAAGTCTCCCATATGGAAGCAGTGTGCCAGAAATGCCGCTATGGAATCTGTACGGCAAAAACCTGCAAGGACTGTGGCACAACGGGGGTGAGTTGCCTACTCGTGAATAGAAAAATATCTATAAGCAGAGATCGAATGCATGACCCATCCTAGGTCAATACGATCAGATATATATAAACCTCAATATGAATAAGTCTGAAACATGCTAAACTGGCAATGTAATCTCTATACATGAGTGTAATGACAAGTGCTCGTGCCAGTGCCTCAGGTAATAGCATATCATAAATGTGAGGTACAATCAATAAAATCAATCTGCATGTACGTGGATCCCGTCCACTCGTCACCCAATGACAATATGTTGCGCCACGGCAGCGCCCCGGCCGTCTATTCCGAGGCCAAAATGCGGAATCAAAATTTTTCCTTACTTGGAAACCGGCGCTACCGCGGACAAAGAAAAACCCGGATCGTTAACCATTAACCTAATGCTAGCATACAAGAGATGGGAAGAAAAGTATACCGAGTGATCCGAGTCCTCCGGTCTTCTCTTCATCGTCCCGATCTCCCGCCGAAAGTCTTGTCTCCATATCGTCGCCTCCTCGCCGGAAAGGGCACCACATCGCCTGCGTCTTTTACGGGCTCCCGCCTCAATACCGAGGCAACTCGGGCATGAAGCCGGCAACTCGACATGCTCAAGATATGCTGTAGAATGTGTAGTGTAGAGGCTATGTCTCATTTGGGGTTTGTTGCCATTTGAAGATGATGGAGGAAATGAGATAAGAAAAATGGTGCTTGCATTTTTCTAGCATGAAATGAGATCAAGAGATCAAACTCTCAAGAATGAAAAAACTCTCTTCTTCTTCTTCTTTCAACCATGGAAAACATATCATCTAAGAATAATGGTGGAGGACAAGAATATGAAATCATCACCTTAGAAGGAAGGTGAGTGTAGGAAAAGGTGGAGGGTAACCATAAGCAAAACATCATCATAACAAAATCAAATCAACTCCAAATCACTTCAAATCAACCAAAAGCAAGTGATGAGAATGGTATCTAAAGATGCTATCATAATAAATACATTTGCAAGAAAACCCTCCACAAAATGTAATTTGCAAAACTGCAAATTACCCCCTCCATCAGAAAAGTCCGGCCGGGAAAGAACAAAGGAAAACCGGCCGGAACGGAATGCAAACTGGCAACTCCAGAAAATTGGTCCCGTAATAAATTACAGGAAAACCCCGATACTGTGCATACACACCCGCATCTGTATTCCGTCCGGATACAAATGCAATGAGACAAAATCTACACTGTACTAAACTAGGACCGGCTTAAACCAAAGCCGGCTAGTAATATCCGTCCGATCCTGATCCGTGCAATACCGCATGTATCAGATCGAACCCTGCCATATAACTATACGGCCACTAGTACAAAACTGTCCGATCCTGATCCGTGCAATACCGCACGTATCTGATCGGACCCTGCCATATCTCCATACGGCCTCTACAGCGTTTCGCCCGAAAGCTTGAGTAACTGTAAGTGTGGTGGACTCTAAAGACTCGTCAATACTATGGCTGTGGATTTAACCACTAGTACGTCAGAGGTATTAGCCAATACGTGACGGGCCACCAGCTATTGACCAAAAGGGACGTCAATGAGCGAACTCATCCTGACACCCTACTGAGCCTGTCAGTGACAATATCTGTACAGTCCGGTCCGTTCGTCTATGAGCATCGCATGTCGGGCCTAGGGGGTTGGTAAAAGTCAGACCCCCAAAAGCGGTACAAGTCGTGTCGGAGTGTAGCCCAGAACGCCCTGAGATACTACTGGAATACCTACCAGTAAATCTCCTGCCTCGGCCGAGGGCTTTGCGTAATGGCTCTCCTAGACACAGCGCGACCTCACCCCCAATACCGGGAGAGACGAACCCCTGCAGATCCGCTCACTGCCTCCATGTGGCTCGGGACTGTACCCAACTAAAACCTATTTGCACGACTCCTTTGAGCCGTGGTAGGGTAGTAATCAAAGCACAGTGGGAACTCACACGAGACAAATGACGATCTCAGGTCGATGAACTAACCTGTACACATGTCACCAGGGAACTGCTATCTGACGTCAGGTATAAGACCAACTAGCATGTTCCCGGCGAGTCCTGTCCTGTGTACTCATAACCCAATGAGCACCTGTATACATCTTAGGTGAACCAACTGACACCAGTGGCTTGTGAGACCGGCCACCGCCCCTCGTCGGGGTCTCGACTGTATACACTAGTCTATTCTGGAGTATCGATGCCCTGTCTCGAAACTCCTACGACTAGGGACCTTTTAAGGATGTGTTTATAGACTACCATCTCCCACGTATATGATCGCCCTCATACTGCCGGTAGTCAAGCAAGAATCCTAGGGGCTCTATCAACGTGCAATAGCGACCTGTCATGTCACCTAAAACAGTACACGATGATAAAGATAAACCAGATAGCATACTATCATCTCGAGTAAGACTGTCTTACCGGGATAGGTCCTCCCTCAATCATTGCAATCATGTGCCTGTGATCCAATAATTGACTCTGAGGGCACTATCTCCAACAATCTCCCACTTGCACTCAAGGCTAATTATTGCGATGCCGCATACTCACAGCCCGTGTGATACCGAACACCCAACTCCTCTACTAGTCAGTCTCGCTAAGCTCGTTTGCGAAACTATTGCGTTCGAGGAATAGACTCAGTGAGTGGATCCGCTGTGATGTTTCTTTCTATGTCTCTCTATATCTCAAGTTCGCGGAGAAAGCCATCTCCCGAAATGAGCAATACCTGTCTTAGAATGTCTGGATGTCTGATGGGACCTAGCTCATAAATGAACTCCAAATCCAAACTTCTTAGACTGTATCGTCAACTGAACTTAATCAGTATCCTGCGCCATGCCACCCTCAGTATTGCCTTGGACCACCTGTCCAAAATACTGCCCCTCGTCAGAAGGAAAACTATAACTCCGACAACTTCCTTGTCGTCCAGGTCACCTTGGAAGCCTGGAATGATAACCGTCTCCTAAAGGAGGCTGTCGTTATCATATCCCTAGAACCTTCACTTATGTTCTAAAACTGCTTCCGACTGTTTCTCCAGGATTGGATCAATGTCAACTTATTGCATCTAGTGCAAGAACAACATCTGGTGTGGTACTTGACATCTCATGATTGACTCAATTGCCTAAGCAAGTGATCTGCCAATCATGCACATCCCTCTCTCCTTTAGTCTGTAAGACACCTTTAGAGAGGGTGACTCCATTTCCTGCAGGTTCACTACCATGCCAGGAGTCGTTCATTCTAAATACTCATAGAATGCTGTCAAGGTACCCAGATTAGGAAATCACCCAAATCTAGATCTAAAACCATAGATCTAATAGCCAGAATGTACGATATAATATCCAAGTCCTATGTGGAGAAACCACTGTGTGACGACCAAAGTATAACCGATCGAAGTATAGGAATATCACTTCCTACTACCTTCTCAACAGATCCACCCCCTATTCTGATGACGTCAAACCTATGACTGTCACATCAGAAATAGATGATCTATCTCCGCTACATCTGCTTTAGTCTATAAATAGACATAAGCCTGATGTCCACCAATGCTTCCGCTGCTCCCACTGACTACGACAACCCTCTGGCAGAGTCATATAGACGTGCACTTCTAAAGCTAGTTTAGAACGACGCTATACTCATCCTCCTGCCGGGTCTCGCAGCCTGGAACAACAGCAATGGCAAGTGTGGGTAAACAAGAACTTCCCTGTCACCGTCCTTGAGGCTACCGGAGTACCTCTCGGGTGCCTGAAGTTACCCATCATATCTGCGGAGTGGCCAATGGAATGTCAAACCAGATTGAATCTTTAGGTTCTTTATCAAATCTTCAGTAATCGTTTGTGGTTCTGGAATTACTTCCAGTTCTACCATACTCCCACTACTGTTTTCTGAAAAAATCCATTTTTAATAAAACTGTGGCGAGTCTAGAACAATATCACTATTGATCTTCCAGATGGTAGAAAGTTAACCCTCGTCATAGCCTGGGTCAACCCACAAACAGCCATTACAGAAACGTGCCTTGAGTTATCCAGAGTCTGGTTTTAATCATAAGCCGGACAACTCCCCGTACCTTAACATCGTTAAGATATGAACTGTTCTATATCCAATATAGAACCAGAGGCACTGATTTAATTGAACCAGATTCAAATCATGCAGCTGTCTCCAGTGCATGTCAACTAAATGGAAGGAGGCCGATCAGCGTTACTCAACTTAGGAATGCTTCCAATTATGAGTAACCTGAAAGAGAAGCAATTTCTCTTTATCATTACTATCAACTGAATACTATACACAAGTATCTACATCTTCGATCTCTTTGAAGAATCCCGATACTTGCAATACCTGGTTCTCTACTTTATCCAAATACCTATTACTTCTCAAAATTCGGACCCTGTGTTTCTACGAAACACTTGTCTAAAAACTAGAGAAGTCATAAGTAAACCGAATATAGTACGAGAACCAACCCCTCTGTCCAAATTGACACTGGACAACATACAATACTCTGTATAAGTCCGCTGAGTCTAACAACTCTTTCACTGTGCGTCGTAGGTTGAAAACTGTACTTATGGTTAAGAAGAATTACACCGCTGTTTAATGCTCCTTACCAAACCATCCACTGATATAGGTAAATGTCATCGACATAATATCAAAAGGTATATCTCACTCTATGAAAATAGACGTACAGATGTATCAATTTGAAATTGGTGCATAACCGCGGATATTCAAAACCAAATATTTGCCGACCGGCAAACAGCCCAGGTGATTTCCTCAAATATCGCCAATTCCAACGAATCCCGATATAATGAGGATGGTCACCTAATTCCCAATAACTTACTCCCACTCATCATCTGTAAAACCATACAGATGTGAGAATCATACCTGGTAAATACATACCCTGGAGTAAGTGTCTAATCGGGAAATCAGTTTTCCTTTAACAGTACACGGTGATACTGAAACATTGAAATGTTTCGTCGGGGTATCCTGGTATTCCTAGTAATGCCTCTTTCATTGTCCAGATTCACAACTGTAACCGTATAATTCTTTGCCACCTCTCCAAATCCCTTTATATGCCTTTAGTCATTACCTTCTGTACACCCCTTTAGGCCAAATGGTTTTCTTCCTTCCCTACCGTTCGGCACCAGCCTATGGTTTGGAAGAAGACTATCCAAAAGGCATAAAGGGTGTACTGTCCTAATCTCAGGAACACTCGCAATGCGAGAGAAGGTGAAGATAAAAGACACCTGAATGTACTTTATTCCTATTTCTCCTGAACCAGAATCCATCCCCGAACTGGAACAAGTTCCTTTCGAGTTCGTATATAACCATACGATGGAGTATCCAATAAACTGTGGATCTTCGTAGTGATACGGAGTGTCCTGGAGAAATACAAAGGTGATTTAGGATTGGCGAAGAAATACTTGGTTTGGTCGTGAATATCAGTCGCAATTTACTTTGCCCTCCTACTGATCCCTTGCTTTGTCTTAACTTAATACCTTCTGCACACCATCGTTATGCTAATTGGTTTTCTTCATTCCCTACCGGTCGGCACCAGCCTAAGGTTTGGAAGAAGACTATCCAATTTGCGTAATAGGTGTACTATATCCTAAACCAAGGAGTACTCGCAATGAGAAAAGGTGAAAAGAAAAGACAACTGAATAATCCTATTCGTTTTCTCCAGAACCAGAAACCATCCTCGAAGTCCTTCGAGTTCGTATATAACCATACGATGGTTTTGTCCAATGGAAGTCGACGTTCGTAGTAATACGGGGTGTCCTGGAGAAAAGGGTAAAAGTAGGAGTGGCAATGAGGTCTGCAACTCTGACAATCCAAAAGCCTGTGTTAAGAAGGTTCGGTCAACTTGGTCACTGAGTCATAGTCTTAGGGTCGGGTCAATGGTCGCTGCCAGAGAGAGAGAGAAAAGAAACACTCAGCGTGCACTCTAACCTAGATCAGAATGGTTATCACTTTATCTAATCTGGAAGCCTCCCACTGTACCTCAAATTCTCCTCCAAACCTGAAAGAAGAATTAGTCGGGATCACCCGAGGAGTAAACCAACTCATCAGTGGGAATCGGGATCCCACTCTCATCGCATGATAACGTGACGGAATCCACTCACGTCACCACACTCCAGAAGGTATGCGCATGCTTGGCAAGTTTCAGTTCTTTTGAAACTCCCGATGTGATTTTTACCCCTAGGACCCAAGTGACCTTGACGAATAATCAACAAACAGGCAGTGACGGCAGTCCACGCCTCGGCGAATAGCAACGACAAACGCAGCGCGAATACTATGCAATACTAATCCGAAATGACGGAGGGCTACGAATGGTTTTTGGCGAAAAACCTTTAACGTAATGAACTTGATATCGTTGAAGGAACTGGATAACTTTTATAAAAATATAGTGACGAAAACCTTTACTAAAGAGGTCACTCCCGGTGAAGGGATCTCGGCTCTTTCCCCGTAGAATGAGGTGCAGGATATTCCAACTGAATACCACGATGCAAAGCAAAAGTAATCGGCTATAGTGAAGTTAATGCCCTGACGCAAACTTCTGTCCAAGGGGTCACTCCCGGTGAAGGGATCTCGGCCCTTGCCTCGTTGACCGAGGAGCAGGATATTCCAAATGAATACCACGATGCAAAACAAAAGTGAACGTCCTTGCAATAACAGCTTTTTGAAAAATGTTCCAACAACATCAGAATAGGTTTGTTTATCTTGCATTGATCCGAATCAACGCAGTCCCATCAATTAATCACACCACAAAGAACGAAAATATACTGACGTACGTATATGCTATCCGCATTCGCCACTGGGTCCCGTCATCACCCGTTAGGTTAGCTAACTAACGGCAGAGCGGGGACTGGACTAGCGCGGATGTAAAACATATACAACATCTACTAATATATATACCAATATATTATATTTCACTCTAGGCGTGATAAAATGCAACATCACAGAAATGTACAGCATCACAGAACAATACAGATATCTGGAAGCCCCGGGTTTCACAGAGCCGCTGCTGAAACCCGACGTTCCCCTGGTCGTGTGGATAGCCTGTGCAATGAAATCCTAGACCCCTACGGGCGCGGCAAGTCACCCGCCAAAACCTGAAGCGAGGCAGCACCGTGAATGGACCACCTAGCACTTCATGGAATCCGGTAACTTGGGCACCCCTCCTGGGTCAACCTGTACCCCCTACGAGTGCGGCGAACAGCCCGCCAATCCTAGAGTGAAGCCCCCTCCGTCTCAATGCCATGAGATGCGGGCCCGTTGCCCCCTAGAACCCGGCTATCCGTGCACTCCTCCGCGGGGTAATCCTAGTACAGAAAGTAAAATATACATACACCGGGTACATTGACCGCAACCAGGTCGTGCCCCAAAAGAATAATACAAACAGGCAGTGACGGCAGTCCACATGTCGGACGCTCGCCCCGCAATATCAAATGTACATAAAACAACAAAACTGTACTAGCATTGCATCCAGGCTATCCCCCACGACCGATCCGCAACAACACAGCATAAACATAGAACATCAACGTGAAAGTCATGTTCGCAAATCCGTCTAACCGGGCTATAGCAGTTAGACGGGATTTACCGATCAAGTGACATTCACGGTCGCAGATATAATGTAAATACTGTGAAATAATGTGTTTAAAATATCCGATCGATCAAACAATTAACAAGTGGGCCCCCAACCAATACTGTAGCAGTCACAGAAAACTTGGGCCCAAATTTAATATCCCAAAAGCCGTATTTTCAGCCCAGAAAGCAACTGGAAAAAACCGACCAAGTGAACTCACCATAGTGCGGCGGAACCGCGGCCCCAAGGGGGTTTTGGCCGCGGTTCCAAGCTCCAACCACTGAGTCACTTTATCGTTTTTCTACAGTATCCTTATATTTTTCTGCACATCATTTTTCTGCAACCTGAAAAATTTTTAGACACCAAAAAATTCCAACAGAAACTGATGTCAACAAAAATGAAGTTTTTGGAATTTCGGTCTATCGGAAATGCAAAACACATTAGAACAAGCTAGGTAAGGTTAATGGCGTGGCTCTGATACCATGTTGCGCCACGGCAGCGCCCCGGCCGTCTATTCCGAGACCAAAATGCGGAATCAAAATTTTTCCTTACTTGGAAACCGGCGCTACCGCGGACAAAGAAAAACCCGGATCGTTAACCATTAACCTAATGCTAGCATACAAGAGATGGGAAGAAAAGTATACCGAGTGATCCGAGTCCTCCGGTCTTCTCTTCATCGTCCCGATCTCCCGCGGAAAGTCTTGTCTCCATATCGTCGCCTCCTCGCCGGAAAGGGCACCACATCGCCTGCGTCTTTTACGGGCTCCCGCCTCAATACCGAGGCAACTCGGGCATGAAGCCGGCAACTCGACATGCTCAAGATATGCTGTAGAATGTGTAGTGTAGAGGCTATGTCTCATTTGGGGTTTGTTGCCATTTGAAGATGATGGAGGAAATGAGATAAGAAAAATGGTGCTTGCATTTTTCTAGCATGAAATGAGATCAAGAGATCAAACTCTCAAGAATGAAAAAACTCTCTTCTTCTTCTTCTCTCAACCATGGAAAACTTATCATCTAAGAATAATGGTGGAGGAAAAGAATATGAAATCATCACCTTAGAAGGAAGGTGAGTGTAGGAAAAGGTGGAGGGTAACCACAAGCAAAACATCATCATAACAAAATCAAATCAACTCCAAATCACTTCAAATCAACCAAAAGCAAGTGATGAGAATGGTATCTAAAGATGCTATCATAATAAATACATTTGCAAGAAAACCCTCCACAAAATGTAATTTGCAAAACTGCAAATTACCCCCTCCATCAGAAAAGTCCGGCCGGGAAAGAACAAAGGAAAACCGGCCGGAACGGAATGCAAACTGGCAACTCCAGAAAACTGGTCCCGTAATAAATTACAGGAAAACCCCGGTACTGTGCATACACACCCGCATCTGTATTCCGTCCGGATACAAATGCAATGAGACAAAATCTACACTATACTAAACTAGGACCGGCTTAAACCAAAGCCGGCTAGTAATATCCGTCCGATCCTGATCCTTGCAATACCGCACGTATCAGATCGAACCCTGCCATATAACTATACGGCCACTAGTACAAAACTGTCCGATCCTGATCCGTGCAATACCGCACGTATCTGATCGGACCCTGCCATTTCTCCATACGGCCTCTACAGCGTTTCGCCCGAAAGCTTGAGTAACTGTAAGTGTGGTGGACTCTAAAGACTCGTCAATACTATGGCTGTGGATTTAACCACTAGTACGTCAGAGGTATTAGCCAATACGTGACGGGCCACCAGCTATTGACCAAAAGGGACGTCGATGAGCGAACTCATCCTGACACCCTACTGAGCCTGTCAGTGACAATATCCGTACAGTCCGGTCCGTTCGTCTATGAGCATCGCATGTCGGGCCTAGGGGGTTGGTAAAAGTCAGACCTCCAAAAGCGGTACAAGTCGTGTCGGAGTGTAGCCCAGAACGCCCTGAGATACTACTGGAATACCTACCAGTAAATCTCCTGCCTCGGCCGAGGGCTTTGCGTAATGGCTCTCCTAGACACAGCGCGACCTCTCCCCCAATACCGGGAGAGACGAACCCCTGCAGATCCGCTCACTGCCTCCATGTGGCTCAGGACTGTACCCAACTAAAACCTATTTGCACGACTCCTTTGAGCCGTGGTAGGGTAGTAATCAAAGCACAGTGGGAACTCACACGAGACAAATGACGATCTCAGGTCGATGAACTAACCTGTACACATGTCACCAGGGAACTGCTATCTGACGTCAGGTATAAGACCAACTAGCATGTTCCCGGCGAGTCCTGTCCGGTGTACTCATAACCCAATGAGCACCTGTATACATCTTAGGTGAACCAACTGACACCAGTGGCTTGTGAGACCGGCCACCGCCCCTCGTCGGGGTCTCGACTGTATACACTAGTCTATTCTGGAGTATCGATGCCCTGTCTCGAAACTCCTACGACTAGGGACCTTTTAAGGATGTGCTTATAGACTACCAGCTCCCACGTATATGATCGCCCTCATACTGCCGGTAGTCAAGCAAGAATCCTAGGGGCTCTATCAACGTGCAATAGCGACCTGTCATGTCACCTAAAACAGTACACGATGATAAAGATAAACCAGATAGCATACTATCATCTCGAGTAAGACTGTCTTACCGGGATAGGTCCTCCCTCAATCATTGCAATCACGTGCCTGTGATCCAATAATTGACTCTGAGGGCACTATCTCCAACACAATAACCATCATGCATGTAAATATCATCAGCATATGCATGGAAATATGAGGATATAAACCACCTGTGTCCCTCGCGACACGTCAAAATCATGGAACCGGAGTTCTCAGCATCGGCACTCGAAAACATCATGAAAACTGTGCCCAGCATCGGCACGTAAATCCTCATATATCGGGATCCGTCAGTCCGGATCGGCCCACAGGCTCTGTCTGCGGTATCGGCCCTCGGCCCCGGCAGTACGCCCATATCCATCAATCGACTCCGGTCAGTATCCTCCGGATAACCGCCAGGTTCAACAAAATCACCGGTAGGTACTCGCCACCCTGCCAGGCTCATCGTCTACTCCACGAAAAACATTTCTTGCCCCGGGGAACCATACCGGGTCCACCATGTACCCGCAATCGGCCTCATCCGCTTCCTCGAATCGGGTTTCACATGTCGCTCTCAGCACCGAGAAAACACATGGTGGACGCACTGAAATATCATATCAAGGGTAACCGGGTTTTCAAAACAATTACATATCCTCTTTGAAAACACCCACGGTTCCCAAAACCAGAAATATCACGGAAACAACATATTTCAATGCGTATAATCAGAAAGCAGCATGTATGCGACATAAAGCAGAAAGGTAAGCATATCAATATGTCATGCAAGGGTCATATCCTGAATGCAACAGTACTACTGTGTAGTGACATGGCAATTATCGATGATGAAGTGTGTGAGCCGGCAACAGTGTACGTGGAACATACGCATCATCGATAATGGTGCTGGTGTCCTAGCAGCATGACTGAAATATATCAACAATACAAGCGATGCAATGCAAACAGCATGAATGTGCGGAATCGAGTAGTCAACGCAACAGTAGAGAACCTGCCCCAATAGATATATCATGCAACCTTGCCTTTTGAAATAAGACGAATCAGGGCTTTTGGTAAAATAAGGGCTACAGTGTTTTAAGAAAAGATGCGTCGTTTTGAAATATCCGTATAAACCCTTTTGCCTATCCGTGATTCGTTAGTTTTGAAATAGGTATGACTTGGGTCTAGTCTAACGCCTACTATGCGAACTACGAACCCACAATCAAGTCAATAGAGAGGGGTATGGAAACCACCTAAATCTGAGTCGATGTCACAATATCTCATCACATGACAGGTATCACTACCATCATATCACATCTCCAATACGAACTTTGTTATGTCGCCAAATCTCACGGCCTCAATCGAATCTCATCGACTCATCTCAATCCCACGTATCATCCTCAAAACTCGTATATGAACACATAGTCCCATACCCATGTGTAGATATACACACCATCATATGCGCACAGATAAAAGAAAGAATGTATGCAAGTAAGTGTGTATGGGTGAGTGTGGGTGCAACCACTACTCTAGGGTTTCGCACTATACTCAACCAATACATCCTTATCCCCAATAATCCATTATTATCATCAATAACCCAAAACAACACATAATAAATATATGTGTGTATACGTATTCGTATACATCACCACGGACTGCGGGGGTGCTATACGCCATCCACCCGACTTCTCCCCGTAGATATAAATCTACTCACCTTGCTTCTCATGTATCGGTGTCGATGTTGCCATCTTCATCTTCTTTGCTTCAACATCTCGTAGGGTACCTACAAGTATATCACAACGCTAAAGCACATGAAAATCACATCGGAAACCAAAATAGCACACGCTACCCGCATAGGTAAAAACCTATCGACTCGCATGTAAACACGTTCAATATCCACTTGTCGTTGACGTCCAAACGCCACCCGACAGGAATGAATCACCAAATACCAAAATCCATGCTAAATCAAGTCGTAAACCATGCACCAACTCAAGAAAATCAACCCAGATTTCACCCTAGATGGAATCAGTCAAAACTAGACATACCCAGAGTCAAGAATAGAGGAAATGGGGCCATGCACAAATTTCGAGACAGATCCCCCCTGCTCTGGCCGCAAATTGCGGCCAGAATGGAAGAATTGGCGGCCTGGAAAAGGAGTTGGGGGCTAGGGTTTGGTGTGGTGGTTCATTGGTGCCTGCACATCTCACTGTCAACTAAGTTTCATTTTTGGGATCTCGGGGTGATAGCAGATTCCACAAAACACTTCCAGATTTACAGTTTTCCCCGATATCGATTCCGTAATTTCGTATTCTGGTTTCATGTTCAGGTTTGGGTTCAAATTAGCATCACACAAGGGATTCTAAGGTCACCACGATCCTCAATTTCATCTTTAAATTCAGTTTTACCCTAAACCCTAACTTGAATTCTCCAAAGTCCACAAACAACACAATATCGATATGAAACTAGAATAGATGTACAAGAAATGAGATACTACTCTAATAGGTGCAGAAATTATCCCCTTTGGCAACTCAAGAAAATTCTTGAGTTGCTCAAAGTCCTCCAAATCCAATCTTGCTAGGTTCAATGTGTAGCTAGTGAGCTTGGGAGTAAGTTTTGTGAAGTGGGAATGGGGTTTTGGCTTTGTTTTCATGGTGGATCTAGGGTTTTTGTGGAGAGGGTGAGAGGGGGGGAGATGGAGCAGCAGCTCAATGGGAGAGGGGAGAGAGAAATGAGATGGGGAAATGATGAAGGAAAGGGTCAAATGTCAAAAGCCACCAACTCTCTCTCTCTCATCATCACTTACTTTTTCTTTTCTTTTCTTTTCCTCACTAAACTCTTCTCACTTGAATAGTAGACCCAAAAGAAAAACCATGGCAAAAGAAATGTAACACAAGTGTAACAAGTGTGGAAAATGATATGTGCACATTTTTGCTCAAAAGTGCTAAAAATCCAATTAGCGATTCTTAATCGCGATTAGCACTAACTTAGCATATAACTAATCTTAAAAACATTAAAATGGCATAATTCCATAAAATACCTTATTTTAGAGTTTTCCATAATTTTTCCCCATTTATTTGTATTTAATTATACCAGAATATTAAAATATTCATTAAAATAATATTAAATTATAAAATTTTCCAAAAATCATATTTTATTATTTTGAAGACGTTACACAAATAGCAGGAAATACAGTATGCACTAAATAGTAGCCATGGACAATCAATGTATGTAAATGTAGCTATAAGGTCCTATCAGCCCTGACGTATAACGCCGTGCGGGCGATATCCCCGTAGATATTAAATCTACTCACCGTAGTCTCCCGCTAGGTATAGCCGATGACTTGCTTTCCCTTCTTCGCGGCGTCCGTCGCACTCTCCTGCGAGCCTAAAATTCCACAGAATATCACGCATAAGCTCAAACCATACAAACATGACATTTAAGGTCAACTAGAAACCCATGTCGCAAACCAAGCGTGTGTGTGCGCGATACGCTAAAACGTGCCATTACGCGCCTGAAGCCACTCCGACGCATCGCGATACACAGAAACCTCAAACCCACACACACGTATCACGCGTGTCGCGAAAGATTAAAAAATACGGGAAATAAGGTATTCTACTCCAGATTTTGATACAGAACATACATTAAAAATATATATATACCAAAATACTACAATTGGCAGCAGACTCCAGTGACCCAAACCCCAACTCCCAACTCACCCATCTGGCCGTAAATTGTGGCCAGACTGATTATTCCGGCGGCCTGGGTAGGGGGTGGGCTCCCAGGTTTTGTGTGTGCACTCTATACGCCCCATACATGCTACAGTAATATCTAGTTTTTCTCTTGAACATATCGGGTAGTAGCAGATCCTACAGAGCCTTAAATCAAGTTAAAATCCACACTTTTGCACTAAAATGGAACTTTGTGGTATTTCTGTGCAAACTGAAACAAACCTAGCCTACAATAGCTCTTATAACACATAATAGAGCTAACCAAACTAACAAAACCCTAATCTAACATGTGAATCACAAATATCCTTTAATATCTCTAAAAATTCACAAAAATGATATTTTTGCTAAAGAATACTACAAGTTTATGGAAAAGGAGTGCTAACATGAGATAGTACCTTCAAAAGACCCTATGAAACACCAAAAATCCCAGCTCTAACATAAAGTGTGCAGATTTTCCTCCAAACACCTCAAAAAGCTCACTTTTCCATAGTTTTGTGATGAAAATGTGTTGATTGTGTAGGGTTTTTGTGTAGGAATCAAAGAGAAGTGAAAAGAGAAGGAAAATGTGATGAATTTCTGATGTTGCTGCCGCCTCTCTGCAGAGATTTCTAGAAAAATGAAAAAGAGAGAGAAGAGAGAGAAGGAAATGGGTCAAAAGTCAAGTTCTTTACCTAACCCCCATGCCTCATTATTTTATTTGGATTTTGATATTTAAAAAGAGTTATGACTTGATAAAAGGGTGGGGGGGGAATAATAACAACCATGCAACAAAAGAATGTCTAACACTTTAAACCTAAGTCTCAAAAAGGCTAAGTGTGCAAGTGTACACATATATAATAACACGCACAATTACTAATTCCCAATTTGCTAACACGACTAAAAATAACTAGAAATCCTATGTACACATATATAATAACACGCACAATTACTAATTATCACGAAAAACATTCTAACGGAAAAATTCAAAGTGTTACATCGTCCCGAGGTCTGCGAGCTCTGCTATATAGCCAATCATCTTCAGGACATGTTCTCCTACAGATGATCCGACGGCCATCCTCGACTGAAACAAGTTCTTAGAGGTCTCGTATCTTGCTATACGAGATTGCTCCCCATACAAATCCTTTGTATGGAGAAATATGGATTCAAGATCCATATCCTCGTGCCTCCTCTGATGTTCATTATTCATAGAGGCAAGCACGATGCACTTGGCCTTCGCGCAATCTAACTCCTAGGTCTTGTTGATTTCCTTATCCGCAATACTGGATTTTGGACAAGGGACAGCAGGTGCCTTAGTGGTAAGGACATACCCCAATTTGTCATAAGTCAAAGCCATCTTGACATTCCGCAACCAATCTTTATAGTTTGGCCCTATCAATATATTTTTCTCGAATAGTAACTTAAGGCCTGTCATGTTTTGGGTCGCTGCAATGAGAGAGAGAGGGAACACTTTAGCATGATGCTCTTGCATATTTAGAGTGGTTTTTTAGTTTACCTAAACTGGATGGCTCCCACTGTTTCTCGAATCCCTCCTCAAACCAAAAAGGAAGAACTAGTCAGGACTATTCTCACCGTACAATACTTGCTTAACCGTTCAGCCAGGCCGCTGTCGGTACTTCGAGGGAGGTTTTCCAACGCTTTCGCGAAATTCCTTAATTAAATAACCTCTTTTCTCTAGGGGCGTAGCCCCGCTGACACCTTTCTCGGCACCTACTTGGTTTATAGCATTGATCGTTAAGTGACGAATCTCCTGATGAGTAGCGGATACGCACAGCAGGATCGGGAACCAAATATCATCGTATGATAATGCTGAAGGAATCCTACCAACATTCATCAAACTCCAAATGGTATGCATCTCTTTGCAAATTTCAGTTTCTTTACAAATTCCCGATATAAATTTTTTTCCCCATGCTCTTATGACCTTGGCTTTGGGCAAAATGTCATAAGTCACATGCCAAGTTCTACCCATCATTATCTTGTTAATTTGAACCCATCCATACATACCCCTGACTTTGGTCAAATGATAATACTACTGCCCCAAACTAACTCATCTATCTATGCAACAAATGAATACCCAGTAGCTACCAAACACTATGCCTTGGCTTTGCTCAAAATACATAACTTGAATACTACTGAATACCCAAATGAAATAACGGAGGGCTACGAATGGTTTTGGCGAAACCGTGAACGTAGTGAACTTGATATGACCGAAGGAACCTGATAGCTTTTAAAAGGAGTGGTTAAAGCTCCGCAATTTAAAAAATATCCTCTGTTTTAAAATAACTGAGTGGTTTCTTTTAAACTGTTCCAATGATTCAACTTTGCTTTATTTTCTTTGCATTAATATAATGTGTCCCATCAATTAACCTATCATTGCAGAAAACAACGAAAATACAACGTCCTCTTATGCCATCCGCATTCGCCACCGGGTCCCGTCATCACCCGTTAGGTTACTTAACTAACGACAGTGCGGGGGCTAGGCTAGCGCGGGTGTAAAACATAAGTGACGTCTAATAGCTATCATATATAGATATTGTACATTCGTCAGACGCAATAATAGGCATTCCAGATCACAGATGAACACATTGGATTTTCTACGAATACGCATTCTTTTGAGCCTACAAAGAAAGACGGATTACACAGTCGTGATGAATAGCAAAAACCCCACCCTAGACCCCTACGGGTACGGCAAACTACCCGCCAAGTACCCGAAGTGAAGCGGTCTCCCTCAACAACGTGAGTAGGCCACTAAACACTTCAAAGTACCCGGTAGTTTGTGCACCCCACCTTGGGTCTATCATAGGAGCATAAATCAGTAAATGAAATAATACAACGGTGGCTACAACCGCAACCTAGATGTGCCCCGCAAAAGAATATTACAACAATTTACAAATTGCATTTGAATGAAAGAAACGCTCGTCTCACATCCCCGTCAATCCATTTACGACAATCAAACAAGTCCACAAACGCAAGCAGTAAAAACATTACAGAAATGTGCAACCCCCGGCCAACCGACATACTAGCAGTTAGGGGAGGTTTACGAACACATTATACAAATCATAGATATAATCTAATTAGTCAAACATCGTAGAATTTCGATCGAGAAAACGAAAATGATTCTACTCCAAAAACTTCTCTGTGCACCTGAGACTTGAGCAGAAACAAAAAATCCCAGAAATACCAAAATTAACAATGAAGAGTTACTGAGGAATTTTGTGGTGACTCGGCTTCAACTCGGCTGCGGATCCGCGGCGGATCGCTTGGATCGGCCGCGGTTTCGCGCCTGTTTGGCCGAGTCCGGAACCCAAATTTCTCCAGTATTCTTATAATTTCCTGCTTGTAATTTTAAGCGTCCCTGAAAAAATTTTAGACCCCATTTTAAAATAGACAGAAACTGTGTAAAAATGATGATTTTTCCGGTTCGTTTCACGATCGAATTTCTAACGACTTTGCTAACAAGTTAGTTATGGTTTAGCGAGTCTCTAATACCACTGTATGTCGACGTTAGACACCCCACGAGTTGCGGGGAGGCGGAATAGGTAAAACAATCATTTTGTTTGAAACAAACATCGACTAACTTATGGATCTTTTCCAAACCTTAACTAACAACATCATATGAGGGATTAGCTACTATGAAATAAGATTTTACCTTATGAACCAAGTCCTTCTTCTTCTCGATGACCACCTCCTCGTCGGCCTCCTCTTTGTAATAGAAGATCCACCCGAGAGCCATTACTCCAAGCTTGACCTCTAACTTGAGGTAAGGAGGTTACTCAAAGTGCTAATCAAAGCAACCTAGGGAATATAGAGTGGGATTATGGATCAATAAGTCTTGCTAACCCTTGATCTCAACACATGAGAGGTTAGGGTTAGGGTTTGAAGAGAGAGAGCTTGAGGAGGGAGATGGTGAGAGTGAGAATCCTTTTGGAATAATGATATCATTGTGAATATATGAAGCATATCATATTATTAAATGAATAAAAAATAATAATGTGTCACCATGGTTTATTAACTCACATAGTGATTCATCTGATGAGTCATTAAAATCATAAATGCATAATTAACTTCATTGATGAATTACACCATGACTCATTAATCAAATAAATGAAAATGCCACCTTAGCCTTCATGTCATCATCTTTTAGAAGCTTCTCGACAATTTATGAGAACGCCCCTCCTATCCGTGAAAACACCGAAATACTTTAGACTATATAAATCCAATAAACCGATACTAGAATCTGGCTTAAACCAAAACCCGCTAGTAAAAATTGCCCGAACATCGTACGTGCATAAATACACGTGCCTGTCCGAACCCTGTCGTAAAACCATACGACCTCTATATCATTTCGCCCGAAGCAGGGAAACTCTCTGTGTGGGATTCTAAAGACTCGACTACTACGCTGGCAGTGGTTTTAACCACAGACCGCAAGCGGCACTAGCTGTACGTAACGGTCCCGAGCTAGATGTCGATAAGAAGGCCGATGAGGAAACCCATCCGAAATCCTACAGAGCCTGATGTGACAATCTTCATACAGTCCGATCTGTTCGTCTAGGACTATCGCATATCGGGCCGAGGGGGGCGGCAAGCGTCAGTCCCCTAAAAGCGGTATAAGTCATGTCGGAGCGAGGCCCATTACACCTTGAGAAACTACTGGAAAACCTACCAGAAAATATCGCTTTCCCTGGCCAGAGACTTTGCGTAATGGCTCTCCAGACACGGCGCGATATCAACTCCCAATACCGGGAGAGACGAATCTTGTCTAACCACCACTGCCTCCAAGTGCTTCGGGACTGCACCCAACTACTACCTGTTTGCATGACTTCTTTGAGCCGTGGTATGGTAGCAATCTAAGAACAATGGGAACACACTCGAGGCGAAGCAGCAGTGTCAAGTCTGCGGACTATGCTGCACTCTTGTCACCTGCGAACTGTTAACTGACGACGGGTATAATACCAACCAACAGTTCCCTGCGAGTCCTGTCCGGTGTACCCGTAACCCAACGAGCACCTGTATACTATCTCCAGTACGACGTACTGATGGCTGTGGGAAAGACCTTCTCCCTAACTGGGATGAGAAGCCTACACACTAGTCTACTCCGGAGTATCGATGCCCTGTCTCGATAATCCTACGACTAGGGACATGAAAAAGGATGTGCTTGTAGACTACCCAGCCCCCACTAGTATGACTGCCATCACAACGCTGGTAGTCAAGCAAGATCCTAAGGGCTCTATCAATACGTACACACATATTAAGATAGGTATAAACCAAGTAGCATACTACCATGTTTAGCAAGACTGTTAATATAACTGTGAATATCCCAAGCTTCCATTAAGTAATATACAAGCCAGTATGATACAATAATAGCTCCTAGGGCATATACATTAACAATCTCCCACTTGCAGTAGGGCCATGTACCGGCATATCGAAGACCGATCATCTCGAGTAGCCTCTCGAACTGAATCTGAGGTAAGGCCTTTGTGAATGGATCAGCAGTGTTCCCCTCTGTAGCAACTCTCCGGACCTCGATCTCCCAGCGATCTATGATCTCCCTGATCAGGTGATACCGCCTTAAGATGTGTCTGGACTTCTGATGGGACCTGGGTTCCTTCGCTAAAGCTATAGCTCTGTTGTTGTCGCAATACAGCGGTATTGGATCAAAATGGTAGGAACCACCTGAAATTCTGTTAGGAACTTCTTCATCCAGAATGCTTCTTTTGCGGCATCGCAAGCAGCAATATACTACGCTTCCATCGTCGAGTTAACAACGGTGTCCTGCTTAGAACTCTTCCAGCACACCGCCCCTCCATTGAGGGTAAAGACATAACCTGACATGGACTTGGAGTCATCCTTATCACTCTGGAAGCTGGAATCAGCAAAGGCCTCTATCTTGAGGTCTTTTCCGCCGTAAACCAAGAACATCTCCTTAGTTCTTCTCAGGTACTTGAGAATGTTCTTTACTGCTATCCAGTGCTTCTCCCCTGGGTCTAACTGATACCTTCTTACCACGCTCAGTGCATAAGCTACATCTGGTCTGGTGCACAACATCGCATACATTATAGAGCCTACTGCAGAAGCGTAGGGTATAACTGACATGCGATCCCTTTCCAAATCAGTCTTGGGAGACATCTCTTTGGATAGGGTGATTCCGTGACAAGCCGGTAAATTAACGCGTTTAGAATCTTCCATACTGAATCTTTTCAGTACAGTGTTGATATACCTGGACTATGAAAGTCCCAACATCCTCTTGGATCTATCACGATAGATCCGGATCCCCAGAATGTAAGAGGCATCACCCAGGTCTTTCATAGAGAACCTGTGTGACAAGAATCCTTTGACAGATTGAAGCATATGAATGTCATTTCCTATCAATAGAATGGCATCCACATACAAGACGAGGAATACGACAGTTTGTGCTACAATTTTACTATATATACATGGTTCATTTGTATTTTTGATAAAGTCATATTCTTTGACCGTTTCATCAAAACAGATGTTCCAACTCCGCGATGCCTTCATTAGTCCATAAATGGACTTAAGCTACTTGCACACTTTCCCGCTGCTCCCACTCTGATTGAAGCCTTCTAGTTGATCCATATAGACGCACTCTTCTAAATTACCATTTAGAAAAGCCGTCTTTACGACCATCTGCCAGATCTCATAATCATGGAAGGCGGCAATAGCAAGAAGGACCCGAATGGATTTGAGCATAGCCACTGTAGAAAAAGTTTCGTCATAGTCCAAACAAGGCCTTTGACGAAAACCCTTTGCAACAAGTCTTGCTTTATAGGTTTCCACCTGTCCATCCACACCAATCTTTTTCTTGAAGATCCATTTACATCCTATGGGTTTTACCCCATCTGGAGCAAAGTCCAAAGTCCATACTTTGTTGGTGTACATGGACTCCGTCTCGGTCCGCATTGAATCTAGCCATCGTACCGAGTCGCCACTCTGGATGGCCTGCTGGAAGCTAGTAGGTTCATCATCATCAATGATGCAATCCTCTCTATCCCCATCTATGAGAAAACTGTAGTATCTCTCAGGCGGATGAGACGGCCTTCTACTCCTGCGGAAGGGTGCGGGAATGTCCTGTTCTTCTTGAACTACTGGTTCTACCAAACATTCTGTAGTAGTTTGTGGTTCTGGAATTTCTTCCAGTTCTATTTCGCTCCCACTTGTTTCCTTTTCTAAAACCTGCTGTTCCAGAAAATGGGCATGAAGAGAAACAAAAACATTTTGTTCCTCTGCGTAATAGAAGAAATACCCCTTGGAGTTCTTTGGATATCCCACAAACTTACACTGTACTGATCGTGCCTCGAGTTTGTCTGCAAGCTGCTTTTTAACAAGAGCTGGACATCCCCATATCTTTAGATGCTGAAGATAGGGTTTCTTCCCACTCCACAACTGATATGGCGTGGTAGGCACAGTCTTGGTAGGAGCCCTGTTCAAAAGATATGCCGCTGATTCTAGCACATAACCCAAGAAAGATCGCGGTAACTCAGCATTACTCATCATGGAACGTACCATATCCAATAGGGTACGATTCCGTCTCTCCGATACACCGTTATGCTGTGGAGTGTATGGAGGAGTAAGCTGAGAGAGAATTCCTTTCTCTTTTAGGTTACCTAGGAACTCGGCACTTAAGTATTCACCACTTCGATCAGATCTCAGTGTCTTGATAGTTTTGCCGGTTTAGTTTTCTACTTCATTCTTATACTCTTGGAATTTCTCAAAATTCTCGGATTTATGTTTCATGAAGAAAATGAATCCGTACATAGAGTAATCATCCGTAAACCTAATGAAATAGGAAAAACCACCTCTTGCATGTGTAGACATTGGACCACATACATCGCTGTGTATGAGTTCTAAGAGCTCGCTCGCTCTTACTCCTTGTCCAGTGAATGGAGTCTTTGTCATATTTCCTTTGAGACATGATTGACAAGTGGCATAAGTTTGATATTCGAACGAATCCAAATATCCTTCTCTATGTAACTTAGTTAACCTTGTCTCAATGATTTGACCCAGTCTATAATGCCATAAGAAAGCCTTATTTAAATCTGGAGACTTTCTTTTTAGTGTGTTCTGGACATTGAAAAACTGTAATTGGTTTAAGACATATATACCGTTATCTAGTGTATCGGACCCAATAAAACCAAGATTAAGGTGGTTGTTAACAACATCGCTTACAAACGTGAAATCATAACCTTCTTTTGATAACAACGAAACCGATATGATATTACACGTTAAACTGGGTACACAAAAACAGTTATGCAAATCCAAAATATGTCCACTCGTCAATCCTAGGTGATAATCCCCTACGGACACAGCACCCACGCTAGCTCTGCTAGCAACCTGGAGGGTCATATCACCAACCTTCAGCTCTCTACGGTCTCTCAGTGCCTGCAATGAATTGAATATATGAGATCCTGATCCGGTACCCAATACCCAGGAAGTAGAGTTGATTGACAGACATTTTTCAATTACAAACACTCCTGAAGTCGAAACCACAGCTTGCTTCGGTTCCTGGTTCATGGCATTGCAAGCTTTGCAATCTTTCTTCCAGTGCCCTTTCCTACGACAGTGGAAGCACTCGTCCTTTGCCACTACTGGCACTGCAACCTTTTTCATTCCCTTGACTCCCACCTTACTAACACCTCCTCTAGGTTTGGTAGCGGCCTTATTCTTCCTTCCTTTGGCCCTAGCCTTGGACCCGGAAGAAGAAGCACCGCGAACAAACATAGCGGGTGTTTCCCTTGCCTTCTGCAAGGTGCCCTCTGCACTCCTCAACATGTTAAGGAGTTCTGGAAGTTCAACTTCTTTTCTTTGATTGTTGAAATTCAGAATAAACTAGGCGTGGGTGGAAGGAAGGGAATGGAGAATCAAGTCTGCATAGAGCTCGTTCTCCAAAGTCGTCCCGAAGTCTGCGAGCTCTTCTATATAGCCAATCATCTTTAGGACATGTTCTCCTACAGACGATCTGACGGCCAACCTCGACCGAAACAAGTTCTTCGAGGTCTCGTATCTTGCTATACGAGATTGCTCCCCATACAAATCCTTTGTATGGAGAAATATGGATTCAAGATCTATATCCTCGTGCCTCCTCTGATGTTCATTATTCATAGAGGCAAGCACGATGCACTTGGCCTTCGCGCAATCTAACTCCCAGGTCTTGTGGATTTCCTTATCCGCAATACTGGATTTTGGACAAGGGACAGCAGGTGCCTTAGTGGTAAGGAAATACCCCAATTTGTCATAAGTCAAAGACATCTAGACATTCCGCAGCCAATCTTTATAGTTTGGCCCTGTCAATATATTTTTCTCTAATAGTAACTTAAGGACTGTCATGTTTTAGGTCGCTGCAATGAGAGAGAGAGAGGGAACACTTTAGCATGATGCTCTTGAAAGTTTAGAGTGGTTTTTTAGTTTATCTAAACTGGATGGCTCCCACTGTTTCTCGAATCCCTCCTCAAACCAAAAAGGAAGAACTAGCGAGGACTACTCTCACCGTACAATACTTGCTTAACCGTTCATCCATGCCGGTGTCGCTACTTCGTGGGAGGTTTTCCAACGCTTTCGCGAAGTTCCTTAATTAAATAACCTTTTTTCTCTAGGGGCGTAGCCCCGCTGACACCTTTCTCGGCACCTACTTGGTTTATAGCATTGCTCGTTAAGTGACGAATCTCCTGATCAGTAGCGGATACTCACAGCAGGATCGGGATCCAAATATCATCATGTGATAATGCTGAAGGAATCCTACCAACATTCATCAAACTCCAAATACATATGCATCTCTTTGCAAATTTTAGTTTCTTTAGAAATTCCCGATATAAATTTTTTCCCCATGCTCTTATGACCTTGGCTTTGGGCAAAATGTCATAAGTCACATACCAAGTTCTACCCATCATTATCTTGTTAATTTGAACCCATCCGTACATACCCCTGACTTTGGTCAAATGATAATACGACGGCCCCATACTAACTCATCTATCTATGCAACAAATGAATACCCAGCAGCTACCAAACACTATGCCTTGGCTTTAGTCAAAATACATAGCTTGAATACTACTAAATACCCAAATGAAATGACGAAGGGCTACGAATGGTTTTGGCGAAACCATGAACGTAGTGAACTTAATATGACCGAAGGAACCTGATGGCTTTTAAAAGGAGTGGTTAAAACTCCGCAATTTAAAAAATATCATCTGTTTTAAAATAATCGAGTGGTTTCTTTTAAACTGTTCCAACGATTCAACTTTGCTTTATTTTCTTTGCATTAATATAATGCGTCCCTTCAATTAACCTATCATTGCAGAAAACAAAGAAAATACAACGTCCTCTTATGCCATCTGCATTCGCCACTGGGTCCCGTCATCACCCGTTAGGTTACATAACTAACGACAGAGCGGGGGCTGGGCTAGCACGGGTGTAAAACATAAGTGACGTCTAATAGCTATCATATATAGATATTGTACATTCGTCAGATGCAATAATAGGCATTCCAGATCACAGATGAACACATTAGATTTTCTACGAATCCGAATTCTTTTGAGCCTGCAAAGAAATACAGATTACACAGTCGTGATGAATAGCCAAAACGCCACCCTAGACCCCTACGGGTATGGCAAACTACCCGCCAAGTACCCGAAGTGAAGCGGTCTTCCTCAACAACGTGAGTAGGTTACTAAACACTTCAAAGTACCCGGTAGTTTGTGCACCCTACCATGGGTCTATCCTAGGAGCATAAATCAGTAAATGAAATAATACAACGGTGGCTACAACCGCAACCTAGATGTGCCCCGCAAAAGAATATTACAACAATTTACAAATTACATTTGAATGAAAGAAACGCTCATCACACATCCCCGGCAATCCATTCACGACAATCCAACAAGTCCACAAACACAAACAGTAAAAACATTACAGAAATGTGCAACCCCCTGCCAACCAACATACTAACAGTTAAGGGAGGTTTACGAACACATTATACAAATCACAGATATAATCTAAGTAGCCAAACATCGTAGAATTTCGATCGAGCAAACGCAAATGATTCTACTCCAAAAACTTCTCTGTGCACCTGAGACTTGAGCAGAAACAAAATATCCCAGAAATACCAAAATTAACACAGAAGAGTTACTGGGGAATTTTGTGGTGACTCAGCTTCAACTCGGCCGCGGATCCGCGGCGGATCGCTTGGATCGGCCGAGGTTCCACGGATGTTTGGCCGAGTCAGGAACCCAAATTTCTACAGTATTCTTATAATTTCCTGCTTGTAATTTTAAAGGCCCCTGAAAAATTTTGAGACCCCGTTTTAAAATCGACAGAAACTGTGTAAAAACGATGATTTTTCCGGTTCGTTTCGCGATCGAATTTCTAACGACTTTGCTAACAAGTTAGTTATGGTTTAGCGAGTCTCTGATACCACTGTAAGTCGATGTTAGACACCCCACGTGTTGCGGGGAGGCGGAATAGGTAAAACAATCATTTTGTTTGAAGCAAACATCGACTAACATACGAATCTTTGCCAAACCTTAACTAACAACATCATAGGAGGGATTAACTACTATGAAAGAAGATTATACCTAATAAAGCAAGTCCTTCTTCTTCTCGATGACCACCTCCTCGTCGGCCTCCTCTTTGTAATAGAAGATCCACCCGAGAGCTACTACTCCAAGCTTGACCTCTAACTTGAGGAACGAGGTTACTCAAAGTGCTAATCAAAGCAACCAAGGGATTATAGAGTAGGATTATGGATCAATAAGTCTTGCTAACCCTTGATCTCAACACATGAGAGGTTAGGGTTAGGGTTTGAAGAGAGAGAGCTTGAGGAGGGAGAAGGTGAGAGTGAGAATCGTTTTGGAATAATGATATCATTATGAATATATGAAGCATATCATATTATTAAATGAATAACAAATAATAATGTGTCATCATGGTTCATTAACTCACATAGTGATTCATCTCATGAGTCATTTAAATCATAAATGCATCATTAACTCCATGGATGAATCACACTATGACACATTAATCCAATAAATGCAAATGCCACCTTAGCCTCCATGTCATCATCCTTCTAGAAGCTTCTCGACAATTTACGAGAACGCCCCTCCTATCCGTGAAAACACAGAAATACTTTAGACTGTATAAATCCAATAATCCGATACTAGAATCTGGCTTAAACCAAAATCCGCTAGTAAAAACTGCCCGAACATCGTACATGCATAAATGCACGTGCGTGTCCGAACCCTGTCGTAAAACCATACGACCTCTATATCGTTTCGCCCGAAGCAGGGAAACTCTCTGTATGGGACTCTAAAGACTCGACTACTACACTGGCAGTGGGTTTAACCACAGACCGCAAGCGGCACTAGCTGTATGTAATGGTCCCCAGGTAGATGTCGATAAGAAGGCCAATGAGGAAACCCATCCGAACTCCTACTGAGCCTGATGTGACAATCTCCGTACAGTCCGGTCTGTTCGTCTAGGACTATCGCATATCGGGCCGAGGGGGGCGGCAAGCGTCAGTCCCCTAAAATCGGTATAAGTCGTGTCGGAGCGAAGCCCATTACACCTTGAGAAACTACTGGAAAACCTACCAGTAAATTTCGCTTTCCTTGGCCAGGGACTTTGCGTATTGGCTCTCCAGACACAGTGCGATATCAACTCCCTATACCGGGAGAGACGAATCCTTTCTAACCGCCACTGCCTCCAAGTGCTTCGGGACTGCACCCAACTGCTACCTGTTTGCACGACTCCTTTGAGCCGTGGTAAGGTAGCAATCTAAGAACAGTGGGAACACAGTCGAGGAGAAGCAGCAGTGTCAAGTCTGCGGACTATGCTGTACTCATGTCACCTTGGAACTGTTAACTGACGATGGGTATAATACCAATCAACAGTTCCCTGCGAGTCCTGTCCGGTGTACCCGTAACCCAACGAGCACCTGTATACTATCTCCAGTACGACTTACTGATGGCTGTGGGACAGACCATCTCCCCAACTGGGATGAGAAGCGTACACACTAGTCTACTCCGGAGTATCGATGCCATGTCTCGATAATCCTGTTAGTGTATAAGCCCTAGAGGCCATTACTGTATCATACTAGCTTGTATATTAATTAATGGAAGCTTAGGATATTCACAGTTGTATAGACAGTCTTGTTCAAAATGGTAGTATGCTACTTGGTTTGTCTCTACTTCAATATGTGCATGTGTTTCTTTTAGCATATCGCTTATATACATATTAGTAGAGCCCTTAGGATCTTTGCTTGATTACCAGCGTTGTGATGGCGCTCACACTCGTGGGGGCTGGGTAATCCATTAGCACATCCTTATACAGGTCCCTAGTCGTAGGACTATCGAGACAAGGCATCGATACTCCGGAGTAGACTAGCGTATGCGCTTCTCATCCCAGCGGGGGAGACGGTCTATCCCACAGCCGTCAGTACGTCGTACTTGAGATAGTATGCGGGTGATCGTTAGGTTACGAGTACACTGGACAGGACTCGTCGGGAACTGTTGGTTGGTATTATACCTATCGTCAGTTATCATTTCCCAGGTGACATGAGTACAGCTTAGTCCGCTGACTTGACACTGTCACTTCGCCTCGAGTGTGTTCCCACTGTACTTATATTACTACCCTACCACGGCTCAAAGGAGTCGTGCAAACAGGTAGTAGTTGGGTGCAGTCCCGAAGCACTTGGAGGCAGTGACGGTTAGACAGGATTCGTCTCTCCCGGAATTGGGGGTTGACATCGCGCTGTGTCTAGGAGAGCCATTACACAAGTAGTCCCGGGACAGGGAAAGCGAGATATACTGGTAGGTTTCCAGTGTTATCTCAGGGTGTTCTGGGCTACACTCCGACATGACTTGTACCGCTATTAGGGGACTGACGTTCACCACCCCCTAGGCCCGCCATGCGATGTATCAGACGAACAGACTGGACTGTACGGAGATTGTCACATACAAGCTCAGTAGGAGTTCGGATGGGTTTACCTCATCGCCCTTCTTATCGACATCTATATGGGGACCGTTACGTACAGCTAGTGCCGCTTGCGGTCTGTGGTTAAACCACTACCAGCGTAGTGTCGAGTCTTTAGTGTCCCACACAGAGAGTTTCCCTGCACTGAGCGAAACGTGTAGAGCCCGTATGGTTTTACGGAAGGGCTACGATCACTTACGTGCACTTGTGTGCGTATGCTGTTCGGGCAGGCAATACTTGTGTAACCCTTCGAAAATCGTTTAGGCAGTTTTTCGGTAATCGGCAAATTTTTCGGCTTTTTCCGTAAAAAGTCAAAATAGGTATTTTTCTTTGTAGACCTAATTATACAAAATTTAGATAAGATATTACTATAATTTTGTCACTAAAATGTCATTTATAATTTTCTTGTTAAATAAAAAAAAATTTCGTAATTAATTATTTTTTTTATTATTTTAAGCCTTTTTAAATACATTTAATTAGGGATAAATACAAATTTAATTAGGTAAATTTCTTAATTAGGAGTCTTTATAAGCTAAAATAAGGTGTAAAAAAAATTGTGTCATGACTTTCACATTTTTAGTTTTATGGTTTGAAATTTAATGGAAAAATGGCTTAAAATGGGGTTTTTTGTGTAAAAGTTGATGTGATAGTCATTAATTGAGCTTGGGAAAGGGTTTTTGTGTAGAATTTTCTACACCATTCACACAAACACACCCTCCTCCACCTCTAGGTCGTGCTACCTGCAGCAAACCCCTCCCATTTCCCCCATTTTGTTTAGCTCAAAATTCTTGCAAAAAATCCTCCGAAATCCACAAAAATTCACACTTTTCTTCTCTAATTCAAACATAAACCCTATTCCATTCCTTCTCAACCCCAAATTGGACTAATACAAGGAGAAAAGAGGCATCTTTAGAGGCTAATTGCAAGAGGATCATAACTTGGAAGGTATAAATCCTAATCTAGTTGTTAATTGTTGTTTAAGTTGCTAGATTTAGTAGTTTTAGTGTGTAATTTGCTTATGAATTCTTGTTTAGGAAATTCAAGAAAGGGAATTGATGTTGTAATTAGGGTTTGTAGCATGGTTGATGGATTCAAGTTAGGGCTTTGGTTATCCAATTGGTTAGAGTGATTAATTGAGCGATGTTGCGTTCGCTAGATCGATAAAATTTCGACATTTACATAGAATCGCTATGCTAATTGCTTACTAGTTTTTCTAAAATTTTAGGAGGTGATCTAATTGTGTTATTTAGGCGATATAATTAACATCTTATACGACTATTAGGGTGTGTGAATGCGGAGTTTTGTTTAGCCGGGTTTTAGTTTTGTCGATTTCCCCGAAATGACGATTTTAACTAAAAATTAGCGATTTTCGTGCGTTTTCCCGCGCACCGAGGGCGTGCTATGATTAAATTGAGAGCGTCAATAATTGTATATAGTGACTTGCATCGTTTTAGGTGTTGTAACCTTATGCTTGGTATTGTGCAAATATAGGATCGGTCGGAGAAACATCGGACACGGCGCGCAAAGGCAAAGCGGTGGCCGGATCAGATTAGCGGGGATTTCTGGTGAGTAGATATATTCATCTACGGGGGAATCGTCTGGATGGCGCGAGGCGCCCCCCCTTAGTTAGGATTACCCTACTTTATGCAATAATTATATTGTTAGCTAGCCTATCCATTTATGTACATTGCATACCCTTACAGCTAACCCTATACTAGATTGCATGGACATTCATATGACCATTCATATATACATATGCGATATCACTTCGTAGGACACGAACACCATTACCATTGGCATCTGTTGCACGCGCACTATTCATGTGACACACACGCCTTTGGTAATTGACATGCCACGTGCACGATAGAACCTGTTTATCTTAATATCGTCACCTGCATTCATACTTGATATATGAAACTGCATCGCATGCATATATCTCGCATCATCATCATATTTACATAGAACTCTAGCTAAAATTTACATCATACACATTGATATCATAGACATTTGTCATATATATATAACATGTGGACATTATGATTTTCTTGAGGATTTCAGTTTTGCTGTGATTTCTGGATTTTTGGGGAAAACCGCAAGAATTTAACAAAAGCTTATATTTATCATTTTTAAAAACAAAGTTGCGGTTTTCTCGTGATGTATGTGTCGTCCACCATGAGTTTTCATGTTTTCTGATGGATTTCGAGACCCGATTCGAGGAGTGGAGGAACCGTCTCGGGTACATGGTGGGCCCGGTATGGTACCCCGGGGCAAGAAGATCGAGTTGTAGACGATGAGCCTGGCAGGGGAAGACTACCTACCGGTGATGTCTGGCACGGCGGATATCCGGAGGATACCGACCGTTGTCGTGAGATTTATGATATGGGCCGATCCGGACTGACGGAGCCCGACATTGAGACAGATATGATTCCTATTTGGTGTCGATGCTTGACACGGGTTTTCTGAGGATTTCTTGATGATATTTAGCTATTATGCAGACATTCGTTTTCTAAAAGTTAAGAATGCAGTAACTTTAACAGTTAAAACACTTAAAGAGTTAGAAAAGATATTGCATACATGTGCATGCATACTAGAGTTATTATAGCACATATGGACATGCATGTTGTGGTGCATTGCGTGCATTCTTACGATTGCCTTATTAGATGTTATATTTACTCACGAGCTGGCAACTCACCCCCGTTGTGCCACAGTGTCTTGCAGGTTGGACCCGTCATCTTTGTAGCGGCGGGCTATCTTATCATCAGCTCATTTTGCTCAGACTCGCGACTTCGCCCGTAGGTGGGTTGCGAGCATACTTTATTTCTTTTGCTTTATCATTGTATCTAGTATTCTCCATCTACCATTTCATATTGTATATGCGACTTAGTGATGAGACAGGGAGACTTGTATATTTGTGGTTCTTTTGGATCGAGCTCACTTGAGCCGATGTGTGTTTTCTGGTATTTTTGCGTTTTCTTTTGCTCTTTTCTTGATATTACTATTATATTGCATGTGGTTGTGATCCGCCTTGGGTGAAGAGCTAGCTCCCGCTTGGGGATGCCATTTTTATGATTAAATGTTTATTATCTTGTTGTACCCATTTTGGGGGATAGAAAATACAGGGGAGGCTCTGCCGAAATTTTCGGAAATTTTTGATATTTCAAAAAAAAAAGGGATTCTATGCAACTTAATTGATTTCAAAACCGTTTTCATTTAAGGTTTTCCTTCACTCTCTTTTGATTTTGGGTTAGATTTCTGGGCTTTGGCTGACTTAGGTTACGGTACGCCTTTAGACGTCTCGTAATCTAAGCGCCAGTCACGTTCCGTACTTTCGGGTCGTGACAACTTGTGGGCTTTGGTTTAAGCCAGATCCTAGTATTGCACAGATAGATTTATTTTTGCTTCTGTGCATTCGCATTCTACGGAATGCGGACGCGGGTGTGTATGCACAGTTTTGAGGAGCGATAAAGGAGAAGGTGCCCCATTAGGGTTTTGGCAGTTGGTTCGGCCAAAACCGTAATGTGGCAGACTCATTAGGGTTTTGACAATTCGTTTGGTCGAAACCATTATGAGCCGGAGACATTGTTTACTGATCCTTTTAGTGATAGTTTAGTGGTGGCTAATTGCATTGACCATTTGACCACTTAGACCTCTCTTGACTTTGTTGACCCGTTGACCGTGTTGACTATTGACCTTCAAGAGAGATCTACACTCTTCTTTGATTTTCTTTTTAATTCTTGAGTTATGATAATGGTCAATTCAATGTAGCATCAACTTTATCATGATATGATTAGTAATGATGGTTTTGGGTGTATTATTGCAACCATGGTTCATTTCATTTATGGGTTAATCTTTTTCATTATTCTCTTCTCATTCTCTCTCTTGAAATGAGAAGAAAAGAAAAGCTCCATGGTTGCTAAGTTTTCTCCTTCATCTTCCTCCTCTTGAAATTCTTTTGATCTCATGTGTTGAGAGAAAAAGAATCTACATAGACAAACACTTCCATCTTTCTCTTCTACACAACGTAAGGCATTTAGATTTGCAATCTCTTTGCCCTAGTTTCCTTGGCTTGAGGCGGAGCTTAGTGTACAACTCTCGGGTGGAACGTCTTCGACTCAAGAAGGCCGCGGAAGTGACCAAGATCCGGATCGACCCTCGGAGCGTGGATGGACGAGCCGGACAGCGGAGAGAAGAACCGAAGGACCGGTTCCGTGAGGTATATTTTCTACAACATAGTAGTTAAAGCCTCTACTTGTTTGCTAGTTTCTAGTTTAGCCAAGATCCTTGCTTTTGAGTCCTTGTTGCCTTGCGCCAAATTATTGTTTTTCGCCGTTTCCGCCTCCCCGTAAGAACCGGGGTGAGCAACGTAGACTTACAGTGGTATCAGAGCCTAGCTAAACATAAACTAGCAAGTTAGCAAAGTGTTAAGAATATCGATTGGAAAAAAATCACAAAACGAGTCCGGGAAAAACCATGTTTCTGTTGAATTTTTATACTGCTGTAAAGATAATTTAACATACATGAAAATTCGTCTCAGGGTTTTTATAGAACACACAGCAAAACGGAGCCTCTGACTCGGCTAACTCACCGTGGAAACACGGCCAAACCATGGGTTTGGCCGCGGATCCGCGGCCGAGTTGACTCGGCCGCGACTCCGGTTTGCTGCAGTGTTCTTATTTGGTAGTTTTGGGATTTTTAATACATGTTGTTTCTTCCCAGATTTTCCAGAGAACAAAATGACTTTTGGGGTGGTTACAAATCCGTATTTTGATCGATATTCCGTACTCTTTGGCTAATGAATATTTTCTGTGATGTGATATATGTATTGAACGTCCGCTAATCGCTATACGTCGATTAGTGGGGGTTATACATATCTGTGATCTGTAATGTTGTTGGTTTGTGTATATGAACTCGTTTGATTGTCGCGGATGAATAGCCGGCAATTGGTGTGAGATGAGAGTTTCTTTTTTCTTTCATTCATTGTAAAATTTGTAAATTGATGTAATATTATTTGTTTGGCCGCACAACCGGGTCGGGGTTGTAGCCGTCATTGTATAATTTCGTTTTGCTGTTTTTGCTCCTAGGATAGACCCAAGGTGGGGTGCACAAACTACCGGGTATCTCGAAGTGCCGAGTGTCCTACTCACGGCGTTGAGGGAGGTTGCTTCGCTTCGGGTACTTGGCGGGTAGTTTGCCGCACCCGTAGGGGTCTAGGGTGGGGTTTGGCTATTCATCACGACCGTGCAATCCGTTTTTCGTTGCAGGCTCGAACGAATCGCGGATTCCTAATATATCCAAAGTGTTCATTTGTGATCTGTAATGCCTATCATTGCTACATATCTATATATGATATCTATTTAGGTGTTGCTTATTTTTTGCATCCACGCTAGTCCAGCCCCCGCTCTGTCGTTAGTTAAGTAACCTAACGGGTGATGACGGGGCCCCGTGGCGAATGCGGATGGCATAAGCGTACGGCATATTTTGGTTGTTTTCTGCAATGGTAGGATTAAATGATGGGACGCATTGGAATTAATGCAAGAAAATAAACCAAGTAAAAGTCGTTGGAACACTTTGAAAACTACTCGATTCTTTTCAAAAACCAGCATTTTAAACGCGGAGCTTGAACCACTCCTTTTAAAAAGCTATCTCGTTCCATCGATTATATCAAGTTCACTACGTTCACGGTTTCGCCAAAACCATCCGTAGCCCTCCGTCATTTCGGTTAAATATTCAGTAGTATTCAAGCTATGTGTTTTGACCTTCGCCAAGGCATAGTGATTGGTAGCTGCTGAATATTTATCTGTAGCATCGATAGATGCGTTGGTTTGGGACAGTCGTACTACTATTTTGGCCTTCGTCAAGGGTATGTACGGGTGGGTTCAAATTAACCTGGATAATGACGGGTAGAACTTGACATGTGACTTATGATATGTTGGCCTTCGTCAAGGTCATAAGAGCATGGGGCAAAAATCCACATCGGGAGTCTCAAAAGTACTGAAACTTGCTAGTGCTGCATACCATTTCGAGTGTGATGATTCTGGTAGGATTCCTTCAGTTTTGTCACGCGATGATATTTGGATCCCGATCCTACTGTGAGTTTATGCTACTCCTCGGGAACTCTTTCACTTAACGATCAATGCTATAAACTAAGTAGGTGTCTAGAAAGGTGTTAGCGGAAAGGTATTAGCGGGGCTACGCCCACAGGAAAAAGAGGTTACTTAATTAAGGAACTTCGCGAAAGCGTTGGAAAACCTCCTTTGAAGTACCGACACTGGCCTGGCTGAACGGTTAAGCAAGTATTGTACGGTGAGACTGATCCTGACTAATTCTTCCTTTATGGTTTGAGGAGGGATTCGAGAGACAGTGGGAGCCATTTATTTAGATAAATTAAAAACCAATCTAAACTTGCAAGAGTATCATGCTAAGTTTTTTCTTCTCTCTCTCTTAATTGCAGCGACCCAGTGACCGCACCTAGGTTACATCTAGATAATAAAACGACTGAATCTGACTGTTATGACTGGCAAAGGTCTGTCCAGATGTCCATTTCCCATGACAAACTGGGACACCACTTGACTGATCTAACGCCTGCCGTCTCAGGTCCAGTTTCCCCTGTCACGGATATTGATATCCATAGGACATCGGAAGAAGACTGTGCGAAAGCCAAGTGCCTCGTGTTAGCCTCAGTTGATGGTATATACCAGTGGCAGCACGAGAAGATGGACTCAGTTTCTATCTTCCTCCATAACAAAGATTCATATGGAGAGCAATCTCGTATCGCAAGATATGAGACCTCGAATGAATTGCTTCTAGCGAGGTTGGCTATCGGGTCATCTGTAGGGGGCAACGTCCTTACAGAGGCCAGCTCTTTCAAGCTCACGGACCTGAAGACCACGTTGAAGAACGGGTCAGATACTGACTTAGTTCAACAGTCTCTACCTACTACCCTGAAGGAAACCAGGGAAGTAGAAAGAAAGGGAAGGGCAGAAGTTTCGGGAATGGATGTAGTAAAAGAGGGATGTTCCTATTGTTACGGGAATGAACATGGGCAGAAGGACTGCAGGGCTTGCAAAGCCAGTAGCCAGAATTTGAAGCATGTTGTGGCTTCGGCTTCGGGTGTGTTTGTAATAGAGAACTGTATGTCAGTTAACCCTACTTCCTGGGTATTGGATACCGGATCAGGATCTCATATCTGTAATTCGTTACAGGCTCTGAGAAACCGTAGGGTTATCAAGAATGGTGATATGACTCTCAAGGTTGCTAACGGAATGAGCATGTATGCTGTATCCGTAGGGAAATATCATCTAGGACTGACAACTGGGCAGATATTGATTCTGTGTGACTGTTTTTATGTACCAGGTGCGACTTGTAACATCATATCTGTATCCTTACTTTCTAAGGAAGGATATGATTTTACTTTTGTAAGCGATGTAGTAAACATCCACCTAAATCAAGTTCTGATTGGTGATATACGTTTTGAATCAAGCTCTGGTCTTCTGTGTCCAGAACACACTTAAAAGAAAGTCTCCGGAATTAAATAAGGCTTTCTTATGGCATTGTAGACTGGGTCACATTAATGAGACACGGTTGACAAAGTTACATAAAGAAGGATACTTGGATCCGTTCGAGTATCAGCCTTATGCCACTTGTGAATCTTGTCTCATGGGAAAGATGACAAAGACTCCGTTCACTGGACACGGAGAAAGAGCAAGTGAGCTCTTGGGACTCATACACAGTGATGTGTGTGGTCCAATGTCTACACTTGCGCGAAGTGGTTATTCATACTTCATTACTTTCACAGATGATTTCTCTAGGTATGGGCATGTCTTCTTAATGAAGCACAAATCCGAGGCCTTTGAGAAATTTCAAGAATATAAGAATGAAGTTGAAAAACAAACAGGCAAAAGTATCAAGACACTGAGATCTGATCGAGGTGGTGAATACTTGAGTGCCGAGTTTCTGGGCTACTTAAAAGAGAATGGAATTCTCTCTCAGCTTTCTCCTCCATACACACCACAACACAACGGTGTATCGGAAAGGCGGAATCGAACCCTATTGGATATGGTTCGTTCCATGATGAGTAAGGCTGAGTTACCGCAATCCTTCTGGGGTTATGCACTAGAATCAGCTGCATATCTTTTGAACAAGGTTCCCTCCAAGACTGTGCCTACCACACCATATCAGATGTGGTGTGGGAAGAAACCCTGTCTTAAGTATCTAAAGATATGGGGATGTCCAGCTTTTGTAAAAAAGCAGCATGCGGACAAGCTCGAGGCATGCGCAGTACTGTGTAAGTTTGTGGGATACCCAAAGAACTCCAGGGGGTATTTTTTCTATTACGCAGAGGAACAAAAGGTTTTTGTTTCTCGTCATGCCCACTTTCTGGAACATCAGTTTTTAGAAAAAGAAGCAAGTGGGAGCGTAGTAGAACTGGAAGAAATTCCAGAACAACAAGCTATTACTGAAAGCTTGGAAGAACCAGAAGTTTCAAGAGAACCGGACATCCCAGCGCCACTCCGCAGGAGTAGTAGGCAGTCTCATTCGCCCGAGAGATACTACGGTTTTCTCATAGACGGGGATAAAGAGGATTGCACCATGGATTATGGTGAGCCTACTAGCTTCCAGTAAGCTATTCAGAGCGGTGACTCGGTAAAATGGCTGGATGCAATGCGGACCGAGATGGAGTCTATGTACACCAACAAAGTTTGGACTTTGGACTTTGCACCAGAAGGGGTAAAACCCGTAGGCTGCAAATGGATCTTCAGAAAGAAGATTGGTGTAGATGGGCAGGTTGAGACCTATAAAGCTAGACTTGTTGCAAAGGGTTTTCGTCAAAGACCTGGTTTGGACTATGACGAGACCTTTTATCCAGTGGCTATGCTGAAATCCATTCGGATCCTTCTTGCAATTGCTGTCTTCCACGATTATGAAATCTGGCAGATGGACGTAAAGACTGCTTTCCTAAATGGAAATTTGGAAGAGTGCGTCTATATGGATCAGCCGGAGGGATTCATTCAGAGTGGGAGCAGCGGTAGAGTATGCAAGTTGTTAAATTCCATCTATAGACTTAAGCAGGCATCGCGGAGTTGGAACATCTACTTTGATGATACTGTCAAAGAATTCGACTTTATCAAAAACCCAGATGAACCATGCATTTACAGTAAGATTTTAGGGAGAACTGTAGTATTCCTTGTCTTGTACGTGGATGACATTCTCCTAATAGGAAATGATATTCCTATGCTACAGTCAGTCAAAGGATTCTTGTCGCAGAGGTTCTCCATGAAGGATCTGGTCGATGCCAACTACATTTTGGGGATCCAGATCTATCGTGATAGATCAAAGAGGATGTTGGGACTTTCACAGTCAAGGTACATCGACACCATACTGAAAAGATTCAGTATGGAAGATTCCAAGCGCGGTAATTTACCGGCTTGTCACGGGATCACCCTCTCCAAAGAGATGTCTCCCAAGACTGATTTGGAGAGGTATCGCATGTCTATTATACCCTACGCTTCTGCGGTAGGCTCTATAATGTATGCGATGTTATGTACCAGACCAGATGTAGCATACGCATTGAGCGTTGTGAGCCGGTATCAGTCAAACCCAGGGGAGAAACACTGGATAGCGGTAAAGAACATTCTCAAGTACCCGAGAAGGACTAAGGAGATGTTTTTGGTGTATGGCGGAAAAGACCTCCAGCTCGAGGCCTTTGCTGACTCCAGCTTCCAGAGTGACAAGGATGACTCCAAGTCCATGTCGGGTAATGTCTTTACCCCCAATGGAGGGGAGGTTTGCTGGAAGAGTTCCAAGCAGGAGACCGTTGCAGACTCAACTATGGAAGCGGAGTACATATCTGCTTGCGATGCCGCAAAGGAAGCTTTCTGGATGAAGAAGTTCCTCATGGAGCTTCAGGTGGTTCCTACCATTGTTGATCCAATACCGCTGTATTGCGACAACAACGGCCCTATAGCTTTAGCGAAGGAACCCAGGTCCCATCAGAAGTCCAGGCACATTTTGAGGCGGTACCACCGGATCAGGGAGATCGTAGATCGCCGGGAGATCGAGGTGAAGAGAGTAAATACGGAGAACAAAACTGCGGATCCACTCACGAAGGCCCTACCCCAGACTCAGTTCGAGCGGCTGATCGAGATGATAGGTCTTCGATACGCCAGTACATGGCCTTAGTGCAAGTGAGAGATTGTTAGTGTATATGCCCTAGAGGCCATTACTGTATCATACTAGCTTGTATATTACTTAATGGAAGCTGGGGATATTCACAGTTGTATAGACAGTCTTGCTTAAAATGGTAGTATGCTACTTGGTTTGTTTCTACTTCAATATGTGCATGTCTTTCTTTTAGCATATCGCTTATATACATATTAGTAGAGCCCGTAGGATCTTTGCTTGATTACCAGCGTTGTGATGGCGCTCACACTCGTAGGGGCTGGGTAATCCATAAGTACATCCTTATACAGGTCCCTAGTCGTAGGACTATCGAGACAGGGCATCGATACTCCTGAGTAGACTAGCGTATGCGCTTCTCATCCCAGCGGGGGAGACGGTCTGTCCCACAGCCGTCAGTACGTCGTACTTGAGATACTATGCGGGTGCTCGTTAGGTTACGAGTACACTGGACAGGACTCGTCAGGAACTGTTGGTTGGTATTATACCTAACGTCAGTTATCAGTTCCCAGGTGACATGAGTACAGCTTAGTCCGCTGACTTGACACTGTCACTTCGCCTCGAGTGTGTTCCCACTGTACTTAGATTACTACCCTACCACGGCTCAAAAGAGTCGTGCAAACAGGTAGTAGTTGGGTGCAGTCCCGAAGCACTTGGAGGCAGTGACGGTTAGACAGGATTCGTCTCTCCCAGTATTGGGGGTTGACATCGCGTTGTGTTTAGGAGAGCCATTACACAAGTAGTCCCTGGCCAGGGCAAGCGAGATATACCGGTAGGTTTCCAGTGTTATCTCAGGGTGTTCTGGCCTACACCCCGACACGACTTGTACCGCTATTAGGGGACTGACGTTCACCGCCCCCTAGGCCCGCCATACGATGTATCAGACGAACAGACCGTACTGTACGGAGATTGTCACATACAGGCTCAGTAGGAGTTCGGATGGGTTTACCTCATCGGCCTTCTTATCGACATCTACCTGGGGACCGTTACGTACAGCTAGTGCCGCTTGTGGTCTGTGGTTAAACCCACTGCCAGCGTTGTGACGAGTCTTTAGAGTCCCACACAGAGAGTTTCCCAGCACTGAGCGAAACGTGTAGAGGCCGTATGGTTTTATGGCAGGGCTACGATCACTTACGTGCACTTGTGTGCGTATGCTGTTCGGGCAGGAAATACTAGTGGGCTTTGGTTTAAGCCAGATCCTAGTATTGCACAGATGGATTTATTTTGCCTTCTGTGCATTCGCATTCTACGGAATGCCGATGCGGGTGTGTATGCACAGTTTTGAGGAGCGATAAAGGAGAAGGTGCCCCATTAGGGTTTTGGCAGTTGGTTCGGCCAAAACCGTAATGTGGCAGACTCATTAGGGTTTTGACAATTCGTTTGGTCGAAACCATTATGAGCCGGAGACATTGTTTACTGATCCTTTTAGTGATAGTTTAGTCCTGGCTATTTGCATTGACCATTTGACCACTTAGACCTCTCTTGACTTTGTTGACCCGTTGACCGTGTTGACCATTGACCATCAAGAGAGATCTACACTATTCATTGATTTTCTTTTTAATTCTTGAGTTATGATAATGGTCAATTCAATGTAGCATCAACTTTATCATGATAGGATTAGTAATGATGGTTTTGGGTGTATTATTGCAACCATGGTTCATTTCATTTTTGGGTTAATCTTTTTCATTATTCTCTTCTCATTCTCTCTCTTGAAATGAGAAGAAAAGAAAAGCTCCATGGTTGCTAAGTTTTCTCCTTCATCTTCCTCCTCTTGAAATTCTTTTGATCTCATGTGTTGAGAGAAAAAGAATCTACATAGACAAACACTTCCATCTTTCTCTTCTACACAACCTAAGGCATTTAGATTAGCAATCTCTTTTCCCTAGTTGCCTTGGCTTGAGGCGGAGCTTAGTGTACAACTCTCGGGTGGATCGTCTTCGACTCAAGAAGGCCGCGGAAGTGACCAAGATCCGGATCTACCCTCGGAGCGTGGATGGACGAGCCGGACAGCGGAGAGAAGACCCGAAGGACCGGTTCCGTGAGGTATATTTTCTACAGCATAGTAGTTAAAGCCTCTACTTGTTTGCTAGTTTCTAGTTTAGCCAAGATCCTTGCTTTTGAGTCCATGTTGCCTTGCGCCAAATTATTGTTTTTCGCCGTTTCCGCCTCCCCGTAAGAACCGGGGTGAGCAACGTGGACTTACAAATCCTACGACTAGGGACCTGAAAAAGGATGTGCTTGTAGACTACCCAGCCCCCACTAGTGTGACTTCCATCACAACGCTGGTAGTCAATAAAGATCCTAAGGGCTCTATCAATACGTACACACATATTAAGATAGATATAAACCAAGTAGCATACTACCATGTTTAGCAAGACTGTTAATATAACTGTGAATATCCCAAGCTTCCATTAAGTAATATACAAGCCAGTATGATACAATAATGGCCCATAGGGCATATACACTAACAATTGTTGCATACAGATTGTCATATTATTGCTTCATGTATTAGCTGTACCTGCTAGTGTACCTTTCATGACTGTTGCATTACATATGACCTTTCATTGCTATTAGTTGCAATGTGTTAGATTCGCGTTGCACGTGCATACTCGCGATTACCTGCATATGTTATTTACTATTCACGAATTAGCAACTCACTCCCATTGTGCCATAGTGTTTTGCAGGTGTTCCTCAGAGTTGTCAGAGGCAGGGCTATCTTCATCCATCGTATCATCTTTTGCTGCGGATACCGCTTCGCCTGATGATTGTGAGAGATTTTATGTGCGCTTTCGCTTTTAAAAGATGAATCAAAGAATAGTTAGCCGCAATCAAGAACGGCGTCACTTGGTAGCTAACCGGTTGAGTACGGGTCGGTCCACTTGGATTTTGTGTATTTTCTATTTGTTTTAACGAGTTAATTCCAATTGTGGTAGGATTGATTATCCCTAAAACTGAAATGAGTTTGATTAGAATTAAAACCTAGCTAGGGTTAGGTTTAGGTTAAGTTTGGAAATTCAATATTTCTTACCGCTTTCTATGCCCTAATTAAGATCTATTTATGTGTTAAGTTAATAATTAACAAAGGGGATTAGCATGATCGGGAAGAAACTAGGTTTCTTCCTCTAGGTCCTTGTCCGTCCTTTCTTAATTCTTACCCTAACCTTCATGGAAAACATACACAACCGATCTTTTAAACTACGGTATTACCGCTACCTCTTGGGATAAGGTGCCGTAGTGAGCGGTGTGTATATGTATGCATGGAGTCCTATAAAAAATATGTATGATGAGTAAGAAAAGGGTGAGAGATTTTCATCTCTCAAACCTTCTCTATTTCTAACCCTGACAAGTGAGGAACTACTCACTCATTAGGGAATTGATAAAAAGAGACATTTGTTGTTTGTTTTTGATAACATAATTATCTAATCTATGGCAGATAAATAAAAGTGCTAAACTAGGGCAGATAAATAAAATTAACTAGGGCTGAAAGGAAAATTAACTAGGGCATAGAAAAGAAGGACTAACTTTATTTGATGCACTCTTCAAACATTACAGCGAATAAAATTCTGAATTTGATAAACAAAAAGAGGCATGCTCCAAAAAGAGCTGTAGGGTTCCTATTTAAATTATAGAAACCCTAGGGTTACATCTCATTCCTATCTACATTTACAAAACTACCCTGAGAAGCCTAGTCAACGCACCGCCGACACCGACAAATTTTGCACCGACACGTGCTCAGCACGGCCGCGGTTCCGCGGCCATATTCCTTGTTTGGCCATGGATCCACGGCAATATGGTGGGGTCTTTGGTTGGATTTTTCTAGGCCGCTTCCTGTTGCATTTGGCTTATGGTTTCTTCACTTGGTTTCTCAGATTGTCTTCTAGTTTCTTCCAGATTTCCACAGTGTAGAATTTTGTAGACTTTTACCGTTTGCTTCGTGTTGAAGTCTTGAATCTTGCGCTGCCAATGTACTTTGTGAAATTGTTCATTGATCTTCATTTGTCCCTCAAACTGTAGGCATGATCAAGATTCTTCTATTTGTTGGTCGTAGTCTCACTTTTGTATCGTCTTTTCATCATTTTCACTGTTTTGTTCCGAGAACCTGTAACCTGCAACTATGTAGCAGACATGGATCAAAAGCACCTATTTATTTGTAAAATGAATAAGAATGGGGAATATAATAATTTTATATTATTATATGAACAAATACCCCTAAACTTATCTTTTGCTCGTCGTCGAGCAAAACTAGTTTTATTCTCGAAAAAGACCTAACCACACTTTCGCAGGGAAACGCGATTGCACTGCGCTCGTGCAACAAGCCGTTTAACCTATAGGTGTCCCTAGTAGGAGAAGTGTTGTCTCATGAGGGTTTTCAGCTGATACTACCCACAAAATCTTATCAATTCGGCATATTGACTTTTATTCTCCCAATCGGTTTTATAACAAGAAATTCTGTTATCTTCGACTCATAAATTATCCACCCATATTTTTCATGCTTCCTTATCATTTAACTTATGATTGTATATGTTCTGTAAATTTATTTAGCCTTTAGCATCTTTTGAGTTTTGCTTCTAAAGTTCCATCTCAACTTAGGAATTTTTATCATCTCTTCTAAAGATATAAATCCTATTTTTCATTCCTATCTCTCATCCAAACCCTAATCATATACCCCTACGTGTGTGTATGTATCACCCCTACACTTGGAAATTCAATTCAAGCTCTTATACTCTTGTCCATCGTCCAAAGTACTTTTAGTTGGTGAATTTTTAGTTGAAATTGCTGACACATCTTTCATGCGACCGTTAATACTTCTTGATGTACTAACGACCGATTACAAAATGTGTTTGCATATTAAGGCGTAATTCCTAGTCTTGTAACACCTAAGGCTTTAGCAGTGACTCCCAAACCAGTTAGTCTAAGGCACTAGGTGATAAAGCACCCTCGCTATATATATTTTTTATTTTACGCAGTCTTAAGTAATTACAAAACCAGTGTTCATTTTTTTATCCCTTTATTCACACTTGTATTTTTATTTTATTTTCCTTCATACTAAGGACTTTAGACAAGAGCATTTCAAGGTCTACTCTACTATTCCAAATTTCAAGGTTCGTGTTTGTGCAAGTTGTAGGGTACATATTTTTAGAATTTAGACTTAAGCTTCGGAATTATTTTTCGGACTTATACTTTAATAAAAATATCAATACTCTTCTCTTATTTTGACTTAGCCCAAGTAGTGAACTCAAAATTTGCCTATTTCTAAGTAAACTACAAAGACATATATTTTCTACGGTTAAATTTTAAGAAAGGTTATTTTTAGGGTTTTTAATTATTAAGTCTACGATCTAGTTTTTCCAAGCTAGTTAACCGTCTTGTCAAACTCAAGTCAATTAAGGCCAAAATTGAATTTTTTTATTTATTTTTGTAACATTAAAATTTTTCAGTTTTTATTTGATTTTTCTTTTTATAATTTTTATGATTTTTTATAAAGATGCAATGCAGAATTTAAACATGCAAAAGAAAAAGAAAAATATATACAAAAATTTTAAAAAAAATATGCAAAGCAAAAGATAACTATTTACAACCACCACCTCCCCCAAACTTACCAAAAGCAGTGCCCTCACTGCTCGGCCCCACGCCGCGCCCTTGAGCGTGAACGTGAATGCTCCCCCCTAGCTAGCAGGGTTCGAATCCCCTGCTCTAGTTCAGTCAACCGCCTATCATGCTCCCTAGCTATCCCCCTCAACTCGTCAATGCCCCTAACAGCTCTTCGCATTAAATTTGCATGTTCTAGGGGGGTGAGTTCTCCTTCGCTCGCGGTCGAGCTGGAGCTAGGTGTTCTTCCGGGCACGTGCTCCGCCGGTTCAGTTCTTGACCACACATCCATCAATCGTGTATAGGACGTAGAAACGCCCTCAATGAGAGGCCTGACAGGTATGCCTCCAAGCATATAAAATTCGAACTCCTCCACGGGGAGGAAATATCGACGCGGTTGTGTAACGAGCATTGGGAAAGGATAGTTCGCGACTCTTTTGCCCGCACCAATTGAGTTCAGTAAAACCGTGCACATGTCGAAACGAGGGTTTCTTGTCATGAGTGTGTGCACGATATGCAGTGGGGGTCTGAAAAATGTGGTGTTGTGGGAGCTCCCAAAAATATTGTTTTGTGCCCACCGGCACACAGTTAAAACATTGGCGAAAAGGGTTCTCGCTTGGATCCCCTTCCGCGGCTCCCTCGAGTAATCAGTGCCCATTAAGGGCATGCAATCCTCAAACTGTAATGGTTGATCATGAGCAAGTATCCTAGGGATTAATGTGACTTCATATATGAAGTCGCTATCAATTATAAATTACCTATCACCCCCACTGCAATTTTATAAAGCCAAATTGGGCGAGACACCCATCTTCCATGCACTCGTAAAAACGAGTGACTAATTCCCGAAGGGCATAGGCGTTTGGGTGATTATATATCAAAAAGTTCCATCCCTACGTGCTATCTCATTCGAAAAATAATTTCCATACACAGCGTGTGAAAAGTCTCGCTCTAGTTGAATATTAGGTGCCATCAGATAGCTACAGAACTAAAAATATAAAAACAGAGAGGGTTTACAGAAGTCGAAGCTCCCCTGAAAAAATCAGGGGGTGAAGACCAGATGACGCGGCGGATTAGCGGCGAGAACGGGCCTTCGGCGGCGGTTGCACAGCGCTATGGCGAGATCGCTCTGCTGGAAAGCGGCGGTGGCTAGGGTTTGCTGTGGAGTTTTGTTTTTAGGTTTATGAAAACACAGAGACGGTCGGGTTCTTTATATAGGGGAGTGTGATGGGTATTTGCAGATAAACCCCTCCAAAAAGAGGAAATTATTTGCAGATAAAAAATTTTATTTTCTAAATCTGGAAATTTAAAAAATTACCCAAAAAAAATATTATTTTCAAATTTATTTTATGTTATTTTGTATTTATATAATTACAAATGATACATACCCCCAAACTTGTTTGAAGCAATGTTTTGGCTAGTTGATCGAAAATTTGGGGGTAAATGGAGGAGGATTAGTCAGTGTAGATCGGCTCATGCAAAAACAAGAGCTTCTCCGATGGGACCGCAGTGAGGAACAGCTTGAGTCGATGTCCGTTTACTTTAAACAATGTACCCTCCTCCGGGATTTCTAGATCTACCGCACCGTGCAGATATACGATGCATACCAAAAACGGCCCTTTCCTTCTAGATTTGAGCTTGCCAGGGTGGAAGTGTAACCAAGTGTTATAAAGCAAGACCTATTGACCAGGTTTGAAAATTTTGCGGATAAGGTGTTAGTCGTGAAACACCTTCGTTCGGTTTTTAACAATTACCACGTTCTCATAGGCCTCATCCCGCAGCTCATCCAGTTCATTCAATTGCAGCTTCCTATTGCTTCCCGCATCTCCCATGGATAAGTTCAACTCTTTAATCGCCCAAAATGCCTTGTGCTCAATTTAGACTGGAAGGTGGCAGACCTTCCCATAAACAAGCCGATATGGAGACATGCCAAGATCGGTCTTGTAGGCAGTACGGAATGCCCATAGTACATCAATCAATTTTATTGACCAATCCTTACGGTTTTTAGAAACCGTTTTTTCCAAAATTTGTTTAATCTGCCGATTCGAAATTTCGGCTTGCCCGCAAGTTTGGGGATGATATGGTGTTGACAATTTGTGAGTAATGGAGTATTTGCGTATTAAGGACTCAAAAGTCCTATTACAGAAGTGAGATCCATTATCACTTATAATTGCTCGAGGATGCCCAAACCGAGAAAAGATGTTTTCTTTAAGAAATCTAACAACAACCTTGTTGTCATTCATTCGGCTGGGCATAGCCTCGACCCATTTTGACACATAGTCAACAGCCAATAGAATATACATATTCCTAAAGGAATGGGGAAATGGTCCCATGAAGTCTATTCCCCAAACATCAAAAATATCAACAACCAAAATTGGTTGGAGCGGCATTTCATTTCTCCGTGATATCCGGCCCAAGTGTTGGCACCGGGAGCATGTCTTGCAGTATTCGTATGCATCTTTAAAAAGTCATGGCCAGTAGAAACCACACTGCAAGATTTTTTCTGCTTTTATCGTGGGGCCAAAATTCCCGCCACACGCATGATTGTGGCAAAAAGACAGCACACTCTTAAACTCGTTTTCAGGGAGACACTGACGAATGATTTGTTCGGAACAGTATTTAAAGAGATACGGTTCATCCCAGTAAAAATGTTTTACTTGGGACAGGAATCGGAGTTTGTCCTGATTCGACCAATCTTTTTGTATTAGTCCGGTGGTCAAGTAATTTACTATATCAGCGAACCATGGTTCGCATGACACGGTTAAGAGCTACTCATCTAGAAAAACATCTTTAATAGGAATTTCAAGTGTAGGCGAAGAAGGAAGTCGTGAAAGGTGGTCGGCTACTACATTTTCACATCCTCTCTTGTCTCTTATGACAAGATCAAACTCTTGTAGCAAGAGGATCCAACGTATTAGCCTAGATTTAGCATCCTTCTTCGCGAAAAGATGGCGAAGAGCTGAATGGTCCGTGTAAACAATCACTGGAGTGCTGATTAAATAAGGCCTGAATTTTTCGAGTGCAAACACAACGGCTAAAAAATCTTTTTCTGTTGTTGTGTAATTCAATTGGGCCCCATTTAATGTACGGCTAGCGTAATAAATTACGTGCGGCATCTTATTAATGTGCTGTCCAACGACAGCACCAATGGAGAAATCAGATGCATCGCACATAATTTCAAAAGGATGCGTCCAGTCGGGAGATGAAAGAATGGGGGGCAGAAATAAGTGAGTGTTTCAACGACTCGAACGCTTTCATGTAGGTTGAGTCAAAATCAAAAGTTGTGTCCTTAGCTAATAAAAGAGTCAAGGGTCTAGCAATCTTGCTAAAATCCTTGATGAACCGTCTATAAAAACCGGCATGGCCAAAGAAGGCTCGGATGTCTTTGACGCATTTAGGAGGAGAAAGATTGGAAATGACTTCAATCTTGGCTTTATCAACCTCAATACCATTTTGCGAGATGACATGTCCTAAGACAATACCCTCTCGTACCATAAAGTGGCATTTCCCCCAATTTAAAGTGAGGTTCTTATCCCTACAGCGGGTAAGAACTGTGTCTAATTATGGTAAACACACATCAAAGGAGTCGCCGAAAATGGAAAAATCATCCATAAAAATCTCCAAAAAATTTTCAACCATATCTGAAAAGATCCCTATCATACACCGCTGGAAAGTAGTGGGTGCATTGCATAACCCAAAGGGCATGCGACGGTAAGCGAATGTACCGAAATGACAAGTAAATGTGGTCTTTTCTTGATCCTTTTCGGCGATGGGAACTTGATTATAGCCGGAGTAGCCATCCAAAAAACAGTAAAATTCATGCACAGCCAATCGTTCTAGCATTTGGTCAATAAAAGGTAAAGGAAAGTGGTATTTCCTTGTCGCAGCGTTGAGTTTTCTATAGTCGATGCAAACTCGCCACCCAGTTTGGGTGCGAGTAGGTATTAACTCATTTGCCTCATTGGTTATGACCGTTATGCCCAATTTCTTTGGGACAACATGAATGGGGCTAACCCACTGACTATCGAAGATAGGTAAATGATACCACTATCAAGACATTTGACAATCTCCTTTTTGACAGCCTCCTTCATTATGGGGTTGAGGCGTCTTTGTGGATCCCTTACTGGCTTGGCATCATCCATCATATGTATATGGTATTCAACTATGAGGGGACTAATCCCCTTGATGTCCGCCATAGTCCAACCAAAAGCTTGCCGGTTATTTTCTAAGACCATTAAAAGGGTTTTCTCTTGCTCGAGAGCTAGAGATGCCGATATGATAACAGGAAGGGTCTCATTCTCACCTAAGTAAGCATATTTAAGGTGAGACGGCAAAAGATTGACTTCGAGATTCGGAGGTGAAACAATTGAAGGTAACATTGGTGAAACTATCTCGAACTCGAAGGATTCCATCAATGGTTCAAAGCGAGTGTAAGCAATCGAGTCGGATGGTTCAACTAACTCATCCGAAAAATCAAAGCACTCAAACTCGGGTGCTGAGTCTTCAAAATCGTCCAAAAAAGTGAAATACTCATAATCGTTATCCGGTGTGAAAGCTGTGTCAGATTCTAGGAGGAACGCAGTAGTGGCGTCAAAACTGCTGTGATCAAACAGAAATTTTTCGCGCTCACAGTCCTCCTGCGTGATCTCGTGGATCGAGCAAATATCAAGTATACTAGCATTAAGCTTGGAGGGCTGAGTACCCAGCATAAAAATGTTGAGTTCAATTGTCATATTTCCAAAAGATGGGTTCATCGAACCATTTCGACAATTGATCACCGCATTAGAAGTCGCAAGGAATGGTCGATCGAGTATCACCGGATTTGACTTCGGGGGTTAGCTACAGGCTGTTTATCCATAACAATGAAATCAACGGGAAAAATGAAGTTCCCTACTTTGATCAACACATCCTCTAACTCACCCCTAGGATGGGTGATGGATCGGTCGTCCATTTAGAGAGTACAATGAGTTGGTTTAAGCTCTCCAACGCGTAATTGTTCATATACTGAATAGGGTAGCAAATTGACACTAGCACCAAGATCTAAAAGTGCTCTATTGATGTTCTTATCCCCAATTGTTATTGAAATTGTAGGACAGCCGGGGTCCTTATGATTTTGTGTTAAATGTTCGATAAGAGCATCACTTACGGCACTAGCCACGAAAACTTTCTTCGGTACTTGTGACTTCCTCTTCTTGGTGCATAAGTCCTTTAAGAATTTAGCGTAAGAAGGGACTTGTTGGATTGCATCCAAGAGAGGTATGTTTATGCTAACCTGTTTGAATAACTCCACAATCTTCTCCAATTGTGGAGTTGGTTTATTGGATCTCAACCTGTTTGGAAATGGAACATTTTGAAAATTTGTTGAGTCCAATGTTTGTGGAGTAGATTGCGGTGTTGGAACGGATCCCAGTGTTGGTGTTTTCTTGAAGTGAGATGTGGGTCCGTTCGAATTAGAAGAAGTAGAGCCCTGTGAAGAATGAAGAATAGGCTCTAAAGAAGATGAAGAAGAAGCACGGCAGGGGTGTCATCACTATTACCCACTTTATTGTGCAACACTCTTCCAGATCTCAACGTGGTCACAGCATTTACATTATGATTTTGTTGTTCATAAGCAACATGTGCGTTGTGTGTATGACCGGGATTTGGCAATGGTTGAGACGGAAGCTTTCCCTTTTCTCGCTCGCTCAACGCAGCATTTAGTTGTGCAATTTGGGCCTCGATTTATTTGATGCTTTGATCATGTGAAGCACTGTTTTGCACCAAAGACTGAATGGAAGTCTCCAACCTTGCTGCGGATTGTGTAGATTGTTTTAAAAATGCATCTAGACTTCGTTCTAGCGAGGAAACCTTATCGTTATTCGGCTGAACAAAATTGTTTTGAGGATAAGAATTGTTGGGTACAAAATTGTTAATTTGGTTTGGGTAAGGTTAGGGTTGGAAAGGTTGCCGATATTGATTTTGTTGAGGTGCTTGTTGTTGTGGAGGAGGAGGCCTTTGTAAGTTGTTATTGCCTTAGAGTTGTTGTTGATTTTGATTCCAAGCAAAATTTGGGTGGCTTCTCCAACCATGATTATAAGTCGAAGAGTATGGATTATTTCTTTGTCTTTGCTGAAAGGCAGCATTGACTTGATCTTGTTCTTGAACAGGTGGGTTGTAAGGGCCCTCTTCGGTTAGATGGGACGGATCCGAACAACAAGCACAAACTGTGCGTGGGGGTAAAGCAGGGGCAGGAGAAGGCGATGAGAATTCGCTCTCAATTGCTTCTATTTTTCGTAAGTGAGGCCGTTTCGGCCTTCATTGCTATCGACATATCAAGTTAATGTATGCCTGCCATAGACTGACCTGATGAAGTAGATGAGGTGGTCTTAGTGCTTTCCCACTGAAGTGTTTGTTCAAGAAGATCGTCGAGAAACTGCCAAGCTTCCTCGCTTGATTTTGTAAGAAAGTGACCTTGGCAAATGGTTTCCAACAACTGCTTGGTTGCTGGGTTCAATCCTTCGTATAAAGTTTGGCAAAGTTGCCAATTCTCGATACCGTGGTGAGGCCATTGAACAAGTAGGTCTTTAAATGTCAAGACCCGAATTAGCCCGTGACTGGCACTTGAATAATATGAAGTCTACAGGACCACATCTAATTCAAGTAAGCCAAAAGCCCAGAAATCTAAAACCATTTTAGGTAAGAAGAAACTTATTTTAAACGAGTAGTTTAATAGCATAAGCCGAATTATGCGCTTTTAAAACATCAAGTCTTTTCTGAAAATTTCGGCAGAATTTCCTTTGTAAATATTGGCCCCCGAACGGGGTACAACAAGATAAATATATACATGAATGAAAAAGGTATCTCCAAGCGGGAGCTAGCTCTTCGTCAATCGATGGCTACAACCACGCAAGCATATAATATACAACGCCCAACGGAGAGGAAAAACAGAAAAGGAAACTCAAAACAGCCAGAAATCCAATATACTACATCGTGCGACTCTATGGTCGAAAGAATATACATCACAGGTCTCTAAGTCTGAATAAATATACATGTCTGGTTGATGGAGTTGTTAGTGTATATGCCCTAGAGGCCATTACTGTATCATACTAGTTTGTATATTACTTAATGGAAGCTTGGGATATTCACCTTGTATAAACAATCTTGCTCAATATAGTAGTATGCTACTTGGTTTGTTTCTACTTCAACATGTACATGTGTTTATTTTAGTATATCACCTATACACATTAGTGGAGCCCTTAGGATCTTTGCTTGATTACCAGCATTGTGATGGCAGTCACACTAGTGGGGGCTGGCTAATCTATAAGCACATCCTTATTCAGGTCCCTAGTCGCAGGACTATCGAGACAGGGCATCGATACTCCGGAGTAGACTAGCGTATGCGCTTCTCATCCCAGTGTGGAAGATGGTATGTCCCACAGCCATCAGTACGTCGTACTGGAGAGAGTATACGGGTGCTCGTTAGGTTACGAGTATACTGGACAGGACTCGTCGGAAACTGACCGGTTGGTATTATACCTATCGTCAGTTATCAGTTCCCAGGTGACATGAGTACAGCTTAGTCCGCTGACTTGACACTGTCACTTTGCATCGAGTGTGTTCCCACTGTACTTTGATTACTACCCTACCACGGCTCAAAGGAGTCGTGCAAACAGGTTGTAGTTGGGTGCAGTCCCGAAGCACTTGGAGGCAGTGACGGTTAGACAGGATTCGTCTCTCCCGGTATTGGTGGTTAACATCACGCTGTGTCTAGGAGAGCCATTACACGAGTAGTCCCTGGCCAGGGCAATCGAGATATACTGGTAGGCTTCCAGTGTTATCTCAGGGTATTTTGGGCTTCACTCCGACACGACTTGTACCGCTATTAGGGGACTGACGTTTACCGCCCCCTAGGCCCGCCATGCGATGTATCAGACGAACAGACCGGACTATACGGAGATTGTCACATTCAGGCTCGGTAGGAGTTCAGATGGGTTTCACCTCGTCAATCTTCTTGTCGGCTTCTACCTGGGGACCGTTACGTACAGCTAGTGCCGCTTGCGGTCTGTGGTTAAACCCACTGCCAGCGTAGTGTCGAGTCTTTAGAGTCCCACACAGAAAGCTATTCGCCTTTAATCAAAAGAGTAGAGGTCGCATGGTTTTGCGACTGGTCGCATGGTTTTGCGACAGGGTTCGGTCACATCCGTGCACTTATGCACGTACAGTGCCCGGACAGTTAACACTAGCGGGCTTTGGTTTAAACCAGATCCTAGTGTACGTTTTGGGATTGGATTTATCCAGTATGTATCCGTGTTCATCGGAACGCGGATGCGGGTGTGTATGCACAGTTGACGGAGAGACAGAGGCAGAGGATTCTCATTAGGGTTGTTGACCGTTGACTGTTGACTATTGACTTTTTGCTCAACCCTAATGAGAATATGATATATGATTAACAATAATATTAATTAAGTATTATGGTGATATGGTTGTTGATGGGTTGACTTTGTTGACCGGTTTACTAGGTTTGACTAGTTGACCATCATGATGACAATGGCTATCATTTCATGGCAAAGAATTTTTATTTGCTTGTTTCTCTTGTGAGAAATGAGTGCATGAAATGATATGGCTATTGTAGCTTAAACCATTTACACAATACTTGATTACTATTTTTGTGATGATGTCTTTGGATTATGAGAGCCAAGAGAGAAAAGTCTTGCTCATTCTATCATTTTCATTCTCTCTCTTAAGTTCTTGAGCTCTCATCTTCTTCCTCTTGCTCTCCCTCTCTTATTCTATGGTTCACTTGTCTCATGTGTTGAGAACCAAGAACCATAGATAAAATCCCAACACACTCTTCTCTACTCACTCTAGTTCACAAGGTTTAGCAAACCCAGTGAACTAGTTTCTTCAAAGATCGAAGAAGAAGCCAAAGGTAGAAGCTTTCAAGGTGGATCTATCTTCGGCGCAAGGAGACGACGGAGTGAAGCCGATCCGGAAAACCATCGAGGCTTGAAGACGAAGGAGATCAAGAAAGAAAGGTATAACCCCCTAACCGAGTAGTTAACAACTCCTAGTTAGGTTGTTAGTTAGATGTTTAACAAAGATCCGGTTTTGAGTCCATGTTACCACCTCTAGAAAATTGTTTTTGATCAAATTACGCATGCCCGAAAGTACCGGGAGAGGTAGCATGGACTTACAGTGGTATCAGAGCCTAGTTAAACTCTATCTAACATGTTAGCAAAGTAACTAGAAGATCGATCAAAGAAAAAGTCACAAAACGAACCCGAGTTGTCAAGTTTCTGCCGATTTTTATTCTGTTCAAAAGTTGATAATTTTCATCTTAAAAATCGCCTCAGGCTTTTATTTGAATAACCACCAAATTTGGTCCCACGAACCGTTCAAAGAGCCGCGGAACCGCGGCGGGACTCGGCCGAGGTCCAACTTTGGTGCAGTGTATTTCTGGGTTTGTTTTGGGATTTTTGGATTATGTATTTTCTGCCCAGATTTTCCAGAACGAAAATTTTGTGTTTGGGGCCTATAAATCCGTATTTTTGATCGAACTTCTAAAAGACTTAAGGTGACGGGTTTTTCTGTGATGTGATATTTGTATTGAACGTCTGCTAATCGCTATATGTCGATTAGTGGGGGTTATACAAATTTGTGATCTGTAATGTTTTGGAATGTGTATATGAATTCATTGGATTGTCGCGGGTGAATAGCCGGGGGTTGTGAGACGAGAGTTTTCTTTTCTTTCAATTCATGTAAATTTGTAAATTGATGTAATAATTATTTGTATGGCCGCACAACCGGGTCGGGGTTGTAGCCGTCATTGTATAATTTCTTTTTACTGTTTTTGCTCCTAGGATAGATCCATGGAGGGGGTGCACAAACTACCGGGTATGCCGAAGTGCCGAGTGGCCTACTCACGGGGATGAGGGAGGTTGCTTCGCTTCGGGTACTTGGCGGGTAGTTTGCCGTACCCGTAGGGGTCTTGGGCGGGGTATTGGCTATTCACCGCGACCGTGTAATCTGCTTTTCGTTACAGACTCGTACGAATTGCGGGTTCCTAGTATATCCAATGTTTTCATCTGTGATCTGAAATGTCTATCATTGCAATATATCTATGTATGATATTATTTAGGCGTTGCTTATGTTTTACAGCCGCGCTAGCCCAGCCCCCGCTCTGTCGTTAGTTAAGTAACCTAACGGGTAATGACGGGGCCCCGTGGCGAATGCGAATGGCCTAAGCGTACGTCATATTTTGGTTGTTTTCTGCAATGGTAGGTTTAAATGATGGGACGCATTAAAAGAACTAATACAAGAATATCACGCATTAAAAGAACTAATGCAAGAAAATAAACCATGTAAAAGTCGTTGGAACACTTTCGAAAAACCACTCGGTTCTTTTCAAAACAAACTTTTAAAATGCGGAGTTTGAGCCACTCCTTTTAAAAAAGCTATCTCGTTCCATCGACTATATCAAGTTCACTACGTTCACGGTTTTGCCAAAACCATCCGTAGCCCTCCATCATTTCAGTTAAATATTCGGTAGTATTCAAGCTATGTATTTTGACCTCACGCCAAGGCATAGTGATTGGTAGCTGCCGGATATTTATCTGTTGCATAGATAGAATGCGTTGGTTTGAGACAGTCGTACTGCCATTTTGGCCTACGTCAAGGGTATGTACGGGTGGGTTCAAATTAACCTGGATAATGATGGGAAGAACTTGACATGTGACTTATGACATTTTGACCTCACGCCAAGGTCATAAGAGCATGGGGCAAAAATCCACATTGGGAGTTTCATAAGTACTGAAACTTGCTAGCGTTGCATACCATTTGGAGTGTGATGATTCTGGTAGGATTCCTTCAGTTTCGTCACGCGATGATATTTGGATCCCGATCCTACTGTGAGTATATGCTACTCCTCAGGAAATTTCTCACTTAACGATCAATGCTATAAACCTAGTAGGTGTCTAGAAAGGTGTAAGCGGGGCTACGCCCTCAGAGAAAAGAGGTTCTTAAATTAAAGAACTTCGCGAAAGCGTTGGAAAACCTCCCTCGAAGTACCAACACCAACCTGGCCGAACGGTTAAGCAAGTATTGTACGGTGAGATTGATCCTGACTAATTCTTCCTTTTTGGTTTGAGGAGGGATTCGAGAAACAGTGGGAGCCATCCTGTTTAGACAAATTAAAAACCACTCTAAACTTGCAAGAGCATCATGCTGAGTGTTTCTTCTTCTCTCTCCTAATTGCAGCGACCAATCGACATGACTGGACTTAAGTTACTTCTAGATAAAAACATACTGACAGGGCCAAACTACAAAGATTGGCTCAGGAATGTCAAAATGGCAATCACTTACGACAAGCTGGGGTATCTTCTTACCACCAAAGCTCCCCCTGTCCCAAGTCCCACCTCCAGCGTCGCGGATAAGGAAATCCGTAAGACCTGGGAGATTGATAGCGCGAAGGCCAAGTGCCTCGTACTTGCCTCGATGGACAACGAACATCAGAGGAGGCACGAGAATATGGACCTTGAATCCATATTTCTCCATACAAAAGAACTGTATGGAGAGCAATCTCGTATCGCAAGATACGAAGTGTCGAAGAAGTTATTTTCGGCAAGGTTGGCCATCGGATCATCGGTAGCGGAACACGTGCTTAAGATGATTGGATTCATTGAGGAGCTCGCGGAACTTGGGACCACGTTAGAGAACGAGCTCTATACGGACTTGATTCTCCAGTCCCTTCCTTTCACTTATGCCCAGTTTATCCTGAACTTCAACTTACAAGAAAAAGAAGTTGAACTTTCAGAACTCCTCAACATGCTGAGGAGTGTAGATGGAACCCTACAGAAAGGTAGGGAAACATCCACTTTGTTTGTAGGAGGATCTTCCTCTTCTAGGTCCAAGGCGAAAGCCAAGGGAAAGAAGAAGAAAGCCTTCGCCAAACCAAGGGGCGGTGTTACTAAAGTGGATACGAAGGGAAAAGCAAAGGCAACAAAGAAAGCGGGGCAGCTTGTGGATAAAGAAGAATGCTTCTATTGTCATAAGAAAGGACACTGGAAAAATGATTGTAGGGCTTGGAAAGCCAGGAAACAGGAATTGAAGCAGGTTGCGGCTTCAGCTTCAGGTGTGTATGTTATTGAAAACTGTCTTTCAATAAACTCTACTTCCTGGGTATTGGATACCGGATCAGGATCTCATATCTGTAATTCTTTGCAGGCGTTGAGAAACCGTAGGGTTTTGAAGGCAGGTGACATGACCCTCAAAGTTGCAAACGGAGCTAGCATGGATGCTAAGGCCGTGGTGGACTATCACCTGGGAATGTCAGATGGACATGTTTTGGTTTTACGTAATTGCCTTTTTGTACCCAACGCAACTTGTAATATCATTTCTGTATCTTTAGTTTCTAAAGAAGGTTATGAATTTGCGTTTGTAAGTAATGTTGTAAACATTCACCTTAATCAAGTTTTGATTGGGTCAGGTACATTGAGCAATGGTATATACGTTTTAAACCAACCACAGATTTTCAATGTCCAGAATACACACAAAAGAAAGTCTCCGGAAATTAATCAGACTTTCTTATGGCATTGTAGACTGGGTCATATCAATGAGAGAAGGTTGACGAAGTTACATACAGAAGGATATTTGAATCCGTTCGAATATCAATCGTATGCCACTTGTCAATCCTGTCTCAAAGGAAAGATGACAAAAACTCCGTTCACTGGACACGGAGTAAGAGCGAGCGAGCTCTTGGGACTCGTACACAGCAACGTGTGCGGTCCAATGTCTACACATGCGCGAAGCGGTTATTCTTACTTCATTACTTTTACGGATGACTTTTTAAGGTTCGGTTATGTCTTCTTAATGAAACATAAGTCCGAAGCCTTTGGAAAATTCCAGGAATATAAGAATGAAGTAGAAAAACAAACCGGCAAAAGTATTAAGATTCTAAGATCGGATCGAGGTGGAGAATATTTAAGTGCCGAGTTCCTGGACTATTTAAAAGAGAACGGAATTCTCTCTCAGCTTACTCCTCCATACACTCCGCAACATAACGGTGTATCGGAGAGACGGAACCGAACCCTATTGGATATGGTTCGGTCCATGATGAGTAACACTGAGTTACCGCGATCATTCTGGGGGTATGCGCTAGAATCAGCTGCATACCTTTTGAACCGAGTTCCGACTAAGACTGTGCCTACCACACCATATGAAATATGGAGTGGGAAGAAACCCTATCTTCAATATCTGAAGATCTGGGGATGTCCGGCTTTTGTCAAAAAGCAGCATACGGACAAACTCGAGGCATGCTCAGTACTGTGCAAGTTTGTGGGATACCCAAAGAACTCCAGGGGGTATCTCTTCTATTACGCAGAGGAATAAAAGATCATTGTTTCTCCTAATGCCCATTTTCTGGAACACCAGTTCTTAGAAAAGGAAACAAGTGGAAGCGCAGTAGAACTAGAAGAAATTCCAGAACCACGGACTATTACTGAAAGCTTAGTGGAACCTGAGGGTTCAAAAGAACAGGACATTCCTACGCCGCTCCGCAGGAGTATTAGGCAGTCTCATCCGCCCGAGAGATACTGCGGTTTTCTCATAGACGGGGATAGAGAGGATTGCATCATGGATTATGATGAGCCTACTAGCTTCCAGCAAGCCGTTCAGAGCGTCGACTCGGTAAAATGGCTGGATGCAATGCGGACCGAAATGGAGTCCATGTACACCTATAAAGTATGGACGTTGGACATTGCTCCAGACGGGGTAAAACCCGTAAGATGCAAGTGGATCTTCAAAAGGAAGATTGGTGTAGATGGACAGGTTGAGACCTATAAAGCAAGACTGGTAGCAAAGGGTTTTCGTCAAAGACCTGGTTTTGACTATGACGAGACCTTTTCTCCAGTAGCTATGCTGAAATCCATTCGGATCCTTCTTGCCATTGCTGCCTTCCACGATTATGAGATTTGGCAAATGGACGTAAAGACCGCTTTTCTAAATGGAAATTTAGAGGAGTGTGTCTATATGGACCAGCCAGAGGGTTTCATTCAGAGTGGGAGCAGCGGAAAGGTGTGCAAGTTGCTTAAGTCCATCTATGGACTAAAGCAGGCATCACGGAGTTGGAACATCTGTTTTGATGAGACGGTCAAGGAATTTGGCTTTATCAAAAATCCAGATGAACCATGCATCTATAGTAGATTTGTAGCGAGAACTGTAGTATTCCTCGTTTTATACGTGGATGACATTCTCTTGATAGGAAATGACATTCCTATGCTACAATCTGTCAAGGGGTTCTTGTCACACAGGTTCTCCATGAAAGACCTGGGTGATGCCTCATACATCCAGGGGATCCGGATCCATCGTGATAGATCCAAGAGGATATTAGGACTTTCACAGTCCAGGTACATCGACACCATACTGAAAAGATTCAGTATGGAAGATTCCAAGCGTGGTAACCTACCGGCTTGTCACGGGATCACCCTCTCTAAAGAGATGTCTCCCAAGACTGATTTGGAGAGGGATCGCATGTCTATTATACCCTACGCTTCTGCGGTAGGCTCTATAATGTATGCGATGTTGTGTACCAGACCGGATGTAGCTTATGCACTGAGTGTAGTAAGCCGGTATCAGTCAAACCCTGGGGAGAAACACTGGATAGCGGTAAAGAACATTCTCAAGTACCTGAGAAGGACTAAAGAGATGTTCTTGGTGTATGGTGGAAAAGACCTCCAGATCGAGGCCTTTGCTGACTCCAGCTTCCAAAGTGACAAGGATGATTCCAAGTCCATGTCGGGTTTTTTTTACCCTCAATGGAGGGGCGGTGTGTTGGAAGAGTTCCAAACAGGAAACCGTTGCAGACTCGACGATGGAAGAGGAATACATCGCTGCATCTGATGCCGCAAAAGAAGCTGTCTGGATGAGGAAGTTCTTGAAAGAACTTCAGGTGGTTCCGTCCATTGTTGATCCAATACCTCTGTATTGCGACAACAACGGGGCTATAGCTTTAGCGAAGGAACCCATGTCCCATCAGAGATCCAGACACATCTTGAGGTGGTATCACCTGATCAGGGAGATCGTGGATCGCCAGGAGATCGAGGTTCGGAGGGTCGCTTCAGAAGATAACACTGCAGATCCATTCACCAAGGCCTTGCCCCAGACACAGTTCGAGCGGCTGATCGAGATGATAGGTCTTCGATACGCCAGTACATGGCCTTAGTGCAAGTGGGAGATTGTTAGTGTATATGCCCTAGAGGCCATTACTGTATCATACTAGTTTGTATATTACTTAATGGAAGCTTGGGATATTCACCTTGTATAAACAATCTTGCTCAATATAGTAGTATGCTACTTGGTTTGTTTCTACTTCAATGTGTACATGTGTTTATTTTAGTATATCACCTATACACATTAGTGGAGCCCTTAGGATCTTTGCTTGATTACCAGCGTTGTGATGGCAGTCACACTAGTGGGGGCTGGGTAATCTATAAGCACATCCTTATACAGGTCCCTAGTCGCAGGACTATCGAGACAGGGCATCGATACTCCGGAGTAGACTAGCATATGCGCTTCTCATCCTAGTGTGGGAGATGGTCTGTCCCACAGCTATCAGTACGTCGTACCGGAGATAGTATACGGGTGCTCGTTAGGTTACGAGTACACTGGACAGGACTCGTCGGGAACTGACCGGTTGGTATTATACCTATCGTCAGTTATCAGTTCCCAGGTGACATGAGTACAGCTTAGTCCGCTTACTTGACACTGTCACTTTGCCTCGAGTGTGTTCCCACTGTACTTTGATTACTACCCTACCACGGCTCAAAGGAGTCGTGCAAACAGGTGGTGGTTGGGTGCAGTCCCGAAGCACTTGGAGGCAGTGACAGTTTGACAGGATTCTTCTCTCCCGGTATTGGGGGTTGACATCCCGCTGTGTCTAGGAGAGCCATTACACGAGTAGTCCCTGGCCAGGGCAATCGAGATATACTGGTAGGCTTCCAGTGTTATCTCAGGGTGTTTTGGGCTTCACTCCGACACGACTTGTACCGCTATTAGGGGACTGACGTTTTCCGCCCCCCTAGGCCCGCCATGCGATGTATCAGACAAACAGACCGGACTATACGGAGATTGTCACATTCAGGCTCAGTAGGAGTTCAGATAGGTTTCACCTGGTCAGTCTTTTTGTCGGCTTCTACCTGGGGACCGTTACGCACAACTAGTGCCGCTTGCGGTCTGTGGTTAAACCCACTGCCAGCATAGTGTCGAGTCTTTAGAGTCCCACACAGAATGCTATTCGCCTTTAGGCAAAAGAGTAGAGGTCGCATGGTTTTGCGACAGGTCGCATGGTTTTGCGACAGGGTTCGGTCACATCCGTGCACTTATGCACGTACAGTGTCCGGACAGTTAACACTAGAGGGCTTTAGTTTAAGCCAGATCCTAGTGTACGTTTTGGGATTGGATTTATCCAGTATGTATTCATGTTCCTCGGAACGCGGATGCGGGTGTGTATGCATAGTTGACGGAGAGACAGAGGCAGAGGATTCTCATTAGGGTTGTTGACCGTTGACTGTTGACTTTTTGCTCAACCCTAATGAGAATATGATATATGATTAACAATAATATTAATTAAGTATTATGCTGACATGGTTGTTGAGGGGTTGACTATGTTGACTTGTTGACTTTGTTGACCGGTTGACTAGGTTTGACTAGTTGACCATCATGATGACAATGGCTATCATTTAATGGCAAAGACTTTTTACTTGCTTGTTTCTCTTGTGAGAAATGAGTGCATGAAATGATATGGCTATTGTAGCTTAAACCATTTACACAATACTTGATTACTATTTTTGTGATGATGGCTTTGGATTATGAGAGGCAAGAGAGAAAAGTCTTGCTCATTCTATCATTTTCATTCTCTCTCTTGAGTTCTTGAGCTCTCATCTTCTTCCTCTTGCTCTCCCTCTCTTAGTCTATGGTTCACTTGTCTCATGTGTTGAGAACCAAGAACCATAGAGAAAATCCCAACACACTCTTCTCTACTCACTCTAGTTCACAAGGTTTAGCAAACCAAGTGAACTAGTTTCTTCAAAGATCGAAGAAGAAGCCAAAGGTAGAAGCTTTCGAGGTGGATCTATCTTCGGCGCAAGGAGACGACGGAGTGAAGCCGATCCGGACAACCATCGAGGCTTGAAGACGAAGGAGATCAAGAAAGAAAGGTATAACCCCCTAACCGAGTAGTTAACAACTCCTAGTTAGATTGTTAGTTAGATGTTTAACAAAGATCCGGTTTTGAGTCCATGTTACCACCTCTAGAAAATTGTTTTTCATCAAATTCCGCATGCCCGAAAGTACCGGGAGAGGTAGCATGGACTTACAGGAGTTTCTAGATACAACAGAATATAATATATACAAGTTATAAGGGTGGTCATGATGCAAGTGAACCCACCTACCAAAGCAAATCACCCGAAATGGATGTAGTGCCAGTAAAGCCGTAACGAAACCTGTACGGCAAAACCTGCAAGAACTGTGGTACAACGGGGGTGAGTTGCCAACTCGTGAGTAGAAAACATCACAGAGCAGAAATCGCGTGTATGACGTAATCCTAGGTCATACGATTAGTAATATCCTCAAAATGATAAGTCTGAAGCATGAAAAGGTGGCAAGGGTAAACATCTATACATAAGTGTAATCCCATGTGCTCGTGTCAGTGCCTCAGGTAGTAATGTATCATATGTATGAGATATGAATGTAATGAAATGAAATAAGTGAGACAACTATTTTCTTTATTTTTAACGGGATTTCTGTATGTATATAAAACGAGTATCCTCAATGAAATCAACAGAGAGATCCGTGTCAAGTATCGACACAAAACATAAATCCCAAAATCTCAATATCTCAGGTTCCTGCTACCCCGACTAACCTGTATCATCAATCCTAACGCCTCAGTGTCTCAAATCTCAAATATCAATATCTCAGGCTCCGCAGAACGGATCAACCTATAACCATCTCATGACTCCGGCCGGTATCCTCTGGATAGCCGACGAGTCCAAATAATATCACCAGTAGGTAGTGCTCCCCTGCCAGACTCATCGAATACAACTCGAACTTCTTGCCCTGGGGTACCTTACCGGGCCCACCATGTACCCGAGACGGTTCATCCAACTCGTCGAATTGGTTCTCGAAATCCAACAGCAATCATGAAAACACATGGTGGACGACTCATACATCATGGGAAAACCGCCACTTGCATTTTTAAAAGGATAATCAGTTTATAAATTCTTGCGGTTTTCCCCCAAACCCAGAAATCTCAAGGAGGATCCGAAATCATCACAATCGTGATATCAGTAAACAATGAAAACCGGCATAAATCTCCATAATACTGCATAACAATGAATATATGAAAGCAACTGATATCATGCAATAAATTAACTAGCATAAGAAAGCTAAAACATGTTGCAACTACCAGTTAGCAAGATATGTCAATGAAATAGTATTTCCTAAAGTGTACATGACATGGCAATTACCGATGATGATGTGTGTGAGCCGGCAAGTAAGTGTATGTGGGACATACGCATCATCGGTAATGGTGCTGGTGTCCTGACAGCATAATCTCGATAACGGCATAAGAAAACACAGTATAAGCAAGCGATGCAATGCGAACAGTAATAATATGCGGGAACTGAATGATAAACACAATGATAAATAATCTACATTTATATAAATATGAGTCATACGGTGGTTCCATTTGAAATAACACGAATCATGGTGTTTTGAAAATAAGGGCTACGGTGTTTTAAAAAAAAGATGCATCCTTTGAAATATCCGTAAAATCCCTTGTCCCATCTTTTAAAATACCCACGATTCGTTGGTTTTTGAAATATGTATGAGTCGAATCTAATCTATCATATACAAGTACACTACAGGGCCAAGCTATACAGACTGATCAAAAGGTAAGGGAACCGCCTGACATCTGAGTCGATACATATATATATATATATGACAGTCGGTGATCCCGCCTCAAAAGTATCCCATACGATACACTATCTATAATATTATATCCTCAAGTCAACAGTGAGGATCTATCATCAATATAGCTTGTACGGTAAATCCGTCGTACGGCATCCCAAATCTGGGTACGGGTCAATGTCACATCAATCATATTATTCATACGGTATCCTGTTTATCAAACATCAAGATCCGGGGTACTGACCTACGTCTAGTACAATACTGATACAATCTATGTATGCATGCGTGTGTATGAAAACACCACGCCAAAAGGACCCGCTAAACATCATGTCGTATCTCAAATACGATCCATTTCACATTACCGATCTCACGGCCTCAAATCCAATCCCATCGACTCATCTCAAATCCCAAGTACTATCCTCATAATCCGTGTATATGTATGCGTATATATATATATATATATATATATATATATATATATATATACATAGTCCCATACCCATGTGTATATACATATCCCCATATACGCACAGGTAAAAGAATGAATGTATGCAAGTATGTGTGTGCGTGTGTGGGTGCAACAACTACTCTAGGGTTTCGCAACTAACACTTAACCAATCCAAGAACACCTAAAATCTATCTTTATAATCAATAAACTCATATCAACATATAATGTATATATGTGTGCATATGTATTCGTATAAATCACTACGAACTGCGGGGGTGCTATACGCCATCCACCCGACTTTCCTTATAGATATAATCTACTCACCTTGCTTCTTGTGTGCCGATGTCGATGTCGCCAACTTCATCTTCAACGTCTCGACATCACGTGGGGTACCTACACATATAACGTATCGAATCGCGTTCAAATCAAATTCGAAGATGAAACGACACACGAAAACCAAAACGATACGCTTAAAAGCCTATAGGTTAGAACTTATGGACTACTCTTTCAAAACCACCAAATAACACTTGATATAGACGTACAAACGTCAAGCGATCAAATAAAATACCAAATATCAAAACTTGAATTCATAAACAACACTAAATACAAGGCAGAAACCAAGAAAACATGCCCCAGATTTTAGTTCAGGTCCAAACTAGGTGCACAAACAATACTGGGATGACTTATAGGGTGAATATAAGCTATGGAAACAACCTGGACACCCTCACCCACCAAAGGGCCGGCCACATACCTATAAAAACTGGCCTCCTCAGTTTTGGGGATGTATTGGGGCCTCGAACTTGCAGGGGGGTCTCCTATGGCCTCAAATTTGTCCCTGGAGTTGTTTGTTTATCTCGTATTGGTCCCGGTTCACTCCAGATTTCCCTGCACCCCCAAAGTCGTCACAAACCGACATGAAATGTTCCGTAATTCCGTATTTTTGGGTTTTCAGGTAATGTATATGTGTTTGGTCTGGGTTTAAAACATCATAGGGGGGTTTAAGATCACTCAAAACACTCAAGTTCACCACACTAAGTCAATTTAAACCCTAACGTTCTCTAGTAATGTCCAAAGTGCACTAAACCTTGCCAAAACGATTACAAACTTGAAAAGAGGTATGAAACATTACACTAATTGTGAAAAGATTACCACAATTGGGACCCAAGAATCCCCTACAGCACCAAAATGCGATTTTTCTTTGCCCAAAGGGTTGCTTGTGAGCTTGTGCACAAAATTTATGAAGTGGGAATGGGGTTTTGGTTTTGTTTTGGAGATGAAGTGAGTGGTTTTTGTGGAGGGGAGATGAGGGCTGCAGCACAAGAGAGAAATGGGGGAGAAAATGATGAAGGAAGAAGAGGGAAACAAGTGGACATGGCTCTCCCTTGACCCCTCACTTTCTCTCACTTGCCCATACCTCATTATAATATCATTCCTTTTCTTTTTCTTTTGTTTTCCTCTCTCATCAATAGTAAACCCAAAAAAATAAATGAATAATGAAAAGAAAACCATGTAGGAAATGTCACACAAGTGTAAAAAATGATATGGTGCACGTTTTGCACAAAACCCGCATAAACCCCGATTAGCGATTTTAATCGCGATTAGCACTAAAATAGTGTCAAATAACACATAAATTCTCATAATTTGCTTAAATCACATAAAGTACCCTCTTTTTAGTAATTTCAATAATTTTCCAAATTTTTTCCTATTTATCGGTATTTAATAATACCGCCCTATTAAAATATTCAATATTTTATTATTAAATTATAAAAATTCCCAAAAACAATATTTTATTTTTCTGAAATGTTACATTAAATCTTTCAAAACACATCCAAAAAGGTTCGGAAGGAAGCTAGGAAAATTGAATAATTTCGTTGTGAATTCTCGCGGTCTTATGGTGTGGGTAAAACTTTTTAATAAAAGCTTTAACAAACTCTTCCCAATTTTTTATCGAGTGTGATGCTGTGCTATATAACCATTTTTTGGTTAGGTCACATAAGGTGAATGAAATGACACGTTGCCTTATAGCATCATCGGAAAGTTGTGTTGTCTTCATCATTGCGCAAACATTATGGAATTTGTTTATGAAGATGTAGGCATCTTCGGATTCCAACCCGTGAAATTTGGGCAACATGTTGATGAAGTGGGGTTTAATCTCAAAGTTATCCCCATTGGTCGGTGGAAGTGAAAGACAAGTGGGTAAAGCGGTGCGGATAGGGTAGAAAAGATCCTGGAGCGCGATTCATTGGGGCGCTTCAACAGGAGGGTGTTGTGGGTTATTCGCACCTAGTGGCGGTGGAATCAGTCCCGCGGGTAAGGGGTTGTTAGGATTGAATCTCGACATCTCCTTAGAAGACGATGAATATGATGATGAAGGTAAAGAAGTGGATGGAATTTCGACTTCGAAGTCGAAAGCGTCGTCAGTCGGCACTAACGAGACACGGACTAAACGGGCGCTAGTGTCCCTAGTCCAACCGGACATACACTAAAGATGTGTAGTGTAGTCAAAAGGTGAAAACAGAAGGTGGGGGTAAGAAAACGTCAATGGAGAGAAGTGGGTGCAAGTGGGGTGCAATGGATTTCTTAGCGACAAGTGGCAAGTTTCCGTTAATTTTTTTTTTTGTGTTTTTTTTATAAGGAGCTTTTGCTAAAAGATTTTTATAAGAGGTTTAGACACACGTTCAAGCAATCACAATATGCACAATCAAGCCTAGATCTAGGGTCTCCTAGGTCAACTAGACTACTCCTAACTGTTCTAAAGGGCAAGTTGTGAGGTCCTCAAATAGCCTCTTCACCGCCAATTGTGGCCAGGTAAGCACAAGTAAAGAAAGGAGGGATCCGCTCACGAATCACCGTGAGACAGGCCTTTTAAAATTACCTTTCCCTACTTGTCTAGCCTAGGCACCACAAAGTCTGGTTTAGATAAAAGATCGATGCCTACAACTATTCTTTTGTCCTATTGAGCGCGACAGTCCTTATAGGCTGAGTCTAATCTTTTTTAATTAACTCGTTGGTCAATGCAATATATTTTTTGTGATTTTTGGGGTCCTAGGAAGGGTAATGAAATCCCCAACCAATCTGGAATGGTGTTAAAGCCCCTTAAATTCAGTTTTAAATAATGCAAAGCAGTAATGACACAAACACTTGCCAAAATTTTTTTTTATTGCGGCGTAAAGAATCCTGCACAAGATCAAGTTATTGGAGAAGGGAGAGAAATTTTTGCGCAAAGAACCCTGCAGAAAATTTTTTCAGAGGATATCAGGGGGTTCTGAAGAAGAAAAGATGCTTACAGAGACTTTTTCAAATGATGACGTTGCCAATAAGCGGCGGTTCCACGGTTGAATGGTTGACTCGGGGCTCCAAACTTCTTCTGTTGTCTGTTGCGGTCCTCCTCTGTTTGTTCAGATTTGTCGTTTGTTGTTTTGCTCTCTGGATTTTTCCAGATCTGAATTTGTTCGTCGATCCTGCACAATTCAAACAAAACACCCATCAAAAAATAACAAGATGATAATTTCTTTTATATTTTTTAATTTTTCAGTTTTTATGATTTTTTAATTTTTATATTAACCCGAAATTACAAAAAGAAAATAACTACGCCATCCCCGGCAATAGCGTCATTTGATTGTGAGAGATTTTATGTGCGCTTTCGCTTTTAAAAGATGAATCAAAGAATAGTTAACCGCAATCAAGAACGGCGTCGCTTGGTAGCTAGCCGGTTGAGTACGGGTCGGTCCACAGGGATTTTTTGTATTTTCTATTTGTTCTAATGAGTTAATTCCAATTGTGGTAGGATTGATTATCACTAAACCTGAAATGAGTTTGATTAAAACCTTGCTAGCGTTAGGTTTAGGTTAACTTTGGAAATTCAATATTTCTCACTGCTTTCTATGCCCTAATTAAAATCTATTTAGGTTTTAAGGTAATAATTAACATAGGGGATCAGGACGAAACTAGGTTTCTTCCTTTAGGTACTTGTCCATCCTTTCTTAATTCTTACCCTAACCTCCATGGAAAACATACGCCACCGGTCTTTTAAACTACGATATCACCGCTACCTCTTGGGATAGGGTGCCGTAGTGATCAGTGTGTGTATGTATGCATGGAGTCCTGTAAAAAATATGTAAGATGGGCAAGAAAGGGATGAGAGATTTTCATCTCTCAAACCTTCCCTATTCCTAACCCTAACAAGTGAGGAACTACTCACTCATTAGGGAATTGATAAAAAGAGACATTTTTTTTTGTTTTTAATAACCTAATTATCAAATCTATGGCAGATAAATAAACGTGCTAAACTAGGGCAGATAAATAAAATTAACTAGGGCAGAATGGAAAATTAACTAGGGCATAGAAAAGAAGGACTTCCTTTATTTGATGCACTCTTCAAAGATTTCATCGAATAAAATTCTGAATTTGATTAACAAAAAGAGGCATGCTCCAAAAAGGGCAGTAGGGTTCCTATTTATAGATTATAGAAACCCTCGGGTTACATCTGATCCCTATCTACATTTACAAAACTACCAAGAGAAGCCTAGTCAACGCGCCGCCGCCGACAAATTTTGCACCGACACGTGCTCAGCACGGCTTCGGTTCCGCGGCTATATGCCCTGTTTGGCCGCGGATCCACGGCCATATGGTGGGGTCTTTGGTTGGATTTTTCTGGGCCGCTTCCTGTTGCATTTGGCTTCTGGTTTCTTCACTTGGTTTCTCAGATTGTCTTCTAGTTTCTTCCAGATTTCCACAGTACAGAATATTATGGACTTTTACCGTTTGCTTCGTGTTGAAGTCTTGAATCTTGCGCTGCCTTTGTACTTTGTGAAATTGTTCATTGATCTTCATTTGTCCCTCAAACTGTAGGCATGATCAAGATTCTTCTATTTGTTGGTCGTAGTCTCACTTTTGTATCGTCTTTTCATCATTTTCACTGTTTTGTTCCGAGAACCTGTAACCTGCAACTATGTAGCAGACATGGATCAAAAGCACCTATTTATTTGTAAAATGAATAAGAATGGGGAATATAATAATGCAAAATTATGATATGATCAAATACCCCCAAACTCATCTTTTGCTCGTCCTCGAGCAAAACTAGTTTTTATTCCCGAAAAAGACCTAAACTCACTTTCGCAGGGAAACGCGATTGCACTGAGCTCGTACAATAAGCCGTTAAACCTATAGGTGTCCATAGTAGGAGGAGTGTTGTCTCCTGAGGGTTTTCAGCGGATACTACCCACAAAATCCTATCAATTCGGGCTATTGACTTTTATTCTCCAATTCGGTTTTCTAACAAGAAATTCTATTATCTTCGACTCAGAAATTATCCACCCATATTTTTCACGCTTCCTTATCATTTAACTTAAGATTGTATATGTTCTGTAAATTTATTTAGCTTTTAGCATCTTTTTAGTTTTCCTGCTAAGGTTCCATCTCAACTTAGGAATTTTTATCATCTCTACTAAAGATATAAGTCCTATTTTTCATTCCTATCTGTCATCCAAACCCCAATCATATACCCCTACGTGTGTGTATGTATTACCCCTACACATGGAAATTCAATTCAAGCTCTTATACTCTTGTCCATCGTCCAAAGTACTTTTAGTTGGTGAATTTTTAGATGAAATTGCTCACACATCTTTCATGCGACCGTTAATACTTCTTGAGGTACTAACGACCGATTACAAAATGTGTTTGCATATTAAGGCGTAATTCCTAGTCTTGTAACACCTATGGCTTTAGCAGTGACTCCCAAACCAGTTGGTCTAAGGCACTATGTGATAATGCACCCTCGCTATATATTTTTTTATTTTACGTAGCCTTAAGTAATTACAAAACCAGTGTTCATTTTTTTATCCCTTTATTCACACTTGTATTTTTATTTTATTTTCCTTCATACTAAGGACTTTAGACATGAGCATTTCAAGGTCTTCTCTACTATTCCAAGTTTCAATTTTCGTGTTTGTGCAAGTTGAAGGGTATATATTTTCAGAATTTAGACTTAAACTTCGGAATTATTTTTCGGACTTATTCTTTAATAAAAATATCGATACTCTTCCCTTATTTTGACACAACCCAAGATGTGAACTCAAAATTTGACTATTTCTAAGTAAATTACAAAGACATATATTTTCTACGGTTAAACTTTAAAAAAGGTTATTTTTAGGGTTTTTAATTTACTAAGTCTAGGATCTAGTTTTTCATAGCTAGTTAACCGTCTTATCAAACTCAAGTCAATTAAGGCCAAAATTGAATTTTTTTAATTTATGATATGAACAATTATGATATGAACACCTGAATTATTTTTTAATTTACTAAGTCTAGGATCTACTTTTTCCTAGCTAGTTAACTGTCTTGTCAAACTCAAGTCAATCAAGGCCAAAATTGAATATTTTTATGGTTATTTTTTTTAATTTAAGAATGGGGAATATAATAATGCAAAATTATGATATGAACACCTGACAGTGTACAGTTTTGCTTAGGTAGGTTTTGCGGTTATCCGATGTTGCTTGTTGTATATTCGTTGTATCCTGTACTCTCCATCTACTATTATCTTCTATGACTTAGAGACTTGATGTGAGGACGATATTGTTTTTCATTTTGTGACTTGGAGGTCTTTTATGCAGTTTTGTTTATATCGTCTCTTTCTTCGCTACGGCGTCGTATATTTGTTGTGGTGGTTGTTTTCCGCCGTTGGGCGTGGATTTTGCTCCCGTTTGAGATGCTTTTACTTATATTATGTTGTACCCATTTTTGAGGGCTTGTTTTACAAAGGGGGTGCTGCCGAATTTTTAAAGGAAGAAAAGTTGGACTTTAAAAAATTTGGTTTGAGATTTCAAAAGTTTTAACAATGTTCTTATTTCTTACTAATTATGATGGTTTAGATTGCTGGGTTTTTGGCTTACTTAAATTGCGTTACGCCTGTAGACGTTGCGTAGCCTAAGGGCCATCACGTGCCATTTTCGGGTCGTGATAAAGTTGGTATAAGAGCGCTAGGTTTTACCTTTCGAAGTGTAGGATGACCTTGGTATGATGGAGTAGGTAGCTTAAGCAGAGTAACGTAGTGTGTGTATGTCCGCGGCATACTCACGATGCGGTACTCCTCCTAAATTGACTTAAGTACCAATTGCTTGAAATTCCTTCCGTGATGATACATATCCTTGTGATTCGATTTTCGTGTTCTTATCGAATCTTATTTCCATGTATAGACTTTGCCGCCGTTGACTATGAGGACTCAGGGTGATGCAGCGAGAGCCGAGGTCAGAGTTGACTCGTGTGGGACGAAGACTGACCAGGATGGCACGCTCGTTGCACCGGAGCAGATGGATCCGCCTTCAATAGATCATATTGATAGGCTTGTGGCAGAGATGCGGGACTTGCGCCAGACGATGAGTTCTTTGGTTGAGGCCATTCGAGCGCAGTGACAGGAGGTTGTCACCCCTGTTACCCAGTTGTTTCTTGCAGTCAACACTCATCCTTGTGTTACATATACAACACCGCTGGACGCAGCCAGTTTTGACGAGGATCATTTTTCCGAGACTTTGAGAGTTCTGGAGCAGTGGAGGGCTCGTACAGGTGTACCAGCCCAGAGACAGAGGCTTAGTCGTCGAGACAGATTTCGTGACCATCGCGGGAGTAGCAGAGGTTTAGGACGAGGGCAGTCATTCAACTCTCATCCCCAGGAAGGTCAACAGCCATCGTATGGATGTTTTCGATGCGGGAGCCTTCATCACCATATTAGGAGTTGTTCCCTAACACCGCGGTCGTTTTCAGAGAGGTTATGGACGCGGAGGGTTCGCTCAGATTGGAAAGGTTGGCAGAGGAGGAGATCAGCCAGTTGCGGGTAGGGGGCAGACAAGAGAGTTTGCTTCTACTCATCGGGACACGCGGGCATCCAATACAGAGTTTTCAGGTATTCTTAATTCGTTGTTCTTTTGGTGCACTTGTTGTTTTGCACACTTTGTGTCGTGGTTGGGCCGAGATTCGTGTTAGCTACATCAGCCGTTTGTTGTGTTAACTTCTGTCAGCGATTCTTTTATTGCACGACATGTGTTTTAGTCATGTGCCAATCGGATAGGAGATAGAGATTTGTCCATCGTTTTGATCCTTCTAGAGATGTTGGATTTGACGTTCTCCTGGGCACAGACTGGTTAGCTACGTGCTAGGCGTCTGTGGACCGCCGCGATAAACAGTCAGGTTTTGTTTTCCCGGCGAGTCAGTTCTTGTTGTGTATGGGAGGGCAGTGGTGCCGCCTCGCACAGCTTGAATTCAGCCTTTTTTGCTAGTCGGCTTTTGAAGAGAGGATGTCGAGGATTCTTGGCGTTCATTCGTGATGTTGGAGCCACAGTGGGTTTGTTGAACCGGGTTCCTTTTGTGCGGGAGTTTCCGACTTTGTTCCAGATGTGCCGGCGGAGCATGGGGAGCTTAAGGATCATCTCCAGAGTTGTTTGTTGGGGGACTTGTATGTCCTAGTGTTTCACTTGGGGAGCTCCTATTCTGTTCGTCAGGAGGAAGGCAACAGTTTGAGGTTGTGTATTGATTGATCGTCAATTGAACCGGCTTACGGTGCGGATAGGTATCCTTTGCCTCGCTTTGACGATTTCTTCGATCAGCTCCAGTGTGCGAGACATTTTTGTAATTTTGTTTGGGATCAGGTTATCATTGGTTGCGGGTTCGGAGTGATGACATTCTGAAGACTTCTTTTGTGCGTGCTACGTATGAGTTTTGGTGGTGTCGTTGGACTCACCAATGCCCTAGCAGCATTTATGGATGTGATGAACCAGATTTCTTCAGGCCGTTCCTCGACCAGTTTTTGGTTGTGTCGTTGATGGCATTCTGGTCTCTTCCAAGAGTCGTGAGGAACGTGAGTAGTACTTGAGGATTTGTTTTGCAGATATTGGGAGAGCACCAGTTGTTTGCTAAATTCTCGGAGTATTCCTTCAGGCTTGTTTGTGTTAACTCGTAGGTCTAGTAGTTACGGGAGACGGTTTTTGTATGGTCTTGAAGAAGATCGAGGTCGTACAGCTTTGGCCCAAACTTATATCCGGGACAGTGGTCCGCGGATTTTGGGCATAGCAGGTTTTTACCGCCGTTTCGTGCAAGATTGCTTGTGTATCACTGCACTGTTGACTGAACTGACCGGAAATGAGGTTCTTTTCTTTGGACTGATGCTTGTCTGCGTAGTTTTCTGCAGTTAGAGATTCGGTTGACAACTGCACCAGTTCTTTCTTTGCTTTCTGGTTCGGGCGACTTTGTTGTTTAACTGTGATGTTTCGCGGGTGGGGCTCGATTTTGCGCTGATGTGGCACTATAGAGTTATCGCTTTTGCTTCCCGACTGTAGAGGAAGTACGAGCAGGATATCCCACTCATGATCTGGAGATGGCCGCGGTTGTCGTGCGTTGAAGATCCGAGGACACTACTTGTGTGGAAAGTTGTGTCAGATTTTCACGGACCACCAGAGCTTAATGTACATCTTCCTGCAGCGGGTTTTGATTGTTGAGACAGCGCCGTTGTATGGAGCTTGTGGAGGATTGTGTTTGTGAGATCCTCGTTACCGTGGCAAGGCGATTGTGGTAGCTGATGCTAGAGTCGTAGGCCCGGGGTTTGCTTGTTCTAGTTGTGCGCAGTTCTGAGACAGTCTTCTGCAGATTTACAGTTCTTGTCCGATCGTGAAGTACAGCTAGGTTCGCCTCTATTGAGGGGACAGCTTACTCATGTCCGTGCCCGTCCATTTCTTTTTCTTAATCGTTTTCGTGAGTCACAGCCCGTCGATGCTCGTTTGTTAGAGATTCTTGAACATACTCGGCTGGTAAAGATTCAGAGTCCTTGATTTGTGACCAGGGTGAGCTACGTTTTGGGACGCGTTTGTGTGTACCTGATACTGTGGGGTAGAGACGCGGAATTCTAGAGCAGGCACATCAGTCAGCTTTCTGTGTTCATTCAAATTCCACCAATTTGTGACGTTACTTGTGAGATAGTTACGGGTGGAAAAGGATGAAGAGTGAAGTTTCGGATTTCGTTCAAGGTGTCTGTCTTGTTGTGAGCTTAGGTTGAGCATTTGAGACCGGTTGGAGAGTTGCAATCTTTAACCGTTCCGGAGTGGGAATGGGAGCAGATCTCAATGAATTTCGTTGTGGTGTCTACCCAGATCTAGACAGGGTGTGACTCCATTCGGTTGTTTGTTGTCCGGTTATACTCAGTTTGCTCAGTTGTTCTTTTAAGTTTGTGCGTTTGCACGAAGTTCCTTCATTTGTTGTATCCAATGGAGGCACCCTATTCGCTTGCTGACTTTGGCAAGAGCTTCAGGAAGCCTTGGGTACTGGTTGAGCTTTAGCTCCGCTTTTCCATCTGTGGGACGATGGTCAGTTGAGCGGACTATACAGACTCTGGAGGTTATGCTTGTGCGTGCGTACTAAGTGTTTGTTTGCAGTTGGGATCGTCACTTGCCATTGTTAGAGTTCTCCTTCGATAGCTGTTATCAGGAGACATTCCATTTGGAAACCTTTAGGTTTTGTTGTTAGGTTGTGTCGATCGCCATTTTGTTTTTCTGACTCTGCGTGAGTAAGATTTTTGGACCCCAGCTAGTCTAGAGACTTCGGAGATGATCCAGTTGGTTCAGGTCAGGATGAGGAGAGCCCAATGCAGACAGAAGTCTTATGCCGACCGTGGTGGTCGCAGACTTGAGTTCGCAGTGGGAGACCATGTATTCCTAAGGATCTTTCCGATCAGTGACGTGTTGAGTTTTGGGATGCTTATCCCAGGATTGTAGGTCCTTTTGAGATCCTTAAAGCGAGTTAGTTCTGTTGCCTATAGTTTGGCACTTCCGCCCAGATTATTGAGTATTCACCCCGTATTCCGTGTGTCGATACTTTGCAAATACCTTCATGACCTTTCTCACATGATTTAGCATCAGACCATTTAGCTTGGACGCGATCTTTTCTTTCATCGGCAGCCATTTATGTTAGTGGCTCGGCAGGTGGAGAAACTTCAGTCAAGGGTCTTGCCATCTATGAAGGGTTTTCTTGGGCGTAACCGTTTAGTGAGATGGTCACTTGGGAGGCTGCGAGCGAGATTTGGGAGTTTTGTACCCATCTTTTTGAAGGTATGCTTAGTGAGAATTTTAAATTCGGGAAAGAATTTTTATAAGGGGAGGATTGTAACGCCTTAGATTTTGGTTAGTGTTAGTTTAGATGTTAATGCGGGTTTACTGTAAAAATTTTACCAATTCGGGTTCCTCGCATTTTATAACATTTAATTAATAATTTATTATTATTTCTTATGGGCATGCACGCACGTGTGCACGTAAATGTGAGGGTTGGTTTGTATTAATATTTTTATTAGTGACCATGACACTTAACCCTAATCCAATCCTTTGCTTTAATCTATTCTTGCTTTAACCTAGCCTTTATCTTCTAGATAATTGTTTATGAGAGAGAGAGATATTTCATTTTGAGTGAGAAGGTGGCATGATGAGGTGTGTGTGAAAGCATTAATGGTGTGTTAATGCAAGGTGCACTCACCCCTTAACCTCACCTCCCTCTCTCTTTATCATTCACTCTCTCTCTTTTTCTCTATCTCTTTCTCATTTTACTCATCTCTCCCATATCACAACTGAACACTATCAAGTTCTACACCAATTTATCTCAAATCCATCACAAATATCATAAAAATCACTTCTTTGAACATCTTTTGCCTCTTGGATGCCTTGGAGCTTGCAAAGCTTGGATCTTTGAGTTCTTTTGGTTAGGTAATGATCCATATCTGTCCTTTATATAGTTTTTGTGTTGTGTAGACTTTTAGTTTCTGTTTAGATAGCGTAAAGTTAAGTTTTGTGCTAAATATCGTATTTTTAGTGTCGCTTTGTTATATCTGTGACCTGCCGTGACCCCGAGATTTTTCTTGAAAACCAAACAATGTTGTTGTGTTGTACCTGAGACTATAAGCCTTCACCTGGAGCACGAACCACCCTGCTCGGACCACGGCCGGCGACGAGAAGGAGATTTCCGGCGACGCCAGAATTCTGGTGGAGTTTTGGGTTTGGGTTTTTGTGGGTAGGTGTCTGCAATGGTTTAGGTGTGTTTGGTTCTGTTTAATTGTTTAGGTTTCTCTGTATGAAAAATCTGGGATCACATAGATAGTTTCTTGTGTTACGACTACGCGCGATACGTTATCCGACACGGTCCGTGTACTTCGTGCTGGTTTTTCTCTTGGGTTGGTTTCGTCGTGTCGCTACGTGCGTTAGCTACGATACGAACACTTGGGAGTAGGTTTGGAGTTGGTGTGTCGGTAAAACGTAGTTTGTGCGTGTTTTGGTCGTTTGCTAATATACACTTGTGTTATCATTTTGTTGTTTTAGGTTCGCAAGCAGGGACTTCGGACGCCGCGACGAAGGGAAAACAGGTGGTAGGCTTCACTTAGCAAGGAACGTTGGTGGGTAGATTTAACATCTACAGGGGAATCGCCCGCATTGTGTTATGCGTCTGGCTAGAGATGACTTTACTTTGTAGCATATTCTATTTCATATTTAGAGTTGCGCATGCACCTTATTTCTTAGTTATTATTGTGCTTAGACTAGTATCCTTAGGACACTGCACATATTATTGACGGCTGATCAGTCGAAAATATTGCATTTTTAACACATCAATTTCCGTACTATTTGCAATCATCTAAAGGTGTTCGGTATGAACATAGCACATATTAGCAAATTATCTGTAAAATACCAAATAACATGTGTTATACATTATAACCGGCATTTGGAGGGAAATTGAGTGTTTATTATTGCACGCATGATCTTTTGTATATCGCGACACTTGTCTCGAGATTGTATGCAGGAAATTCCAGGAAAAGAGCCGAAACTGCTAAAAGTGCTCATAAAAATACGCCAAGTCCAAGACTTGTGATCTGGCAGTGAACAAGAGAGTATAAAAAGATTCCAGACATCAGGAAACAGTACTAAAGCCCCCACTAGAATTACCATGAAATTTCCATGCTCCAACACCTCCAAAGGGCCGCGGATCCGCGGCCGAATGGCCCTATTGGCGGCGGATCCGCAGACACGTCAGCAAATCAGCGGCACTTTGGCCTTGTCAGAATTCTCATTTCAAATGGCATACTTATTCAAGCCACTTCGTTCTCCAGAAATCTCCAGAAGCTTCCGTCCCAACAACCAAGCTTCTTGCACAAGCCAAATGAAGGGTTTCCTACAGCACCACTACATGGGTTTGGAGGCAACACACATGCCATATTTAAAATTTTTATGGTGCTAAAGAAACTTTCTTAAGGATCATGCTAGAAAATTTAGGGCAACATAAACACAACTAGTAAAAGCTAGGGTTTTGAGAGTACCACCTTTGTAGCTCCCTATGCTAGACTCCTTGGTTACTTGAAGGTTGGGAAAAGGGTTCGCTTGAGATCCTCTAGGTCCACGACGATCCACCCGGAGTCCTCTTTGTCTAAGCTTGAAGCTCCATTAGATCAAGAGAAGAAATGGAAGCTAACACTCTACACTAATGGGCAAGACTAGTGTAGAATGGTGATGTGGTTTGTTTTCTCACTTCAAAATCCAAACTTAGTGACTCTTTTGCTCACATGAGAAAACTAGAGAGAAAGGAGGAATAAGATGATGGCTTGTAAAGAGCTCAAGATAATGATAAGCTTGTTAATAAAAATGAGAAATGAATATATATATATTTTCACTTCCTCATTCTTAACCATAGTTATAAAATATCTAGATATTTTAGTTTGGAACAAAAATGGCCATAGAAAAATGAATCATGGTTAATCCAAGGGGTTAGTGCAAGAATAAAAAATTAAACCATAAAAACAATTTCCATTTCCATTTTTCTTTTCCAAATAATAATATCTATATATTTATATATATGGTGTGAGTCTTATATTGCCACCATCAACTATATCAACAACCATGATAGATTATGTATGCATGTATGTCTGCATGCACATCCTATGTGCGTGAATGAGAATGAATGCATACATGCATGCATGCAAAAAAAAGACAAGAAAGGATTTCAAGTGAGAAACTAATGGTCAATGATAAATAAACACTTGATTTAGCAAACCGGTTATATCGCATACGACCCGACCAAAAGCAAACCGCCCGATTAATATACGGTATCTCATTCGCGCATTTTAACCGGGTCCACGCGCATATCTCATATGCGCACCACATCGTTTCGCCTGGACTAGGCAACTCCATTGTGGGACTCTAAGACTCGTCAATACGCCGGCTGCAAGTGCACGGCAGCGCCCCGGCCTCCATCCCGAGGCCAAATGCGGAAGCGATGGATAACTTTAAATTTTCTTGAACCGGCACCACCGCGCACTAAATCCCGGATCGTGCCATTAACTAGTCCTAGCTATCTACAAGATTGGGAAAAGAGATATACCGAGCGATCCGTGTCCTCCGGTCTTCTCGCCGTCGTCCCGATCTCCCGCGGAATGTCCATTCTCCACCTCCTCGCCGAAAGGGCACCACGTCGCCTGCATCTTTTACGGGCTCCCGCCTCTATACCGAGGCAACTCAGGCACGAAGTTGGCGAGCCGACGTGCCCAAGGTTTGCTCTAGAATGTGTGTAAAACCATGTCTCATTTTTGGGTAGTGGATGTTGCCTTTGTGGTGGAGGAAATGATATGGACTTTTGAAGATGGAGTTTTAGAGATTTTACAAAGCCAAAGATACCAAAATCCCCACCAAAATAAAATGGGCAGCCCCCATACATGCTTGGCCGGCAATGTGAGTAGAGAGTGGAGAGAATGAGAGAGTGGGGGTCAAAAATGGGGGAGAGTCTCATTCTATTATCCAAAGGAGAGAGAGAAAAGGCTATCATGCAAAGTAAAGATCACTAGCCTAAACCAACACTCCAACACAACCATCATCTCAAGCATGATGACTCCAAAAGGTCAAGCCATCATGAACAAATCAATTCAAATGGTCAAGGGATGGTACAACCATCATGACACAAGAAGATGCAAATACCCCCTCCACAAATGCTTATTTGCACAATTGCAAATAAGCCCTCCTCCACCAATCTTCGGCCAATGAAGGATACAAAGAAATATGGCCGAATCGGAAATCAAACTGGCAACTCCAGAAAACTGGTTCCGTAATAAATTACAGGAAAACCCCGATACTGTGTATACACACCCGCATCTGTATTCCAACCGAATACAAATGCAATGAGACAAAATCTACACTGTACTATACTAGCATCCGGCTTAAACCAAAGCCGGCTAGTATTATCCGTTCGATTTTGATCCGTGCAATACCGCACGTATCTGATCGAACCCTGCCATATATCCATACGGCCTCTAGTACTAACTGTCCGATCCTGATCCGTGCAATACCGCACGTATCTGATCGAACCCTGCCATATCTTCATACGGCCTCTACAGCGTTTCGCCCGAAAACTTGAGTAACTGAATGTGGGGGACTCTAAAGACTCGTCAACACCTTGGTTGTGGATTTAACCACTAGAACGTCAGAGGTATTAGCCAATACGTAACGGGCTACCAGGTATTGACCAAAAGGGACGTCGATGAGCGAACTCATCCTGACACCCTACTAAACCTGTCAGTGACAATATCCGTACAGTCCGGTCCGTTTGTCTATGAGCATCGCATGGCGGGCCTAGGGGGCTGGTAAAAGTCAGACCCAGAAAAGCGGTACAAGTCGTGTCGGAGTGTAGCCCAGAACACCCTGAGATACTACTGGAATACCTACCAGTAAATCTCCTGCCTCGGCCGAGGGCTTCGTGTAATGGCTCTCCTAGACACAGCACGACCTCACCCCCAATACCGGGAGAGACGAACCCTGAAGATCCGCTCACTGCCTCCATGTGGCTCAGGACTGTACCCAACTAAAACCTGTTTGCATGTCTCCTTTGAGCGTGGTAGGGTAGTAATCAAAGTACAGTGCGAACTCACACGAGACAAATGACGATCCCCAGGTCGATGAACTAACCTATACACATGTCACTAGGGAACTGCTATCTGACGTCAGGTATAAGACCAACTAGTGTGTTCCCTACGAGTCCTGTCCGGTGTACTCATAACCCAATGAGCACCTGTATACATCTTAGGTAAACCAACTGACACCAGTGGCTTGTGAGACCGGCTACCGCCCCTCGTCGGGGTCTCGACTGTATACACTAGTCTACTCTGGAGTATTGATGCCCTGTCTCGAACTCCCACGACTAGGGACCTTTTAAGGATGTACTTATAGACTACCAGCTCCCACCTATATGATCGCCCTCATACTGCTGGCAGTCAAGCATGAATCCTAAGGGCTCTATCAACGTGCAATAGTGACCTGTCAGGTCACCTAAAGCAGTACACGATGATAAAGGTAAACCAGATAGCATACTATCATCTCGAGTAAGATTGTCCTACCGGGATAGGTCCTCCCTCAATCATTGCAATCACGTGCCTGTGATCCAATAATTGACTCTGAGGGGGCTATCTCCAACAATATCCCACTTGCACTCAAGGCTAATTATTGCGATGTCGCATACTCACAGCCCGTGTGATACCGAACACCCAACTCCTCTACTAGTCAGTCTCACAAAGCTCGTTTGCGAAACTATTGCATTCGAGGAATTGCCTCAGTGAGTGGATCCTCTCTGATGTTTCTTTCTATGTCTCTCTATATCTCAAGTTCGCGGAGAAACCCATCTCCCGAAATGAGCAATACCTGTCTTAGAATGTGTCTGGATGTCTGATGGGACCTAGCTCACAAATGAACTCCAAATCCAAACTTCTTAGACTGTATCGTCAACTGAACTTAATCAGTATCCCGCGCCATACCTCCCTCAGTATTGCCTTAGACCACCAGTCCAAAATACTGCCCCTCATCAGAAGGAAAACTATAACTCTGACAACCTCCTTGTCGTCCATGTCAACTTGGAAGCCTAGAATGATAACTGTCTTCCGAATGAGGCCGTCGTTATCATATCCCTAGAACATCCACTTATGTTCTAAAACAGCTTCCGACTGTTTCTCTAGGATAGGATCAATGTCAGCTTATTGCATCTAGTGCAAGAACAACATCTGGTGTGGTACTTGACATCTCATGATTGACTCAATTGCCTAAGCAAGTGATCTGCCAATCATGCACATCCCTCTCCCCTTTAGTCTGTAAAACACCTTTAGAGAGGGTGACTCCATCACCTGCAGGTACACTACCGTGCCAGGAGTCGTCCATTCTAAATACTCTTAGAATGCTGTCTGAGTACCCTGATTGGGAAACCACCCAAATCTAGATCTATAGATCTAGTAACCAGTATTTCTGATATAATGTCCAAGTCCCATGTGGAGAAACCACTGTGTGACGACCAACGTATAACTGATCGTAGTATAGGAGTTTCTTTTACTATTCTGTGTATGTCATCCAAATACCATGACATCACACCCTACTACTTTCTTAACAGATCCATCCCCTATTCTGATGAAGTCAAACCTATGACTGTCACATCAGAAATAGATGATCTATCTCCGCTACTCTGCTTTAGTCTATAAATAGACATAAGCCACCTTTCCACCAATGCTTCCGCTGCTCCCACTGACTACGAAAACCCTCTGGCAGAGTCATATACACGTACACTTCTAAAGCCAGTTTAGAACGACGCTATACTCATCCTCCCGCCGGGTCTCGCAGCCTGGAACAACAGTAATGGCAAGTGTGGGTAAACAAGAACTTCCCTGTCACCGTCATTGAGGCTACTGGAGTACCTCTCGGGTGCCTGAGGTTACCCACCTTATCTGCGGAGTGGCCAATGGAATGTCAAATCAGATTGAATCTTTAGGTTCCTATCAAATCTTCAGTAATCGTTTGTGGTTCTGGAATCACTTCCAGTTCTACCATACTCCCACTATTGTTTTCTGAAAAAAAATCCATTTTTATTAAAACTGTGCCGAGTCTAGAACAATATCACTATTGATCTTCCAGATGGTAGAAAGTCAACCCTCGTCATAGCTTGGGTCAACCCACAAACAGCCATTACAGAAACGTGCCTTGAGTTGTCCAGTGTCTGGTTTTAATCATAAGCCGGACAACTCCCCGTATCTTAACAATGTTAAGATATGAACTGTACTATATCCAATAAAGAACCAGAGGCACTGATTTAATTGAACCGGATTCAAATCATGCAGCTGTCTCCAGTGCATGTCAACTAAATAGAAAGAGGCCGATCAGCGTTACTCAACTTAGGAATGCTTCCAATTATGAATAACCTGAAAGAGAAGCAAGATCTCTTAATCATTACTATCATCTGAATACCATACTCAAGTATCTACATCTTCGATCACTTTGAAGAATCCCGATACTTGCAATATCTGGTTCTCTACTTTATTCAAATACCTACAACTTCTCAAAATTCAGGCCCTGTGTTTCCACGAAACACCTGTCTAAAAACTAGAGAAGTCATAAGTAAACCGAATATAGTACGAAGACCAACCCCTCTGTCCTGATGGACCATGGACAACATACAATACTCTGTATAAGTCCCTTGAGTCTGATAACTCATTCACTGTGTGTCGTAGGTTGAAAACTGTACTTATGGTTAAGAAGAATTACACCGCTGTTTAATGCTCCTTACCTAACCATCCATTGATATAGGTAAATGTTACAGACATAATTTCAAAAAGATATATCTCACTCTATAAAAATAGACGTACAGATGTATCAATATGAAATTGGTGCATAACAGCGGATATTCAAAACCAAATATTTGCCGTCCGGCAACCAACCCAGGTGACTTCCTCAAATATCACCGATTACAACGAATCCCGATATAATGAGGATGATCACCCAATTCCCAATAACTTACTCCCACTCATCATCTGTAAAACCATACAGATGTGAGAATCATACCTGGTAAATACATACCTTGGAGCAAGTGTCTTAATTGGGAAATCAGTTTTCCTTTAACAGTACACAGTGAAACTGAAATATTGAAATATTTCGAATGGGTATCCTGGTATTCCTAGCAATGCCTCTTCCATTATCCAGATTCACAACTGTAACCGTGTAATTCTTTACCATCTTTCCAAATCCCTTTCTATGTCTTTAGTCATTACCTTCTGTACACCCCTTTAGGCCAAATGGTTTTCTTCCTTCCCTACCGTTCGGCACCAGCTTATGGTTTGGAAGAAGACTATTCAATAAGCATAATGGGTATACTGTTATAATCCTAGGAGCACTCGCAATGAGAGAAGGTGAAGATAAAAGACAACCGAATAAACCTTATTCCTATTTCTCCTGAACCAGAATCCATCCCCGAACTGGAACAAGTTCCTTTCGAGTTCGTATATAACCATACGATGGAGTATCCAATAAACTGTGGATCTTCGTAGTGATACGCAGTGTTCTGGAGAAATACAAAGGTGATTTAGGATTGGCGAAGAAATACTTGGTTTGGTCGTGAATAGCAGTCGCAATTTACTTTGCCCTCATACTAATCCCTTGTTATGTCTTTACTTAATACCTTTTGCACACCATCGTTATGCTAATTGGTTTTCTTCAATCCCCACCGTTCGACACCAGCCTAAGGTTTGGAAGAAGACTATCAAATTTGCGTAATAGGTGTACTATCTCCTAAACCAAGGAGCACTCGTAACCTGAGAGAAGGTAAAAGGAAAAGACAACTGAATAGTCCTATTTGTTTTCTCCAGAACCAGAAACCATCCTCGAACAAATTCCTTCGAGTTCGTATATAACCATACGATGGTTTTGTCCAATGTAAGTGGACGTTCGTAGTAATACGGGGTGTCCTGGAGAAAAGGGTAAAAGTAAGAGTGGCAATGAGGTTTGCAACTCTGACAATCCAAAAGTCAGTGTTTAAGAAGGTTCGGTTAATTTTGGTCACTGAGTCATAGTCTTAGGGTCGGGTCAATGGTCGCTGCCAAAGAGAGAGAGAAAAAGAAACACTCAACGTGCACTCTAGCCTAGATAAGAATGGTTACCAATTTATCTAATCTGGAAACCTCCCACTTTGTCATCAAATTCTCCTCCAAACCTGAAAGAAGAGTTAGTCGGGGTCACCCGAGGAGTAAACTAACTCATCAGTGGGAATCGGGATCCAACTATCATCGCATGATAACGTGACAGAATCCGCTCACGTCATCACACTCCAGAAGGTATGCGCATATCTGGCAAGTTTCAGTTTCTTTAGAAACTCCCGATGTGATTTTTGCCCCATGCTCTTATGACCTTGACGAAGGCCAATATATTATACGTCACATGTCATGTTCTACCCGTCATTGTCCAGGTTAATTTGAACCCACCCGTACATACCCTTGACGAAGGCCAAAATAGTAGTACGACTGTCCCAAATCAACGCATCTATCTAACCGTCATTGTCCAGGTTAATTTGAACCCACCCGTACATAACCTATCTATGCAGCAGAAAGGTAACAAGCAGCTACCATACACTATGCCTTGACGAAGGCCAACATACATAGCATGAATACTACGTGCTACCCATCTGAAACGACGGAGGGCTACGAATGGTTTCTGGCGAAAACTTTTAACGTAATGAACTTGATATCGTTGAAGGAACCGGATAGCTTTTATAAAAATATATTAACGAAAACCTTTGCTAAAGAGGTCACTCCCGGTGAAGGGATCTCGGCTCTTTCCCCGTAGAATGAGGTGCAGGATATTCCAACTGAATACCACGGTGCAAAGCAAAAGTAATCCGCTATAGTGAAGTTATTGCCCTGACGGAAACTTCTGTCCAAGGGGTCACTCCCGGTGAACGGATCTCGGCCCTTGCCTCGTCGACTGAGGAGCAGGATATTCCAACTGAATACCACAGTGCAAAGCAAAAGAGAACGTCCTTGCAATAACAGCTTTTTGAAAAGTGTTCCAACAACATCAGATTAGGTTTGTTTTTAACTTGCATTGATCCGAATCAACGCAGTCCCATCAATTGATCACACCAAAAAGAACGAAAATAATATAACGTACGTATATGCCATCCGCATTCGCCACTGGGTCCCGTCATTACCCGTTAGGTTAGCTAACTAACGACAGAGCGGGGACTGGACTAGCGCGGATGCAAAACATATACAACATCTACTAATATATATACCAATATATTATATTTCGCTCAAGGCGTGATAAAATGCAACATCACAGAAATGTACAGCAACACAGAACAATACAGATATCTGGGATCCCCGGGTTTCACAGAGCCACTACTGAAACCCGACGTTCCCCTGGTCGTGTGGATAGCCTGTGCAATGAAATCCTAGACCCCTACGGGCACGGCAAGTTACCCGCCGAAACCTGAAGCGAGGCAGCCCCCTTCAGCACCGTGAATGGACCACCCAGCACTTCACGGAATCCGGTAACTCGGGCACCCCTCTTGGGTCAACCTGTACCCCCTACAAGTGCGGCGAATAGCCCGCCAATCCTAGAGTGAAGCCCTCTCCGTCTCAATGCCATGAGATGCGGGCCCGTTGCCCTCTAGAACCCTGCTATCCGTGCACCCCACCTTGGGGTAATCCTAGTACAGAAAGAAAAATATACATACAATGGGTACATCGACCGCAACCTGGTCGTGCCCCAAAATAATAATACAATCTGGCAGTGACGGCAGTCCACATGTCGGACGCTTGCCCCGCAATATCAAATGTACATAATACAACAAAAACTGTACTAGCATTGCATCCAGGCTATCCCCACGACCGATCCGCAACATCACAGCAATACACAGAACATCAACGTGAATGTCACGTTCGCAAATCCGTCTAACCGGGATATAGCAGTTAGACAGGATTTACCGATCAAGTAACATTCACGGTCGCAGATATAATGTAAATACTGTGAACTAATGTGTTTAAAATATCCGATCGATCAAATTTTAACAAGTGGGCCCCAAGTACTACTGTAGCACATCAAGAAATTCTGGGCCCAAATTTAATATTCCAAAAACCCTATTTTCAACCCAGAAAGCAACTGCAGAAATTTGATACGGCAGGGACATCAATGTGCGGCGAAACCGCGGCCCAAGGGGGGTTTGGCCGCGGTTCCGCGCTCCCATTGTCGAGTTACTGTATCGAATTTCTACAGAATGCTTAGAACTTCCAGTACATCGCTATTCAACAACCTGAAAAAAATTTCGAGCCAGAAAAAATCAACAGAAAACTGATGCATGTGTTATTGGGTTTTCGGAACATTTGTTCGATCGGAAGTGTAAAACACATTAGACAAAGCTAGAATATGTTAATGGCGAGGCTCTGAAACCACTGTAAGTGCACGGCGGCGCCCCGGCCTCCATCCCAAGGCCAAATGCGGAAGCGATAGCTAACTTTAAATTTTCTTGAACCGGCACCACCGCGCACTAAATCCCGGATCGTGCCATTAACTAGTCCTAGCTATCTACAAGATTGGGAAAAGAGATATACCGAGCGATCCGTGGCCTCCGGTCTTCTCGCCGTCGTCCCGATCTCCCGCAGAATGTCCAGTCTCCACCTCCTCGCCGGAAGGGCACCACGTCGCCAGCATCTTTTACGGGCTCCCGCCTCTATACCGAGGCAACTCAGGCACGAAGTTGGCGAGCCGACGTGCCCAAGGTTTGCTGTAGAATGCGTGTAGAACCATGTCTCATTTTTGGGGTAGTGGATGTTGCCTTTGTGGTGGAGGAAATGATATGGACTTTTGAAGATGGAGTTGTAGGGATTTTACAAAGCCAAAGATACCAAAATCCCCAACAAAATAAAATGGGCAGCCCCCATACATGCTTGGCCGGCCATGTGAGTAGAGATTGGAGAGAATGAGAGAGTGTGGGTCAAAAATGGGGGAGAGTCTCATTCTATTATCTAAAGGAGAGAGAGAAAAGGCTATCATGCAAAGTAATGATCACTAGCCTAAACCAACACTCCAACACAACCATCATCTCAAGCATGGTCAAGCCATCATGAACAAATCAAGTCAAATGGTCAAGGGATGGTGCAACCATCATGATACAAGAAGATGCAAATACCCCCTCCACAAATGCTTATTTGCACAATTGCAAATAAGCCCTCCTCCACCAATCTTCGGCCAATGAAGGATAAAAAGAAATATGGTCGAAACGGAAATCAAAATGGCAACTCCAGAAAATTGGTCCCGTAATAAATTACAGGAAAACCCCGATACTGTGTATACACACCCGCATCTGTATTCCAACCGAATACAAATGCAATGAGACAAAATCTACACTGTACTATACTAGGATCCGGCTTAAACAAAAGCCGGCTAGTATTATCCGTTCGATCCTGATCCGTGCAATACCGCACGTATCTGATCGAACCCTGCCATATATCCATACGGCCTCTAGTACTAACTGTCCGATCCAGATCCGTGCAATACCGCACGTATCTGATCGAACCCTACCATATCTCCATACGGCCTCTACTGCGTTTCGCCCGAAAACTTGAGTAACTGAATGTGGGGGACTCTAAAGACTCGTCAACACCTTGGTTGTGGATTTAACCACTAGCACGTCAGAGGTATAAGCCAATACGTAACGGGCTACCATGTATTGACCAAAAGGGACGTCGATGAGCGATCATCCTGACACACTACTGAGCCTGTCAGTGACAATATCCGTACAGTCCGGTCCGTTCGTCTATGAGCATCGCATGGCGGGCCTAGGGGTTTGGGAAAAGTCAGACCCCCAAAAGCGGTACAAGTCGTGTCGGAGTGTAGCCCAGAACACCCTGAGATACTACTGGAATACCTACCAGTAAATCTCCTGCCTCGGCCGAGGGCTTCGTGTAATGGCTCTCCTAGACACAGCGCGACCTCACCCCCAATACCGGGAGAGACGAACCCCTGAAGATCCGCTCACTGCCTCCATGTGGCTCGGGACTGTACCCAACTAAAACCTGTTTGCACGTCTCCTTTGAGCGTGGTAGGGTAGTAATCAAAGTACAGTGGGAACTCACACGAGACAAATGACGATCCCCAGGTCGATGAACTAACCTGTACACATGTCACTAGGGAACTGCTATCTGACGTCAGGTATAAGACCAACTAGCATGTTCCCTGCGAGTCCTGTCCGGTGTACTCATAACCCAATGAGCACCTGTATACATCTTAGGTGAACAAACTGACACCAGTGGCTTGTGAGACCGGCCACCGCCCCTCGTCGGGGTCTCGACAGTATCCACTAGTCTACTCTGGAGTATCGATGCCCTGTCTCCAAACTCCCAAGACTAGGGACCTTTTAAGGATGTGCTTATAGACTACCAGCTCCCACGTATATGATCGCCTTCATACTGCTGGCAGTCAAGCATGAATCCTAGGGGCTCTATCAACGTACAATAGTGACCTGTTATGTCACCTAAAGCAGTACACAATGATAAAGGTAAACCAGATAGCATACTATCATCTCGAGTAAGACTGTCCTACCAGGATAGGTCCTCCCTCAATCATTGCAATCACGTGCCTGTGATCCAATAATTGACTCTGAGAGCACAATCTCCAACACCAGCAGTGGGTGATGAACATATCAAGCACCCTCAAGCCGCAAGCGGTCAGCTAAACGTAACGGCCACCCGGGTATTGAGCAATCAGAAGAAAACAAGCGAATCTGTCACAACTCCCGTCGAGCCAACCGGCAACACTACCGTACAGTCCGGTCTCTTCGTCAGATATGCTGCATATCAAGTCTAGGGATGGTAACGTCGACCCCAATAACTCAATAAGTCATGCCGATGAATGGTCTATAACAGATCGAGAAACTACTGATAACACTTATCAGTAAATCTCAACTGCCCTGGCCAGGGACTTACTGATATAGCCAATCGAGCACAGAATAGCATCAACTCCCAATACCGGGAGAGACGAAACCCGTCCTATCGCTCATCGCCTTCGTGTGTCTCGGGACTGTACCCAACGGTCACCTGTTTGTACGACTCAGTAGAGCCGTGGTAGGGTGGTAATCAAAGTACAGTGGGAGAACACACAAGACTCTATGATGATCTTGGGTCTACAGACTAACCTGCACCAGTGTCACCTGAGAACTGCTATCCGACGATAGATATAATTCCATATAGAAGTTCTCGGTAAGTCCGTCCAGTGTACCCAATCACCACTGAGCACCCGTATACGATCTCGATGTCAAACATCGATGAATGTGGGATCATCCATCGCCCATCATATGGGTCTAGTATCATATACGCTAGTCTACTCTGGTATATCGATACACCTATGACTAGGGACATTTCAGGATATGCTTATAAACTACAGATGTCCCACTAGTATGTTCTCTATCATAATCACAATAGTCAAGCCAATATCCTCAGGGCTTTATCAACATGTGTGAATGAATAAAAGCATGATCAAATCAACATGTCAGATAAAGAAGAACCATATAGCATACTATCATGTCGAGCAAGAATGTACACTGAATATATATATATATACATGTATAAATACATCCACTATCATATAATGGCCTCTAGGGCATACATATATCCAACAATATCCCACTTGCACTAAGGCCAGTTATTGGCGTATCTCATACCCAACATCTCAAAAGGTTGCTCATGCTGCGGCTGAGGGAAGGCCTTGGTGAGTGGATCTGCGGCGTTATTCTTTGTGTCTACTCTCCTAATCTCGATCTCGCGGCGATCTACTGTTAGTGTATATGCCCTAGAGGCCATTACTGTATCATACTAGTATGTATATTACTTGATGGAAGCTTGGGATATTCACAGTTGTACAGACAATCTTTCTCAATATTGTAGTATGCTACTTGGTTTGTCTCTTCTTTAATGTGTACATGTGTGTTTATTTATTATATCACCTATACGCATTAGTAGAGCCCTTAGGATCTTTGCTTGATTACCGGCGTTGTGATGGCGATCACACTCGTGGGGGCTGGGTAATCTACAAGCACATCTTTATATACGTCCCTAGTCGTGGGAGTATCGAGATAGGGCATCGATACTCCGGAGTAGACTAGCGTATGCGCTTCTCATCCCAGCACAGGAGAAGGTCTGTCCCACAGCCGTCGGTACGTCGTACTTGAGATAGTATGCGGGTGCTTGTTAAGTTACGAGTACACTGGACAGGACTCGTCGGGAACTGATGGTTGGTATTATACCTATCGTCAGTTATCAGTTCCCAGGTGACATGAGTACAGCTTAGTCCGCTGACTTGATACTGTCACTTCGCCTCGAGTGTGTTCCCACTGTTCTTTGATTACTACCCTACCACGGCTCTACTGAGTCGTGCAAACAGGTAGTTGTTGGGAGCAGTCCCGAAGCACTTGGAGGCAGTGACGGTTAGACAGGATTCATCTCTCCCGGTATTGGGGGTTGACATCGCGCTGTGTCTAGGAGAGCCATTACACGAGTAGTCCCTGGCCAGGGCAAGCGAGATATACTGGTAGGTTTCCAGTGTTATCTCATGGTGTATTGGGCTTCACTCCGACACGACTTGTACCGCTATTAGGGGACTGACGTTTACCGCCCCCTAGGCCCGCCATGCGATGTATCAGACGAACAGACCGGACTGTACGGAGATTGTCACATACAGACTCAGTAGGAGTTCGGATGGGTTTACCTCATCGGCCTTCTTATCGACATCTACCTGGGGACCGTTACGTACAGCTAGTGCCGCTTGCGGTCTGTGGTTAAACCCACTCCCAGCGTAGTGTCGAGTCTTTAGAGTCCCACACAGAGAGTTTCCCTGCACTGAGCGAAACGTGTAGAGGCCGTATGGTTTTACGGCAGGGCTGCGATCACTTACGCACACTTGTGTGCGTGTGGTGTTCGGGCAGGCAATACTAGTGGGCTTTGGTTTAAGCCAGATCCTAGTATTGCACGGATAGATTTGTTTTGTCTTCTGTGCATCCGCATTCTACGGAATACGGATGCAGGTGTGTATGCACAGTTTTCCGGAGCGGTGATGGAGGAGGTACCTCATTAGGGTTTTGGCAGTTGGTTCGGCCAAAACCATTATGTGGCAGGCTCATTAGGGTTTTGACAGTTGATTCGGTCAAAACCATTTTGAGGCGGACTCATTATTGTTTTAACAGTTCGTTTGGTCAAAACCATTATGAGCCGCGGATATCATTTACTAATCCTTTTTGTGATAATTTTATGATGGCTAATTGCATTGACCATTTGACCCCGTTGACCTCTCTTGACTTTGTTGACCGGTTGACCGTGTTGACCATTGACTTTCAAGAGGGATCTACACTCTTCTTTTCAATTTCTTTTTCTTTTGGATTATGATAATGGTCATTTCAATGTAGCCATCAAACTTTATCTTGATGGGATTAGAAATGATGTTGTTTTTACATTATTGCAACCATGGTTATTTTTCTTTGGATCATAATTTCTTTCTCATTCTCTCTCTTGGTTTTTTTTCAAGTGAGAAGAAAAGAAATGAACCATGGTTGTTGCTCCTCCTTCTTCTTCTTCCTCTTGATTCATCTTTTGTTCTCATGTGTTGAGAGATAAAGATCACACAAAGACAAAACCATCCATTGATCATTTCTACACAACCTAGGGCTTCTAGATTAGCAATCTCTTTGACCTAGTTATCTCGGCTCGAGGTGGAGCTTGGTGCACATCTCTCGGGTGGATCGTCTTCGACTCAAAGAGGCCGCGGAGGTGACCAAAGTCCGGACCAACCCTCGGAGCAAGCAAGGAGAAGAACAACAAGAAGAGAAGGAGTTCAAGTTGAGTGACCAAAGTCCGGATCAACCCTTGGAGCAAGCAAGGAGAAGAACAAGAAGAAGAGAAGGATTTCAAGTTGATGTATAACCCCTAACCGAGTAGATAAATCTCTAGTTAGGATGCTAGTGTATTGTTTAGCAAAGATCCGGCTTTTACGGTCCATGTTGCCAAGTCCAGAAAAAATTTTGTTTTACCGTTTCCGCAACCCCGAAAGTACCGGGAGAGGTAACGTGGACCTAACAGTGGTATCAGAGACTAACTAAACACACCCTAGCATGTTAGCAAAGTATTAAGAATATCGACCGGACGAAAACCCGCAAAATTACCCCGAAAAATTCAGTTTCTGCCGAATTTTAGAACTGTTCCAAAATTAAAAATTTATACACTAAAAATCGGCTCAGGCTTTTGTTAGAAAACTGGAGAAATTTCATCCCCCAACTCGTCCAAAGCGCCGCGTTTCCGCGGCGGCGTTGGCTCTGTCGGGGAATCTTTTTCTTGCAGTTTTCTTAGAGGGGTATTTTGGGATTTTTGGTATATGACTTTTCTGCCCAGATTTTCCAGAAAGCAAAATTTGTTTTTGGGGCTTATAAATCCGTATTTTTGGTCGATGTTCTGTAGACTTTGGTTAATGGTTATCTCTGTAATGTTATATGTGTATTGAACGTCTACTAATCGCTATACGTCGATTAGTGGGGGTTATACATATCAGTGATCTGTGTTGATGATGGTTTGTGTATATGAACTCGTTGGATTATCGCGGATGAATAGCCGGGGGGGATGTGAGATGAGAGTTTCTTTTTCTTTCATTCATGTAATAAATTTGTAAATTGATGTAATATTATTTGTATGGCCGCACAACCAGGTCGGGGTTGTAGCCGTCATTGTATAATTCTTTTTACTGTTTTTGCTTCTAGGATAGACCTATGGAGGGGGTGCACAAACTACCGGGTATCTCGAAGTGCCGAGTGGCCTACTCACGGCGATGAGGGAGGTTGCTTCGCTTCGGGTACTTGGCGGGTAGTTTGCCGCACCCATAGGGGTCTTGGGTGGGGTATTGGTTATTCATCGCGACCGTGTAATCCGCTTTTCGTTGCAGGCTCGAACGAATCGCGGTTTCCTAGTATATCCAAAGTGTTCATCTGTGATCTGGATTGGCTATCATTGCTATATTGTTATATATAATAACTATTTAGGCGTTGCTTATGTTTTACAGCCGCGCTAGCCCAGCCCCCGCTCTGTCGTTAGTTAAGTAACCTAAAGGGTGATGACGGGGCCCCGTGGCGAATGCGAATGGCATAAGCGTACGTCATATTTTGGTTGTTTTCTGCAATGGTAGGATTTAAATGATGGGACGCATTAAAAGAACTAATGCAAGAAAATAAACCTAAAAGACGTTGTTGGAACAAGTTTTTCAAAAAGCTGTTATTGCAAGGACGTTCAATTTTTGTTTTGCATCGAGGTATTCGGTTATGAATGCCCAGCACCTCAGTCGACGAGGCAAGGGCCGAGATCCCTTCATCGGGAGTGACCCCTTGGAAAAAAATTTGCATCAGGATAATAACTTCACTATAGTCGATTATTCTTGCTTTGCATCGAGATATTCAGTTTGGAATATCCTGCACCTCATTCGACAAGGAAAGAGCCGAGATCCCTTCATAGGGAGTGACCTCTTTAGCAAAAGTTTTCGCCACTATATTTTCAAAAAGGTGTATCACGTTCCTTCAACGATATCAAGTTCATTACGTTAACGGGTTTTTCGCCAAAAACCCAGCCGTAGCCCTACGTCGTTTCAGATAATTAATACTTAGTATCCGTGCTGCGTTTGTTGATTATTCGTCAAGACACAGTGAACGGTAGCTGAGTAATAATTCTCTATTGCACTGATAGATGCGATTGGTTAGGACGGTCGCATGATTTTGTTGATTATTCGTCAAGGATCATGCGGGCGGGTCTAATGCAATCCTGGATAACGACGGGTTGAACTTGACTAGGACCTTTTGATTTGTTGATTATTCGTCAAGGTCACTTGGGTCCTAGGGGAAAAAAGCACATCGGGAGTTTCAAAAGTACTGAAACTTGAAGATTTAGCAAACCTTCTGGAGTGTGGTGACAAGAGTGGATTCCATCTAGGTTATCACACAATGACAGTTGGATCCCGATCCCACTGATGAGTTGGATTACTCTCGGGAGATTATTTCACTTAACGATCAATGCTAGAAACCTAGTAGGTGTCTAGAAAGGTGTTAGCGGGGCTACGCCCCCAGGGAAAAGTGGTTCTTGAATTAAGGAACTTCGCGAAAGCGTTGGAAAACCTCCCTCGAAGTACCGACACTAGCCTGGCTGAAAGGTTAAGCAAGTATTGTGACATGAATTAAATCCTGACTAGTTCTTCTTTTAAAAGGGTTTTAAGAAGAATTTGAGTAAACAGTGGGAGACATCCTGGTTAGATAAATTAATAAACCAATCTAATCTTGCAAGAGCATACGCTGAGTGTTTCTTTTCTCTCTCTCCAGGCAGCAACCTTTTCACGCCCTAATCAAGATAATAAAATGTATCGCCTGACCGATCCGAATTCTTATTCGGGACTGGGGAAAGTTGGTTCAGCTCTAACTTGTGACAACAGTCATGAGTATGAGAATGGGAAAGGGGATTGTATGGATTTCCAGGATACCCAGTTGAAGAAGAAGCATGGTTTTGCATCTACTTCAGGTGTTCTTGTAATTGAGAACTGTTTTACGGTCAGCCCTACCTCTTGGGTACTTGATACCGGATCAGGATCTCATATCTGTAATTTATTGCAGGGACTGAGAAAAAGTAGGAAAGTTGCACCGGGTGATATGTCGCTCAGAGTAGCGAACGGAGCACAAGTTAATGCGGCAGCCGTCGGTGAATATCACCTAGTATTGCCAAATGGCAAGACTATGATTTTGAACGATTGCTACTATGTACCCTCCATGGTTTGCAACATCATATCAGTTTCTTTACTCGATAAAGATGGATATAACTTTGTTCTTGAAAAGAATATCATGAACATTTACCTTCATAAGGTACTAGTTGCAGAGGGTACACTGTGTAATGGTATCTACGTTCTAAATCAGAATACAGTTCTCAATATACAAAACACACGCAAGAGGAAGAATTCAGATACAAATGAATCCTACTTGTGGCATTGTAGACTTGGTCATATCGGAGAGAAAAGACTGAGTAAGTTACATAAAGATGGACTCTTGAATGCGTTCGAGTTTTCATCTTATGAAACTTGTCAGTCCTGTCTCAAAGGGAAGATGACCAAATCTCCGTTCACCGGACATGGAGAAAGAGCAGCAGAGCTCTTGGGACTCATACACAGTGATGTATGTGGTCCGATGTCTACACATGCAAGGGGTGGGTTCTCTTACTTCATCACATTCACTGACGATCTCTCTAGTTTCGGATATGTGTATCTGATGAAACACAAATCTGAAGCTTTTGAGAAATTCAAGGAATTCAGAAAGGAAGTAGAGAACCAGATTGGCAAAAGTATCAAGATCCTCCGGTCTGATAGAGGAGGGGAGTACTTAAGCACGGAATTCCTAGATTACTTAAAAGAGAATGGTATTCTCTCTCAGCTTACTCCTCCTTATACACCACAGCACAACGGTGTTTCGGAGCGGAGGAATCGTACCCTATTGGATATGGTTCGCTCCATGATGAGTAGTGCTGAGTTACCTCTTTCATTCTGGGGACATGCGCTTCAGACATCGGCATACCTTTTGAATCAAGTTCCGTCCAAATCTGTGACTAAAACTCCATATGATATATGGAGCAGTAAGAAACCATGTCTTAAGTTTATTAAGATATGGGGTTGTCCAGCCTATGTGAAAACACAGAAACCGGACAAGCTAGAGGCACGGTCAGTTCTGTGTAAATTTGTGGGATATCCTAAAGACTCACTAGGATATCTGTTCTACCACACTGAGGAACAGAAGGTGTTTGTATCTCGCCATGCTACCTTTTTGGAAAGGGAGTTTCTTGCAAAAGAAACTAGTGGGAGTTCGGTAGAACTGGAAGAAATTCAGCGACCACAAAATGTAACTGAAAATTTGGAGGAACCGCTAGATTCAATAACCCCAAACGATCCTCAGCCACTCCGCAGATCTGGTAGGATTTCTCATCCGCCCGAGAGATACTACGGTTTTCTCATTGACGGGGATCGAGAGGATTGCATCTTGGAAGAAGATGACCCTACCAGTTTCAGGCAGGCCATTATCAGTAGGGACTCTGATAAATGGCAGGAAGCAATGCAATCCGAAATGGAGTCCATGTACGCCAATAAAGTGTGGACCTTGGATATTGCTCCATCTGGGGTAAAACCCGTTGGATGCAAATGGATCTACAAAAGGAAACTTGGTGTAGATGGGCAGGTGGAAACCTATAAGGCTAGACTCGTTGCAAAAGGTTTTCGTCAAAGACCTGGTTTGGACTATGATGAAACTTTTTCTTCGGTGGCTATGCTCAAATCCATTCGGATCCTACTTGCCATTGATGCCTTCCATGACTATGAAATCTGGCAGATGGATGTTAAAACGGCTTTCCTAAACGGTTGTTTGGAAGAGTGCGTTTACATGGATCAACCAGAAGGTTTCGTAGACAGTGGGAGCAGCGGGAAGGTGTGCAAGTTGCTTAAATCCATTTATGGATTAAAGCAGGCATCGCGGAGCTGGAACATCTGTTTTGATGAGGTAATCAAGGAATTTGATTTCATCAAGAACGAAGATGAACCCTGTGTCTATAAGAAGATTGTAGGACGAACTGTCGTATTCCTAGTCTTGTACGTGGACGACATTCTTTTGATAGGAAATGATATTCCTATGCTACAATCGGTCAAGCTATTTTTGTCACAAAGGTTCTCCATGAAAGACCTGGGTGATGCCTCGTACATTCTGGGGATCAAGATCTATAGAGATTGATCCAAGAGACTACTGGGACTTTCGCAGTCCAGGTACATAGATACCGTACTAAAGAGATTTAGTATGGAGGATTCCAAGCGCGGTAACATACCCGCATTGCATGGAATTACCCTCTCCAAGAAGATGTCTCCTAAGACTGACGAGGAGAGGGTTTGCATGAGCACTATACCCTACGCTTCGGCGGTAAGATCTATAATGTATGCGATGCTATGTACAAGACCAGATGTAGCTTACGCGCTGAGCGCGGTAAGCCGGTATCAGTCAGACCCAGGGGAGGACCAATGGACAGCAGTGAAGAACATTCTCAAGTACCTGAGAAGGACTAAGGAGATGTTCCTGGTTTACGGTAATGGAGACCTCAGGGTCGAGTCCTTTACCGATTCAAGCTTCCAGAGTGACAAAGATGACAGCAAGTCCGTCTCTGGTTTTGTGTTTACCCTCAACGGAGGGGCGGTATGTTGGAGGAGTTCCAAATAGGATACCGTCGCAGACTCGACGATCGAGGCTGAATACATTGCTGCAAGCGATGCCGCAAAAGAGGCGGTCTGGATAAAGAAGTTCATTAGTGAACTTCACGTGGTTTCGTCCATTGTTGACCCAATACCTTTGTATTGCGATAACAATGGGGCTATAGCTTTAGAGAAGGAACCAAGGTCCCATCAGAAATCTAGACACATCTTAAGGCGGTATCACCTGATCAGGGAGATCATTGATCGCAAGTTGATCGAGGTGCGGAGAGTGGACACAAAGGTCAACACAGCGGACCCATTCACGAAGGCCTTACCCCAGACTCAGTTCGAGCGGCTGATCGAGATGATAGGTCTTCGATACGCCAGTACATGGCCTTAGTGCAAGTGGGAGATTGTTAGTGTATATGCCCTAGAGGCTATTACTGTATCATACTAGTATGTATATTACTTGATGGAAGCTTGGGATATTCACAGTTGTACAGACAATCTTGCTCAATATAGTAGTATGCTACTTGGTTTGTCTCTGCTTTAATGTGTACATGTGTGTTTATTTATTATATCACCTATACGCATTAGTAGAGCCCTTAGGATCTTTTCTTGATTACCGGCGTTGTGATGGCGATCACACTCGTGGGGGATGGGTAATCTACAAGCACATCCTTATAAACGTCCCTTGTCGTGGAAGTATCAAGATAGGGCATCGATACTCCGGAGTAGACTAGCGTATGCGCTTCTCATCCCAGCACGGGAGACGGTCTGTCCCACAGCCGTCGGTACGTCATACTTGAGATAGTATGCGGGTGCTCGTTAGGTTACGAGTACACTGGACAGGACTCATCGGGAACTGATGGTTGGTATTATACCTATCGTCAGTTATCAGTTCCCAGGTGACATGAGTACAGCTTAGTTCGCTGACTTGACACTGTCACTTCGCCTCGAGTGTGTTCCCACTGTTCTTTGATTACTACCCTACCACGGCTCTACTGAGTCGTGCAAACAGGTAGTAGTTGGGAGCAGTCCCGAAGCACTTGGAGGCAGTGACGGTTAGACAGGATTCGTCTCTCCCGGTATTGGGGGTTGACATCGCGCTGTGTCTAGGAGAGCCATTACACGAGTAGTCCCTGGCCAGGGCAAGCGAGATATACTGGTAGGTTTCTAGTGTTATCTCAGGGTGTATTGGGCTTCACTCCGACACGACTTGTACCGCTATTAGGGGACTGACGTTTACCGCCCCCTAGGCCCGCCATGCGATTGTTGGAGATAGTGCCCTCAGAGTAAATTATTGGATCACAGGCACGTGATTGCAATGATTGAGGGAGGACCTATCCCGGTAGGACAGTCTTACTCGAGATGATAGTAAGCTATCTGGTTTATCTTTATCATCGTGTACTGCTTTAGGTGACCTTACAGGTCGCTATTACACGTTGATAGAGCCCCTAAGATTCTTGCTTGACGACCAGCAGTATGATGGCGATCATATACGTAGGAGCTGGGGTCTATAAGCACATCCTTAAAAGGTCCCTAGTCGTGGGAGTTTCGAGATAGGGCATCGATACTCCAGAGTAGACTAGTGTATACAGTCGAGACCCCGACGAGGGGCGGTGGCCGGTCTCACAAGCCACTGGTGTCTGTTGGTTCACCTAAGATGTATACAGGTGCTCATTGGGTTATGAGTACACCGGACAGGACTCGCCGGGAACCTGCTAGTTGGTCTTATACCAGACGTCAGATGGCAGTTCCCTGGTGACATGTGTACAGGTTAGTTCATCGACCTGAGATCGTCATTTGTCTCGTGTGAGTTCCCACTGTACTTTGATTAATACCCTACCACGGCTCAAAGGAGTCGTGCAAACAGGTTTTAGTTGAGTACAGTCCCGAGCCACATGGAGGCAGTGAGCGGATCTGCAGGGGTTCGTCTCTCCCGGTATTGGGGGTGAGGTCTCGCTGTGTCTAGGAGAGCCATTACACAAAGCCCTCGGCCGAGGCAGGAGATTTACTGGTAGGTATTCCAGTAGTATCTCAGGGTGTTCTGGGCTACACTCCGACACGACTTGTACCGCTTTTGGGGGTCTGACTTTTACCAACCCCCTAGGCCCGCCATGCGATACTCATAGACGAACGGACCGGACTGTACGGATATTATCACTGTCAGGCTCAGTAGGGTGTCAGGATGAGTTCGCTCATCGACGTCCCTTTTGGTCAATAGCTGGTGGCCCGTCACGTATTGGCTTATACCTCTGACGTGCTAGTGGTTAAATCCACAGCCATAGTATTGACGAGTCTTTAGAGTCCACCACACTTACAGTTACTCAAGTTTTGGGCGAAACGCTGTAGAGGCCGTATGGAGATATGGCAGGGTCCGATCAGATACGTGCGGTATTGCACGGATCAGGATCGGACGGTTTGTACTAGTGGCCGTATGGTAATATGGCAAGGTTCGATCAGATAAGTGCGGTATTGCACGGATCAGGATCGGACGGATGTTACTAGCCGGTTTTGGTTTAAGCCGGATCCTAGTATAGTACAGTGTAGATTTTGTCTCATTGCATTTGTATCCGGTCGGAATACAGATGCGGGTGTGTATGCAAAGTATTGGGGTTTTTCCTGTAATTTATTACGGGACCAGTTTTCTGGAGTTGCCAGTTTGCATTCCGTTCCGGCCGGTTTTCCTTTGTTCTTTCCCGGCCGGACTTTTCCGATGGAGGGGGTTATTTGCAAGTTTGCAAATAACATTTGTGGAGGGGGTTTCTTGCACTTATGACATTATGATAAGATAAGCATCTTTGCATTTTCATGATGGTTTGCTTTTTGAGATTAGAAGTGATTAGAAATTGATTTGAGAGAATTATCATTACCTTTTGATGTGAAGCTTGCTTTTGATATGGTCACCATTTTTATCTCCTACACTCACCTCCCTTCTTGTGATGCTTTTAATATTCATTCCTCCACCATTCTTACAAGAGAAGAGAGGCTTCACCTGAGAAAAAAAAAGAGTGAGAGAGTTCATTTTTGGTTATGTGAGGAATTCTTCATCTCTATCCTTCTTGCTAGAAAATTGAAAGCACCAATTTTCTTAATCTCCTCCTTCATCCTCCATGGCAACTAAAACACCAAATGAGATATAACTTCTACATTACAATCTACAGCAAACCTTGGGCACGTCGACTAGCCAGCTTCGTGCCCGAGTTGCCTCGGTATTGAGGTGGGAGCCCGTAATAGATGCAGGCGACGTGGTGCCCTTCCGGCGAGGAGGCGACGACATGGAGACAGGACTTTCCGCGGGAGATCGGGACGATGACGAGAAGACCGGAGGACTCGGATCACTTGGTATACTTCTCTTCCCATCTCTTGTTAGCTAGTATAGGTTAATGGTTAACGATCCAGGTTTTATTGTCCGCGGTAGCGCCAGTTTCCAAGTAAGGAAATTTTTGATTCCGCATTTTGGCCTCGGTAAGACGGCCGGGGCGCTGCCGTGGCGCAACATGGTATCAGAGCCACGCCATTAACCTAGTCTAGCTTTGTCTAGTGTGTTTTACATTTCCGATCGACCAAAATTCCAAAAACCCGCATTTTCTTCACATCTGTTTTCTGTCGATTTTTTCCGGGCTCTAAAAAATTTTTCAGGTTGTAGAAAAGTGATGTACTGGAAATTGTAAGAACACTGTAGAAATTCGATGCAGTGAGTCCATAGTAGGAGCGCGGAACCGCGGCCAAACACCCCTTGGGGCCGCGGTTCCGCCGCACTATGTTGAGATCACTACATGAAATTTCTGCAATTGCTCTCGGGGTTGATTTTAGGGTTTCTGGAATATTAATTTTGGGCCCAGAATTTCTTGATGTGCTACAGTAGTACTTGGGGGCCCACTTGTTAAAATTTGATCGATCGGATATTTTAAACACATTGGTTCACAGTATTTACATTATATCTGCGACCGTGAATGTCACTTGATCGGTAAATCCAGTCTAACTGCTATAGCCCGGTTAGAAGGATTTGCGAACGTGACTTTCATGTTAATGTTATGTGTTTTTGCTGTGATGTTGCGTATCGGTCGTGGGGATAGCCTGGTTGCAGTGGTAGTACAGTTTTGTTTTATATGTACATTTGATATTGCGGGGCGAGCGTCCGACATGTGGACTGCCGTCACTGCCAGTTTGTATTATTCTTTTGGGGCACGACCTGGTTGCGGTCGATGTACCCGGTGTATGTATATTTTACTTTCTGTACTAGGATTGCCCCGCGGAGGGGTGCACGGATAGCCGGGTTCGAGAGGGCAACGGGCCCGCATCTCATGGCATTGAGACGGAGGGGGCTTTACTCTAGGATTGGCGGGCTATTCGCCGCATTCGTAGGGGGTACAGGTTGACCCAGGAGGGGTGCCCAAGTTACTGTAGGGTTCCTAGGCACTCTTGTGAAGGTTCTTAAGGCATCAAACATGCCCGGATTAAATTTTAGACGTGTCAAACAACCCAAAGCCGGGATCTTTGCTAGATTATTAGGGTTAAACATGCATTAAGATAACTTTTATCTAAGTGTGAGGGATTACAACCTTTGTAGTCCGCTCCTTCACTTCACAAGCTCCGAGTAGAAGTCCCTTTGCCGCGATCCACGATCTCCCGGACTCATGAGAGGCTCCACGACTCGAACGATCCATTCTAGATCGTCGTATTCCAAATCTCCGATGATCTACGTCGAGGTTTCGAAGAACTCAAGCTATCTCACTCTAAAGAATATAACACACTAATCCCATGGGCTAGATGAGATGAGTATGAGAGAGTAGTGATTTTGCTTTCTTTTAATATCATTTTCTCAATTTTATTCATCACTTCAAGAAAATCTAGCAAGCTTTTCTTTCAAGAGAGAAGAAGAAGATGATAATGGAAAAAGAATAAATGATAATCATTTTCCTTTTGTGATGAATAGAATAAAACATATGATTGAATTGTAAAACCATGGTCAAGGATGAGTGGCTAGGATCTTGTAGAGAAATAACTAGAGTTAGGGTTTAGTTGAGTTAAAGAAAATATCATAAGAATGACAAAAGAAGAAACCTTCTAGAAGATGCATGAAACATCTAACCCAAATTAAACCCTAATCTCAATTAATCATCCTTAAACATGTTTAACAATTAATCATAACATGTCACAATAATATATATCACATATATATTATATTTGCAACAAAAGAAAATAATACAATTAACATATATCGCATATATATCAATGTATCATCCACTAAGAAAATGAAATAATAAAGTAAGCCAATATTAGTTAATATAATAATATATCACATATATTATTATATATTAAATCATCGAATCAACACTTGATCCGGCGATCCGGCTATATCGAATATTACCGACTAATATTTCATGTACCGATTCATCGAATCAACACTTGATCCGATGACCCGGTTCATATCCATATATCGCGAGAATATAATACGGTATCCCATATCGCATTATTCTCGCTCCTGCGCATATCACATATGTGCCACTACTCTGTTTCGCCTGAGCCAAGAAACCTCTGTGTAGGACTCTAAAGAATCGTCAATACGCCGGTAGCAGGTGATGATCATATCAAACACCCACAAGCTGCAAGCGGTCAGCTAAACGTAACAGCCACCCAGGTATTGAGCGATCAGAAGATCAACAAGCTAGCATGTGCGTTCTCCTGTGAATCCGATCAGTAACACTCCCGTACAGTCCGGTCTGTTCGTCTGATATGTCGCATATCAAGTCTAGGGGTGGTATACGTCAGACCCCAGTAACCGATAAGTCGTGTCGATGTATGGCTCATAACGGGTCGAGAAACTACTAGTAACACTTACCAGTAAATCTCTATATCAGCCCTGGCCAGGGACTTCCAGTTATAGCCAATCGAACACAACACAACATCAACTCCCTATACCGGGAGAGACGAATCCCCTCCTATCGCTCATTGCCTCCATGTGATTCGGGACTGTACCCAAAAGCCACCGTTTTGCACGCCCTCTTGGACGTGGTAAGGTGGAAATCAAAGAACAGTGGGAATCACACAAGACTCTATGACGATCTCGGGTCTTCAGACTACCCTGTACCTGTGTCACCGGAGAACTGCCATCTGACGTGTGGTATATCACCATCTGGGAGTTCTCGGCGAGTCCGTCCAGTGTACCCAGTCTCCACTGAGCACCCGTACACCATCTCTGATGTCAAACACCGATGGATATGGGATCATGCATCGCCCATCATATGGGTCAAGATGCGTATACGCTAGTCTACTCTGGTGTATCGAAGCCCTGTCTCGATATACCCTCGACTAGGAACAGTTATAGGATGTACTCATCGACTACCGCGGCCCCACTAGTATGATCTCATCATAGTCCCAGTAGTCGAGTACAGATCCTAAGGGCTTTATCAACATGTGAGAGTAAAACAGTAAACCAATACAAGTCAACATGTTAAGATAAAGTGAAACCAAATGGCATACTATCATGACGAGCAAGAAAGTCTTCTCTATATATAACCAAGCATCCATTATAATATACATCATATGTACAACAATGGCCTCTAGGGCATATACATAACTAACAATCTCCCACTTGCACTAAGGCCATCTGCTGTAGTATCTCATACCTAGCATCCCGAATAATCTCTCAAACTGTATCTGGGGAATAGCCTTCGTGAATGGATCCGCAGTGTTGTCCTTCATATCTACTCTCCTGACCTCGATCTCCCGGCGATCAACTATCTCCCTGATCAGGTGATACCGCCTCAGAATATGTCTGGACTTCTGATGGGACCTGGGTTCCTTGGCCAATGCCACAGCTCCATTGTTATCGCAATACAGAGGTATTGGATGCTCAATGGATGGAACCACACCAAGTTCACAAATGAACTTCTTGATCCAGACAGCCTCTTTGGCAGCATCGTTGGCAGCGATGTATTCAGCCTCCATCGTTGAGTCTGCAAAGGTATCCTGTTTGGAACTCTTCCAACATACCGCCCCTCCATTGAGGGTAAAGACAAAACCCGAATGCGACTTAGAGTCGTCCTTATCACTTTGGAAGCTGGAATCGGTAAAGGACTCCACCTGGAGTTCTCCGTTATCATACACCAAGAACATCTCCTTAGTCCTTCGTAAGTACTTGAGAATGTTCTTCACTGCTGTCCAATGACTCTCTCCAGGATCTGCTTGATACCGACTCACTACACTTAGTGAGTATGCTACATCGGGTCTGGTACATAGCATCGCATACATGATAGAGCCTACTGCCAAAGCATAGGGTATCCCTTGCATGCGAGCTCTCTCCAAATCAGTCTTGGGAGACATCTCTTTGGAGAGAGTGAGTCCAGAGATCGTGGGCTGATTCCCACGCTTGGATTCTTCCATACTAAACCTCTTTAGTATGGTGTCAATGTACCTGGATTGGGACAATCCCAGTATCCGTTTAGATCTATCTCTATAGATCATGATTCCCAATATGCAGGAGGCATCACCTAGATCTTTCATTGAGAACCTCTGTGATAAGAAGAGCTTGACTGATTGCAGCATAGGAATATCATTTCCTATCAAGAGTATGTCATCCACGTACAATACGAGGAAGACTACCTTACCCTCTGCCACCTTCTTATAGATACAAGGTTCATCTATATTTTTGATGAAGTCAAACTCTTTGACTACAACATCAAAACAGATGTTCCAACTCCGCGATGCTTGCTTTAACCTATAAATGGATTTAAGCAGCTTGCACACCTTTCCGCTGCTCCCACTATCTACGAAGCCCTCTGGCTGAGTCATGTACACGCACTCTTCTAAATCACCGTTTAGAAAGGCGGTCTTAACATCCATTTGCCAGATTTCGTAGTCTTGGTATGCAGCAATGGCAAGTAAGATCCGGATGTACTTAAGCATAGCCACTGGAGAAAAGGTTTCGTCATAATCCACACCTGGTCGTTGACGAAATCCCTTTGCTACCAGTCTAGCTTTGAAAGTCTCAACTTTTCCATCTACACCAAATTTCTTTTTAAAAATCCACTTGCTCCCAATGGGTTTTACCCCTTCAGGAGCATTTTCTAAAATCCATACTTTATTGGTGTACATGGATTCCATCTCAGATCGCATTGCATCCAGCCATTTCACAGAGTCACCACTCGTGATGTTCTGCTCGAAACTAGTTGGTTCATCATCATCCATGATGCAATCCTCGCTTCCACCATCAATGAGAAAACCGTAGTATCTCTCAGGTGGATGAGAAACCCTACTAGATCGGCGGAGAGGCTGGGGTTCGTCGGGTACTACTGAATCCTCTGGTTCAACCAAGTCTTCTGTTATAGTTTGTGTTGCTGGAACCTCTTCCAGTTCTACCTCATTGCCATCAATTTCTTTCATAAGAAAACCTTTTTCTAAGAAAGTAGCATGTCGAGAAACAAACACCTTTTGTTCCTCGGGGTGGTAGAAGATATACCCTTGTGAATTTCTGGGATATCCTACAAACTTACATAAGACTGATCTTGCCTCGAGTTTGTCCGGATTTTGTCTTTTGACATAGGCTGGACAACCCCATATCTTAACATACATAAGAGATGGTCTCTTCCCTTTCCATATCTCATATGGAGTGGTAGGCACTGATTTGGTAGGAACCATATTCAATAGATGTATCGCTGTTTCAAGCGCATACCCCCAGAAGGAAATAGGTAACTCAGCCTCGCTCATCATAGATCGTACCATATCTAATAGGGTCCGATTCCTTCGTTCCGATACACCGTTGTGCTGTGGTGTATAAGGAGGAGTAAGCTGAGAGAGAATCCCATTCTCTTTTAGATAATCTAGGAACTCGCCGCTCAAGTATTCACCTCCTCGATCAGATCGAAGAATCTTAATACTTTTGCCCGTTTGGTTCTCTACTTCGTGCTTATATTCTCTGAATTTCTCAAAAGCTTCAGACTTGTGTTTCATCAGAAACACATGTCCGTATCTAGAGAGATCGTCAGTGAATGTAATGAAGTAGGAAGAACCGTTCCTGGCATGCGTAGACATGGGACCGCATACATCACTATGTATCAGTCCTAAGAGTTCGGTAACTCTTTCTCCGTGTCCACTAAACGGAGCTTTGGTCATTTTTCCTTTGAGACATGAATGGCAAGTATCATAAGATGATAATTCGAACGAATTCAAATAACCATCTCTATGCAACTTAGCCAGTCGTGTCGCATTGATATGACCAAGTCTACAATGCCACAAGTAGGATTCGTTCATATCTGAACTTTTCCTCTTGTGTGTGTTTTGTACATTTAGGACTGTATTCTGATTTAGAATGAATATGCCATTATGTAACGAGCCTGATGCAATCAACTTTTGATCTAGGAATATGTTCATAACATTTTCCTGTACTACAAAATTATATCCCTCTTTACTCAATAAAGAAACTGATATAATGTTGCACATCATGTTCGGTATATAATAGCACTCATTTAGAATCAGTGTATTACGACTTGGTAATACAAGGTGATATTCGCCAACTGCTTTGGCTACAATACTTGCACCGTTCCCTACTTGAACGGAATGATCACCTTTTCCCAGTTCTCTACCTTTACATAGCCCATGTAACTGTTTACATATGTGGGATCCTGATCCGGTATCTAATACCCAGGACGTAGGGTGAACTGAGAAACAGTTCTCAATAACTAACACACCCGAAGAAGATGCATCAACATGCATGTTTTTTTGGGCGGCGTGAGAATCTAGATATTCTCTTGTTTCCTGTTCAGTCTTATAACTCTTATAAGAAAGAACGGGTCCAACGTTCCCTTACTCAGTACAATAATCAGGTTTAGTCAATACATCCATATTATTATCTTGATTATGGCCTGAAATGGTCGCTACCTGGAGAGAGAGAGAAGAAAACACTTTAGCGTATGCTCTTGCAAGATTAGATTGGTTATTATCTTATCTAATCAGGATGTCTCCCACTGTTTTTATCAAATCTACCTTAAAACCCTAAAAGGTAGGATTAGCCGGGATGAATTACACCCTACAATTTCGTCAATCTTTCAGCCAGATCAGTGTCGGTACTTTGAGGGAGGTTCCCCGTGCTTTCGCACGGACCTAATTAGTAAACCTCGTTTTCCCAGAGGCGTAACCTCGTTAACACTTTTCTAGACACCTACTTGAATGACTAATTGTCCTGTGTAAAACTCTGCCAGGAGTAACTCTTACTCACAGTGGGTATCGGGATCCAACTATCTCATAGGAGGTATGCAATCTCATTGCAAATTTCAACACTTGAAATTCCCGATAATGCTTTTACCCCTAGTGTTCTATGACCTTGACGAATGCCAAACAACCCATAGTCCACTAGTCAAGTTCTACCCGTACATTTCTTGATTGAATTAAACCCACCCGTACGACCCTTGACGAATGCCAAACTACGCCGTATGAATACCCTAATCCAATCTGCATCATATGCATAAGCAGATAAATACTAGTTAGCTACCATACACTACGCCTTGACGAATGCCAAACTACCGTAGCACGAATACTAAGTAGTACTTATCTGAAATGACGGAGGGCTACGCAGGTTTTTCAGAAAACCCTGAGCGTAAAGAACTTGATATCGTCGTAGAATCATATGTTTTTGAAAAGGAGTGTTTTTGAGGCTTTTCTTAGTTTCGCTAAAGGGGTCACTCCCGGTGAAGGGATCGTCGGCCCTTTCCTCATCGAATAAGGTGCAGGATATATCATATATACCGCTGTGCAAAGCAAAACACTTAAATCAATCAAAAGACAAACCGCGTTTTGTAGCATCTGCCAGTTTCGCTAAAGGAGTCACTCCCGGTGAAGGGATCTCGGTCCTTTCCTCATCGAATAAGGTGCAGGATATATCGTATATATCACTGTGCAAAGCAAAACTGTAGCTACCCTTTTTATAAAGTTTTTGATTCTACAACATCTTTAGGTTTCTTTTCTTTTATTAATCTCATTAATAAAAATCCCATCAGCTTATGCTTCCTAAGCATCACAGAAGAAACGAAAGCAGTAATATTTATATATCAGCATATATATATAGTATAAGCATTCGTCTCAGGCAGTAATATGATCTCATCACAGAACATAGCAGCAGAAGAACATATATGAAATATTGGATATACTAGGACGTCCGTGTTTTTAATACGAGCCTGTATAAAACACGGATTCCACGGTCGCGACGAATAGCCAAAGCCACATCCCAAGACCCCTACGAGAGCGGCAAGTAACACTGCCAATTCTAGGGTTAGGAGACCCGGTCTCGACTCCTCGAGATGGCCTCCCACTGGACCCTAGAACCCGGTTACTTGTGCTCCCCTCCTTGGGTCTACCTAATGCGGAAAAGTAAATAATATACACTGGTGACAGCAACCGCAACCAGGAAGTGCCCCAAATAAAAGAATATTACATTACAAATGAATTTTACATGAATGAAAATAAAAACCCTCATCTCACATAAAACCCCCGGCTATTCTGATCGCGACGATCCAATATAACATATCATAGCAACACATAATATCTCATATCATCAACGTAAGCAAGTATGCGTATCCCGATTGTCGTTTATGTATAGCAACCAAGCCGGCGATACACCACATACTACGCATACGGTCACAGAAAAGAAAGTGTAAAACTACAATATTTGGAATCCACAATCACTTTAGACATCGTAAATCCGAAATATCACATACTCCGCATTTCATGCCTAACTCTATGAATTCCACATATTGTATCACATTCCAGATAAATATACAGTATTAAACTTTCCGAACAGATAATCAAACACCCAAAATTTCCCAAAGTGCTCAACTCTTGAGCGGAGTTCAAATAATCCCAGAATATGTCACAGTACCGGTGATCCAGCCGTAGAAGGGTCAAGCCAACGCCTCACATGTGGCATGCCGTACTGCCCCAAACCCGAAGGTTCAAAAGGTAGTTCAAGACGGTCACATAATCGAGTTTAGGTTTGTTGTCTTCTAGAGGGTCCACCAGTTAACTTGTACAATTTTCCGAAAGATTTAAACCCGATAAAAATTCAACGCTTGAAAGTTTGCCGTGCCGGGAAAAAGTCGGTTAATGATATCCGTTCAACTAGTTTAACAGTTTCTAAATATCCGGAAAGAAATACGAATTTAAAATTTCCGATCGAGTCTACTATTACAAAACAAACCCCAGAATTTTAAACACCTGGAACAGATTAAAAATATCCAGAACCATCAGCAAGTACCTACGGTCATTACCATCAAATCCACGTGTCCCAATCCTACAGTTGCGCCGCGGATCCGCCGCGACAACCATGGTTCTGCCGCTCTTCCGCGCTCCTTTGGTAGAATTTTGGGCACGTGTTTCATGGTAATTCTTAGAATTCCCTGCTGATTTTTTTACATATTTTTAATTCTGAAAAATCCCAAAATTTAAAAAATTTCCAGAGAGGGGTCCATTTTGTCCGTTTCGGGTTCGATCGGAGTTTTAACTTCGTAAACACATCGCCTAATGCTCTAGCTAGGCTCTGATACCACTGTAGGGTTCCTAGGCACTCTTGTGAAGGTTCTTAAGGCATCAAACATGCCCGGATTAAATTTTAGACGTGCCGAACAACCCAAAGCCGGGATCTTTGCTAGATTATTAGGGTTAAACATGCATTAAGATAACTTTTATCTAAGTGTGAGGGATTACAACTTTTGTAGTCCGCTCCTTCACTTCACAAGCTCCGAGTAGAAGTCCCTTTGCCGCGATCCACGATCTCCCGGACTCATGAGAGGCTCCACGACTCGAACGATCCATTCTAGCTCGTCGTATTCCAAATCTCCGATGATCTACGTCGAGGTTTCGAAGAACTCAAGCTATCTCACTCTAAAGAATAGAACACACTAATCCCATGGGCTAGATGAGATGAGTATGAGAGAGTAGTGATTTTGCTTTCTTTTAATAACATTTTCTCAATTTTATTCATCACTTCAAGAAAATCTAGCAAGCTTTTCTTTCAAGAGAGAAGAAGAAGATGATAATTGAAAAAGAATAAATGATAATCATTTTCCTTTTGTGATGAATAGAATAAAACATATGATTGAATTGTAAAACCATGGTCAAGGATGAGTGTCTAGGATCTTGTAGAGAAATAACTAGAGTTAGGGTTTAGTTGAGTTAAAGAAAATATCATAAGAATGACAAAAGAAGAAACCTTCTAGAAGATGCATGAAACATGTAACCCAAATTAAACCCTAATCTCAATTAATCATCCTTAAACATGTTTAACAATTAATCATAACATGTCACAATAATATATATCACATATATATTATATTTGCAACAAAAGAAAATAATACAATTAACATATATCGCATATATATCAATGTATCATCCACTGAGAAAATGAAATAATAAAGTAAGCCAATATTAGTTAATATAATAATATATCATATATATTATTATATATTAAATCATCGAATCAAAACTTGATCCGACGATCCGGCTATATCGAATATTACCGACTAATATTTCATGTACCGATTCATCGAATCAACACTTGATCCGATGACCCGGTTCATATCCATATATCGCGAGAATATAATACGGTATCCCATATCGCATTATTCTCGCTCCTGCGCATATCACATATGTGCCACTACTCTGTTTCGCCTGAGCCAAGAAACCTCTGTGTAGGACTCTAAAGAATCGTCAATACGCCGGTAGCAGGTGATGATCATATCAAACACCCACAAGCTGCAAGCGGTCAGCTAAACGTAACAGCCACCCAGGTATTGAGTGATCAGAAGATCAACAAGCTAGCCTGTGCGTTCTCCTGTGAATCCAATCAGTAACACTCCCGTACAGTCCGGTCTGTTCGTCTGATATGTCGCATATCAAGTCTAGGGATGGTATACGTCAGACCCCAGTAACCGATAAGTCGTGTCGATGTATGGCTCATAACGGGTCGAGAAACTACTAGTAACACTTACCAGTAAATCTCTATATCAGCCCTCGCCAGGGACTTCCAGTTATAGCCAATCGAACACAGCACAACATCAACTCCCTATACCGGGAGAGACGAATCCCCTCCTATCGCTCATTGCCTCCATGTGATTCGGGACTGTACCCAAAAGCCACCGTTTTGCACGCCCTCTTGGACGTGGTAAGGTGGAAATCAAAGCACAGTGGGAATCACACAAGACTCTATGTCGATCTCGGGTCTTCAGACTACCCTGTACCTGTGTCACCGGAGAACTGCCATCTGACGTATGGTATATCACCATCTGGGAGTTCTCGGCGAGTCCGTCCAGTGTACCCAGTCTCCACTGAGCACTCGTACACCATCTCTGATGTCAAACACCGATGGATATGGGATCATCCATCGCCCATCATATGGGTCAAGATGCGTATACGCTAGTCTACTCTGGTGTACCGATGCCCTGTCTCGATATACCCTCGACTAGGAACAGTTATAGGATGTACTCATCGACTACCGCGGCCCCACTAGTATGATCTCATCATAGTCCCAGTAGTCGAGTACAGATCCTAAGGGCTTTATCAACATGTGAGAGTAAAACAGTAAACCAATACAAGTCAACATGTTAAGATAAAGTGAAACCAAATAGCATACTATCATGACGAGCAAGAAAGTCTTCTCTATATATAACCAAGCATCCATTATAATATACATCATATGTACAACAATGGCCTCTAGGGCATATACATAACTAACAGTTACCGGATTCCGTGAAGTGCTGGGTGGTCCATTCATGGTACTGAAGGGGGCTGCCTCGCTTCAGGTTTTGGCGGGTGACTTGCCGCGCCCGTAGGGGTCTAGGATTTCATTGCACAGGCTATCCACACGACCAAGGGAACGTCGGGTTTCTGCAGCGGCTCTGTGAAACCCGGGGCTTCCAGATATCTGTATTGTTCTGTGATACTGTACATTTCTTTGATGTTGCATTTTATCACGCCTTGAGCGAATATTTTATATTGATATATATATACTAGTAGATGTTGTATATGTTTTGCATCCGCGCTAGTCCAGTCCCCGCTCTGTCGTTAGTTAAGTAACCTAACGGGTGATGACGGGACCCAGTGGCGAATGTGGATGACATATACGTAGATCATTATTTTCGTTCTTTATTGGTGTGATCATATGATGGGACTGCGTTGATTCGGATCAATGCAAGATTAACAAACCTATTCTGATGTTGTTGGAACAATTTTTCAAAAAGCTGTTATTGCAAGGGCGTTCTCTTTTGTTTTGCATAGTGGTATTCAGTTGGAATATCCTGCTCCTCAGTCGACGAGGCAAGGGCCGAGATCCCTTCACCGGGAGTGACCCCTTGGACAGAAGTTTGCGTCAGAGCACTAACTTCACTATAGCCGATTACTTTTGCTTTGCATCGTGGTATTCAGTTGGAATATCCTGCACCTCATTCTACGGGGAAAGAGCCAAGATCCCTTCACCGGGAGTGACCTCTTTAGCAAATGTTTTCGTCACTGTATTTTTATAAAAACTATGCAGTTCCTTCAACGATATCAAGTTCATTACGTTAAAGGTTTTTCGCCAAAAACCAGCCGTAGCCCTCCGTCATTTCCTACGGGTATTATTTAGTATTCGTGCTGCGTTTGTTGACCTAGTCAAGACGTAGTGTTCGGTAGCTAAGTGGTACTTGTTTGTTGCATAAATGGGATTGGTTAGGACAGTCGTGCGGCCTTGTTGACCTAGTCAAGGGCACGTACGGGTGGGTTTAATGCAATCCAGAATAATGACGGGTTGAACTTGACTGGCGGTTTATGGTTTGTTGACCTAGTCAAGGTCATAAACCGCTTGGGGTAAAAATCACATCGGGAGTTTCTAAATTAACTGAAACTTGCCAGGCATGCGCATACCTTCTGGAGTGTAGTGACGTGAGTGGATTCCGTCACGTTATCATGCGATGAGAGTTGGATCCCGATTCCCACTGATGAGTTGGTTTACTCCTCGGGTGATCCCGACTAATTCTTCTTTCAGGTTTGGAGGAGAATTTGAGGTACAGTGGGAGGTTTCCAGATTAGATAAAGTGATAACCATTCTGATCTAGGTTAGAGTGCACGCTGAGTGTTTCTTTTCTCTCTCTCTTTGGCAGCGACCATTGACCCGACCCTTGACTATGACTCAGTGACCAAGTTGACCGAACCTTCTAAAACACTGGCTTTTGGATTGTCAGAGTTGCAGACCTCTTTGCCACTCCTACTTTTACTCTTTTCTCCAGGACACCCCGTATTGCTACGAACGTCCACTTCCATTGGACAAAACCATCGTATGGTTATATACGAACTCGAAGGAATTCGAGGATGGTTTCTGGTTCTGGAGAAAACGAATAGGACTATTCAGTTGTCTTTTCCTTTTACCTTCTCTCAGGTTGCGAGTACTCCTTGGTTTAGGAGTAGTACACCTATTACGCAAATTGGATAGTCTTCTTCCAAACCTTAGACTGGTGCCGAACGGTGGGGAATGAAGAAAACTAATTAGCATAACGATGGTGTACAGAAGGTACTATGTAAAGACAAAGAAAGGGATTAGTAAGAGGGCAAAGTAAATTGCGACTGCTATTCACGACCAAACCAAGTATTTCTTCGCCAATCCTAAATCACCTTTGTATTTCTCCAGGACACTACGTATCACTACGAAGATCCACAGTTTATTGGATATTGCATCGTATGGTTATATACGAACTCGAAAGGAACTTGTTCCAGTTCGGGGATGGATTTTGGTTCAGGAGAAATAGGAATAAGGTTCATTCGGTTGTCTTTTATCTTCACCTTCTCTCGCATTGCAAGTGCTCCTAGGATAAGGACAGTACGCCCATTATGCTTATTGGATAGTCTTCTTCCAAACCATAGGCTGGTGCCGAACGGTAGGGAAGGAAGAAAACCATTTGGCCTAAAAGGGGTGTACAGAAGGTAATGACTAAAGACATATAAAGGGATTTGGAGAGGTGGCAAAGAATTATACGGTTACAGTTGTGAATCTGGAAGAGGCATTACTAGGAATACTAGGATACCCCAACGAAACATTTCATTGTTTCAGTTTCACTGTGTACTGTTAAAGGAAAACTGATTTCCCGATTAGACACTTGCTCCAGGGTATGTATTTACCAGTTTTGATTTTCACATCTGTATAGTTTTACAGATGATGAGTGGGAGTAAGTTATTGGGAATTAGGTGACCATCCTCATCATATCGGGATTCGTTGTAATTGGTGATATTTGAGGAAGCCACCTGGGTTGTTTGCCAGTCGTCAAATATTTGATTTTGAATATCCGTTCTTATGCACCAATTTCAAATTGATATATCTGTACGTCTATTTTTATAGAGTGAGATGTACCTTTTGAAATTATGTCTATGACATTTACCTATATCAGTGGATGTTTAGGTAAGGAGCATTAAACGGCGGTGTAATTCTTCATAACCATAGTACGGTTTTCAACCTACCACACACAGTGAATGAGTCACTAGACTCAAGGGACTTATACAAGTATTGTATATTGTCCAGTGTCCATTAGGACAGAGGGGTTGGTCCTCGTACTATATTCGGTTTACTTATGACTTCTCTAGTTTTTTAGACAAGTGTTTCGTGGAAACACATGGTCTAAGTTTTGAGAAGTTATAGGTATTTGAATAAAGTAGAGAACCAGGTATTGCAAGTATCGGGATTCTTCAAGGTGATCGAAGATGCAGATACTTGTGAATGGTATTCAGTTGATAGTAATGATTAAGAGAACTTGCTTTTCCTTCAGGTTACTCATAATTGGAAGCATTCCTAAGTTGAGTAACGCTGATCGTCCTCCTTCCATTTAGTTGACATGCACTGGAGACAGCTGCATGATTTGAATCTGGTTCAATTAAATCAGTGCCTCTGTTTATATATTGGATATAGAACAGTTCATATCTTGACATTGTTAAGGTATGGGGAGTTGTCCGGCTTATGCTTAAAACCAGACTCTGGATAACTCAAGGCACGTTTCTGTAATGGCTGTTTGTGGGTTGACCCAGGCTATGACGAGGGTTGACTTTCTACCATCTGGAAGATCAATAGCGATATTGTTCTAAACTCGCCACAGTTTTATTAAAAATGGATTTTTTCTGAAAACAGAAGTGGGAGTATGGTAGAACTGGAATTGATTCCAGAACCACAAACGATTACTGAAGATTTGATAGGAACCTAAAGATTCAATCTGGCATGACATTCCATTGGCCACTCCGCAGATATGGTGGGTAACCTCAAGCACCCGAGAGGTACTCAGGTAGCCTCAAGGACGGTGGCAGGGAGGTTCTTGTTTACCCAGACATACCATTGCTGTTGTTCCAGACTGTGAGACCCGGCAGGAGGATGAGTATAGCGTCGTTCTAAACAAGCTTTAGAAGTGTACGTCCATATGACTCTGCCAGAGGGTTGTCGTAGTCAGTGGGAGCAGCGAAAGCATTGGTGGACAGGTAGCTTATGTCTATTTATAGACTAAAGCAGATGTAGCGTAGATAGATCATCTATTTCTGATGTGACAGTCATAGGTTTGACTTCATCAGAATAGGGGATGGATCTGTTGAGAAGGTAGTAGGGTGTGATGTCATGGTATATGGATGACATACACAGAGTAGGAAGTGATATTCCTATACTACAATCGGTTATACATTGGTTGTCACACAGTAGTTTCTCCACATAGGAATTGGATCTTATATCAGACAATCTGGTTACTAGATCTATGGTTTTAGATCTAGATTTGGGTGGTTTCCCAATCTGGGTACCTTGACAGCATTCTATGAGTATTTAGAATGGACGACTCCTGGCACGGTAGTGTAACTGCAGGTGATGGAGTCACCCTCTCTAAAGGTGTCTTACAGACTAAAGTAGAGAGGGGTTTGCATGATTGGCAGATCACTTGCTTACGCAATTGAGTCAATCATGAGATGTCAAGTACCACACCAGATGTTGTTCTTGCAGTAGATGCAATAAGCTGATATTGATCCAGTCCTAGAGAAACAGTCGGAAGTAGTTTTAGAACATAAGTTGATGTTCTAGGGATATGATAACGGCAGCCTCGTTTAGGAGACGGTTATCATTCCAGGCTTCCAAGGTGACCTAGATGGCAGAGTGGCCGTCAGAGTTATAGTTTTCCCTCTGACGAGGGGCAGTATTTTGGACAGGTGGTCCTGGTGGATACTGAGGGAAGGCATGGCGCAGGATACTGATTAAGTGCAGTTGACGATACAGTCTAAGAAGTTTGGATTTGGAGTTCATTTATGAGCTAGGTCCCTTCAGACATCCAGACATTCCAAGACAGGTATTGCTCATTTCGGGAGATGGCTTTCTCCGCGAACTTGAGATATAGAGAGATATAGAAAGAAACATCACAGCGGATCCACTCACTGAGGCTATTCCTCGAACGCAATAGTTTCGCAAACGAGCTTTGTGAGACTGACTAGTAGAGGAGTTGGGTGTTCGGTATCACACGGGCTGTGAGTATGCGACATCGCAATAATTAGCCTTGAGTGCAAGTGGGAGATTGTTGGAGATAGTGCCCTCAGAGTCAATTATTGGATCACAGGCACGTGATTGCAATGATTGAGGGAGGACCTATCCCGGTAGGACAGTCTTACTCGAGATGATAGTATGCTATCTGGTTTATCTTTATCATCGTGTACTGCTTTAGGTGACCTTACAGGTCGCTATTACACGTTGATAGAGCCCCTAGGATTCTTGCTTGACGACCAGCAGTATGATGGCGATCATATACGTGGGAGCTGGGGTCTATAAGCACATCCTTAAAAGGTCCCTAATCGTGGGAGTTTCGAGACAGGGCATCGATACTCCAGAGTAGACTAGTGTATACAGTCGAGACCCCGACGAGGGGCGGTGGCCGGTCTCACAAGACACTGGTGTCAGTTGGTTCACCAAAGATGTATACAGGTGCTCATTGGGTTATGAGTACACCGGACAGAACTCGCCGGGAACCTGCTAGTTGGTCTTATACCAGACGTCAGATGGCAGTTCCCTGGTGACATGTGTACAGGTTAGTTCATCGACCTGAGATCGTCATTTGTCTCGTGTGAGTTCCCACTGTACTTTGATTACTACCCTACCACGGCTCAAAGGGGTCGTGCAAACAGGTTTTAGTTGGGTACAGTCCCGAGACACATGGAGGCAGTGAGCGGATCTGCAGGGGTTCGTCTCTCCCGGTATTGGGGGTGAGGTCGCGCTGTGTCTAAGAGAGCCATTACACAAAGCCCTCGGCCGAGGCAGGAGATTTATTGGTACGTATTCCAGTAATATCTCAGGGTGTTCTGGGCTACACTCCGACACGACTTGTACTGCTTTTAGGGGTCTGACTTTTACCAAGCCCCTAGGCCCGCCATGCGATACTCATAGACGAACGGACCGGACTGTACGGATATTGTCACTGTCAGGCTCTGTAGGGTGTCAGGATGAGTTCGCTCATCGACGTCCCTTTTGGTCAATAGCTGGTGGCCCGTCACGTATTGGCTTATACCTCTGACGTGCTAGTGGTTAAATCCACACCGATAGTATTGACGAGTCTTTAGAGTCCACCACACTTACAGTTACTCAAGTTTCGGGCGAAACGCTGTAGAGGCCATATGGAGATATGGCAGGGTCCGATCAGATACGTGCGGTATTGCACGGATCAGGATCGGACGGTTTGTACTAGTGGCCGTATGGTAATATGGCAAGGTTCGATCAGATACGTGTGGTATTGCACGGATCAGGATCGGACGTATGTTACTAGCCGGTTTTGGTTTAAGCCGGATCCTAGTATAGTACAGTGTAGATTTTGTCTCATTACATTTGTATCCGGTCGGAATACAGATGCGGGTGTGTATGCACAGTATTATGGTTTTTCCTGTAATTTATTACGGGACCAGTTTTCTGGAGTTGCCAGTTTGCATTCCGTTCCGGCCGGTTTTCCTTTGTTCTTTCCCGGCCGGACTTTTCCGATGGAGGGGGTTATTTGCAAGTTTGCAAATAACATTTGTGGAGGGGGTTTCTTGCACTTATGACATTATGATAAGATAAGCATCTTTGCTTTTTCATGATGGTTTGCTCTTTGAGATTAGAAGTGATAAGAAATTGATTTGAGAGAATTATCATTACCTTTTGATGTGAAGCTTAATTTTGATATGGTCACCATTTCTATCTCCTACACTCACCTCCCTTCTTGTGATGTTTTTAATATTCATTCCTCCACCATTCTTACAAGAGAGGAGAGGCTTCACTTGAGAAAAAAAAAGAGTGAGAGAGTTCATTTTTGGTTATGTGAGGAATTCTTCATCTCTATCCTTCTTGCTAGAAAATTGAAAGCACCGATTTTCTTAACCTCCTCCTTCATCCTCCATGGCAACTAAAACCCCAAATGAGATATAACTTCTACATTACAATCTACAGCAAACCTTGGGCACGTCGACTAGCCAGCTTCGTGCCCGAGTTGCCTCGGTATTGAGGTGGGAGCCCGTAAAAGATGCAGGTGACGTGGTGCCCTTCCGGCGAGGAGGCGACGACATGGAGACAGGACATTCCGCGGGAGATCGGGACGATGACGAGAAGACCGGAGGACTCGGATCACTTGGTATACTTCTCTTCCCATCTCTTGTTAGCTAGTATAGGTTAATGGTTAACGATCCGGATTTTATTGTCCGCGGTAGCGCCAGTTTCCAAGTAAGGAAAATTTTTGATTCCGCATTTTGGCCTCGGTAAGACGGCCGGGGCGCTGCCGTGGCGCAACAGCGATGTATCAGACGAACAGACCGGACTGTACGGAGATTGTCACATACAGACTCAGTAGGAGTTCGGATGGGTTTACCTCATCGGCCTTCTTATCGACATCTACCTGGGGACCGTTACGTACAGCTAGTGCCGCTTGCGGTCTGTAGTTAAACCCACTGCCAGCGTAGTGTCGAGTCTTTAGAGTCCCACACAAATAGTTTCCCTTCACTGAGCGAAACGTGTAGAGGCCGTATGGTTTTACGGCAGGGCTGCGATCACTTTCGCACACTTGTGTGCGTGTGGTGTTCGGGCAGGCAATACTAGTGGGCTTTGGTTTAAGCCAGATCCTAGTATTGCACGGATGGATTTGTTTTGTCTTCTGTGCATCCGCATTCTACGGAATACGGATGCAGGTGTGTATGCACAGTTTTCCGGAGCGGTGATGGAGGAGGTGCCTCATTAGGGTTTTGGCAGTTGGTTCGGCCAAAACCGTTATGTGGCAGGCTCATTAGGGTTTTGACAGTTGATTCGGTCAAAACCGTTTTGAGGCGGACTCATTAAGGTTTTGACAGTTCGTTTGGTCAAAACCATTATGAGCCGCGGATATCATTTACTAATCCTTTTAGTGATAATTTTATGATCGCTAATTGCATTGACCATTTGACCCCGTTGACCTCTCTTGACTTTGTTAACCGGTTGACCGTGTTGGCCATTGACTTTCAAGAGGGATCTACACTCTTCTTTTCATTTTCTTTTTCTTTTGGATTATGATAATGGTCATTTCAATGTAGCCATCAAACTTTATCTTGATGGGATTAGTAATGATGTTGTTTTTACATTATTGCAACAATGGTTATTTTTCTTTGGATCATAATTTCTTTCTCATTCTCTCTCTTGGTTTTTTTTCAAGTGGGAAGAAAAGAAATGAACCATGGTTGTTGCTCCTCCTTCTTCTTCCTCCTCTTGATTCATCTTTTGATCTCATGTGTTGAGAGATAAAGATCCCACAAAGACAAAACCATCCATTGATCATTTCTACACTACCTAGGGCTTCTAGATTAGCAATCTCATTGCCCTAGTTATCTCGGCTCGAGGTGGAGCTTGGTGCACATCTCTCGGGTGGATCGTCTTCGACTCAAAGAGGCCGCGGAGGTGACCAAAGTCCGGATCAACCCTCGGAGCAAGCAAGGAGAAGAACAACAAGAAGAGAAGGAGTTCAAGTTGAGTGACCAAAGTCCGGATCAACCCTTGGAGCAAGCAAGGAGAAGAACAAGAAGAAGAGAAGGATTTCAAGTTGAGGTATAACCCCTAACCGAGTAGATAAATCTCTAGTTAGGATGCTAGTGTATTGTTTAGCAAAGATCCGGCTTTTACGGTCCATGTTGCCAAGTCCAGAAAAAATTTTGTTTTACCGTTTCCGCAACCCCGAAAGTACCGGGAGAGGTAACGTGGACCTAACATCTACAATCTCCCAGATCAAATGAAAGCGCCTCAAGATGTGTCTGGATCGCTGATGGGACCTGGGCTCCTTAGCTAACGCCATAGCCCCATTATTATCACAATATAATGGTATTGGATCAATAATGGTTGGAAATACTCCTAGCTCCGAGACGAACTTCCTCATCCAGACGGCTTCCTTGGCGGCATCATTCGCAGCAGTGTACTCAGCCTCCATCGTAGAGTCTGCAACGGTATTCTGTTTGGAACTCTTCCAACTTACCGCCCCTCCATTGAGGGTAAATACAAACCCAGAGATAGATTTTCTGTCGTCCTTATCGCTCTGGAAGCTCGAATCGGTAAAGGACTCCATTTGGAGATCTACATTACCATTCACAAAGAACAATTCTTTAGTCCTTCGCAAGTACTTAAGAATGTTCTTCACAGCTATCCAGTGATTCTCCTCTGGGTTGGATTGATACCTGCATAAAACACTAAGTGCATAAGCTACATCCGGGCGTGTACATAACATCGCATACATTATAGATCCTACTGCCGAAGCATAGGGTATAATGCTCATGCGAGCTCTCTCTTCATCGGTCTTTGGGCAAGAGTCCTTAGAGAGAGTGACCCCATGGCAAGAGGGTAAGGCACCCCGCTTGGAGTCTTCCATACTAAACCTTTTTAGGATGGTGTTAATGTACCTCGTTTGGGACAATCCCAATAACCTCTTGGATCTATCCCTATAGATCCTAATGCACAGAATGTATATGGAATCACCCAGGTCCTTCATGGAGAACCAAAGTGATAAGAAAGATTTGACCGACTGTAGCATAGGAATATCATTTCCTATCAGAAGAATGTCATCCACGTACAATACGAGAAATATGACAGCTCTCCCTACAGCCTTCTTATAAACACAAGGTTCATCTGGATTTTTGATAAAATCAAACTCTTTAATAACATCATCAAAACAGATGTTCCAACACCGTGATGCCTGCTTTAACCCATATATGGATTTAAGCAATCTACATGCTTTCCCGCTGCTCCCACTGTCAATGAAGCCCTCTGGCTGATCCATATAAACGCATTCTTCTAAATCTCCATTTAGAAATGTCGTTTTAACGTCCATTTTCCAGATTTCATAGTCGTGGTGAGCAGCAATAGCAAGTAGGATACGAATGGATTTAAGCATGGCTATAGGAGAAAAAGTCTCGTCGTAGTCCAAACCTGGTGTTTGACGAAAACCCTTCGCCACAAGTCTTGCTTATAGGTCTCTACCTGCCCATCTACACCAATCTTTCTTTTAAAGATCCATTTGCACCCCACAGGTTTCACCCCAGGGGGTACAACGTCTAAAGTCCACACTTTGTTGGTGTACATAGACTCCATTTCGGATCTCATGGCATCCAGCCACTTCACAGAGTCTCCACTCGTGATAGCTTGCAGAAAACTGGTAGGATCATCATCATCCATGATGCAGTCTTCTCTGTCACCATCAATGAGGAAACCGTAGTACCACTCTGGTGGGCGAGATGTCCTACCAGACCTTCGGAGTGGCCGAGGTTCCTCAGTTTCTATTGCAACAGCCGGTTCAACAAAGTCGTCATTTGTAGTTTGTGTCTCTAGAACCTCTTCTAGATCCACCACATTGCCATCAGTTTCATTTGTAAAAAACTTTTTTCCAAGAATGTGGCATGCTGAGAAACAAACACCTTTTGTACCTCCTTGTGGTAGAAAAGATATCCATAAGAATTCCTTGGATATCCCACAAAGTAACACATGACCGACCGTGTCTCGAGTTTGTCCTGATTCTGCTTTTTAACATAGGCCGGGCAACCCCAAATCATAATTCTCTTAAGAGATGGTCTCTTTCCTATGCCATATCTCATATGGAGTGGTAGACACGGTTTTGGTTGGAACCCTGTTCAGTAGAAACGCTGCAGTCTCCAATGCATGCCCCTAAAATGAGACAGGTAACTCAGCATCACTCATCATGGAACGGACCATATCTAATAGGGTCCGATTCCGTCATTCAGACACACCGTTGGGCTGTGGTGTGTAAGGAGGAGTGAACTGACAGAGAATCCCATTCTCTTTTAGGAAGTTTGCAAATTTTGTACTGAGGTACTCCCCACCCCGATCTGATCGAAGCATTTTGATACTCAAGCCGGTTTGTTTTTCTACTTTGAGTTTATATTCAGTGAATTTCTCGAAAGCTTCGGATTTGTGCTTTAATAAAAATACATGACCGAATCTTGAGAAATCGTCAGTGAAAGTAATGAGGTATGAAAAACCACCTCTAGCCTTTGTAGACATTGGCCCACATACATCACTATGTATGAGGCCTAGGAGCTCGGTAGCTCTTTCTCCGTGTCCGGTAAACGGAGTTTTGGTCATTTTACCCTTGATACAAGACTGGCAAGTCGCATAAGATTTATATTCAAAAGGGTTTAAATATCCATCTTTGTGTAACTTGTTTAGTCTTGTTTCGTTAATATGACCAAGTCTACAGTGCCAAAGAAAAACTTCATTTTTTTCTGAAAGTTTTCTTTTATTAGTGTGTTGTATGCTGAAAACTATGTGTTGATTTAGGACGTATATCCCGTTATTAAGCGTACCATACCCAACCAACATTTGATTCAGGTGAATGTTCATAACATTGTTCTGCAATACAAAATTATATCCTTCATTGTCTAACAAAGAAACGGATATTATATTACAAAGCATACTAGGTACAAAATAACATGGGTTCAAAACGAATATACACCCAGACGGCAACCCTAAATGATACTCTCCCACTGCAACTGTATGTACATCGGAACCATTTCCAATGCAGAGAGTATGGTCACCTGTCTTCAAAACCTTGCTATTTCTCAACCCCTACATAGAATTGCAAATGTGAGAACCTGAACTGGTATCTAATACCCAGGAAGAAGAGTTTATTGAAAAATAGTTTTCTTTCACAATCACACCTGAAGCGGAAGTATCCCCATGCTTCTTCTTGAGATTTTAGTACTCCGTGCAGTTGCGCTTCCAATGTCCTGTTTTGTGGCAGTGATAACATTCCCCTTTCCCCGATTCTCCAGCTTTGGACTTGTCATTCCCCTTAACCTTTTTAACTCCACCCTTAGGCTTGGTGGGCTTCTTCTTCATCTTTCCCTTGGCCTTACCCTTTAGGCGAGAAGAGGAAGATTGCCAAACACTCAAAACGGGAGTTTTCACTGATTTCAGTGTGCTCTCTGCACTCCTTAACATATTAAGAAGTTCCGGTAGTTCCTTCTCCATGTTGTGCATGTTGAAGTTAACTATAAATTGAGCAAAGGTGGATGGGAGGGACTGCAGAATAATATCCGTATATTGTTCATTGTCCATTGTCCATCCAAGGTCCTCAAGCTCTTCTATGAGAGCTATCATCTTCAGAACATGGTCTCCTACTTGTGTGCCAGGGGCCATTCGCATCTGAAACAGTTTCTTTGATGCTTCGTATCGTAATACGCGGGATTGCTCTCCATACAACTCCTTTGTATGGAGGAATATAGTGTGAACGTCCATATTCTCGTGCTACTTTTGATGTGTGTTATCCATCGATGCAAGTGCGAGGAATTTGGCCGTGGCACAGTCAGCGTCCCATGTCTTGCGGACTTCAATATCCGCAATTGAGGATTTTGGACCTAGGACGGGCGGGGATAGAGCCGTGAGGACATATGATACCTTATCATAAGTCAAGGAAATGTTCAGATTCCTCATCCAGTCTTTATAATTGGTCCCATTCAGTTTATTTTTATCTAGTAAAAGCTTGAGTCCTATCATTGGTATCCGCCATTAAGAGAGAGAAAAGAATACACTCAGCGAAAGTTCTTGCAAAGATCAGATTGGTTATTATCTTATCTAATCGATGTCTCCCACTGCTTTAATCAAGTTTTTCTTTCAAACCTTAAAAAGAAAACTAGCCAGGATTAATTACAGTCTACAACTTCGCTAACCGTTCAGCCAGGCCAGTGTCGGTACATGAGGGAGGTTCCCCGTGCTTTCGTACAGACCTAATTAAAGTAAACCTCGTCTTCCCAGAGGCGTAGCCCCGTTAACACCTTTCTAGACACCTAATGGGTTAGCTAATTACAAACTGCAAAACTCTCCTGGGAGCAACTATTGCCGACAGTGGGATCGGGATCCAACCATCATATGGAAGGTATGCAATCTCATTGCAAATTTCAACTATTGAAATTCCCGATGTGGTTTTTACCCCTAGTACTCATGACCTTGGCTATGGTCACCAAATCACAAGCACTAGTCAAGTTCAACCCGTCATTTCTTGATTAATTAGACCCGTTCACATGACCCTTGGCTAAGGTCAACAAAGTCACATGCCCGTCCTAATTAATCTGCATTATATGCATTGTACGAAGACATCACTTAGCTACCGTACACTACGCCTTGGCTAAGGTCAACAAACGTAGTACGAATACTAAGTACTCTACTTCCTAAAATGACGGAGGGTTGCGGATGATTTTTAAGAAAATCTTTAACGCTTTGAACATGATATCGTCGTAGAATCAAATGGTTTTCAAAAGGAGTGGCTTGAGCTCCAAAGTTTTGAAATGTAGCATTTTCATAAAGAGCCGAGTGGTTTTCAAATCCGATTCTATAACATCTTTTTAGGTTTATTTTCTTTACATTAATCATATTAATGTAGCCCCAACATTTAAGTCCTTAAGCCAATCACAGAAAAGAAACGAAAATACAACGTACGCTTATGCCATCCGCATTCGCCGCAATGTTCCGTTATGCACCGTTAGGTTACTTAACTAACGGCATACCGGGACGGGACTAGCGCGGGTGTAAAACATAAGCAAAGTCTACTATATATCTCATATATAATATATCATTCGTCTCAGATATCACATCACAATATACATGCAGCAGAAACACAGATATGATAATATAGGATATACTAGGATGTCCGTATTTAGTATTTAGCCAATAATAGAAAATACGGATTCCACGGTCGCGATGAATAGCCAAGCCCACACCCTACCAATTCTGGAGTTTAGGAGACCCGGTCTCAACTCCTCGAGATGGCCTCCCTCTGAACCCCAGAACCCGGTCACTTGTGCTCCACTCCTTGGGTCTATCCTAATGCGGAAAAGTAAATAATATACACCATAGGAGGCATCAACCTCAACCCGGAAGTGCCCCAAATAAAAGAATATTATATTACATTTGAATTTTACATGAATGAAAAGAAAACTCTCATCTCACATAAAAAAACCGGGCTATTCAATCAGGACAATCCTGCACATCATATCTCAGCAACACATAATATCATATATCATCAACGTAAGTAAGTATGCGTACCCCAATTGTCGTTGATGTATAGCAACGAAACCGGTGATATGCGACATACTACACTTACGGTCACAGAAAAGAAAGTGTAAAACTACAACATTTAGAATCCACAATCACTTTAGACATCGTAAATCCGAAATATCACATACTTCCCATTTCATGCCTAACTATATGAATTCCACATATTGTATCACATTTCAGATAAATAGACAGTATTAAACTTTCCGATCGAATAATCAAATACCCAAGATTTCCTTAATAGCTCAACACTTGAGCGGAGTTCAAAAATCCCGGAACATGTCGCAGTAGCAGCGGTCCAGCCGTAGAAGGGTCAAGCCAACGCCTCACATGTGGCACGCCGTACTCCCCAAACCCTAAGGTTTAGAGGCAGTTCAGACGGTCACATAATCGAGTTAAGGTTTGTGTTCTTCTATAGGGTCCACCACGTTACTTGCACGTATTTCCGAAAGATTTAAACTCGAGAAAAATTCAACACTTGAAAGGTTTTCATGCCGGGAAAAAGTGAGTTAATGATATCCGTTCGAACATTTTAATACTTTCTAAATTACCCGAAAACAACAAGAAATTAAATTTTCTGATCGAATCAACGATTCCTTAATAATCCCCAGAAAATTCAACACTAGAGTCAGATTAAAAATACCTAAAAATATGTACAAGCAGCCACTGACATTACTGTACAAAATCGATGCCATAAGGATTCTGTACGGCCGCGGATCCGCGGTCCAAGCAAGGTTTGGCCGCGGTTCCGCACCGATATGTACGGATCATGGTGTCATTTTTTACAGTTATGCTTATATTTACCTGCTGAATTTTTTAAGTATTTTTAATTCAGAAAAAAACACAGTTTCAAAAAATGTCCAGAGAAGGGTCAAAATCTGTATTTCGTGGTTTGATCGAAGTTTTAACTTCGCCTAAACGTCGCCTAAAGCTCTAGCCTGGCTCTGATACCATGACGGGTTTCCTACAGCACCACTACAAGGGTTTGGAGGCAACACACATGCCATATTTAAAATTTATATGGTGCTAAAGAAACTTTCTTAAGGATCATGCTAGAAAATTTAGGGCAACATAAACACAAGTAGTAAAAGCTAGGGTTTTGAGAGTACAACCTTTGTAGCTCCCTACGATAGACTCCTTGTCTACTTGAGGGTTAGGAAAAAGGTTCGCTTGAGATCCTCTAGGTCCACGGCTATCCATCCGGAGTCCTCTTTGTCCAAGCTTGAAGATCCACTAGATCAAGAGAAGAAATGGAAGCTAACACTCTACACTAATGGGCAAGACTAGTGTAGAATGGTGATGTGGTCTGTTTTCTCACTTCAAAATCCTAACTTGGTGACTCTTTTTCTCACTTGAGAAAACTAGAGAGCAAGAGATAAAGGAAGAAGAAGATGATGGCTTGTAAAGAGCTCAAGATAATGATAAGCTTGTTAATAAAAATGAGAAATGAAAATATATATATTTTCACTTCCTCATTCTTAACCATAGTTATAAAATATCTAGATATTTTAGTTTGGAACAAAAATAGCCATAGAAAATGAATCATGGTTAATCCAAGGGTTTAGTGCATGAATAAAAAATAAAACCATGAAAATAATTATCATTTCCATTTTTCTTTTCCAAATAAAAATATCTATATATTTATATATATGGTGTGAGTCTTATATTGCCACGATCCACTATATCAACAACCATGATAGATTATGTATGCATGTATGTGTGTATGCACATCCTATGTGCATGAATGAGAATGAATGCATACATACAACAAAAAGACAAGAAAGGATTTCAAGTGAGAAACTAATGGTCAATGATAAATCAACACTTGATTTAGCAAACCGGTCATATCTCATACGACCCGACCAAAAGCAAACCACCCGATTAATATATGGTATCTCACACGCGCATTTTAACCGGGTCCACGTGCATATCTCATAAGCGCACCACATCGTTTCGCCTGGACTAGGCAACTCCATTGTGGGACTCTAAGACTAGTCAATACGCCGGTATTGGGTGATGATCATATCAACCACCCCCAAGCCGCAAGCGGTCAGCTAAACGTAACGGCCACCGGGGTATTGAGCGATCAGAAGAAAACAAGCGAACCTGTCACAACTCCCGTCGAGCCAACCGGCAACACTACCGTACAGTCCGGTCGCTAGGTCAGATATGCTGCATATCAAGTCTAGGGATGGTAACGTCGACCCCAATAACTCAATAAGTCGTGCCGATGAATGGTCTATAACAGATCGAGAAACTACTGATAACACTTATCAGTAAATCTCAACAGACCTGGCTAGGGACTAACTGATATAGCCAATCGAGCACAGCACAACATCAACTCACAATACCGGGAGAGACGAAACCCATCCTATCGCTCATCGCCTTCATGTATCTCGGGACTGAACCCAACGGCCACCTGTTTGCACGACTCAGTAGAGCCGTGGTAGGTTGGTAATCAAAGTACAGTGGGAGAACACACAAGACTCTATGACGATCTCGGGTCTACAGACTAACCTGCACCAGTGTCACCTGATAACTGCTATCCCACGATAGATATAATTCCATATAGGAGTTCTCGGTGAGTCCGTCCAGTGTACCCAGTCACCACTGAGCACCCGTATATGATCTCGATGTCAAACATCGATGAATGTGGGAACATCCATCGCCCATCATATGGGTCTAGTATCATATACGCTAGACTACTCTGGTATATCGATGCCCCATCTCGATACACCTACGACTAAGGACCTTTTAGGATATTCTTATAAACTACAGATGTCCCACTAGTATGATCTCTATCATAATCACAGTAGTCAAGCCAATATTCTCAGGGCTTTATCAACATGTGTGAATGAATAAAAGCATGATAAAATCAACATGTCAGATAAAGAAGAACCAGATAGCATACTATCATGTCGAGCAAGAATGTACACTGAATATATATATATATATATGTATAAATACATCCACTATCATATAATGGCCTCTAGGGCATACATATATCCAACACCAAATACATCCAAGCTCCTCAAGCAAGCTAGCTAAATCTAGAAAGTTCTTCCCAACAACTAAGCTTATCAAGGAAGCTAGCTAACTAACTAATTCTAGAAGTTTTTACTCAACTACCAATCTTGTAAGAGAAGAAAAACCTAGCTTAGCTTCTAAAGGAAGCTAATCCTAATCAAGCTTCTAGGGGAAGCTAAAGGAGAAAGGCTATAAAAGAGGACCCAAGGGCATCATTCTAGGTTGTTGAAAATTGAGCCAAAATTCTGCAAGTTGAGTGACACAACTTGTGCAGCAAATCCCTAGCCCAAATACAATTCAAAATCCAAATCAAGATCACCGAGTACAAAATCAACCAAGAAGCCATCAAGCCTTTTTAGAGCAACGCCGATCTTCATCCGAGCAAGAGATCCAAGACGATTCGCAACTCACGGAGATGATGTGAAGCTAATTCGACGATCGAGTTCTCTCCTCAATTCTTGTAGTCTTTGAGTGAATTGTAACGAAACGTTGAATAATAAAAGGTGAAAATTCTTAATCTTTCTTTTCTTTACATTCTTGCATTATGAAACTTCTTGATTCTTGATTCATTAATTTTCATGATGTGTGAGTGAAACCTCCGCTTGTGGAGGATTCAAGAGAATTGATAGATCTAATGATGATCAAATCTTGATACTAATTTTTAAGTCTTATGAGATTTGTGAACTCTAGGAAAAAGAATCATCAATGACCTAATTTGGATCGAGATCGTATTCTTGTGAATTTCATGCAAATTAGGGATCAAATGATTGATGATTTTCTTTGCTAGAGGCTAGATCCGAATGATCATGATTGAAAAGACAAGGGATAGAAGGAGAAACCCTAGTTTCTTCAATAGATCCCTAATATTCATCATAATCATCAATCTAGCTACAAATTATCAATAGATAAGATTAGGAATTATTAAATTCATCATTTGCTATTAACTCAATCAAATCCTACAAGCTATTCTACAAATCTTGATAAATCAAAGTGATTGGGAAAATTCTTGATTCTTGATTCTTGATCTTTAGTTTTCTTTAAGTTTCTTGAAATTAAAATTTACAAATCTTGAATCAATTTTTTTCTTGCCATCTTCTTTTATTCTTCTTTAATTTTCAATTCAACTAAAACAACTACGATCAAATCTCACTTTCCCTGTGGACGATCCGTACTCGCTAACGAACCTACAGTTGACACCGTTATTTATTACGCTTTACAAATTTCTTTGGTTGTGATTAAAACTTTTCTACCTACACACCGAGAATCATTCAATCAAATGGCGCCGTTGCCGGGGATCCGCGGCGTGTCTAGGGTTTCAGTGCACCAAATTTTCTCGGTGAACTTCTGACTTTCTTATCTCCTTCTTGATCAGCTCCATTAACAAATTTCTGCAGGTTTCTTTGCAAAAATTCGCAGCGTCGCAAAAAGAAAAATTGTGCGTGTTTGATCTTGGTTGTTTGCATTTTTATTATGGAAATTAAGGGGAAAAGACCAAATTCAGATTAGGTGGGGAGTTCATTACCCTTCCTAAGCCCCAAAAATCACAAAACTGCATCTGCATTACCCTCATTAACTAAAAAATATCTAGACATGACTCTAATGACCGTTGCGCTCAATTCGGACAGAAGGAGGTCGTGGGTAATCTATTGCTTATCCGCATTTCTTTTGTGGTGTCTAAGGCATGTGTGTCTAAGGCAAGTAGTTACTTAATTAGGCCCACTACTTACGTAGTGGAGAACCTCCCACTTACCTGACACTTACCTGGCCACAGGAGGGACAAAGAGGCAGTAGAGGATTGATCTTGCGACTTGTCTTCTGGAAGTCTAGGAATGGTCTAGAGACTTGACCTAGGTGACCACTAGATTTAGGGTTGCTTGTGCATTTTTGTGATTTGCATTTTTTTAAAAATCCGTATCTTTTTCAAACCAAACACCAACTCACATTTTCTTTAATTATCACAACGCTGCCAATTGTGCTAAACCATTTAGTGCATGCTCGGTTGGACACGGGATTCTAGTACCCGTCTTGTCCGCGTTCCTCCTATCGACTCCGAAGTCGGTATTTCTTCGTCCACTTCTTCTTTACCCACCACCACACCCACTTCGATGGACAATTCTCCATCGAACTTCTTTAACACTACTCTGCCACCGTCCGCAGGTGTGCAGAATCCACCCCGCATCTCTCTCCAAAAGAGATGTTACCCTATGCGAGGTCCTCTTTCGACCTGTCTCACTATTCCACCAGCCAATGGGGACAACTTTGATATAAAACCCCAATACATCAATATTTTATCCAAATATCACGGTCTCGAGACTGAAGACGCATATGTCTTTATTACCAAATTTGAAAATGTATGCGCTATGATGGGCACTTCACAGCTTTATGTGGATGCTATGCGTCTACGCCTTCTCCCATTCACCTTGTGCGATATATCCGAGGAGTGGCTTTATAACACAACCGCACATTCTATTTCGAACTGGGAAGAATTCGTCGCAGCTTTCCTTAAGAAATTCTACCCTAATCATAAAACAGCTCGAGTCCGTAGCGAAATAAATCAATTTACCCAGCTTCCAAATGAACCATTCTCGAAGTGTTTTGAACGCTTCAAAGATCTGTTAGTTCAATGTCCACATCACGAAATTCCTAGATGGGATATGTGCAGAATCATATATGAGGGCATTAATCCTACAACAAAACATAACCTTGAATCCATGTGTCAAGGCACTTTCATGACTAAAGATGATGGTGAAGCTTGGAGATTTTTAGAAGATTTCGCTGAAAAATCTTTACAGTGGGAGAGTGTAAACCAGTCATCGTCTAGGGGTGGCATTCACCAGATTGATGTTTCCATAGGAGTTAGAGCTGAAATGGCAGCAATGCAAAAGAAGCTCGAAGCTATGGAACAAAATTTTTTAGCTGCCTCCCTTAATCAGATGTCACTTCCCAAAACTGTATGTGGATGTTGTTCTGATCCATCTCATCTTACGGAAGAATGTTCATTGAACTCTCCGTTTCAAGGTCAAGAGTATACCAATGCTGCTTTTCAAAGACCTAGAAATGATCCGTATTCTTCCACATATAATCTGGGTTGGAGGAATCACCCTAACTTTTCTTGGAACCAACAGCAAAATCAACACACGGTTCCAAATCAAAATAATTTTCAAAGGGTTCTTCCGCCACAACAGCAGCCATTTCAACTGACTCGGCACCCCTACCAATCACAAAACTTTCAAGATCCAGTCAACACACCTGCACCGTATAATCCTTCACAGTTGACTGGTACTGATCTCTCTTCTTCACTCGAACGGACTTTTGAAATGTACATGAAACGAATGTCGGCCGAATTTAGGTCTTCCCTTGATAAATTTGAGAAAAACTTTGACCTCCAAGCTGAGAGTTTAAAATCGTTGGAAAACCAAATTGGCCTATTAAAGGCCGAAATGAGTGCGAGAGAGAAAGGGAAATTTCCGTCTCAACCTTTACCGAATCCTGGGCATTCACAGCACTACAATGTGAACGCCATCACAACGTTGCGATCAGGAAGAGTGCTGAATAATCATGTTGGGGAAGAAATTGATGATACAGAAAAATCTATCAATAATACCCCGGCTGAGACCTTTCCTTCCACATACACTTCTACTTCTGATCCTTGTTCTTCTACCCCACAATTTTCTTGCGAGCCTATTCTTCGTTTCCCACATGGCTCGACACCTCAGTTAATCTCTTCTAGTCCATCAAAGACGATCCCCACTCCTATTCTGGGATCACTTCCATACACACCATTTTCTCCATTGATGGACCCAGCTCTTATTGCTAAACCTCCTTATCCTAATCGGCTAAGAGGTAATAAATCAAGTCCACATATGGAGAAGATTATGGAAATATTCAAACAGGTTAACATCAACATCCCTCTCCTAGATGCTATTCAAAAAGTCCCCGCTTATGCGAAAATTCTCAAAGACTTGTGCACTAGGAAGAAGAAGACTCAAGTGTCCAAAAAGGTCATCATGACTAATAATGTTAGCACTGCTTTTATCCCACAGTTTCCAAAGAAACGTAAGGACCCAGAATGTCCTACAATCTCGATGTCTATTGGGGGTAAAAACATCAACCGTGCTTTACTTGACCTGGGCGCAAGTGTTAACCTGCTTCCATATTCTGTTTACGAGCAGTTAGGGATTGGAGAGTTAAAACCAGCTCATTGCACTCACCAAATGGCAGACCGTTCAATCACTAAACCTAGGGGTGAACTGGAGGATGTGTTGATAAAAGTCAGGGAATTTGTATTCCCTGTGGACTTCATTGTTCTCGATACACAACCTGTAGCAAACCTACGGAACCAAATTCTGGTGATTTTGGGTCGACCATTCCTTGCCACTTCCAATGCTGTCATTAACTGTCGAAACGGTTCAATGAACCTATCTTTTGAAAAATTGACAATTGAACTGAACATCTACAAAATTGGAAGTCAGCCATCTGAACCCTCTGCTCATATACTTGATGTTTGTTCTATCCACGAGATTGCTCCTGAAAGTTGCGAAGTTGATGAACTTTGCTTTGAAGATCTCGACGACACTAGCACATCAATGTTTGATCTTGCACATCTTAGTGAGGACACACATTCCATGCTTGTGTCTGACACTCTTGACTCATCACCTTTCGAGTCTGTATCTTTTGCAGGATACGAACTTCTTTGTGACTTTGAGTATCATTCGATGACCCCACCTTCTATTATTTCTCCGCCAGCATTAGATCTCTAACTTTTACCTTCTCATCTTAAATATGCATATTTAGGTGAGAATGAGTCTTTACCTGTTATCATATCCGCTTCTCTAGCATCAGAGCAAGAAAATGCTCTTCTGACGGTATTGAGGTATAATAGGCAGGTGTTTGGTTGGACTATGACTGACATCAAAGGAATTAGTCCCTTGATAGTTGAACATCATATACATTTGATGTATGAAGCCAAGCCAACTCGAGAACCACAGAGACGGTTGAACCCCGTCATGAAGGATGCGGTTAAGAAAGAAATCGTCAAATGCCTTGACAATGGTATCATTTACCCAATCTCCGATAGCCAATGGGTGAGTCCAATTCATGTCGTCCCTAAGAAATCTGGCATCACAGTCATGACAAATGAGGCAAATGAGTTAATTCAGATACGCACTCAAACTGGGTGGCGTGTATGTATTGATTACAGAAAACTCAATGCAGCAATGAGGAAAGACCACTTTCCTCTACCTTTCATTGACCAGATGCTAGAACGCTTAGCTGGACGTGAATATTACTGCTTTATGGACAGATACTATGGCTATAACCAGGTCCCTATTGCCAAAAAGGATCAAGAAAAAACCACATTTACTTGTCCTTTTGGTACCTTTTCTTATAGACGCATGCCCTTTGGGTTATGCAATGCTCCCGCTACATTTCAGCGTTGTATGTTGCGGATATTCTTGGACATGGTCGAGAATTTTTTAGAGATTTTCATGGATGATTTCTCGATATTCGGAGATTCTTTTTCTGACTGTCTATCTCATCTTGACGATGTTCTTACTCTTTGTAAAGAGAAGAACTTAACCTTGAATTGGGAAAAATTCCATTTCATGGTCCAAGAGAGAATTTTTCTTGGACATGTTATTTCACGAAAAGGCATTGAGGTTGACAAAGCTAAAATATATGTCATTCAAAACCTTCCTCATCCCAAATGCGTCAAGGATATCCGATATTTTCTTGGCCATGCAGGCTTTTACAGGAGGTTCATTAAGGATTTTAGCAAAATTGCTAAACCTTTAACTCTTCTCTTGGCCAAGGACACAACCTTTCACTTTGCCTCGGATTGTGAGGCAGCATTCAACTCACTCAAACACTCTCTCACTACATCCCCCGTTTTATCATCTCCAGATTGGAACCACCCGTTTGAGCATATGTGTGAGGCATCAGATTTTGCAGTTGGTGCAGTCTTAGGACAGCACATTGAAAAGATGCCACATGTGATCTATTATGCAAGTAAGACTCTGAATGATGCTCAAATTAACTATACAACTACCGAAAAAGAACTTTTGGCAGTTGTATTCGCATTAGAAAAATTCAGGCCTTACTTCATTGGCTCACCTATTGTTGTGTACACTGACCACTCCGCCTTGAAACATCTTTTGGCGAAGAAGGATGCTAAAGGTAGGCTAATACGTTGGATCCTTCTGTTACAAGAATTTTATCTTGTTATTAAAGATAAGAAAGGATGTGAAAACGTTGTAGCCGACCATCTTTCGCGCATCTCTTCTTCACCAGTGACCCTGCCGATCAATGACTCTTTTCCGGATGAACAACACTTGAATGTATCCGATGAACCTTGGTTCAGGAATATTGTGAATTATCTTGCCACGTGACTTATTCCTCGCGAATGGTCAAAACAGGACAAACATCGATTTCTATCCCAAGTAAAACAATTTTACTGGGATGAACCATATCTGTTTAAGTATTGTCCTGATCAGATCATTCGCAGGTGTGTCCCTAATGATGAATTCATGAGTGTTCTATCTTTTTGTCATGATCAGGCATGTGGGGGTCATTTCGGTCCTCGAAAGACGGCGGAGAAGGTTTTGCAATGCAGTTTTTATTGGCCGACATTGTTCAAAGATGCATTTGATCATTGAAAAACCTGTACACAGTGTCAACAAACGGGTAGGATTTCCCGGAGAAATGAGATGCCACAGCAACCCATCTTAGTGGTTGAAATTTTCGACGTTTGGGGCATTGACTTTATGGGTCCTTTTCCCAACTCCTTTGGGAATCTGTACATATTGCTTGCGGTTGATTACGTCTCGAAGTGGGTTGAAGCTTTTCCTTGTCGCACTAATGAAAAAAAGGTTGTCATTAAGTTATTAAAAGAAAACATCTTTTCGCGATTTGGAAACCCACGCGCTATCATTAGCGATAACGGGACACATTTCTGCAATAGGTCTTTCGAGACTTTGATACAGAAATATGCAATCAACCACAAACTTTCCACACCCTATCATCCCCAAACGAGCGGGAAGGCTGAGATTTCTAACAGACAAATAAAACAAATTCCGGAGAAGACTGTTGTTAAAAATCGAAAAGATTGGTCAACCAAATTGACGGATGCTCTTTGGGCATTCCGGACTGCTTATAAAACCGATCTAGGGATGTCTCCATACAGACTAATGTTTGGGAAGGCTAGTCACCTTCCGGTCAAGATTGAGCACAAAGCAATGTGGACCATTAGAGAAATCAACTTTGACTTAAATAAAGCCTGCAACTTTCGGAAGCTGCTATTAAATGAGCTAAGCGAACTCCGCGATGAAGCTTATGATAATGATGTAATTGTAAAGAATCGGACTAAGGTATTTCACGATAAAAACATTTTGAGAAAAACTTTTACACCTGGTCAACAAGTCCTTCTTTATGATTCACGACTCCACCTTCACGCGGGTATGCTATGATCTCGGTAGAAAGGACCTTTTGTTGTGCGGTCTGGGTACCCGCACGGGGCAGTTGTGGTTGAAAATGTCAAAAACGGTACATTTTTCAAAGTAAATGGACATAGATTAAAACCGTATTTTTCCACTGACCCTACGGAGGAGCTCCTGTTTTTACAGGAGCCAATTTATCTTGATTAAAATTCCTTCATCTCACCTCCATGTCCTGTAAATTATTGTATCATCTTTAGAATGGAGGTGAGTGAAAAGAATAAGTTTGGGGAGGATTTTCACGATCATATTTATTGCCCCCATTAATAAATTTCCTCCCAAGCTTACAGGTTTTTGTAAATTAGCGGATGGCAATAGAGAGGACACTGTTGAAAACAATTTTGGGGGAGGTTTGTGCTTATTTACGCATCATTTGCATCATACTTTGCATAAGCACAAAACATTTAAATACATATAAAAAAAATTTTAAAAAAATCTTTCAAAAAGATAAAAATATTTAATATTTAAGATAATAAAAGATTAGATAGTGAAAAATTACATCCAAAAGATTGGAAAAATTTAAGAAAACCAAGAAAATTAGAAGTTTTCTTAAACGAACTAGTAATAAGTAGTTATGAGCCGTTGTCCCAAGGGTTAGTAAGATGAAGGAAGTCACTAATCTGAGAATAAAAATAAGTCTGAAAAATAGTTCCTATTCTGGAAGCCAAATATTTGAATATTGATACCCAACTATATGCACTTACATACGTCTTGAAACTCGGGATAGTAGAGGATACCTTGAAATGCTCTTGTCTAAAAGCCAAAGTATGAAGGAAATAAAAAAATGAAGAAAATATAAAATGGTGTTGAGAAAAATGAACACTGGTTTTGTTATCGCCAAGGCAGCAATAAAAAAAATATAGCGAGGGTGCTTCATCACCTAGTGCCTTAGACCAACTGGTCTGGGAGTCACTGCTAAGCCTTAGGTGGTGCAAGACGAGGAAAATACACCCAATAAGCAAGCACATGAGTAATCGGTCAGTTAGTACCACAAGAAGTATTAACGGTCGCATGAAAAATGTGTGAGCAAATTCATCTAAATATTCATCAAATTAAAAAGTACTGAGGCAGATGGACAAGAGTATGATAGCTTGAATTGAATTCTCCAGGTGTAGGGATGTTCTTTACACACACATAGGGGTATATGATCGATGTTTGGAAGAAAGATAGGAATGAAGAATAAAGACGATGTTTTATTGAAGGATGATGTGATTTCTAATATCTTTTCATGACTATTAAGATATGGCTCATGACAACCGAAAAGCTAGTGTTGTTGGAAACTCTAATGTTCAAAGTTTTTTTTTACAATTCATATCTTTATATGTAACTTTCACGGTCTTCCTTTTATTATTGGATTTTGTGGGTGCAATCCGCTAAAAACCCTCAGGAGACAACACTCCTCCTACTAGGGACACCTAGAGGTTTAAAGGCTTGTTGCACGTGCTCAGTGCAATCGTGTTGCCTACGAAAGTGTGCTAGTTAGTTTTTTTTCTTTATTTTCTCCTTCTCTTTTTAATAAAACAAGTTTGCTCGAGACGACCAAAATTAAGTTTGGGGGAATTTGATCAGTCGAAAATATTGCATCTTTAACACACCAATTTCCCTACTATTTGCAATCATCTAAAGGTGTTCGGTATGAATATAGCACATATTAGCAAATTATCTGTAAAATTCCAAATAACATGTATTATACATTATAACCGGCATTTTGAAGGAAATTGAGTGTTTATTATTGCACGCATGATCTTTTGTATATCGCAACACTTGTCTCGAGATTGTATGCAGGAAATTTCAGGAAAAGAGCCGAAACTGCTAAAAGTGCTGATAAAAATACGCCAAGTTCAAGACTTGTGATCTAGTAGTGAACTAGAGAGTATAAAAATATTCCAGACATCATAAAACAGTACTAAAGCCACCACAATAGTTACCATGAAATTTCCATGATCCAACACCTCCAAAGGGACGCGGATCCGCGGCCGAATGGCCCTATTGGCGGCGGATCCGCGGCCACGTCAGCAAATCAATGGCAATTTGACTTCTCAGAATTCTCATTTCAAATGGCAAACTTATTCAATCCACTTCATTCTCCAGAAATCTCCAGAAGCTTCCGTTCCAACGGCCAAGCTTCTTGCTGTTAGTGTATATGCCCTAGAGGCCATTACTGTATCATACTAGTTTTATATTACTTAATGGAAGCTTGGGATATTCACTTTGTATAAACAATCTTGCTCAATATAGTAGTATGCAACTTGGTTTGTTTCTACTTCAATGTGTACTTTTGTTTATTTTAGTATATCACCTATACACATTAGTGGAGCCCTTAGAATCTTTGCTTGATTACCAGCGTTGTGATGGCAGTCACACTAGTGGGGGCTGGGTAATCTATAAGCACATCCTTATGCAGGTCCCTAGTCGCAGGACTATCGAGACAGGGCATCGATACTCCGGAGTAGACTAGCGCATGCGCTTCTCATCCCATAGTGGGAGACGGTCTGTCCCACAGCCGTCAGTACGTCGTACTGGAGATAGTATGCTGGTGCTCGTTGGGTTACGAGTACACTGGACAAGACTCGTCGGGAACTGACCGGTTGGTATTATACCTATCTTCAGTTATCAGTTCCCAGGTGACATGAGTACAGCTTAGTCCGCTGACTTGACACTGTCACTTCGTCTCGAGTGTGTTCCCACTGTACTTTGATTACTACCCTACCACGGCTCAAAGGAGTCGTGCAAACAGGTGGTAGTTGGGTGCAGTCCCGAAGCACTTGGAGGCAGTGACGGTTAGACAGGATTCGTCTCTCCCGGTATTGGGGGTTGACATCGCGCTGTGTCTAGGAGAGCCATTACACGAGTAGTCCCTGGCCAGGGCAATCGAGATATACTGGTAGGCTTCCAGTGTTATCTCAGGGTGTTTTGGGCTTCACTCCGACACGACTTGTACCGCTATTAGGGGATTGACGTTTACCGCCCCCCTAGGCCCGCCATGTGATGTTTCAGACGAACAGACCGGACTGTACGGAGAATGTCACATTCAGACTCAGTAGGAGTTCAGATGGGTTTCGCCTCGTCGGTCTTCTTGTCGGCATTACCTGGGGACCGTTACGCACAGCTAGTGCCGCTTGCGGTCTGTGGTTAAACCCACTGCCAGCGTAGTGTCAAGTCATTAGAGTCCCACACAGAAAGCTTTTCGCCTTTAGGCAAAAGAGTAGAGGTCGCATGGTTTTGCGACAGGTCGCATGGTTTTGCGACATGGTTCGGTCACATCCGTGCACTTGTGCACGTACATTGTCCGGACAGTTTGCACTAGCGGGCTTTGGTTTAAGCCAGATCCTAGTGTACGTTTTGGGATTGGATTTATCCAGTATGCATTCGTGTTCCTCGGAACGCGGATGCGGGTGTGTATGCACAGTTGACAGGGAGGCAGAGGCAGCGGATTCTCATTAGGGTTGTTGACAGTTGACCGTTAACTATTTGACTTTTTGCTCAACCCTAATGAGAATATGATATATGATTAACTATTATATTAATTAAGTATTATGGTGACATGGTTGTTGACTTTTGTCTACTTTGTTGACTTGTTGACTTTTGTTGACTTGTTGACTTTGTTGACCGGTTGACTAGGCTTGACTAGTTGACCATCATGATAACCATAGCCATCATTTCATGGCAAAGACTTTTGCTTGCTTGTTCATTTGTGCAAAATGAGTGCATGAAATGATATGGTTATGGTTTCTTCAACCATCACATAACACTTGATTTGGTATAATGAGTTATGATGGCTTTTGATTATGAGAGGGTGGAAGACAAAAGAGTTGCTCATTCTTGCTTGCTCATTCTCTCTCTTTTTCTTGAGCTCTCTTATTTTGCTCTCACCCTCTTGCTCTTGCTCCCTCTCTTGACTCTATGGTTCTCTTGTCTCCTGAGTTGAGAATCAAGAACCATAGATAAAATCCCATACAAACTCTTCTCTACTCACTCTAGTTCACAAGGTTTAGCAAACCGAGTGAACTAGTTTCTTCAAAGTTCGAAGAAGGAGCCAAAGGTTGGAGCTTTCAGGTGGATCCATCTTCGGCGTACGGAGACGACGCGAAGAAGCCAATCCGGACCACCATCGGAGCTTGAAGACGAAGGAGTTCAAGACAAGCAAGGTATAACCCCCTAACCGAGTAGTTAGAAACTCGTAGTTAGGTTGTTAGTTAGAAGTTTAACCAAGATCTGGGTTATAGGTCCATGTTACCATCTCTATAAAAATCGTTTTTTACCAAATTCCGCTTGCCCGAAAGTACCAGGAGAGGTAGCATGGACTTACAGTGGTATCAGAGCCTAGATAAACTCTATCTAACATGTTAGCAAGTAACTAGAAGATCGATCAAAGGAAAAGTCCCGAAAACGAACCCCAAAATTCGAAGTTTCTGTCGATTTTTATACTGTTCAAAAGTTGATTAATTTCACACCTAAAATCGGCTCAGGCTTTTGTGTGAACACCTACAAAAATTGGTCCAACGATCGAGTCAAAGCGCCGCGGAAACGCGGCTGGAGCACGCTCCCGCCGCGGATCCGCGGCCGAGTTGACTCGGCCGAGGTCCAAGTTTGGTGCAGTTTTATTCTGGGGTTGATTTGGGATTTTTGGTATATATATTTTCTGCCCAGATTTTCCAGAACGAAAATTTTATTTTTGGGGTCCCGAAAATCCGTATTTTTGATCGAACTTCTAAAAGACTTAAGCTAACGGGTTTTGCTGGAATGAGTATATGAATATGTTGGATTGTCGCGGGTGAATAGCCGGGGGTTGTGAGACGAGAGTTTTCTTTTCTTTCAATTCTTGTAAATTTGTAAATTGATGTAATAATTATTTGTATGGCCGCACAACCGGGTCAGGGTTGTAGCCGCCATTGTATAATTTCTTTTTACTGTTTTTGCTCCTAGGATAGACCCATGGAGGGGGTGCACAAACTACCGGGTATGCCGAAGTGTCGAGTGGCCTACTAATGGAGATGAGGGAGGTTGCTACGCTTCGGGTACTTGGCGGGTAGTTTGCCGCACCCGTAGGGGTCTTGGGTGGGGTATTGGCTATTCACCACGACCGTGTAATCTGTTTTTCGTTACAGGCTCGTACGAATTACAGATTCCTAGTATATCCAATGTATTCATCTGTGATCTGAAATGTTTATCATTGCAGTATATCTATATATGATATTATTTAGGCGTTGCTTATGTTTTACAGACGCGCTAGCCCAGCCCCCGCTCTGTCGTTAGTTAAGTAACCTAACGGGTAATGACGGGGCCCAGTGGCGAATGCGAATGGCATAAGCGTACGTCATATTTTGGTTGTTTTCTGCAATGGTAGGATTAAATGATGGGACGCATTAAAAGAACTAATGCAATAATATCACGCATTAAAAGAACTAATGCAAGAAAATAAACCATGTAAAAGTCGTTGGAACACTTTCGAAAAACCACTCGGTTCTTTTCAAAACAAACTTTTAAAATGTGGAGTTTGAGCCACTCCATTTAAAAGCTATCTCGTTCCATCGACTAAATCAAGTTCACTACGTTCACGGTTTCGCCAAAACCATTCGTAGCCCTCCATCGTTTCACATGAATAGTCAATAGTATTCAAGCTGTGTTTGTTGGCCAAAGTCAAGGCATAATGATTGGTAGCTATTGGGTATTCATGTGCAGCATAGATAGATGCGTAGGTTTGGAACAGTCGTACTGCCTTGTTGGCCAAAGTCAATGGTAGGTGCGGGTGGATTCAAATTAACCTGGAGAACGACGGATAGAACTTGACATGTGACTTATGATTTGTTGGCCAAAGTCAAGGTCATAAGAGCATAGGGTAAAAATCCACATCGGGAGTTTCAAAAGTACTGAAACTTGCTAGAGTTGCATACCATTTGGAGTGTGATGATTCTGGTAGGATTCCTTCAGTTTCGTCACGCGATGATATTTAGATCCCGATCCTACTGTGAGTATATGCTACTCCTCGGGAAATTTTTCACTTAACGATCAATGTTATAAACCAAGTAGGTGTCTAGAAAGTTGTTAGCGGGGCTACGCCCCAAAGGAAAAGAGGTTCTTTAATTAAGGAACTTCGCGAATGCGTTGGAAAACCTCCCTTGAAGTACCGACACCAGCCTGGCCGAACGGTTAAGCAAGTATTGTACGGTAAGATTGATCCTGACTAATTCTTCCTTTTTGGTTTGTGGAGGGATTCGAGAAACTGTGGGAGCCATCCTGTTTAGACAAACTAAAAACCACTCTAAACTTGCAAGAGCATCATGCTAAGTGTTTCTTCTTCTCTCTCCTAATTGCAGCGACCAATCGAAATGACTGGACTTAAGTTACTTCTAGATAAAAACATACTGACAGGGCTAAACTACAAAGATTGGCTCAGGAATGTCAAAATGGCAATCACTTACGACAAGCTGGGGTGTCTTCTTACCACCAAAGTTCCCCCTGTCCCAAGTCCCACTTCCAGCGTCGCGGATAAGGAAATCCGTAAGACCTGGGAGATTGATAGAGCGAAGGCCAAGTGCCTCGTACTTGCCTCGATGGACAACGTACATCAGAGGAGGCACGAGAATATGGACCTTGAATCCATATTTCTCCATACAAAAGAACTGTATGGAGAGCAATCTTGTATCGCAAGATACGAAGTGTCGAAAAAGTTATTTTCGGCAAGGTTGGCCATCGGATCATCGGTAGCGGAACACGTGCTTAAGATGATTGGCTTCATTGAGGAGCTCGCGGAACTTGGAACCACGTTAGAGAACGAGCTCTATACGGACTTGATTCTCCAGTCCCTTCCTTCCACTTACGCCCAGTTCATACTGAACTTCAACTTACAAGAAAAGTAAGTTGAACTTTCAGAGCTCCTCAACAAGCTGAGGAGCGCAGAGGGCACCCTACAGAAAGGTAGGGAAACATCCACTTTGTTTGTAGGAGGATCATCTTCTTCTAGGTCCAAGGCGAAAGCCAAGGGAAAGAAAAAGAAAGCCTCCGCCAAACCAAGGGGCGGTGTTAGTAAAGTGGATACGAAGGGAAAAGCAAAAGCAACAAAGATAGCAGGGAAGCTTGTGGATAAGGAAGAATGCTTCTATTGTCATAAGAAAGGTCACTGGAAGAATGATTGCAGGGCTTGGAAAGCCAGGACACAGGAATTGAAGCAGGTTGCGGCTTCAGCTTCAGCTGTGTATGTTATTGAAAACTGTCTTTCAATAAACTCTACTTCCTGGGTATTGGATACCGGATCAGGATCTCATATCTGTAATTCGTTGCAGGCGTTGTGAAACCGTAGTGTTTTGAAAGCAGGTGACATGACCCTCAGAGTTGCAAACGGAGCTAGCATGGATGCTAAGGCCGTGGGGGACTATCACCTGGCAATGTCAGATGGACATGTTTTGGTTTTGCGTAATTGCTTTTTTGTACCCAACGCAACTTGTAATATCATTTCTGTATCTTTAGTTTCTAAAGAAGGTTATGAATTTGCGTTTGAAAGTAATGTTGTAAACATTCACCTTAATCAAGTTTTGATTGGGTCAGGTACATTGAGTAATGGTATATACGTATTAAACCAACCACAGATTTTCAATGTCCAGAATACACAGAAAAGAAAGAGTCCGGAAATAAATCAGACTTTCTTATGGCATTGTAGACTGGGTCACATCAATGAGAGAAGGTTGACGAAGTTACATACAGAAGGATATTTGAATCCGTTCGAATATCAATCGTATGCCACTTGTTAATCTTGTCTCAAAGGAAAGATGACAAAGACTCCGTTCACTGGACACGGAGTAAGAGCGAGCGAGCTCTTGGGACTCGTACACAGCGACGTGTGCGGTCCAATGTCTACACATGCGCGAAGCGGTCATTCTTACTTCATTACTTTTACGGATGACTTCTCAAGGTACGGTTATGTCTTCTTAATTAAACATAAGTCCGAAGCCTTTGGAAAATTCCAGGAGTATAAGAATGAAGTAGAAAAACAAACCGGCAAAAGTATCAAGATCCTAAGATCGGATCGAGGTGGAGAATACTTAAGTGCCGAGTTCCTGGATTATTTAAAAGAGAACGGAATTCTCGCTCAGCTTACTCCTCCATACACTCCGCAACATAACGGTGTATCGGAGAGACGGAACCGAACCCTATTGGATATGGTACGGTCCATGATGAGTAACGCTGAGTTACCGCGATCATTCTGGGGATATGCGCTAGAATCAGCTGCATACCTTTTGAACCGAGTTCCAACTAAGACTGTGCCTACTACACCATATGAAATGTGGTGTGGGAAGAGACCCTATCTTAAGCACATTAAGACACGGGGATGTCCAGCTTTTGTTAAAAAGCAGCATGCGGACAAGCTCGAGGCACGCTCAGTACAGTGTAAGTTCGTGGGATATCCAAAGAACTCCAAGGGATATTTCTTCTACTGTGAAGAGGAACAAAAAGTTCTTGTTTCTTGTCATGCCTACTTCTTGGAAACTGAGTTTTTGGAAACCCAGATAAGTGGGAGCATAGTAGAACTGGAAGAAATTCCAGAATCACGAGCTATTACTGAAAGCTTAGTGGAACCAGAGGGTTCGAAAGAACAGGACATTTCTACGCCGCTCCGCAGGAGTAGTAGGCAGACTCATGCGCCCGAGAGAAACTACGGTTTTCTCATAGAAGGGGATAGAGAGGATTGCATCACAGATTATGATGAGCCTACTAGCTTCCAGTAGGCCGTTCAGAGCGTTGACTCAGTGAAATAGCTGGATGCAATGCGGACCGAAATGGAGTCCATGTACACCAACAAGGTATGGACGTTGGACATTGCTCCAGACGGGGTAAAACCCGTAGGATGCAAGTGGATCTTCAAAAGGAAGATTGGTGTAGATGGACAGGTTGAGACCTATAAAGCTAGGCTGGTAGCAAAGGGTTTTCGTCAAAGACCTGGCTTGGACTATGACGAAACCTTTTCTCCAGTAGCCATGCTGAAATCCATTCGGATCCTTCTTGCCATTGCTGCCTTCCACGATTATGAGATTTGGCAGATGGACGTAAAGACAGCTTTTCTAAATGGAAATTTAGAGGAGTGTGTCTATATGTACCAGCCAGAGGGTTTCATTCAGAGTGGGAGCAGCGGAAAGGTGTGCAAGTTGCTTAAGTCCATCTATGGACTAAAGCAGGCATCGCGGAGTTGGAACATCTGTTTTGATGAGACGGTCAAAGAATTTGGCTTTATCAAAAATCCAGATGAACCATGCATCTATAGTAGATTTGTAGCGAGAACTGTAGTATTCCTCATTTTATACGTGGATGACATTCTCTTAATAGGAAATGACATTCCTATGCTACAATCTGTCAAGGGGTTCTTGTCACACAGGTTCTCCATGAAAGACCTGGGTGATGCCTCATACATTCTGGGTATCCGGATCTACCGTGACAGATCCAAGAGGATATTAGGACTTTCACAGTCCTTGTACATCGACACCATACTGAAAAGATTCAGTATGGAAGATTCCAAACGCGGTAACCTACCGGCTTGTCACGGGATCACCCTCTCTAAAGAGATGTCTCCCAAGACTGATTTGGAGAGGGATCACATGTCTATTATACCCTACGCTTCTGCGGTAGGCTCTATAATGTATGCAATGTTGTGTACCAGACCGGATGTAGCTTATGCACTGAGTGTGGTAAGCCAGTATCAGTCAAACCCTGGGGAGAAACACTGGATAGCGGTAAAGAACATTCTCAATTACCTGAGAAGGACTAAGGAGATGTTCTTGGTGTATGGCGGAAAAGACCTCCAGATCGAGGCCTTTGCTGACTCCAGCTTCCAGAGTGACAATGATGATTCCAAGTCCATGTCGGGTTTTGTCTTTACCCTCAATGGAGGGGCGGTGTGTTGGAAGAGTTCCAAACAGGAAACCGTTGCAGACTTGACGATGGAAGCGGAATACATCGCTGCATCTGATGCCGCAAAAGAAGCTGTCTGGATAAGGAAGTTCTTGAAAGAGCTTCAGGTGGTTCCGTCCATTTTTGATCCAATACCTTTGTATTGCGACAACAACGGGGCTATAGCTTTAGCGAAGGAACCCAGGTCCCATCAGAGATCCAGACACATCTTGAGGCGGTATCACCTGATCAGGGAGATCGTGGATCGCCAGGAGATCGAGGTTCGGAGAGTCGCTTCAGAAGATAACACTGCAGATCCATTCACCAAGGCCTTGCCCCAGACTCAGTTCGAGCGGCTGATCGAGATGATAGGTCTTCGATACGCCAGTACATGGCCTTAGTGCAAGTGGAAGATTGTTAGTGTATATGCCCTAGAGACCATTACTGTATCATACTAGTTTGTAAATTACTTAATGGAAGCTTGGGATATTCACCTTGTATAAACAATCTTGCTCAATATAGTAGTATGCTACTTGGTTTGTTTCTACTTCAATGTGTACTTGTGTTTATTTTAGTATATCACCTATACACTTAGTGGAGCCCTTAGGATCTTTGCTTGATTACCAGCGTTGTGATGGCAGTCACACTAGTGGGGGCTGGGTAATCTATAAGCACATCCTTATGCAGGTCCCTAGTCGCAGGACTATCGAGACAGGGCATCGATACTCCGGAGTAGACTAGCGCATGCGCTTCTCATCCCAGAGTGGGAGACGGTCTGTCCCACAGCCGTTAGTACGTCGTACTGGAGATAGTATGCGGGTGCTCGTTTGGTTACGAGTACACTGGACAGGACTCGTCGGGAACTGACCGGTTGGTATTATACCTATCGTCAGTTATCAGTTCCCAGGTGACACGAGTACAGCTTACTCCGCTGACTTGACACTGTCACTTCGTCTCGAGTGTGTTCCCACTGTACTTTGATTACTACCCTACCACGGCTCAATGGAGTCATGCAAACAGGTGGTAGTTGGGTGCTGTCCCGAAGCACTTGGAGACAGTGACGGTTAGACAGGATTCGTCTCTCCCGGTATTGGGGGTTGACATCGCGCTGTGTCTAGGAGAGCCATTACACGAGTAGTCCCTGGCCAGGGCAATCGAGATATACTGGTAGGCTTCCAGTGTTATCTCGGGGTGTTTTGGGCTTCACTCCGACACGACTTGTACCGCTATTAAGGGACTGACGTTTACCCCCCCCCCCCTAGGCCCTCCATGCGATGTTTCAGACGAACAGACCGGACTGTACGGAGAATGTCACATTCAGACTCAGTAGGAGTTCAGATGGGTTTCGCCTCGTCGGTCTTCTTGTCGGCATTACCTGGGGACCGTTACGCACAGCTAGTGCCACTTGCGGTCTGTGGTTAAACCCACTGCCAGCGTAGTGTCGAGTCTTTAGAGTCCCACACAGAAAGCTTTTCGCCTTTAGGCAAAAGAGTAGAGGTCCCATGGTTTTGCGACAGGGTTCGGTCACATCCGTGCACTTGTGCACGTACTGTGTCCGGACAGTTTTCACTAGCGGGCTTTGGTTTAAGCCAGATCCTAGTGTACGTTTTGGGATTGGATTTATCCAGTATGCATTCGTGTTCCTCGGAACGCGGATGCGGGTGTGTATGCACAGTTGACAGGGAGGCAGAGGCAGCGGATTCTCATTAGGGTTGTTGACAGTTGACCGTTGACTATTTGACTTTTTGCTCAACCCTAATGAGAATATGATATGTGATTAACTATTATATTAATTAAGTATTATGGTGACATGGTTGTTGACTTTTGTTGACTTGTTGACTTTTGTTGACTTGTTGACTTTGTTGACCGGTTGACTAGGCTTGACTAGTTGACCATCATGATAACCATAGCCATCATTTCATGGCAAAGACTTTTGCTTGCTTGCTCATTTGTGCAAAATGAGTGCATGAAATGATATGGTTATGGTTGCTTCAACCATCACATAACACTTGATTTGGTATAATGAGTTATGATGGCTTTTGATTATGAGAGGGTGGAAGACAAAAGAGTTGCTCATTCTCTCTCTCTTGTTCTTGAGCTCTCTTGCTTTGCTCTCACCCTCTTTCTCTTGCTCCCTCTCTTGACTCTATGGTTCTCTTGTCTCATGAGTTGAGAATCAAGAACCATAGATAAAATCCCATACAAACTCTTCTCAACTCACTCTAGTTCACAAGGTTTAGCAAACCGAGTGAACTAGTTTTTTCAAAGTTCGAAGAAGGAGCCAAAGGTTGGAGCTTTCAGGTGGATCTATCTTCGGCGTACGGAGACGACGGGAAGAAGCCAATCCGGACCACCATCGGAGCTTGAAGACGAAGGAGTTCAAGACAAGCAAGTTATAACCCCCTAACCGAGTAGTTAGAAACTCGTAGTTAGGTTGTTAGTTAGAAGTTTAACCAAGATCCGGGTTATAGGTCCATGTTACCACCTCTATAAAAATCGTTTCTTACCAAATTCCGCTTTCCCGAAAGTACCAGGAGAGACAGCATGGACTTACAGTGGTATCAGAGCCTAGTTAAACTCTATCTAACATGTTAGCAAGTAACTAGAAGATCGATCCAAGGAAAAGTCCCGAAAACGAACCCCAAAATACGAAGTTTCTGTCGATTTTTATACTGTTCAAAAGTTGATTATTTTCACACCTAAAATCGGCTCAGGCTTTTGTGTGAACACCCACCAAAATTGGTCCAACGATCGAGTCAAAGCGCCGCGGAAACGCGGCGGGAGCACGCTCCAGCCGCGGATCCGCGGCCGAGTTGACTCGGCCGAGGTCCAAGTTTGGTGCAGTTTTATTCTGGGGTTGTTTTGGGATTTTTGGTATATATATTTTCTGCCCAGATTTTCCAGAACGATAATTTTATTTTTGGGGTCCCGAAAATCCGTATTTTTGATCGAACTTCTAAAAGACTTAAGCTAACGGGTTTTGCTGGAATGTGTATATGAATATGTTGGATTGTCGCGGGTGAATAGCCGGGGGTTTGAGACGAGAGTTTTCTTTTCTTTCAATTCATGTAAATTTGTAAATTGATGTAATAATTATTTGTATGGCCGCACAACCGGGTCGGGGTTGTAGCCGTCATTGTATAATTTCTTTTTACTGTTTTTGCTCCTAGGATAGACCCATGGAGGGGGTGCACAAACTACCGGGTATGCCGAAGTGTCGAGTGGCCTACTCATGGAGATGAGGGAGGTTGCTACGCTTCGGGTACTTGGCGGGTAGTTTGCCGCACCCGTAGGGGTCTTGGGTGGGGTATTGGCTATTCACCGCGACCGTGTAATCTGTTTTTCGTTACAGGCTCGTACGAATTACAGATTCCTAGTATATCCAATGTATTCATCTGTGATCTGAAATGTTTATCATTGCAGTATATCTATATATGATATTATTTAGTCGTTGCTTATGTTTTACAGACGCACTAGCCCAGCCCCCGCTCTGTCGTTAGTTAAGTAACCTAACGGGTAATGACGGGGCCCAGTGGCGAATGTGAATGACATAAGCGTACGTCATATTTTGGTTGTTTTCTGTAATGGTTGGATTAAATGATGGGACGCATTAAAAGAACTAATGCAAGAATATCACGCATTAAAAGAACTAATGCAAGAAAATAAACCATGTAAAAGTCGTTGGAACACTTTCGAAAAACCACTCGGTTCTTTTCAAAACAAACTTTTAAAATGCGGAGTTTGAGCCACTCCATTTAAAAGCTATCTCGTTCCATCGACTAAATCAAGTTCACTACATTCACGGTTTCGCCAAAACCATTCGTAGCCCTCCGTCGTTTCACATGAATAGTCAATAGTATTCAAGCTGTGTTTGTTGGCCAAAGTCAAGGCATAGTGATTGGTAGCTATTGGGTATTCATGTGCATCATAGATAGATGCGTTGGTTTGGAACAGTCGTACTGCCTTGTTGGCCAAAGTCAAGGGTAGGTGCGGGTGGATTCAAATTAACCTGGAGAACGACGGGTAGAACTTGACATGTGACTTATGATTTGTTTGCCAAAGTCAATGTCATAAGAGCATGGGGAAAAAATCCACATCGGGAGTTTCAAAAGTACTGAAACTTGCTAGAGTTGCATACCATTTGGAGTGTGATGATTCTTGTAGGATTCCTTCAGTTTCGTCACGCGATGATATTTGGATCCCGATCCTACTGTGAGTATATGCTACTCCTCGGAAATTTTTTCACTTAACGATCAATGCTATAAACCAAGTAGGTGTCTAGAAAGGTGTTAGCGGGGCTACGCCCCAAGGGAAAAGAGATTCTTTAATTAAGGAACTTCGCGAAAGCGTTGGAAAACCTCCCTCGAAGTACCGACACCAGCCTAGCCGAATGGTTAAGCAAGTATTGTACGGTGAGATTGATCCTAACTAATTCTTCCTTTTTGGTTTGAGGAGGGATTCGAGAAACAGTGGGAGCCATCCTGTTTAGACAAACTAAAAACCACTCTGAACTTGCAAGAGCATCATGCTAAGTGTTTCTTCTTCTCTCTCCTAATTGCAGCGACCAATCGAAATGACTGGACTTAAGTTACTTCTAGATAAAAACATACTGACAGGGCTAAACTACAAAGATTGGCTCAGGAATGTCAAAATGGCAATCACTTACGACAAGCTGGGGTATCTTCTTACCACCAAAGCTCCTCCTGTCGCAAGTCCCACTTCCAGCGTCGCGGATAAGGAAATCCGTAAGACCTGGGAGATTGATAGCGCGAAGGCCAAGTGCCTCGTACTTGCCTCGATGGACAACGAACATCAGAGGAGGCACGAGAACATGGACCTTGAATCCATATTTCTCCATACAAAAGAACTGTATGGGGAGCAATCTCGAATCGCAAGATACGAAGTGTCGAAAAAGTTATTTTCGGCAAGGTTGGCCATCGGATCATCGGTAGCGGAACACGTGCTTAAGATGATTGGCTTCATTGAGGAGCTCGCGGAACTTGGAACCACGTTAGAGAACGAGCTCTATACGGACTTGATTCTCCAGTCCCTTCCTTCCACTTACGCCCAGTTCATGCTGAACTTCAACTTACAAGAAAAGGAAGTTGAACTTTCAGAGCTCCTCAACATGCTGAGGAGCGCAGAGGGCACCCTACAGAAAGGTAGGGAAACATCCACTTTGTTTGTAGGAGGATCATCTTCTTCTAGGTCCAAGGCGAAAGCCAAGGGAAAGAAGAAGAAAGCCTCCGCCAAACCAAGGGGCGGTGTTATTAAAGTGGATACGAAGGGAAAAGCAAAAGCAACAAAGATAGCGGGGAAGCTTGTGGATAAGGAAGAATGCTTCTATTGTCATAAGAAAGGTCACTGGAAGAATGATTGCAGGGCTTGGAAAGCCAGGACACAGGAATTGAAGCAGGTTGCGGCTTCAGCTTCAGGTGTGTATGTTATTGAAAACTGTCTTTCAATAAACTCTACTTCCTGGGTATTGGATACCGGATCAAGTTCTCATATCTGTAATTCTTTGCAGGCGTTGAGAAACCGTAGTGTTTTGAAAGCAGGTGACATGACCCTCAGAGTTGCAAACGGAGCTAGCATGGATGCTAAGGCCGTGGGGGACTATCACCTGGGAATGTCAGATGGACATGTTTTGGTTTTGCGTAATTGCTTTTTTGTACCCAACGCAACTTGTAATATCATTTCTGTATCTTTAGTTTCTAAAGAAGGTTATGAATTTGCGTTTGTAAGTAATGTTGTAAACATTCACCTTAATCAAGTTTTGATTGGGTCAGGTACATTGAGTAATGGTATATACGTATTAAACCAACCACTGATTTTCAATGTCCAGAATACACACAAAAGAAAGTCTCCGGAAATAAATCAGACTTTCTTATGGCATTGTAGACTGGGTCACATCAATGAGAGAAGGGTGACGAAGTTACATACAGAAGGATATTTGAATCCGTTCGAATATCAATCGTATGCCACTTGTCAATCCTGTCTCAAAGGAAAGATGACAAAGACTCCGTTCACTAGACACGGAGTAAGAGCGAGCGAGCTCTTGGGACTCGTACACAGCGACGTATGCGGTCCAATGTCTACACATGCGCGAAGCGGTCATTCTTACTTCATTACTTTTATGGATGACTTCTCAAGGTACGGTTATGTCTTCTTAATTAAACATAAGTCCGAAGCCTTTGGAAAATTCCAGGAGTATAAGAATCAAGTAGAAAAACAAACCGGCAAAAGTATCAAGATCCTAAGATCGGATCGAGGTGGAGAATACTTAAGTGCCGAGTTCCTGGATTATTTAAAGGAGAACGGAATTCTCTCTCAGCTTACTCCTCCATACACTCCGCAACATAACGGTGTATCGGAGAGACGGAACCGAACCCTATTGGATATGGTACGGTCCATGATGAGTAACGCTGAGTTACCGCGATCATTCTGGGGATATGCGCTAGAATCAGCTGCATACCTTTTGAACCGAGTTCCGACTAAGACTGTGCCTACTACACCATATGAAATGTGGTGTGGGAAGAGACCCTATCTTAAGCACATTAAGACATGGGGATGTCCAGCTTTTGTTAAAAAGCAGCATGCGGACAAGCTCGAGGCACGCTCCGTACAGTGTAAGTTCATGGGATATCCAAAAAACTCCAAGGGATATTTCTTCTACTGTGAAGAGGAACAAAAAGTTCTTGTTTCTCGTCATGCCTACTTCTTGGAAACTGAGTTTTTGGAAACCCAGATAAGTGGGAGCATAGTAGAACTGGAAGAAATTCCAGAACCACGAGCTATTACTGAAAGCTTAGTGGAACCAGAGGGTTCGAAAGAACAGGACATTCCTACGCCGCTCCGCAGGAGTAGTAGGCAGACTCATCCGCCCAAGAGATACTACGGTTTTCTCATAGATGGGGATAGAGAGGATTGCATCATAGATTATGATGAGCCTACTAGCTTCCAGCAGGCCGTTCAGAGCGTTGACTCAGTGAAATGGCTGGATGCAATGCAGACCGAAATGGAGTCCATGTACACCAACAAGGTAAGGACGTTGGACATTGCTCCAGATGGGGTAAAACCCGTAGAATGCAAGTGGATCTTCAAAAGGAAGATTGGTGTAGATGGACAGGTTGAGACCTTTAAAGCTAGGCTGGTAGCAAAGGGTTTTCGTCAAAGACCTGGCTTGGACTATGACGAAACCTTTTCTCCAGTAGCCATGCTGAAATCCATTCGGATCCTTCTTGCCATTGCTGCCTTCCACGATTATGAGATTTGGCAGATGGACGTAAAGACAGCTTTTCTAAATGGAAATTTTGAGGATTGTGTCTATATGGACCAGCCAGAGGGTTTCATTAAGAGTGGGAGCAGCGGAAAGGTGTGCAAGTTTCTTAAGTCCATCTATGGACTAAAGCAGGCATCGCGGAGTTGGAACATCTGTTTTGATGAGACGGTCAAAGAATTTGGCTTTATCAAAAATCCAGATGAACCATGCATCTATAGTAGATTTGTAGCGAGAACTGTAGTATTCCTCGTTTTATACGTGGATGACATTCTCTTAATAGGAAATGACATTCCTATGTTACAATCTGTCAAGGGGTTCTTGTCACACAGGTTCTCCATGAAAGACCTGGGTGATGCCTCATACATTCTGGGTATCCGGATCTACCGTGACAGATCCAAGAGGATATTTGGACTTTCACAGTCCATGTACATCGACACCATACTGAAAAGATTCAGTATGGAAGATTCCAAGCGCGGTAACCTACGGCTTGTCACGGGATCACCCTCTCTAAAGAGATGTCTCCCAAGCCTGATTTGGAGAGGGATCGCATGTCTATTATACCCTACGCTTCTGCGGTAGGCTCTATAATGTATGTGATGTTGTGTACCAGACCGGATGTAGCTTATGCACAGAGTGTGGTAAGCCGGTATCAGTCAAACCCTGGGGAGAAACACTGGATAGCGGTAAAGAACATTCTCAAGTACCTGAGAAGGACTAAGGAGATGTTCTTGGTGTATGGCGGAAAAGACCTCCAGATCGAGGCCTTTGCTGACTCCAGCTTCCAGAGTGACAAGGATGATTCCAAGTCCATGTCGGGTTTTGTCTTTACCCTCAATGGAGGGGCGGTGTGTTGGAAGAGTTCCAAACAGGAAACCGTTGCAGACTCGACGATGGAAGCGGAATACATCGCTGCATCTGATGCCGCAAAAGAAGCTGTCTGGATAAGGAAGTTCTTGAAAGAGCTTCAGGTGGTTCCGTCCATTGTTGATCCAATACCTCTGTATTGCGACAACAACGGGGCTATAGCTTTAGCGAAGGAACCCAGGTCCCATCAGAGATCCAGACACATCTTGAGGCGGTATCACCTGATCAGGGAGATCGTGGATCGCCAGGAGATCGAGGTTCGGAGAGTCGCTTCAGAAGATAACACTGCAGATCCATTCACCAAGGCCTTTCCCCAGACTCAGTTCCAGCAGCTGATCGAGATGATAGGTCTTCGATACGCCAGTACATGGCCTTAGTGCAAGTGGGAGATTGTTAGTGTATATGCCCTAGAGGCCATTACTGTATCATACTAGTTTGTATAATACTTAATGGAAGCTTGGGATATTCACCTTGTATAAACAATCTTGCTCAATATAGTAGTATGCTACTTGGTTTGTTTCTACTTCAATGTGTACTTGTGTTTATTTTAGTATATCACCTATACACATTAGTGGAGCCCTTAGGATCTTTGCTTGATTACCAACGTTATGATGGCAGTCACACTAGTGGGGGCTGGGTAATCTATAAGCACATCCTTATGCAGGTCCCTAGTCGCAGGACTATCAAGACAGGGCATCGATACTCCGGAGTAGACTAGCGCATGCGCTTCTCATCCCAGAGTGGGAGACGGTCTGTCCCACAGCCGTCAGTACGTCGTACTGGAGATAGTATGCCGGTGCTCGTTGGCTTACGAGTACACTGGACAGGACTCGTCGGGAACTGACCGGTTGGTATTATACCTATCGTCAGTTATCAGTTCCCAGGTGACATGAGTACAGCTTAGTCCGCTGACTTGACACTGTCACTTCGTCTCGAGTGTGTTCCCACTGTACTTTGATTACTACCCTACCACGGCTCAAAGGAGTCGTGCAAACAGGTGGTAGTTGGGTGCAGTCCCGAAGCACTTGGAGGCAGTGACGGTTAGACAGGATTCGTCTCTCCCGGTATTGGGGGTTGACATCGCGCTGTGTCTAGGAGAGCCATTACATGAGTAGTCCCTGGCCAGGGCAATCGAGATATACTGGTAGGCTTCCAGTGTTATCTCAGGGTGTTTTGGGCTTCACTCCGACACGACTTGTACCGCTATTAGGGGACTGACGTTTACCGCCCCCCTAGGCCCGCCATGCGATGTATCAGACGAACGGACCGGACTGTACGGAGAATGTCACATTCAGACTCAGTAGGAGTTCAGATGGGTTTCGCCTCGTCGGTCGTCTTGTCGGCATTACCTGGGGACCGTTACGCACAGCTAGTGCCGCTTGCGGTCTGTGGTTAAACCCACTGCCAGCGTAGTGTCGAGTCTTTAGAGTCCCACACAGAAAGCTTTTCGCCTTTAGGCAAAAGAGTAGAGGTCGCATGGTTTTGCGACAGGTCGCATGGTTTTGCGACAGGGTTCGATCACATCCGTGCACTTGTGCACGTACAGTGTCCGGACAGTTTGCACTAGCGGGCTTTGGTTTAAGCCAGATCCTAGTGTACGTTTTGGGATTGGATTTATCCAGTATGCATTCGTGTTCCTCGGAACGCGGATGCGGGTGTGTATGCACAGTTGACAGGGAGGCAGAGGCAGCGGATTCTCATTAGGGTTGTTGACAGTTGACCGTTGACTATTTGACTTTTTGCTCAACCCTAATGAGAATATGATATGTGATTAACTATTATATTAATTAAGTATTATGGTGACATGGTTGTTGACTTTTGTTGGCTTTGTTGACTTTTTGAATTTTGTTGACTTGTTGACTTTGTTGACCGGTTGACTAGGCTTGACTAGTTGACCATCATGATAACCATAGCCATCATTTCATGGCAAAGACTTTTGCTTACTTGCTCATTTGTGAAAAATGAGTGCATGAAATGATATGGTTATGCTTGCTTCAACCATCACATAACACTTGATTTGGTATAATGAGTTATGATGGCTTTTGATTATGAGAGGGTGGAAGACAAAAGAGTTGCTCATTCTTGCTTGCTCATTCTCTCTCTTGTTCTTGAGCTCTCTTGTTTTGCTCTCACCCTCTTGCTCTTGCTCCCTCTCTTGACTCTATGGTTCTCTTGTCTCATTAGTTGAGAATCAAGAACCATAGATAAAATCCCATACAAACCCTTCTCTACTCACTCTAGTTCACAAGGTTTAGCAAACCGAGTGAACTAGTTTCTTCAAAGTTCGAAGAAGGAGCCAAAGGATGGAGCTTTCAGGTGGATTTATCTTCGGCGTACGGAGACGACGGGAAGAAACCAATCCGGACCACCATCGGAGCTTGAAGACGAAGGAGTTCAAGACAAGCAAGGTATAACCCCCTAACCGAGTAGTTAGAAACTCGTAGTTAGGTTGTTAGTTAGAAGTTTAACCAAGATACGGGTTATAGGTCCATGTTACCACCTCTATAAAAATCGTTTTTTACCAAATTCCGCTTGCCCGAAAGTACCGGGAGAGGTAGCATGGACTTACACTTGCACAAGCCAAATACATCCAAGCTCCTCAAGCAAGGTAGCTAAATCTAGAAAGTTCTTCCCAACAACCAAGATTATCAAGGAAGCTAGCTAGCTAACTAATTCTAGAAGTTTCTACCAACTACCAAGCTTGTAAAAGAAGCTAAACCTAGCTTAGCTTCTAAAAGAAGCTAATCCTAATCAAGATTCTAGGGGAAGCTAAAGGAGAAAGGCTATAAAAGGGGACCAAAGGGCATCATTCTAGGTTGTTGAAAATTGAGCCAAAATTCCGCAAGTTGAGTGACACTACTTGTGCTTCCAAAACCTAGCCCAAATACAATTCAAAATCCAAATCAAGATCACCGAGTACAAAATCAAGCAAGAAGCCATCAAGCCTTTTTGGAGCAACGCCAATCTTCATCCGAGCAAGTCATCCAAGACGATCCGCGACTCACGGAGACGATGCGAAGCTAATTCGATGATCGAGTTCTCTCCTCAATTCTTGTAGTCTTTGAGTGAATTGTAACGAAACGTTGAATAATAAAAGGTGAAAATTCTTTATCTTGCTTTTCTTTACATTCATGAATTATGAAACTTCTTGATTCTTGATTCATTAATTTTCATGATGTGTGAGTGAAATCTTCGCTTGTGGAGGATTCGAGAGAATTGATAGATCTAATGATGATCAAATCTTGATACTAATTTTTAAGTCTTATGAGATTTGTTAACTCTAGGAAAAAGAATCATCAATGACCTAATTTGGATCGAGATCGCATTCTTATGAATTTCGTGCAAATTAGGGATCAAATGATTGATGATTTTCTTTGCTAGAGGCTAGATCCGAATGATCATGATTGAAAAGACAAGGGATAGAAGGAGAAACCCTAGTTTCTTCAATAGATCCTTAATCTTCATCATAATCATCAATCTAGCTACAAATTATCAATATATAAGATTAGGAATTATTAGATTCATCATTCGCTATTAACTCAATCAAATCCTACAAGCTATTCTACAAATCTTGATAAATCAAAGTGACTGGGAAAATTCTTGATTCTTGATTCTAGATCTATAGTTTTCTTTATCTTTCTTGAAATTAAAATTTACAAATCTTGAATCAATTTTTTTCTTGCAATCTTCTTTTATTCTTCTTTAATTTTCAATTCAACTAAAACAACTACGATAAAATATCACTTTCCCTGTGGACGATCCGCAATCGCTAACGAACCTACAATGACACCGTTATTGATTGCGGTTTACAAATTTCTTTGGTTGTGATTAAAACTTTTCTTCCTACACACCGAGAATCATTCAATCAACGGCTTATGTTGCACGAGCACTGATTGTATGCCACACACACCGTCAATAATTTCCATGTTACGCACAACGCATATACCTATATGATATTGTTGGTTAGGGACATTGAGACATTGATTCATATTTCTTTATGCATATGACTTATAGCATACCTGTATACCTACATGCTTACACATATACCGTGACTTTCTTACATGCTAGTTACCTGTATTACCTATAGGGTATTGTACCATTAACGATAGGAACATACACACATAATGGCATAGCTACGTGTATACCTTGTATGCATACCTTGATTATACCTGGAGGGTATATTACATCATTACTGATAGGTAGATACTTATAGCTTGCTATACCTCTATATTTACGCATATATCTGGTTATAGCTACATGTTCACCTTTATTTGATGTTATATTGGACTTGGAGAATTAGGAACCGCATGATTTATATTTTAACTGGTTGTAGTTAAATAACAGCTTTTCCTTTATAATCTTGCATTTCAGTTTAATGTTGCGTATATTATATTCATGGATTTTCGCATTGAGATATAGATTTTCATGTTGTTTTATGGATTTGGGGACCGTGGTAGTTTCATGAAATTATGCATTATTTGAAAAACCCGGTTACTCTTGATATGATATTTCTGCAGCCACCATGAGTTTTATTGGTTCTGATTATATGCCCGATTCGAGGAGCGGGGAGGCACCGTCTGTGGGTACATGGTGGGGCCCGGAGGAACCCCAGGGCAAGAGTCGATGTAACATGCCCTTATGCCTGGCAGGGGAACCATACCATCCGGTGATATTACCTATGACTCGGCGGTTATCGTGGGGATACCGACGGGAGTCATGTACGTATGGATACGTCGAGAGGCGAGGGTCAGAGCTAGGCACTCGAGCTTTCGGTATAGCGTATGATATGTACCAATCAGGGGGCCAGTCGTGGTGACAGCACCTGATAGATCAGTATTTATGTGTCTATGTGAGACACTTGTTTTCATGATATTTTTCTTCCTATATATGTATATATTAGTGGAGTGGGACGCTAATATATATGTATACATATCGATTCATATACTTCATCATATTTATTCATGCAAACACAAAGGATATGTTGGATATACCGATATTGTACACACAGGATATGTGGGATATACGGATATTGTACATACAGGATATGTGAGATCTACTTGATGTTGTACATGTATGTCCACGTTACCTCTCCCGGTACTTGCGGGCTTGCGGAAATTATGAAAAACGATTTTTCAAGAGGTGGTAACATGGACTCAAAATACGGATCTTTGTTAAACAACTAACTAACAACCTAACTAGAGTTTTACTTACTCGGTTAGGGGATTATACCTTTCTTGAACTCCTTCGTCTTCAACTATTTCCGGTGTACGGATCGGCCTCACCTCGTCGTCTCCTTACGCCGAAGATGGATCCACCTGAAAGCTTCTACTTTTGGCTTCTTCTTCGAACTTCAAGAAACTACAACACCTGGTTTGCTAAACCTTGTCAACTAGGATTAGTAGAGAAGTGATTTGGGTTTTCTTTTATTTCTAAGGCAATGTTTCTCAACTCATGAGAGGGTGTTGCCTTGAGCTAGAGATAGAGCAAGAGGAAGAGCAAGAGAGAGAAATGAAATGAGAGAATGAGTAACTTTTTTGCCATCCAAGCTCTCATAATCCAAAACCATCATAACAAAATAGTAATCAAGTATTATGTGATGGTTCAAGTCAAAATGGATATATCATTTCATGCACTCATTTTGCAAAAACAAACAAGCAAGCAAAAGTCTTTGCAATGAAATGATAGCCATTGTCATGATGATGGTCAACTAGTCCAACCTAGTCAACCGGTCAACAAAGTCAACAAGTCAACAAAGTCAACCCCTCAACAACCATGTCACTATAATACTTAATCAATATTATTGTTAATTATATATCTTATTCTCATTAGGGTTTGGCCAAAAGTCAATAGTCAACAGTCCACAGTCAACAGTCAACAACCCCAATGAGAATCCTCTGCCTCTGTCTCTCTGTCAACTGTGCATACACACCCGCATCCGCGATCCGAGGAACACGAATACAAACGAGATAAAACCAATCCCAAAATGTAAACTAGGATCTCGCTTAAACCAAAGCCTGCTAGTGTTAATTGTCCGGAGACCAAACGTGCACAAGTGCACGGATGTGACCGAACCCTGTCGCAAAACCATGCGACCTGTCGCAAAACCATGCGACATCAACTCTTTTGCCTAAAGGCGAATAGCTTTCTGTGTGGTACTCTAAAGACTCGACACTACGCTGGCACTGGGTTTAACCACAGACCGCAAGCGGCACTAGCTGTGCGTAACGGTCCACAGGTAGATGCCGACAAGAAGACGGACGAGGTGAAACCCATCTGAACTCCTACTGAGCCTGAATGTGACAATCTCTATACAGTCCGGTCTGTTCGTCTGATACATCGCATGGCGGGCCTAGGGGGCGGTAAACGTCAGTCCACTAATAGCGGTACAAGTTGTGTCGGAGTGAAGCCCAGAACACCCTGAGATAACACTGGAAACCTACCAATATATCTCGCTTTCCCTGGCCAAGGACTACTCGTGTAATGGCTCTCCTAGACACAGCGCGATGTCCACCCCCAATACCGGGAGAGACGAATCCTGTCTAACCGTCACTGCCTCCGAGTGCTTCGGGACTGCACCCAAAAACTACCTGTTTGCACGACTCCTTTGAGCCGAGGTAGGGTAGTAATCAAAGTACAGTGGGAACACACTCGAGGTGAAGTGACAGTGTCAAGTCAGCGGACTAAGCTATACTCATGTCACCTGGGAACCGATAACTGATGATAGGTATAGTACCAACCAACAGTTCCCGACGAGTCCTGTCCAGTGTACTCGTAACCTAACGAGCACCCGCATACTATCTCAAGTACGACGTACTGACGGCTGTGGGACAGACCGTCTCCCACCCTGCGATGAGAAGCGCATACGCTAGTCTATTCCGGAGTATCGATGCCCTGTCTCGATAGTCCTGCGACTAGGGACCTGCATAAGGATGTGCTTATAGATTACCCAGCCCCCACGAGTGTGACTGCCATCACAACGCTGGTAATCAAGGAAAGATCCTAAGGGCTCCACTAATGTGTAAAGGTGATATACTAAAATAAACACATGTAGACATTAAAGTAGAAACAAACCAAGTAGCATACTACTATATTGAGCAAGATTGTCTATACAAGGTGAATATCCCAAGCTTCCATTAAGTAATATCCAAACTAGTATGATACAGTAATGGCCTCTAGGGCATATACACTAACAATCTCCCACTTGCACTAAGGCCATGTACTGGCGTATCGAAGACCTATCATCTCGATCAGCCGCTCGAACTGAGTCTGGGGTAAGGCCTTTGTGAGTGGATCAACAGTGTTATCTTCTGTAGAAACTCTCCGAACCTCGATCTCCTGGCGACCCACGATCTCCCTGATCAGGTGATACCGCCTCAAGATGTGTCTGGATTTCTGATGGGACCTGGGTTCTTTTGCTGAAGCTATAGCCCCGTTGTTGTCGCAATACAGAGGTATTGGATCAACAATGGACGGAACCACCTGAAGTTCAGTTAAGAACTTCCTTATCCAGACGGCTTCTTTTGCGGCATCTGCAGCAACGATATATTCCGCTTCCATCGTCGAGTCAGCAACAGTTTCCTGTTTGGAACACTTCCAACACACCGCCCCTCTATAGAGGGTAAAGACATAACCAGACATGGACTTGGAATCATCCTTGTCACTCTGGAAGCTGGAGTCAGCAAAGGCCTCGATCAGGATGTCTTTTCCGCCATACACCAAGAACATCTCCTTAGTCCTTCTCAGGTACTTGAGAATGTTCTTTATTGCTATCCAGTGTTTCTCCCCAGCGTTTGACTGATACCGGCTTACCACACTCAGTGCATAAGCTACATCTGGTCTGGTACACAACATCGCATACATTATAGAGCTTACCGCAGAAGCGCAGTGTATAATAGACATGCGATCCCTTTCCAAATCAGTCTTGGGAGACATCTCTTTGGAGAGGGTGATCCCGTGACAAGCCGATAGATTACCGCGCTTGGAATCTTCCATACTGAATCTTTTCAGTCTGGTGTCGATGTACCTGGACTGTGAAAGTCCTAGTAACCTCTTGGATCTGTCACGATAGATCCAGATCCCCAGAATGTATGAGGCATCACCTAGGTCTTTCATGGAGAACCTGTGCGACAAGAACCCCTTGACAGATTGTAGCATAGGAATGTCATTTCCTATTAGGAGAATGTCATCCACGTATAAAACGAGGAATACTACAGTTCTCGCTACAAATCTACTATAGATGCATGGTTCATCTGGATTTTTGATAAAGCCAAATTCTTTGACCGTCTCATCAAAACAAATGTTCCAACTCCACGATGCCTGCTTTAGTCCGTAGATGGACTTAAGCAACTTGCACACCTTTCCGCTGCTCCCACTCTGAATGAAACTCTTTGGCTGGTCCACATAAACACACTCCTCTAAATTTCCATTTAGAAAAGCGGTCTTTACGTCCATCTGCCAAATCTCATAATCGTGGAAGGAAGCAATATCAAGAAGGATCCGAATGGATTTCAGCATAGCTACTGGAGAAAAAGTCTCGCCATAGTCCAAACCAGGTCTTTGACGAAAACCCTTTGCAATCAGTCTAGCTTTATAGGTCACAACCTGTCCATCTACACCAATCTTCCTTTTGAAGATCCACTTGCATCCTACGGGTTTTACCCCATCTGGAGCAACGTCCAACGTCCATACTTGGTTGGTGTAAATGGACTCCATTTCGGTCAGCATTGCATCCAGCCATTTTACCGAGTCAACGCTCTAAATGGCCTGCTGGAAGTTAGTCGGCTCATCATAATCAATGATGCAATCCTCTCTATCCCCGTCTATGAGAAAACCGTAGTATCTCTCGGGCGGATGAGACTGCCTACAACTCCTGCGGAGCGGCATAGGAATGTCATGATCTTTCGAACCCTCTGGTTCTACTAAGCTTTCAGTAATAGCTCGTGGTTCTGGAATTTCTTCCAGTTCTATTGCGCTCCCACTTATGTGATTTTCCAAAACTCAGTTTCCAAGAAATGGGCATGACGAGAAACATAAATCTTTTGATCCTCTTCGCAATAGAAGAAATATCCCTTGGAGTTCTTTGGATATCCCACAAACTTGCACTGTACTGAGCGTGCCTCGAGTTTGTCCGCATGCTGCTTTTTGACAAAAGCTGAACATCCCCATGTCTTAATGTGATTAAGATAGGGTCTCTTCCCACACCACATCTGATATGGTGTAGTAGGCACAGTCTTAGTTGGAACTCGGTTCAAAAGGTATGCAGCTGATTCTAGTGCATATCCCCAGAATGATCGCGGTAACTCAGCGTTACTCATCATGGACCGTACCATATACAATAGGGTTCGGTTCCGTCTCTCCGATACACCGTTATGTTGCGGAGTATATGAAGGAGTAAGCTGAGAGAGAATTCCATTCTCTTTTATGTAATCCAGGAACTCGGCACTCAAGTATTCACCACCTCGATCCGATCTCAGTGTCTTGATACTTTTGCCGGTTTGTTTTTCTACTTCTTTCTTATATTCCTGGAATTTTCCAAAGGCTTCGGATTTATGTTTCATTAAGAAGACATAACCGTACCTTGAAAAGTCATCCGTAAAAGTAATGAAGTAAGAATAACCGCTTCGTGCATGCGTAGACATTGGACCGCACACGTCGCTGTGTACGAGTCCCAAGAGCTCGCTCGCTCTTACTCCGTGTCCAGTGAACGGAGTCTTTGTCATCTTTCCTTTGAGACAGGATTGACAAGTGGCATACGATTGATATTCGAACGGATCCAAATATCCTTCTGTATGTAACTTCGTCAACCTTCTCTCATTGATGTGACCCAGTCTACAATGCCATAAGAATGTCTGATTTATTTCCGGAGACTTTCTATTGTGTGTATTCTGGACATTGAAAATATGTGGTTGGTTTAATACGTATATACCATTGCTTAATGTACCTGACCCAATCAGAACTTGATTAAGGTGAATGTTTAAAACATTACTTACAAACGCAAATTCATAACCTTCTTTAGAAATCAAAGATACAGAAATGATATTACAAGTTGCGTTGGGTACAAAAAAGCAATTACGTAAAACCAAAACATGTCCATCTGACATTCCCAGGTGATAGTCCCCCACGGCCTTAGCATCCATGCTAGCTCCGTTTGCTACTTTGAGGGTCATGTCACCTGCCTTCAAAACCCTACAGTTTCTCAACGCCTGCAAAGAATTACAGATATGAGATCCTGATCCGGTATCCAATACCCAGAAAGTAGAGTTTATTGATAGACAGTTTTCAATAACATACACACCTGAAACTAAAGCCGCAACTTGTTTCAGATCCCGTGTTCTGGCTTTCCAAGCCCTGCAATCTTTCTTCCAGTGCCCACTCTTATGACAGTAAAAGCACTCTTCTTTCCCTACAAGTTTCCCCGCTATCTTTGTTGCTTTTGCCTTTCCCTTCGTATCCACTTTACTAACACCGCCCTTTGGTTTGGCGGGGGTTTTCTTCTTCTTTCCCTTGGCTTTCGCCTTGGACCTAGAAGAGGAAGATCCTCCTACAAACAAAGTGGAAGTTTCCCTACCTTTCTGTAGGGTGCCCTCTGCACTCCTCACCATGTTGAGGAGTTCTGAAAGTTAAACTTCTTTTTCTTGCAAGTTAAAGTTCAGGATAAACTGGGCGTAAGTGGAAGGAAGGGACTGAAGAATCAAGTCCGTATAGTGCTCATTCTCGAACGTGGTCCCAAGGTCCGCGAGCTCCTCAATGAAGCCAATCATCTTAAGCACGTGTTCCGCTACCGATGATCCGATGGCCAACCTTGCCGAAATTAGCTTCTTCGACACTTCGTATCTGGCGATACGAGATTGCTCTCCATACAGTTCTTTTGTATGGAGAAATATGGATTCGAGGTCCATATTCTCGTGCCTCCTCTGATGTTCATTGTCCATAGAGGCAAGCACGAGGCACTTGGCCTTCGCGCAATCGATCTCCCAAGTCTTACGGATTTCCTTATCCGCGACGCTGGAGGTGGGACCTGGGACAGGGGGAGCTTTGGTGGTAAGGAGATACCCCAACTTGTCATAAGTGATTGCCATTTTGACATTCATGAGCCAATCTTTGTAGTTTGTCCCTGTCAATATGTTTTTATCTACTAATAACTTAAGTCCGGTCATGATGTTTGGTCGCTGCAACTAGGAGAGAGAGAAGAAACATTTTAGCATGATGCTCTTGCAAGTTTAGAGTGTTTTTTAATTTGTCTAAACAGGATGGCTCCCACTGTCTCTCGAATCCCTCCTCAAACCAAAAAGGAAGAATTAGTCAGGATCAATCTCACCGTACAATACTTGCTTAACCGTTCGGCCAGGCTGGTGTCGGTACTTCGAGGGAGGTTTTCCAACGCTTTCGCGAAGTTCCTTAATTAAATAACCACTTTTCCCTACGGGCGTAGCCCCGCTAACACCTTTCTAGACACCTACTTGGTTTATACTATTGATCGTTAAGTGAGAAATTTCCCGCGGAGTAGCATATACTCACAGTAGGATCGGGATCCAAATATCATTGCGTGAAAAAACTGAAGGAATCTTATCAGAATCATCACTCCAAATGGTATGCAGGGCTAGCAAGTTTCAGTTCTTTTGAAACACCCGATGTGGATTTTTGCCCCATACTCTTATGACCTTGACTTTGGCCAACAAATCATAAGTCACATGTCAAGTTCTACCCGTCATTCTCCAGGTTAATTTGAGCCCACCCGCACATACCCTTGACTTTAGCCAACAAGGTAGAACGACTGCCCCAAACCAACACATCTATCTATGCTGCACATGAATACCCAATAGCTACCAAACACTATGCCTTGACTTTGGCCAACAAATATAGCTTGCATACTATTGACCATCCATGTGAAACGATGGAGGGTTACGAATGGTTTTGGCAAAACCGTGAACGTAGTGAACTTGATATAATCGATGGAACGAGATAGCTTTTAAAAGGAGTGGCTTAAGCTCCGCGTTTAAAAGTTATTTTGAAAAGAAACCGAGTGGTTTTGAAAGTGTTCCAACGACTTTTACTTGGTTTATTTTTCTTGCATTAATTCCAATGCGTTCCATCATTTAATCCTACCATTGCAGAAAACAACCAAAATATGACGTACGCTTAAGCCATCCGCATTCGCCACGGGGCCCCGTCATTACCCGTTAGGTTACTTAACTAACGACAGAGCGGGGGCTGGACTAGCGCGGATGCAAAACATAAGCAACGCCTAAATAATATCATACATAGATATATTGCAATGATATCCATTTCAGATCACAGATGAATACATTGGATATACTAGGAATCCGCAATTCGTACGAGCCTGTAACGAAAAGCGGATTATACGGTCGCGATGAATAGCCAATACCCCACCGTAGAACCCTACGGGTGCGGCAAAATACCCTCCAAATATTCTAAGCGGAGCAACCTCCCTCAACGACGTGAGTAGGCCACTCGGCACTTCGAGATACCCGGAAGTTTGTGCACCCCACCTTGGGTCTATCCTAGGAGCAAAACCAGTAAAAAGAAATTATACAAAGACGGCTACAACCACGACCCGGTTGTGCGGCAAAAAATAATATTACATCAATTTACATATTACATGAATTGAATGATAAAAGGAAAAACTCTCATCTCACAACCCCCGACTATTCATCCGCGACAATCCAATGAATTCATATACACATACCATGAACATTACAGATCACAGATATGTATAACCCCCACTAATCGACGTATAGCGATTAGCGGACGTTCAATACATATAACACATCACAGATATATACCCGTCAGCTTAAGTCTTTAGAAGTTCGATCAAAATACGGATTTCTAGGCCCCAAACACAAATTTTTCTTTCTGGAAAATCTGGGCAGAAAAAACATATTTTAAAAATCCCAAAACATCCCCAGAAGCACTCTGCAAGAAACATTTTCCTCGACCGAGTCAACTCGGCCGCGGAACCGCGGCGGGAGCATGCTCCCGCCGCGTTTCCGCGGAGCTTTGACCGATTCGATGGACCAAATTTCTTGGGTGTTTTAACAAAAGCCTGAGCTGATTTTTAAGATAAGATTTATCATTTTTTGGACAGAAAAAAAATTCGGCAGAAACTTGATTTTACTGGTTTGTTTCGTGACTTTTTCTTCGATCGAATTTCTAGTTACTTTGCTAATATGTTAGATAGTGTTTAACTAGGCTCTGATACCACTTTAAGTCCACGTTACCTCTCCCGGTACTTACGGGCTTGCGGAAATGATGAAAAACGATTTTTCAAGAGGTGGTAACATGGACTCAAAATACGGATCTTTGTTAAACAACTAACTAACAACCTAACTAGAGTTTTACCTACTCGATTAGGGGGCTATACCTTTCTTGAACTCCTTCGTCTTCAACTCTTTCCGGTGTACGGATCGGCCTCACCTCGTCGTCTCCTTGCACCGATGATGGATCCACCTGAAAGCTTCAACCTTTGGCTTCTTCTTCGAACTTGAAGAAACTAGAACACTTGGTTTGCTAAACCTTGTGAACTAGGATGAGTAGAGAAGTGATTTGGGTTTTCTTTTATCTCTGAGGCAATGTTTCTCAACTCATGAGAGGGTGTTGCCTTGGGCTAGAAAGAGAGCAAGAGGAAGAGTAAAAGGGAGAGCTCAAGCAAGAGAGAGAAATGAAATGAGAGAATGAGTAACTCTTTTGCCATCCAAGCTCTCATAATCCAAAACCATCATAACAAAATAGTAATCAAGTATTATGTGATGGTTCAATTCAAAATGGCTATATCATTTCATGCACTCATTTTGCAAAAACAAACAAGCAAGCAAATTCTTTGCCATGAAATGATTGCCATTGTCATGACGATGGTCAACTAGTCCAACCTAGTCAACAAAGTCAACCCCTCAACAACCAAGTCACTATAATACTTAATCAATATTATTGTTAATTATATTTCTTATTCTCATTAGGGTTTAGCCAAAAGTCAATAGTCAACAGTCAACAATCAACAGTCAACAACCCCAATGAGAATCCTCTGCCTCTGTCTCTCTGTCAACAGTGCATACACACCCGCATCCGCGTTCCGAGAAACACGAAGACAAACGAGATAAAACCAATCCCAAAATGTACACTAGGATCTCACTTAAACCAAAGCCTGCAAGTGTTAACTGTCCGGATACCAAACGTGCACAAGTGCACGGATGTGATCGAACCCTGTCGCAAAACCATACGACCCGTCGCAAAACCGAGCGACCTCTACTCTTTTGCCTAAAGGCGTATAGCTTTCTGTGTGGGACTCTAAAGACTCGACACTACGCTGGCAGTGGGTTTAACCACAAACCGCAAGCGACACTGGCTGTGCGTAACGGTCCCCAGGTAGATGCCGACAAGAAGACGGACGAGGTGAAACCCATCTGAACTCCTACTGAGCCTGAATGTGACAATCTCTATACAGTCCGGTCTGTTCGTCTGATACATCGCATGGCGGGCCTAGGGGGCGGTAAACGTCAGTCCCCTAATAGCGGTACAAGTCATGTCGGAGTAAAGCCCAGAACACCCAGAGATAACACTGGAAACCTACCAGTATATCTCGCTTGCCCTGGCCAGGGACAACTCGTGTAATGGTTGTTGGATATATGTATGCCCTAGAGGCCATTATATGATAGTGGATGTATCTATACATGTATATATATATTCAGTATGCATTCTTGCTCGACATGATAGTATGTTATCTGGTTCTTCTTTATCTGACATGTTGATTTGATCATGCTTTTATTCATTCATACATGCCGATAAAGCCCTGAGGATATCGGCTTGACTACTCTGATTATGATGGAAATCATACTAGTGGGACATCTGTAGTCTGTAAGCATATCCTGGAATGTCCCTAGTCGTAGGTATATCAAGATGGGGCATTGATATACCAGAGTAGACTAGTGTATATGATACTAGACCCATACGATGGGCGATGAATGTTCCCACATTCATCGATGTTTGACATCAAGATCATATACGGGTGCTCAGTGGTGACTGGGTACACTGGACGGACTCACCGAGAACTCCTATATGGAATTATATCTATCGTCGGATAGCAGTTCTCAGGTGACACTGGTACAGGTTAGTCTGTAGACCCGAGATCGTCATAGAGTCTTGTGTGTTCTCCCACTGTACTATGATTGCCACCCTACCACGGCTCTACTGAGTCGTGCAAACAGGTGGCCGTTGGGTATAGTCCCGAGACACATGAAGACGATGAGCGATAGGAGGGGTTTCGTCTCTCCCGGTATTGGGAGTTGATGCTATGCTGTGCCCGACTGGTTATATCGGTAAGTCCCTGGCCAGTGCTGCTGAGATTTGCTGATAAGTGTTATCAGTAATTTCTCGATCTGTTATAGACCATTCACCAGCACGACTTATTGAGTTATTGGGGTCGACGTGACCATCCCTAGGCTCGATATGCAGCATATCTGACGAAGAGACCGGACTGTACGGTAGCGTTGCCGGTTGGCTCGATGGGAGTTGTAGCAAGTTCGCTTGTTTTCTTCTGATCGCTCAATACCCGGGTGGCCGTTACGTTTAGCTGACCGCTTGCGGCTTGGGGGTGCTTGATATGATCATCACCCTCTGCCGGCGTATTGACGATTCTTAGAGTCCCACACAGGAGTTACCTAGTCCAGGAGAAACGTTGTGGTGCGCGTATGCGATATGCGCATGGACCCGATTAAAATGCGCGTATATGATACCGTGCATTGATCGGGCGGCTTGCTTTTGGTAGGGTAATATGTGATATGGCCGGATTGATAAATCAAGTGTTGATTCATCATTTAACCATTAGTTTTCTCACTTAAAACCTTTCTTGAATATGATGGATGTATGCATGCATGTATGTGTTTCTTTCTTTCTTTCTAGTTTCATACACATATTGATGTGCATACATACCTACATACATACACCCATCTATCATGGTTGTTTACACATGGAAATGGTGGAAATATAAGACTCACACCATGGATAAATATATGGATTATTATTTAATTTTATGTTTAAAACAAAATAGAAAAGCAAAGGATAATTCTTGAGTTGTTTCTACACTCTTCTTTAACCTAACCATTCTCACCTACCCTTAACCTTGGATTAAACTTTCCTTATATGTTTTAAACCCTAATTAAATAATAACTCAAAGATTTAACCATGGTTTGTAGTGAGAAGAAATAAAATATATATAGATATATTTCATTTCTTTTCAAGAGTTATCATTTACTCTTGTTAAAAGAAAGCTACCATCTTCTTCCTCCTTCACCATTTTGCTCTCTAGTTTCTTCTAGTGAGTAAAACACACATAAAGAAAGGTTTTTGAAGTGAGAATCTTAACCACAACATCATTCTACACAAGTTTAGCCAACTTGTTTAGAGTGTTCTCTTCGTTTCTCATCTTGATAATCGAAGTTGCGAGCTTGGACGAGGAACTCCGGGTGGATCGTCGTGGACGCGAGAAGACTTCAAGAGGACCTTCTTCCAACACCCAAGAAGCCAAAGAGTCTAGCGAAAGGGAGCTACAAAGGTTGTAGTCTCGAAAGCCTAGTTTTTATTGGCTTTAGAATCGAAACCGTAATTTTCTAGGATCGATTCCTTTGTATGGTTGTTTAGCACCATAAAAATTTAAACTTTGGGACATGTATTGCTTCAAAACTCTACATAGGGTGCTAGGCAAACCTAACAATGGCTCTCCTAGACACAGCGCGATGTCAACCCCCAATACCGGGAGAGACGAATCCTGTCTAACCGTCACTGCCTCCATGTGCTTCGGGACTGCACCCAAAAACTACCTGTTTGGACGACTCCTTTGAGCCATGGTAGGGTAATCAAAGTACTGTGGGAACACACTTGAGGCGAAGTGACAGTGTCAAGTCAGCGGACTAAGCTGTACTCATGTCACTTGGGAACTGATAACTGACGATAGGTATAGTACCAACCAACAGTTCCCGACGAGTACTGTCCAGTGTACTCGTAACCTAACGAGCACCCGCATACTATCTCAAGTACGCCGTACTGACGGCTATGGGACAGACCGTCTCCCACACTGGGTTGAGAAGCGCATACGCTAGTCTACTCCGGAGTATCGATGCCCTGTCTCGATAGTCCTGTGACTAGGGACCTGCATAAGGATGTGCTTATAGATTACCCAGCCCCCACGAGTGTGACTGCCATCACAACGCTGGTAATCAAGCAAAGATCCTAAGGGCTCCACTAATGTGTAAAGGTGATATACTAAAATAAACACATGTACACATTAAAGTAGAAACAAACCAAGTAGCATACTACTATATTGAGCAAGATTGTCTATACAAGGTGAATATCCCAAGCTTCCATTAAGTAATATAAAACTAGTATGATACAGTAATGGCCTGTAGGGCATATACACTAACAGTACATTTGGGATATACGAGGTATACTTGATGTTTTACATATAGGATATGTGAGATCTACTTTATGTTGTACATTCGGGATATACGAGATATACTTGATGTTGGACATTCAGGATATATGATATTTACTTGATGTTGTACATTCGGGATATACGAGATATACTTGATGTTCAACATTCAGGATATATGAGATTTACTTGATGTTGTACAATAAGGATATATGAGAATTACATGATATGAGTGCCAATTTGGGGGCTGATTTGTGGAAATTGGGATTTGGATTGATTTGTTGGATTTTGGTCCTACCACGAGGTTAGGATTTCCGTGGGAATGACATATTTTATTCCATACTCCGCATTTATTGTTTATGCACTGTTTCATATATTAGTGGTACCTGATAGAGTACCTTCCCTGACTGTTGCATTTACATACTTTATTTTATATGCATTGCTTCATTTATTAGTAGTACCTGATAGAGTACCGTACATGATTGTTGCATACAGATTGTCATATTATTGCTTCATGTATTAGTTGTACCTGCTAGTGTACCTTTCATGACTTTTGCATTACATATGACCTTTCATTGCTATTAGTTGCAATGTGTTAGATTCACGTTGTACATGCATACTCGCGATTACCTGCATATGTTATTTACTATTCACGAGTTGGCAACTCACCCCCGTTGTGCCACATTGGTTTGCAGGTGTTCCTCAGAGTAGTCAGAGGAAGGGCTATCTTCAACCATTGTATCATCTTTTGGTGCGGATATCGCTTCACCTGACAGTGTGCAGTTTTCCTTAGGTAGGTTTTGCGGTTATCCGATGTTGTTTGTTGTATATTCGTTGTATCATGTACTCTCCATCTACTATTATTTTGTATGACTTAGAGACTTCATGTGAGGACGATATTGTTTTTCATTTTATGACTTGGAGGTCTTTTATGCAATTTTATTTATATCGTCTTTTTCTTCGCTACGGCGTCGTATATTTGTTGTGGTGGTTGTTTTCAGCCGTTGGGCGTCGATTTTGCTCCCATTTGAGATGCTTTTACTTATATTATGTTGTACCCATTTTTGGGGGCTTGTTTTACAAAGGAGGTGCAGCCGAATTTTTAAAGGAAGAAAAGCTGGACTTTAAAGAATTGGTTTGAGATTTCAAAAGTTTTAACAATGTTCTTATTTCTTACTACTTTTGATGGTCTAGATTGCTGGGTTTTCGGTTTACTTAAATTGTGTTACGCCTGTAGACGTTGCGTAGTTTAAGGGCCATCACGTGCCATTTTCTGGTCGTGACACTCACCCATGGTTACATAATTCATTTGGATGAATAATTGACTTGAGTTCATCTTCTTCTTCTTCCTCCTCCTCAAAAGCTTTCTAGCTCTAATGGAGTTATGAGAAAAAGTGTGAGAAAATCAATTCTAAAGTGAGCCCAATTCCTACTTCATCATCCTCTACTACTTGCCATTTAGTATAGGGTGTTCTATTCACAAAGTTCATGACCTAGTGAAGAAATAGCTTGGGTTAGTGTCTCCTCGACGTAGATCATCTTCGGCCTCGAAGTCATCGAAGCAAGCATGTTCGTTCTTCGTGGAGCCTCTCTAGAGTCCGGAGTTTATGATCGCAGCGAAGGGGACTTCTACACGGAGCTATTGAAGTGAAGGACCGGTCTACAAATGTTGTATTCCTTGCTCTCTTTACTTATTGCAAAGTGTTTGCACATCGATTCCGTATATTTCTAGTTTACGATTCAAGTTATGGTTAGCTAAAACGGCAAATTTTTTAATTTGGCCTGGACGATGCCTCCCGAAACCTTGCTGCCGTCTTGTATAACCCTTCAAGTGGTATCAGAGCCATGCTAGAAATTAATACGGATTTTGTTATGATTACGAAACCGAAATACACAGAAACCTGCATCGCCGAAACCTGCTTGCTGTCGATTTAAAAAAGTTGTCAAAATTTTTTTTAAACAAATACAGAGTGATATATGGGATATAACATGAACACTGACAAAATTTGAGGCAATTTGGTGAAAATTGGGCCGAGCACAACCATGCCAATCTCGGCCAAATCCGAGCCCCCCCCCCCAATTTTTTTCAGTGTTCATGTGACTGGGTTTTTGGTGTTTCGGGTGTTGTTTATTTTTGCTAATTTTGCATGTGATTTAATTTTACACTATAAGCAGTTCGGAGTGTTTCGTATTTAACATTGTTTCGGGTTATTCACATATTGTCTAGGCGAAGTTAAAAAGTTCGATCGAATGTCAAAAACGCATTTTTCCAAGTTTAACGTATTCGGAAAAACATGCAAGTGATTCTTTGGACCCTCTAGAAGAACGTAAACCTTAACTCGATTATTTGGCCGTCAAAACCGCCACTGAACCCTAGGGTTTTTTGGTAGTTTAGCATTGTCACATGTGAGGCGTTGGTTTGACCCTTCTACGGCTGGTTCATAGATTCTTTGGCATCTTCTGGGTATTATTAAAACTGCGCTCTAGTGTTGAGCTGCCGGGAAATTGTGGGACTTTGATGAATCGATAGAAGTGTTTATCGTCGTCCGGATATTATGTGATGGGATACAATATTTGGAATCCACAATTAGTTATGAGATAACTAGAATGAATGTTATATATCTAGCAGTTTAGTCTCAATTGATCGGTTGCCACGGGATTTTGATGTGATCAAAAGTCCGTCGCAATCACGTAGCGTACGCGGATACTCGCCGGGTAAACTTAATAGATAGCCATGCCCCATAGCCCCGACCAAGTGACTGTAGGAGAACCCCGTTGCCAAAAGCATCCGTTCGGGTGCTCGCGGCAGCGGTGTTCCGCCTTGGTGCACAACGTTGACGACATTAGGGGGTGCGGCCGTTAACTAAAGTTTCCGACTAGCATTCGATCAGGATGTCGGGAATCTTGTTGAATCGCCCGACTAGATATTAAAAAGTGTTTTCGAGATAGTGACTAAAATGCTGGGTTTATAATTGTTAGGCATGCAATGTCTAAGGAATTCATTTGGTTAGGCATGTGATGTCTAAGGTGGTTGCGGATTCCAACTGTTGTAGTTTTTCACTTTATTTTCTGCTACCGTAAGTGTAATATGTGGTGTATCGCCGGTTTTGGTGCTATATGTCAACGACAATTGGGATACGCATATTTACTTACGTTGATGACATGTGATATTATGTGTTGATGTTATATGTTATATTGGATCTTCGTGATTGAATAGCCGGGCGTTTTATGTGAGATGAGAGGTTTTCATTTTCATTCATGTAATATTCTTTTATTAGGGCACTTCCTGGTTGAGGATGATGTCATCATTGTATATTATTTACTTTTCCGCATTAGGATTGACTTAAGGCGGGGAGCACAAGTAACCGGGTTCTAGGGTCCAGTGGGAGACCATCTCGAGGAGTCGAAACCGAGTCTCCTAACTCTAGAATTGGTAGGGTTGCTTGCCGCTCTCATAGGGGTTTAGGGGTGTTGGATTGGCTATTCAACATGACCGTGGAATCCGTGTTTTATACAGGCTTAAAATAAAACATGGAAATCCTAGTATATCCAATATTTCATATGTTGTTTTCTGCTGCGATATCTGTGCTATGATCATTTGATATGTTGAGATAGATACTGGATATAGTATATGTGATATATTATATAGACGTTGCTTATGTTTTACACCCGCGCTAGCACTGCCCCGCTCTGCCGTTAGTTACCTAACCTAACGGTGCATGAGGGGACATCGAGGCGAATGCGGATGGCATAAGTGTACGTTGTATTTATCTGTGATGTTTAGGTAACTTAAAATGGTGGGACTTCATTAATGAGTTTGATGAAATAAAAGAAACCTAAAGATGTTGTGGAATCGAATTTTCCAAAAAAAAACAAAACGGGTAGCTCTAGTTGTTGCTTTGCATAGCGGTGTTCTTTGTAGAACATCCAGCACCTTATTCGATAAAGAAAGAGCCGAGATCCCTTCTCCGGGAGTGCCCTTTTTAGCAATAACTGGCAGATGCTACAACCCTCGGTTTTGTCTTTTGATTGCTTCTATAGTTTTTGCTTTGCATAGTGGTATTTGTGAAATATCCTTCACCTCATTCGATGAGGAAAGTGCCGATGATCACTTCACCGGGAGTGACCTCTTTAGCAAAACTAGTAAAAGCCTAAAAAACACTCCATTTTAAATCATTTGATTCTACAACGATATCAAGTTCATTACGCAAAAGGTTTTCTGAAAAACTGGAGTAGCCCTCCGTCATTTCAGATAAGTACTATTTAGTATTCGTGCTGCGGTAGTTTGGCATGCGTCAAGGCGTAGTGTACGGTAGCTAACTAGTGCTTATCTTCTAGCATACGATGCGATTGGATTAGGGTATTCGTACGGCGTTGTTTGGCATGCGTCAAGGGTCGTGCGGGTGGGATTAATTCAATCAGGAAATGCACAGGTTGAACTTGAGTAGCGGACTATGGGTTGTTTGGCATGCGTCAAGGTCATAGCACGCTAGGGGTAAATTTTATCGGGAATTTCAAGTGTTGAAATTTGCAATGATATTGCATACCTCCTATGAGATAGTTGGATCCCGATACCCACTGCGAGTATGAGTTACTCCTGGGATAGTTTTACACATTACAAATAGCCGATCAGGTAGGTGTCTTGAAAGGTGTCAATGGGGTTACGCCCCTGGGAAAACGAGGTTTATTTTAATTAGGTCCGTGCGAAAGCATGGGGAAGCTCCCTCAAAGTTCCGACACTGGCCTGGTAGAAAGATTGCCGAACTTGTAGGGTGTAATTAATACCAGCTAGTCTTTCCTTTTAGGTTTGAAGGAAGATTTGACTAAAACAGTAGGAGCCATCCTGATTAGATATATAAATAACCAATCTAATCTTTCAAGAGCATACGCTGAGTGTTTTCTTCTCTCTCTCTCTCCATGTAGCGACCATGTCAGGACTTAATCAAGATAATAATACAGATGTTTTGACCGAACCCGCTTGTTATACTGGGCTAAGAAACGTTGGAACCGCTCCAACTTATAATTGTTATAAGACCGAGCAGGAAATAGGGGATTAACAGAATTCCCGTGCCGCCCAAACGAAGAAAGTGTATGTTGATGCATCTTCTTCTGGTGTGTTCATTACAGAGAACTGTTTCTCGGTATCCTTTACATCCTGGGTATGAGATACCGGATCAGGATCCCACATATGTAATCTGTTACATGGGCTATAGATAGGTAGAGAACTGAGAAAGGGTGATAAGTTTTAAGAGTTAAAAATGGTGCAAGTGTTGCAGCGAAGTCTGTTGGTAGTTATCACCCTGTATTACCAAATACATTGATTCTGAACGAATGTTATTAGATACCGAACCTGATATACAATATCATATCAGTTTCTTTATTTAGTAAAGAAGGATATAATTTTTTATTGTTGGATAATGCTTTGAACATTTCCTATATCAAGAGTTGATCGGTTCAGGCACGTTATCTAAAAGCATATACGTTCTAAATAAAACTACAGTTCATAACATACAGAACACACACGAGAGGAAGAGTTCAGAAATGAACGAATCCTTCTTGATGCATTGTAGACTAGGTCATATCAATGGACCCGACTAGTTAAATTACTTAAAGATGCATATTTAAATCAGTTTGAATTTACATCTTGTGAAACTTGCCAGTCATGTCATAAAGATAAGATGACCATAGCTCCGTTTATTTGAAACAGAGAAAGAGTTAGTGAACTCATGGGATTGATACATGATGATGTATGTCAGATCCCCTGTCTACACATACCAGGACTGGTTCTTTGTACTTCATTACATTCACTGATCATCTCTCATGATTCGGACATATGTTCCTGTTGAAACACAAGTCTGAACCTTTTGAGATATTCAAAGAATATAAATTAGAAGTAGAGAACCAAAACGGGTATAAGTATTATGTCCTTTGATATGATCAGGGAGGAGAATACTTGAGCACGGAATTCCTGGACTATTCTAAAGGAGAATGAGATTCTCTCTCAGCAGTACTCCTCTGTATACACCACAGCACGTCGATGTATCGGGGCGGAGCAATCGCACCCTATGTGATATGGTGTGCTCTATGATGAGTACTACTGGTTACCTATTTCCTTTTAGGGGCTATACACTTGTGAAGCTGCATACCTATTGAATAGGGTTCCAATCAAATCAGTGCCTACCACTCCATATGTGATATGGTATGGGAAGAGCCCATTTCTTAAGGATGTTAAGATTTGAGTTGTCCGGCCTATGTCTAAAAGAAAAATCCGGACAAGCTCGAGACAAGGTCAGTTCAGTGGAAGTTTGTTGGATATCCCAAGCATGAGCAAGGGAATATCTTCTACCGAACCGAGGAACAAAAAGTGTTTTATTTCTCGGCATGCCACTTTTTTGAGAAAAAGGATATTTCTTGTGAAGAAATTAGTGATCAAGAGGTAGAACTGGAAAGAGTTCTAGCTATACAACCAGCAGCTGATGATTTGGTAGAACCGGAGGATTCAATAGTGTTGTGCATCCCTTGCACCTAGTCTAGGGTTTGGTAGCATCACTCATGCCATTTTAAAATTTAGAGAGGTGCAAACCAAGCAAACAAAGAATCATACTAGAATTTCTAGGGTAACAAGTTTGTATCACATACAAAGAAGTAAAGAGATGGGGATTACAACCTTTGTAGTCCGTTCCTTCGCTTCATAAGCTCAGTGTTGAGGTCCCTTCGTTGCGATAATCAAGAACTCCGACTCTCGAGAGGCTCCAAGAGGTGAATGATGCATCTTGCTTGAAGTCTTCTTGATCTATGATGATCTACCTTGAAGAATCTCTAACCCAAGCTTGCACTTCTCTAATCAAGTTATTAAAGAAGTGAACACCCTAATCTAAGTGGCTAGAATAGATGAGGATGATGAAGTAGGAATTTTGCTCTCTTTTGTTTTTCTATTTCTCACTCTAAATCATCATAACACAAAAGGCTAGCAAGCTTTTCAGAAGCTAGAAGAAGAAGGAGATGAAGCTAATCCTTTTGTGATGAATAATGAATCATTGTTGTGGTTACTTATTCAACCATGAGTTAAGGATGAAGGGTTTTAACTCATGTAGAGAATAAACTAGAGTTAATGGTTTGGATTGGGTTAACAAATATCTACACAAGAAAACAAAGCTAAAGACCAAGTCAATGCTTCATGAAGCTTCATGGAAGCTTCAAGTCAATGCTTCATGAAGCTTCATGGAAGCTTCATACAAAAGCTAACCCTAATCCAAACCCTAACTAAGTTTAAATCTTAAATCATGGTTGCATATGTAACATAAACTTGTTACAGTAATATATATCACATATATATTATGTTTTGTAACAAAAGAAAATAATACAATTAACATATATCACATATATATATCAATGTATTATCCCGTGAGAAAATGAATCAATAAAGCGAGCTTATATTAGTTAAGGTAATGTAATATATCACATATATAATTATACATTAAATTATCGAATCAACACATGATCCGATAATCTGGCTATAATACATATAACCGACTAATCTAACATGTACCAATTCATCGAATCAACACTTGATCCGATGACCCGGCTATATCACATATACCCGGCCGATATCACATATCGCGAGAATAGAATACGGTATCTCATATCGTATTATTCTCGGTCCCGCACATATCACATATGTGCTCCTACTCCGTTTTGCCTGATCCAGGAAACCTCTGTGTAGGACTCTAAAGAATCGTCAATACGCCGGCAGTAAATGATGATCATATCAATCACCCACAAGCTGCAAGCGGTCAGCTAAACGTAACAGCCACCCAGGTATTGAGTGATCAGAAGATCAACAAGCAAGCATGTACATTCTTCTGTGAATCCAATCATTAACACTACCGTACAGTCCGGTCTTATTGTCTGATATGTCGCATATACGGTCTAGGGGTGGTAAACGTCAGACCCCAGTAACCGATAGGTCATGTCGATGTGAGGCTCATAACAGGTCGAGAAACTAATGATAACACTTACCAGTAAATCTCCATATCAGCCCTGGCCAGGGACTTCCAGTTATAGCCAATCGAACACAGCGCAACTTCAACTCCCTATACCGGGAGAGACGAAACCCCTCCTATCGCTCATTGCCTCCATGTGATTCGGGACTGTACCCAAAAACCACCGTTTTGCACGCCCTCTTGGACGTGGTAAGGTGGAAATCAAAGGACAGTGGGAATCACACAAGACTCTATGACGATCTCGTGTCTATAGACTAACTTGTACCATTGTCACCGGAGAACTGCTATCTGACGATAGGTATAATACCATCTAGGAGTTCTCGGCGAGTCCGTTCAGTGTACCCAGTCTCCACTGGGCACCCGTACACCATCTTTGATGTCAAACACCGATGGATATGGGATCATCCATCGCCCATCATATGGGTCAAGATGCGTATACGCTAGTCTACTCTGGTGTATCGATGTCCTGTCTCGATACACCCTCGACTAGGAACAGTTATAGGATGTACTCTTAAACTACCCTGGCCCTACTAGTATGTGTTAATGATATGTATTCCCTAGAAGCCATTACTGTACATACGATGTATATTGTAGTGGAGGCTTGGACATATATATGGAGGACTTTCTTGCTCGACATGATAGTATTCTATCTGGTTGCTCTTTATCTTAACATGTACTCTGATTTTCTCTATGTTACATGTTGATAAAGCCCTTAGGATGAGCACTTGCCTACCAGGACATGCAGATCATACTAGTGGGGACAGAGTAGTCGTTAAGTACATCCTTCAAATGTCCCTAGTCGTGGGTGTATCGAGACAGGGCATCGATATACCAGAGTAGACTAGCGTATAACTTCTCGACCCATATAGATGGGCGATGGATGATCCCATATCCATTGGTGTTTGACATCAGAGACAGTATACGGGTGCTCAGTGGAGACTAGGTACACTGGACGGACTCGCCGAGATCTCCCAGATAGTATTATACCTCACGTTAGATGGCAGTTCTCTGGTGACACTGGTACAGGTTAGTCTGTAGATCCGAGATCGTCATAGAGTCTTGTGTGATTCCCACTGTGCTTTGATTTCCATCATACCACGTCCAAGAGGGCGTGCAAAACGGTGGCTTTTGGGTACAGTCCCGAATCACATGGAGGCAATGAGCGATAGGAGGGGTTTCGTCTCTCCCAGTATAAGGAGTTGATGTTGCGCTGTGTTCAATTGGCTATAACAGGAAGTCCTTGGCTAAGGCCGCTTCAGAGATATACTGGTAAGTGTTATCAGTAGTTTCTCGACCCGTTATGAGCCTCATATCGACACGACTTATCGAGTTACTGGGGTCTGACGTTTACCACCCTTAGACTAGATATTCAACATATTAGACGAAGAGACCGGGGTGTATGGTAGTGTTACTGATTAGATTTGCAGGAGTGTGAGCATGCTTGCTTGTTGATCTTCTGATCACTCAATACCCGGGTGTCCGTTCCGTTTAGCAGACCGCTTGCGGCTTGTATGTGCTTGATATGATCATCACCTACTACCGGCGTATTGACGAGTCTTTAGAGTCCTACACAGGGGTTTCCTGGCTCAAGCGAAACGGAGTAGGAGCACATATGTGATATGTGAGGGACCGAGATTGATACGATATGAGATACCGTATTCTATTCTCTCATTTGTGGAATTGATCGGTTGTATGCGATATAGCCGGGTTATCGGATCAAGTGTTGATTCGATAAGTTGTTACACATGATACTAGTCAGTTATAGCCAGATTATTAAATTGAGTTGATTTAATAATTTAATGTATAATTATATATTTGATATATTATATTACATTAACTAGTATTAGCTCACTTATGATTTGTTTTCTCACTTAATGTGCACAAGTTTATATGTGATATATATTTGTGTACATATGTTTGTGTCATGCTTGATGATACATACAAGATGGGTGTATGAGATTTATACCATGTTTAGGTCAAATTAGGTTTTATTTATTATCTTAAAATTTAACAAAAGTGTTACACTTGGCCAAAGTTATCCAGCATGAAGAAGCTTGGAGAAATTTTGACAAAGTCCAATCTTTTGTCATTTCTCTTGATATTCTTTAACCCAACCCTTAACCTCATACCTTGGTCAATTCTCAACATGAGTTAAGCATGATATCTTAACTCACCCATGGTTACATTATTGATAGGGATTAATTCATATGATGAATTATTCTTTCTTCTTCTTCATCATCAAGCTCCATGAAAAGCTTTTTAGCTCTAATGGTGCCATGATAAAAAGTGTGAGAAAATCAATTCTACAGTGAGCCCATTTCCTACTTCATCATCCTCTACTAATTGCCATGTAGTATAGGGTGTTCTCTTCGCAAAGTTCATGACCTAGTGTAGGAATAGCTTGAGTTAGTGTCTCCCCGACGTAGATCATCTTCGGCCTCGAAGTCTTCGAAGCAAGCACGTTCTTTTCTTCACGGAGCCTCTCTAGAGTCCGGAGTTTGCGATCGCAGTGGAGGCGACTTTTACACGGAGCTATTGAAGTGAAGGACCGGTCTACAAAGGTTGTATTCCTTGATCTCTTTTCATATTGCAAAGTGTTTGCATATTGCTTTCCATTTATTTCTAGTATACGATCTATGTTAGGGTTATCTAAATCGGCAAAATTTTAATTTGGCATGGACGATGCCTTCCGAAACCTTGCTGCCGTCGTAGATAACCCTTCAGTAGTATCAGAGTCATGCTAGAAATAAATACGGATTTTGTTAAGATCACGAAACCGAAATAACTCCGTAACTTGAGCACATGGGCAATATTTCCGAAACAGAAATAACTGTCGATCTCAAAATGAGCTCCAAAAATTTTTCAAACAAGTGCAGAATCACATTTGGGCAGACATAAGCACATGGAAAAAAATTGGGACCCGGTGCTCGGATTTGGACCGAGCACATGGGCAATATTTCCGAGGAGGCCGGCTTGGGTTGCTCCTCTGGGTGCCAAATTTTTTTCATGTTCTTTTCTCTGTGGTTTTGTGTTTCAGGTATTGTTTAATTTTGCTAATTTTTCATGTGATGTAATCTTAAACTTTAAACAAATCGGTGTGTTTCGTATTCGTAGTTTTAACATTGTTTCGGGTTTTCACATATTGTCTAGACAATGTTAAAAAGTTCGATCGAATATTAAAAACCCATTTTTCCAAGTTTAACGTACTCGGAAAAATATGCAAGTGATTCTTTGGACCCTCTAGAAGAACGTAAACCTTAACTCGATTATGTGGCCGTCAAAACCATCACTTGAACCCTAGGGTTTGTGATAGTTTAGCGTTTCATAAGTGAGGCGTTGGTTTGACCCTTCTACAGCTGGTTCATAGGTATTGTGGAATCTTCTGGGTATTATTAAAATTGTGCTCAAGTGTTGAGCTGTCGGGAAACTGTGGGTCTTTAATGAATCGATTGAAGAGTTTATCATCGTCCGGATAATATGTGATGGGTTACAATATTTGGAATCTACATATATTTATGAGATAACTAATTTGATTGTTATAAATCTAGTAGTTTAGTCTCATTTGATCGGTTGCCACGGGATTTTGATGTGATCAAAAGTCTGTCGCAATTACGTAGCGTACGCGGATACTCGCCGGTTAAACATAATAGACAGCCACGCCCCATAGCCCCGACCAAGTACCTGAAGGAGAGCCCCATCACCAAAAGCATCCGTTCGGGTGCTCGCGGCAGCGTTGTTCCGCCTTAGTGCATTTAGTCGACGACATCGGGGATGCGGCCATCTACTAAAGTTTCCGACGAGCATTCGATCGGGATGCTGGGAATCTTGTTGAATTACCCGACTAGATATTGAAAAGTGCTTTCGATATTGAGACTAAAATGCGGGGTTTATAATTATTAGGCATGCGATGTCTAAGGAATTCATTTGGTTAGGCATGAAATCCAAAGTATGTGATACGTTGGGTTTATGATGTCTAAGGTGGTTGCGGATTCCAACTGTTGTAGTTTTTCACTTTCTTTTCTGCGACCGTAAGTGTAATATATGGTGTATCGCCGGTTTCGGTGCTATATGTCAACGACAACTGGGATACGCATATTTACTTACGTTGATGACATGTGATGTTATGTGTTGCTTGGATATGTTATATTGGATCGTCGTGTTTGAATAGCCGGGGGTTTTATGTAAGATGATAGTTTTTCATTTTCATTCATGTAAAATTCATTGTATGTAATATTCTTTTGTAGGGGCACTTCAGGGTTGAGGATGATGTCGCCATTGTATATTATTTACTTTTCCGCATTAGGATAGACCTAAGGCGGGGAGCATAAGTAACCGGGTTCTAGGGTCAAGTGGGATACCATATCGAGGAGTCGAGACCGGGTCTCCCAACTATAGAATTGGTAGGGTTGCTTGCCGCTCTCGTAGGGGTCTAGGGGTGTGGGATTGTCTATTCATCACCACCGTGGAATCCGTGTTTTATAGAGGCTTAAAATAAAACACGGAAATCCTAGTATATCCAATATTTCATATGTTGTTCCTCTGCTGCGTTATCTGTGATGTGATCATTTGATATGTTGAGATGAATACAGGATATAGTATATGAGCTATATTATATAGACGTTGCTTATGTTTTACACCCGCGCTAGCACTGCCCCGCTATGTCGTTAGTTACCTAACCTAACGATGCACGAGGGGACATCGAGGCGAATGCCGATGGCATAAGCGTACGTTGTATTTATCTGTGATGTTTAGGTAAACTTTAAATGATGGGACTTCATTAATGATATTAATGAAATAAAAGAAACCTAAAGAAGTTGTGGAATCAAATTTTCAAAAACTGGTAGCTCTAGTTCTTGCTTTGCATAGCGGTGTTCTTTGGAGAACATCCAGCACCTTATTCGATAAGGAAAGAGCCGAGATCCCTTCACCGGGAGTGACCTCTTTAGCAATAACTAGCAGATGCTACATCCCTCGGTTTTTTTTGATTGCTTCTATAGTTTTTTCTTTGCACAGTGGTATTGTGAATATCCTGCACCTTATTCGATAAGGAAAGAGCCGACGATCCCTTCACCGGGAATGACCTCTTTAGAGAAACTAGCAAAGGCCTAAAAAACACTCCATTTAAATCATTTGATTCTACAACAATATCAAGTTCATTACGCAAAGGGTTTTCTTAAAAACCTTTCGTAGCCCTCCGTCATTTCAGTATGTACTTCATAGTACTCGTGCTGCGTTTGTTGGCCTCTGTCAAAGCATAATGTGCGGTAGCTATTTATGCTTATCTTCATAAGAATATGATGCGATTGATTTAGGGTAGTCTTTCGACCTTGTTGACCTCTGTCAAGGGTCGTGCTGGTGGGTTTACTTCAATCAGGAAATGACGGGTTGAACTTGACTAGCATCCTATGGTTTGTTGGCCTTTGTAAAGGTCATAGGAGGTTAGGGGTAAAATATTATTGGGAATTTCAAGTGTTGAAATTTGCAATGAGATTGCATACCTTCTATGTGATAGTTGGATCCCGATACCCACAGCGAGTAAGAGTTACGCCTGGGAGAGTTTTACACATTACAATTAGCCGATCAAGTAGGTGTCTAGAATGGTGTTAACGGGGTTACGCCCCTGGGAAAACGACGTTTATTTTAATTAGGTCCATGCGAAAGCACAGGGAACCTCCCTCAAAGTACCGGCACTGGCTTGGCTGAAAGATTGGCAAACTTGTAGGGTGTAATTAATCCCGGCTAGTCTTTCCTTTTAGGGTTTAAAGGAAGATTTGACTAAAACAATGGGAGCCATCCTGATTAGATATATTGATAACAAATCTAATCTTGCAAGAGCATACGCTGAGTGTTTTCTTCTCTCTCTCTCCAGGTAGAGACCATGTCATGCCTTAATCAAGATAATAATACGGATGTATTGACCGAACCCGCTTGTTATACTGCGCTAAGGAACGTTGGTCCCGATCCAACTTATAATTGTTATAAGACCGAGCAGGAAGTAGGGGATTACCAGAATTCCCATGCCACCCAAGCGAAGAAAGTGTATGTTGATACATCATCTTCGGGTGTGTTCATTACAAAGAACTATTTCTCAGTATTCTTTACGTCCTGGGTATGAGATACCGGATCAGGATCCCACATATGTAATATGTTACATGGGCTACATAAATGTAGAGAACTGGGAAAGGGTGATAAGTTTTAAGAGTTAAAAAATGGTGCAAGTGTTGCAGCCAAGTCTGTTGGCTGTTATCACTCTGTATTACCAAATACATTGATTCTGAACGAATGTTATTAGATACCGAACCTGATATACAACATCATATCAGTCTCTTTATTAGTAAAGAAGGATATAATTTTGTATTGTTGGATAATATTTTGAACATTTCCTATATCAAGAGTTGATCGGTTCAAGCATGTTATCTAAAAGCATATACGTTCTAAATCAAACTACAGTTCTTAACGTACAGAACAAACACAAGAGGAAGAGTTCAGAAATGAACGAATCCTTCTTGAGGCATTGTAGACTAGGTCATATCAATGCGACCCGACTAGCTAAGTTACATAGAGATGCCTATTTAAATCGGTTTGAATTTACATCTTGTGATACATGCCGGTCATGTCACAAAGATAAGATGACCATAGCTCCGTTTATTGGAAAAAGAGAAAGAGTTAGTGATCTCTTGGGATTGATACATGCTGATGTATGAAGGTCCCCTGTCTACACATGTCAGGACTGGTTCTTTGTACTTCATTACATTCACTGATGATCTCTCAAGATTCGCACTTATGTTCCTGTTGAAACACATGTCTGAACCTTTTGAGATATTCAAAGAATATAAGTTAGAAGTAGAGAACCAAAATGGGTATAAGTATTATGTCCTATGATGTGATCAAGGAGGAGAATACTTGAGCACGGAGTTTCTGGACTATTCTAAAGGAGAATGAGATTCTCTCTCAGCATTACTCCTCCCTATACACAACAGTGCGTTGGTATATCGGGGAGGAGCAATTGCACCCTATATGATATGGTGTGCTCTATGCTGAGTACTACTGAGTTTCCTATTTCTTTTTAGGGGTTTACGCACTTGAGAAGCTGCATATCTATTGAATAGGGTTCCAATCAAATCAGATGCCTACCACTCCATATGTGATATGGTATGGGAAGAGCCCATCTCTTAAGGATGTTAAGATTTGGGGTTGTCCGGCCTATGTCTAAAAGCAAAATCCGGACAAGATCAAGGTAAGGTCAGTTCTGTGGAAGTTTGTTATATATCCCAAGCATTCGCAAAGGAATATCTTCTACCAAACTGAGGAGCAAAAGGTGTTTTGTTTCTCAGCATGCCACCTTTTAGAAAGGGAATTTCTTGTGAAGAAATTAGTGGTTATGAGGTAGAACTGGAAGGAGTTCCAGCTATACAAACTGCAGCTGATGATTTGGTAGAACCGGAGGTTTCAATAATACCCAACGAACCTCGGCCTCTCCGCCGAGCTAGTAGGGTTCCTCACCCACCTGAGAGATACTTCGGTTTCTCTATGACAGTGGGAGCGTGGATGGCGTCATAAGATGATGACCCAACTAGTTTCGAGCAAGCCATCGGGAGTGGGGACTCTGTAAGAATGGCTGGATGCTAAGTGATCTGAGATGGAATCCATATACACCAACAAAGTATGGACTTTGGTTGCTTTATCTGAAGGGTTAAATCCCCATCAGAAGCAAGTATATCTTGGGAAGATTACTAGGTGTACATGGAAAAGTAAAGACTTTCAAAGCTAATACTGTTAGTGTATATGCCTTAGAGGCCATTACTGTATCAAACTAGTTTGTATATTACTTAATGGAAGCTTGGGATATTCACCTTGTATAGACAATTTTGCTCAATATAGTAGTATGCTACTTGGTTTGTTTCTGCTTTAATGTGTACATGTGTTTATTTTAGTATATCACCTATACACATTAGAGGATCCCTTAGGATCTTTGCTTGATTACCAGCGTTGTGATGGCAGTCACACTCGTGGGGGCTGGGTAATCTATAAGCACATCCTTATGCAGGTCCCTGGTCACAGGACTATCGAGACAGGGCATCGATACTCCGGAGTGGAGTAGCGTATGCTCTTCTTATCCCAGTTTGGGAGACGGTCTGTCCCACAGCCGTCAGTACGTCGTACTTGAGATAGTATGCGGGTGCTCGTTAGGTTACGAGTACACTGGACAGGACTCGTCAGGAACTGTTGGTTGGTACTATACCTATCGTCAGTTATCAGTTCCCAGGTGACATGAGTACATCTTAGTCCCCTGACTTGACACTGTCACTTCGCCTCGAGAGTGTTCCCACTGTACATTGATTACTACCCTTCCACGGCTCAAAGGAGTCGTGCAAACAGGTAGTTTTTGGGTCCAGTCCCGAAGCACTTGGAGGCAGTGACGGTTAGACAGGATTCGTCTCTCCCGGTATTGGGGGTTGACATCACGCTTTATCTAGGAGATCCATTACACGAATAGTCCTTGGCCAGGGCAAGCGAGATATACTGGTAGGTTTCCAGTGTTATCTCAGGGTGTTCTGGGCTTCACTCCGACACGACTTGTACCGCTATTAGGGGACTGACGTTTACCGCCCCCTAGGCCCGCCATGCGATGTATCAGTCGAACAGACCGGACTGTACAGAGATTGTCACATTCAGGCTCAGTAGGAGTTCAGATGGGTTTCACCTCGTCCGTCTTCTTGTCGGCATCTACCTGGGGACCGTTACGCACAGCTTGTGCCGCTTGCGGTCTGTGGTTAAACCCACTGCCAGCGTAGTGTCGAGTCTTTAGAGTCCCACACAGAAAGCTATTCGCCTTTAGGCAAAAGAGTAGAGGTCGCATGGTTTTGCGACAGGTCGCATGGTTTTGCGACAGGGTTCGGTCACATCCGTGCACTTGTGCACGTTTGGTGTCCGGACAGTTAACACTAGCGGGCTTTGGATTAAGCCAGATCCTAGTCTACATTTTGGGATTGGTTTTACCTCTTTTGTATTCGTGTTCCTCGGAACGCGGATGCGGGTGTGTATGCACAGTTGACAGAGAGACAGAGGCTGAGGATTCTCATTGGGGTTATTGACTGTTGACTGTTCACTGTCGACCATTGACTTTTCCTAAACCCTAATGAGAATAAGAAATATGATTAATGATAATATTAATTAAGTATTATTGTGTCATGGTTGAGATGAGGGGTTAACTTTGTTGACTTGTTGACTTTGTTGACCGGTTGACTAGGTTGGACTAGTTGACCATCATCATTACAATGGCTATCATTTCATGGCAAAGTCTTTTGCTTGCTTGTTTGTTTTTGCAAAATGAGTGCATGAAATGATATGGCCATTTTGACTTGAACCATCACATAATACTCAATTACTATTATGAGTAATCATGTTTTTGGATTATGAGAGCTTGGATGGCAAAAGACTTTCTCATTCTTTCATTTCATCTCTCTCTTGCTTGAGCTCTCCCTCTTGCTCTTCCTCTTGCTCTCTCTCTAGCTCAAGGCAACACCCTCTCATGAGTTGAGAAACATTGCCTTAGAGATAAAAGAAAACTCATATCACTTCTCTACTCATCCTAGTTCATAAGATTTAGCAAAACCAAGTGTTCTAGTTTCTTCAAGTTCGAAGAAGAAGCCAAAGGTAGAAGCTTTCAGGTGGATCCATCTTCGGCGCAAGGAGACGACGAGGTGAGGCCAATCCATACACCGGAAAGAGTTCAAGAAAGGTATAGCCCCCTAACCGAGTAGGCAAAACTCTAGTTAGGTTGTTAGGTAGTTGTTTAACATAGATCCGTATTTTGAGTCCATGTTACCACCTCTTGAAAAATCATTTTTCACCAATTCCGCAACCCCGTAAGTACCGGGGCAGGGTAGCATGGACTTACAGTGGTATCAGAGCCTAGTTAAACACTATCTAACATGTTAGCAAAGTAAGTAGAAGTTCGATCGGAGAAAATATCACGAAACATACCCGAATAGCATACTTTCTGTCGAATTTTTCCTCTGTTCAAAAATTATTAAATCTTGGCTTAAAATTCGACTTAGTGTTTTTACATCTCACTATATAAAAATGGTCCAGAGAGCCCATCAACGCGCCGCGGAACCGCGGCAGGAGCTTACTCCAGCCGCGGATCCGCGGCCGAGTTGACTCGGCCGTGGACGATTTTTCTTGCAGTGTGGTTATAGGGTTGTTTTAGGATTTTTATAATATGTTTTTTCTGCCCAGATTTTCCAGAAAGAAAAATTTGTGTTTGGGTCCTAAAAATCCGTATTTTGATCGAACTTCTAAAGACTTAAGCTGACGGGTATATATCTTTGATGTGTTATATGTATTGAATGTCCGCTAATCGCTATACGTCGATTAGTGGGGGTTATACATATCTGTGATCTGTAATGTTGATGGTATGTGTATATGAATTCATTGGATTGTCGCGGATGAATAGCCGGGGGGTTGTGAGATGAGAGTTTTCTTTTATCTTTCAATTCATGTAATATGTAAATTGATGTAATATTATTTTTGGCTGCACAACCGGGTCGGGGTTGTAGCCGTCATTGTTTAATTTCTTTTTACTGTTTTTGCTCCTAGGATAGACCCAAGGTGGGGTGCACGTCGATTCGCGACCGTGTAATCCGCTTTTCGTTACAGGCTCGTACGAATTGCGGATTCCTAGTATATCTAATGTGTTCATCTATGATCTGAAATGGCTATCATTGCAATATATCTATATATGATATTATTTAGGCGTTGCTTATGTTTTGCATCCGCGCTAGTCCATCCCCCGCTCTGTCGTTAGTTAAGTAACCTAACGGGTAATGACGGGGCCCCGTGGCGAACACGGATGACATAAGCGTACATCATATTTTGGTTGTTTTCTGCAATGGTAGGATTAAATGATGGGACGCATTGGAATTAATGCAAGAAAAAATAAACCAAGTAAAAGTCGTTGGAACACTTTGAAAACCACTCGGTTCTTTTCAAAACCAAACTTTTAAATGCGGAGCATGAACCACTCCTTTTTGAAAGCTGTCTCGTTCCATCGATTATATCAAGTTCACTACGTTCACGGTTTCGCCAAAACCATTCGTAGCCCTCCGTCGTTTCACATGAATGGTCAATAACTATTTAAGCTATGTATGTTGGCCAAAGTCAAGGCATAGTGATTGGTAGCTATTGGGTATTCATGTGCAGCATAGATAGATGTGTTGGTTTGGGGCAGTCGTTCTACCATTTTAGCGAATGTCAAGGGTATGTGCGGGTGGGCTCAAATTAACCTGGAGAATGACGGGTAGAACATGACATGTGACTTATGATATTTTGGCCAAAGTCAAGGGCATAAGAGCATGGGGCAAAAATCCAAATCGGGAGTTTCAAAAGAACTGAAACTTGCCAGCGCTGCATACCATTTGGAGTGTGATGATTCTGGTAGGATTCCTTCTGTTTTGTCACGCAATGATATTTGGATCCCGATCCTACTATGAGTATATGCTACTCCTCGCGAAATTTCTCACTTAACGATCAATGCTATAAACCAAGTAAGTGTCTAGAAAGGTGTTAGCGGGGCTACGCCCCCAGGGAAAAGAGGTTATTTAATTAAGGAACTTCGCGAAAGCGTTGGAAAACCTCCCTCGAAGTACCGACACCAGCCTGGACGAACGGTTAAGCAAGTATTGTACGGTGAGATTGATCCTGACTAATTCTTCCTTTTTGGTTTGAGGAGGGATTCGAGAGACAGTGGGAGCCATCCTGTTTAGACAAATTAAAAACCACTCTAAACTTGCAAGAGCATCATGATAAAGTGTTTCTTCTCTCTCTCCTAATTGCAGCGACCAAACATCATGACCGGACTTAAGTTACTACTAGATAAAATTATACTGACAGGGCCAAACTACAAAGATTGGCTCAGGAATGTCAAAATGGCAATCACTTATGACAAGTTGGGGTATCTCCTTACCACCAAAGCTCCCCCTGTCCCAGGTCCCAAAACCAGCGTCGCGGATAGGGAAATCCGTAAGACCAGGGAAATCGATTGCGCGAAGGCCAAGTGCCTCGTGCTTGCCTCTATGGACAACGAACATCAGAGGAGGCACGAGAATATGGACCTCGAATCCATATTTCTCCATACAAAAGAACTGTATGGAGAGCAATCTCGTATCGCAAGATACGAAGTGTCGAAGAAGCTATTTACGGCAAGGTTGGCCGTCGGATCATCGGTAGCGGAACAGGTGCTTAAGACGATTGGCTTCATAGAGGAGCTCGCGGACCTTGGGACCACGTTGGAGAATGAGCTCTATACGGACTTGATTCTCCAGTCCCTTCCTTCCACTTACGCCCAGTTCATCATGAATTTCAACTTGCAAGAAAAGGAAGTTGAACTTTCAGAGCTCCTCAACATGCTGAGGAGTGTAGAGGGCACCCAACAGAAAAGTAGGGAAACATCCACTTTGTTTGTAGGAGGATCTTCCTCTTCTAGGTCCAAGGCGAAAGCCAAGGGAATGAAGAAGAAAGCCCCCGCCAAACCAAGGGGCGGTGTTAGTAAAATGGATACGAAGGGAAAGACAAAAGCAACAAAGATAGCGGGGAAACTTGTGGGGAAGGAAAAGTGCTTTTACTGTCATAAGAGTGGGCACTGGAAGAAAGATTGCAGGGCTTGGAAAGCCAGAACACAGGATCTGAAGCAAGTTGCGGCTTCAGCTTCAGGTGTGTATGTTATTGAAAACTGTCTATCAATAAACTCTACTTCCTGGGTATTGGATACCGGATCAGGATCTCATATCTGTAATTCTTTTCATGCGTTGAGAAACCGTAGGTTTTTGAAGGCAGGTGACATGACCCTCAAAGTTGCAAACGGAGTTAGCATGAATGCTAAGGCCGTGGGGGGCTATCACCTGGGAATGCCAGATGGATATGTTTTGGTTTTACGTAATTGCTTTTTTGTACCCAACGCAACTTGTAATATCATTTCTGTATCTTTGATTTCTAAAGAAGGTTATGAATTTGCGTTTGTAAGTAATGTTGTAAACATTCACCTTAATCAAGTTCTGATTGGGTCAGGTACATTAAGCAATGGTATATATGTACTAAACCAACCACAGATTTTCAATGTCCAGAATACACACAAAAGAAAGTCTCCGGAAATAAATCAGACTTTCTTATGGCATTATAGACTGGGTCACATCAATGAGAGAAGGTTGACGAAGTTGCATACAGAAGAATATTTGGATCCGTTCGAATATCAATCGTAAGCCACTTGTCAATCCCGTCTCAAAGGAAAGATGACAAAGACTCCATTCACTGGACATGGAGTAAGAGAGAGCGAGCTCTTGGGACTCGTACACAGCGACGTGTGCGGTCCAATGTCTATACATGCGCGAAGCGGTTATTCTTACTTCATTACTTTCACGGATGACTTTTCAAGGTACGGTTATGTCTTCTTAATGAAACATAAATCCGAAGACTTTGGAAAATTCTAGGAATATAAGAATGAAGTAGAAAAACAAACTGGCAAAAGTATCAAGACACTGAGATCGGATCGGGGTGGTGAATACTTGAGTGCCGAGTTCCTGGATTACTTAAAAGAGAATGGAATTCTCTCTCAGCTTACTCCTCCATACACACCGCAACATAACGGTGTATCGGAGAGACGGAACCGAACCCTATTGGATATAGTACGGTCCATGATGAGTAACGCTGAGTTACCGCGATCATTCTGGGGATATGCACTAGAATCAGCTGCATACCTTTTGAACCGAGTTCCAACTAAGACTGTGCATACTACACCATATCAGATGTGGTGTGGGAAGAGACCCTATCTTAATCACATTAAGACATGGGGATGTCCAGATTTTGTCAAAAAGCAGCATGCGGACAAGCTCGAGGCACGCTCAGTACAGTGCAAGTTTGTTGGATATCCAAAGAACCCCACGGGATATTTCATCTATTGCGAGGAGGAACAAAAGGTTTTTGTTTCTCGGCATGCCCACTTCCTGGATACTCAGTTTTTGGAGAATCAGATAAGTTGGAGCGCAATAGAACTGGAAGAAATTCAAGAACCACGAGCTATTACTGAAAGCTTAGTAGAACCAGAGGGTTCGAAAGATCAGGACATTCCTACGCCGCTCCGCAGAAGTAGTAGGCAGTCTCATCCGCCCGAGAAATACTACGGTTTTCTCATAGATGGGGATAGAGAAGATTGCATCATTGATTATGATGAGCCGACTAGCTTCCAGCAGGCCATTCAGAGCGTTGACTCGGTAAAATTGCTGGATGCAATGCGGACCGAAATGGAGTCCATCTACACCAACAAAGTATGGACGTTGGACGTTGCTCCAGATGGGGTAAAACCCATAGGATGCAAGTGGATCTTCAAAAGGATGATTGGTGTAGATGGACAGGTTGAGACCTATAAAGCTAGACTGGTTGCAAAGGGTTTTCGTCAAAGACCTGGTTTGGACTATGACGAGACCTTTTCTCCAGTAGCTATGCTGAAATCCATTCGGATCCTTCTTGCCATTGCTGCCTTCCACGATTATGAGATTTGGCAGATGGGCGTAAAGACAGCTTTTCTAAATGGAAATTTAGAGGAGTGTGTTTATATGGACCAACCAGAGGGTTTCATTCAGAGTGGGAGCAGCGGAAAGGTGTGCAAGTTGCTTAAGTCCATCTACGGACTAAAGCAGGCATCGCAGAGTTGGAACATCTGTTTTGATTAGACGGTCAAAGAATTTGGCTTTATCAAAAATCCAGATGAACCATGCATCTATAATAGATTTGTAGCGAGAACTGTAGTATTCCTCGTTTTATACGTGGATGACATTCTCTTAATAGGAAATGACATCCCTATGCTACAATCTGTCAAAGGGTTCTTGTCACACAGGTTCTCTATGAAAGACCTGGGTGATGCCTCATACATTCTGGGGATCCGGATCTATCGTGACAGATCCAAGAGGATACTGGGACTCTCACAGCCCAGGTACATCGACACCAAACTGAAAAGATTCAGTATGGAAGATTCCAAGCGCGGTAATCTACCGGCTTGTCACGGGATCACCCTTTCCAAAGAGATGTCTCCCAAGATTGATTTGGAAAGGGATCGCATGGCTATTATACCCTACGCTTCTGCGATAGGCTCTATAATGTATGCGATGTTGTGTACCAGACCAGATGTAGCTTATGCACTGAGTGTGGTAAGCCGCTATCAGTCAAACCATGGGGAGAAACACTGGATAGCAGTAAAGAACATTCTTAAGTACCTGAGAAGGACTAAAGAGATGTTCTTGGTGTATGGCGGAAAAGACCTCCAGATCGAGGCCTTTGCTGACTCCAGCTTCCAGAGTGACAAGGATGATTCCAAGTCCATGTCGGGTTATGTCATTACCCTCTATGGAAGGGCGGTGTGTTGGAAGAGTTCCAAACAGGAAACCGTTGCTGACTCGACGATGGAAGCGGAATATTTCGCTGCTGCAGATGCCGCAAAAGAAGCCGTCTGGATAAGGAAGTTCTTAATGGAACTTCACGTGGTTCCGTCATTGTTGATCCAATACCGCTGTATTGCGACAACAACGGGACTATAGCTTTAGCGAAGGAACCCAGGTCCCATCACAAATCCAGACACATCTTGAGGCGGTATCACCTGATAAGGGAGATCGTGGGTCGCCAGGAGATCGAGGTTCGGAGAGTTTCTACGGAAGATAACACTGCTGATCCACTCACGAAGGCCTTACCCCTGACTCAGTTCGAGCGGATGATCGAGATGATAGGTCTTCGATACGCCAGTACATGGCCTTAGTGCAAGTGGGAGATTGTTAGTGTATATGCCCTAGAGGCCATTACTGTATCATACTAGTTTGTATATTACTTAATGGAAGCTTGGGATATTCACCTTGTATAGACAATCTTGCTCAATATAGTAGTATACTACTTGGTTTGTTTCTGCTTTAATGTGTACATGTGTTTATTTTAGTATATCACCTATACACATTAGTGGAGCCCTTAGGATCTTTGCTTGATTACCAGCGTTGTGATGGCAGTCACACTCATGGGGGCTGGGTAATCTATAAGCACATCCTTATGCAGGTCCCTGGTCATAGGACTATCGAGACAGGGCATCGATACTCCTGAGTAGACTAGCGTATGCGTTTCTTATCCCAATTTGGGAGACGGTCTGTCCCACAGCCGTCAGTACGTCGTACTTGAGATAGTATGCGGGTGCTCGTTTGGTTACGAGTACACTGGACAGGACTCGTCGGGAACTGTAGGTTGGTACTATACCTATCGTCAGTTATCAGTTCCCAGGTGACATGAGTACAGCTTAGTCCGCTGACTTGACACTGTCACTTCGCCTCGAGTTTGTTCCCACTGTACTTTGATTACTACCCTACCACGGCTCAAAGGAGTCGTGCAAACAGGTAGTTTTTGGGTGCAGTCCCGAAGCACTTGGAGGCAGTGACGGTTAGATAGGATTCGTCTCTCCCGGTATTGGGGGTTGACATCGCGCTGTGTCTAGGAGAGCCATTACACGAGTAGTCCCTGGCCAGGGCAAGCGAGATATACTGGTAGGTTTCCAGTGTTATCTCAGGGTGTTCTGGGCTTCACTCCGACACGACTTGTACGGCTATTAGGGGACTGACGTTTACCGCCCCCTAGGACCTCCATGCGATGTATTAGACGAAGAGACCGGACTGTACAGAGATTGTCACATTCAGGCTCAGTAGGTGTTCAGAAGGGTTTCACCTCGTCCGTCTTCTTGTCGGCATCTACCTGGGGACTGTTACGCACAGCTAGTGCCGCTTACGGTCTGTGGTTAAACCCACTGCCAGCGTAGTGTCGAGTCTTTAGAGTCCCACACAGAAAGCTATTCGCCTTTAGGAAAAAGAGTAGAGGTCGCAAGGTTTTGCGACAGGTCGCATGGTTTTGCGAAAGGGTTCGGTCACATCCGTGCACTTGTGTACGTTTCGTGTCCAGACAGTTAACACTAGCGGGCTTTGGTTTAAGCCAGATCCTAGAGTACGTTTTGGGATTGGTTTTATCTCGTTTGTAATCGTGTTCCTCGGAACGCGGATGCAGGTGTGTATGCACAGTTGACAGAGAGACAGAGGCAGAGGATTCTCATTGGGGTTATTGACTGTTGACTGTTCACTGTTGACCATTGACTTTTCCTAAACCCTAATGAGAATAAGAAATATGATTAATGATAATATTAATTAAGTATTATTGTGTCATGGTTGAGATGAGGGGTTGACTTGTTGACTTTGTTGACCGGTTGACTAGGTTGTACTAGTTGACCATCATCATTACAATGGCTATCATTTCATGGCAAAGACTTTTGCTTGCTTGTTTGTTTTTGCAAAATGGCTGCATGAAATGATATGGCCATTTTGACTTGAACCATCACATAATACTCAATTACTATTATGAGTAATCATGTTTTTGGATTATGAGAGCTTGGATGGCAAAAGACTTTCTCATTCTCTCATTTCATCTCTCTCTCTTGCTTGAGCTCTCCCTCTTGCTCTTCCTCTTGCTCTCTCTCTAGCTCAAGGCAACACCCTCTCATGAGTTGAGAAACATTGCCTTAGAGATAAAAGAAAACACATATCACTTCTCTACTCATCCTAGTTCATAAGGTTTAGCAAATCAAGTGTTCTAGTTTTTTTAAGTTCGAAGAAGAAGACAAAGGTAGAAGCTTTCAGGTGGATCCATCTTCGGCGCAAGGAGACAGTGGAAGCAGCGGAAATGTGTGCAAGTTGCTTTATGTGTTAAAGCAAGCATTGCGGAGTTGGAACATCTGTTTTGATGTGGTAGTCAAAGAGTATGACTTCATCAAAATGGTATATGAACCTTGTATATATAAAAAGGTAGTGAGGAGTATGGTGATGATCCTCGTATTGTACGTGGATGACATACTCTTGATAGGAAAGGAGTTTCCTATGCTACGCTCGGTCAATCTCTTCTTATCACAAAGATTCTCCATATAGGATCAAGGTGATACCTCCTAATTCCAGGGTATTGGATCTATGAGATAGATCTAAGTGGATGTTAGAATTCTCACTATGTGTAGTGAGACGGTATCAATCAATCCTGGGGAGAATCACTAAATGTCAGTCACAGGCATTGTCTTTACCCTCAGTGGAGGGACGGTATGTTGGAAGAGTTCCAAGCTAGATACCGTGACAAATCTAGACGATTAAAGGCTAATACATTGCTACCAAGGATGCTACCAAAGAGGTAGTTTGGATATATATAAGTTCATGAGATGAACTTCGTTCCTAACATTGTATGACAAAGGAGTTGTGGCTTTGGCCTAGGAACCACCGTCCTATCAAAGATCCAGACTTATTCTTAGGCAGTATCACCTGATCATGGAGATGGCTGATCTCCAGGGAGATCGAGGTTAGGAGAGTAGACACAGAGAACAACAGCGCGGATCCACTCACAAAGGCATGCTTTCCAGTAGAGACTTTTATGGGATGGTTGAGTATGAGATACTTCAACCACTGCTGATTGTTGGGTATGAGATACTACAACAGATGGCCCTAGTGCAAGCAGGAGATTGTTAGTGATATGTATACCCTAGAGGCCATTACTGTACATACGATGTATATTGTAGTGGAGACTTGGACATATATATGGAGGACTTTCTTGCTCGACATGATAGTATGCTATCTGGTTGCTCTTTACCTTAACATGCACTCTGATTGTCTCTATGTTACATGTTGATAAAGCCCTTAGGAAGAGTACTTGACTACCAGGAATATGGAGCAGATCATACTAGTGGGGACCGAGTAGTCGTTAAGTACATCCTTCAAATGTCCCTAGTCGTGGGTGTATCGAGACAGGGCATCGATATACCAGAGTAGACTAGCGAATAGCTTCTCGACCCATATAGATGGGCGATGGATGATCCCATATCCATTGGTGTTTGACATCAGAGACAGTATACGGGTGCTCAGTGGAGACTGGGTACACTGGACGGACTCGCCGAGAACTCCCAGATGATATTATACCTCACGTCAGATGGCAGTTCTCTAGTGACACTGGTACAAGTTAGTATGTAGACCCGAGATCGTCATAGAGTCTTGTGTGATTCCCACTGTGCTTTGTTTTCCATCATACCACATCCAAGAGGGCATGCAAAATGGTGGATTTTGGGTACAGTCCCGAATCACATGGAGGCAATGAGCGATAGGAGGGGTTTCGTCTCTCCCGGTATAGGGAGTTAATGTTGCGCTGTGTTCGATTGGCTATAACAGGAAGTCCTCTGCCAAGGCAGCTTCAAAGATATACTGGTAAGTGTTATCAGTAGTTTCTCGACCCGTTATGAGCCTCATATCGACACGACTTATCGAGTTACTAGGGTAGGACGTTTACCACCCCTAGACGAGATATGCGACATATCAGACGAAGAGACCGGACTGTACGATAGTGTTACTGATTGGATTCGCAGGAGTGTGAGCAGGCTTGCTTGTTGATCTTCTGATCGCTCAATACCCGGGTGGCCGTTACGTTTAGCAGACCGCTTGCGGCTTGTGGGTGTTTGATATGATCATCACATACTGTCGGCGTATTGACGAGTCTTTAGAGTCCTACACAGGGGTTTCCTGGCTCAAGAGAAACATAGTAGGAGCACATATGTGATATGTGCGTGACCAAGATTGATACGATATGAGATACCGTATTCTATTCTCGCGTTTGTGGCATTGATCGGTTGTATGCGATATAGCCGGGTTATCGGATCAAGTGTTGATTCGATAAGTTGTTACACATGATATTAGTCGGTTATAGCCGGATTATTAAATCAAGAGTTGACTTAATAATTTAATGTTTAATTATATATTTGATCTATTACATTACATTAACTAGTATTAGCTCACTTATGATTTGTTTTCTCACTTAATGTGCAAAAGTGTATATGTTATATATATTTGTGTACATATGTTTGTGTCATGCTTGATGATATATACAAGATGGGTGTATGAGATTTATACCATGTTTAGGTTAAATTAGGGTTTATTTATTATCTTAAGATTTAACAAAAGAGTTACACTTGGTCAAAGTTATCAAGATTGAAGAAGCTTGGAGAAATTTTGACAAAGTCCACTCTTTTGTCATTTATCCTGATATTCTTTAACCCAACCCTTAACCTCATACCTTGGTCAATTCTCTACATGAGTTAAGCATGATAGCTTAACTCACCCATGGTTACATTATTGATAGGGATTAATTCATATGATGAATTATTCTTTCTTCTTCTTCTTCATCAAGCTCCATGAAAAGCTTTCTTGCTCTAATGGTACCATGATAAAAAGTGTGAGAAAATCAATTATAAAGTGAGCCCACTTCCTACTTCATCATCCTCTACTACTTGTCATGTAGTATAGGGTGTTCTCTTCGCAATGTTCATGACCTAGTGAAGGAATAACTTGAGTTAGTGTCTCCCCGACGTAGATCATTTTCGGCCTTGAAGTCTTCGAAGAAAGCACGTTCTTTTCTTCGCGGAGCCTCTCTACAGTCCGGAGTTTCCGATCGCGGCGGAGGGGACTTCTACACGGAGCTATTGAGTGAAAGACCGGTCTACAAAGGTTGTATTCCTTGCTCTCTTTTCAAATTGCAAAGTGTTTGCTGTTGCTTTGCGTTTATTTCTAATTTACGATCTATGTTAGGGTTATCTAAATCGGAAAAATTTTAATTTGGCATGGACGATGCCTCCCGAAACCTTACTGCCATCGTAGGTAACCCTTCAGTATGATCTGCATCATAGTCCTAGTAGTCGAGTAGATATTCTTAGGGCTTTATCAACATGTGAGAGTAAGACAGTAAACTAATACAAGTCAACATGTTAAGACAAAGTGAAACCAAATAGCATACTATAATGTCGAGCAAGAAAGTCCTCTCTATATATATCCAAGCATCCACTATAATATATATCATATGTATAACAAGGGCCTCTAGGGCATATATATAACTAACAAATAGTTTACAATGAACCTCAGCCTCTCCGCCAATCAAGTAGGGTTCCTCATCTGCCTGAGAGATACTTCGGTTTCTCTATAACAGTGGGAGCGAGGATTGCATCATGAGATGATGACCCAACTAGTTTCGAGCAGGCCATCAAGAGTGGGGACTCTGTGAGAATGGTTGGATGCTATGCGATCTGAGATGGAATCCATATACACCAACAAAGTATGGACTTTTGTTGCTTTTTCTGAAGGGTTAAATCCCCATCAGGAGCAAGTATATAGATTACTTGGTGTAGATGGAAAAGTTGAGACTTTCAAAGCTATGCTTAAGTCCATCCTGATCCTACTTGCCACTATTACTTACCATGACTACGATATCTGGCGGTTGGGTGTCAGGACTGCTTTTCTAAATAGTGATTTAGAAGAGAGCGTCTATAGTACACAGCCAGAGGGCTTCATAGACAGTGGGAGCAGCGGAAACATGTGCAAGTTTCTTTATGAGTTAAAGCAGGCATCGCAGAGTTGGAACATCTGTTTTGATGTGGTAGTCAAAGAGTTTGACTTCATCAAAATGGTAGATGAACCTTGTATATACAAAATGGTGGTAAGGAGTATGGTGGTGATCCTCGTATTGTACGTGGATGACATACTCTTGATAGGAAAGGAGTTTCCTTTGCTAGACTCGGTCAATCTCCTCTTATCACAAGGATTCTCCATATAGGATCAAAGTGATACCTCCTAAATCCTGGGTTTTGGATCTATGAGATAGATCTAAGTGGATGTTAGATTCTCACTAGGTGTAGTAAGATGGTATCAATCGATCCTGGGGAGAATCACTGGATAGCTTCCAGGGTGGTAAGGTCCACTGAATGTCAGTCACAGGCATTGTCTTTACCCTCAATGGAGAGACGGTATGTTGGAAGAGTTCCAAGCTAGATACCGTGAAAAACTACCGATTAAGGCTGGATACATAACTACCAAAGATGCTACCAAAGAGAAAGTCTGGGTGTATATTAGTTCATGAGATGAACTTTGTTCCTACCATTGTGTGACAATGGAGTTGTGGTTTTGGCCTAGGAACCCCCATCCCCTCAGGGATCCAGAAAAATTCTTAGGAAGTATCACCTGATATATAGAGATGGTTGATTTCCAGGAAGATCGAGGTTAGGAGAGTAGTGTAAGTGCACGGCGGCGCCCCTGCCGTCAATCCGAGGCGAAAATGCGGAAACGATAATTTACTTTGACTTTTGAACTGGCACCACCGCGCGCTATAAAACCCGGATCGGGCCATTAATCTAATTCTAGCTAACTAGAGAAGGGGTAGAGAGATATACCGAGCGATCCGTGTCCTTCGGTCTTCTTGTCGTCGTCCAGATCTGCCCGCGGAATCTCCGGTCTTCGCCTCCTCGCCGAAAGGGCACCACGTCGCCGGCTTCTTTTACAGGCTCCAACCTCTTGACCGAAGCAACTCGGGCACGAAGTTAGAGAGCCGACATGACCAAGAGTGCTGTAGGTTAACTGTAGAACTCTATGTCTCTTTGGGGTTGTGGAAGTTGCCATAATGGTGGAGGAATGATATGTGAACTTTTTCTTGATGAACTTGGGGATTTTTCTAGCATGTAGAGAACAAAATCCCTCTCTAAAACTTTTGGACAGCCCCCCCCCTTTTAGCTTGGCCGGCCATATAACAAGGAAGGAAAAATGAGAGGAGAGTGTGAGGCCAAATGAAAATGAGTGAGTCAAATTATCAAGAGAGAGAAAGGGTTATCATGATGAAAAGAATGATCACCTACCAAATCCAACACTCCATCAACCAATCATATCACCACAAGTCAAAACCATGATGAATGAGGAAGTCAAATGATGGTGCAACCATCATGAAGCAACAATATACAAAGACCACCCTCCACAATGCTAATTTGCACATTTGCAAATAAGCCCTCCTCCACAAATTTTCAGAAAATGAAAGATACAAAAGAAAATGGCCAAAACGGAATGCAAACTGGGAACTTCAGAAAAACGATCCCGTAATAAATTACAGGAAAACCCCGCGACTGTATATACATACCCGCATTTGTATTCCGACCGAATACAAATGCAATGATACAAAATCTACACTGTACAATACTAGAATCCAGCTTAAACAAAAGCCCGCGAGTATTATCCGTCCGATCATGATCCGTGCAATACCGCACGTACATGATTGAACCCTGCCATATCTCCATACGGCATCTACAGCGTTTCGCCCGAAACTTGAGAAAACGGTCTGTGTGGGACTCTAAAGACTCATCAATACTTTGGTTGTGGATTTACCTACTAGCATGTCAGAGGTATTAGCCATACGTAACCTGCTACCAGGTATTGACCAAAAGGGACATCGATAAGCAAACTCATCCTGACACCCTACTGAGCCTGTCAGTGACAATATCCGTACAGTCCGGTCCGTTCGTCTATGAGTATCGCATGGCGGGCCTAGGGGGTTGGTAAAAGTCAGACCCCCAAAAGCAGTACAAGTCGTGTCGGAGTGTAGCCCAGAACACCCTGAGATACTACTGTAATACCTACCTGTAAATCTCCTGCCTTGGCCAAGGACTTCGTGTAAGGGCTCTCCTAGACACAGCGCGACCTCACCCCGAATACCGGGAGAGACGATCCCCTGCAGATCCGCTCACTGCCTCCATGTGGCTCGGGACTGTACCCAACTAAAACCTGTTTGCACGTCTCCTTTGAGCGTGGTAGGATAGTAATCAAAGTACAGTGGGAACTCACACGAGACAGATGACGATCTGAGGTCGATGAACGAACCATTACACATGTCACCAGGGAACTGCTATCTGACGTCAGGTATAAGACCAACTAGCATATTCCCGGCGAGTCCTGTCCGGTGTACTCATAACCCAATGAGCACCTGTATACATCTTAGGTGAACCAATTGACACCAGTGGCTTGTGAGACCGGCCAACGCCCCTCGTCGGGGTCTCGACTATATACACTAGTCTACTCAGGAGTATCGATGCCCTGTCTCGAAACTCCCTCGACTATGGACCTTTTAAGGATGTGCTTATAGACCCCAGCTCCCACGTATATGATGGCCCTCATACTGCTGGCAGTCAAGCAAGAATCCTAGGGGCTCTATTAACGCGCAATAGTGACCTGTAAGGTCACCTAAAGCAGTACACGATGATAATAAAAAACCAGATAGCATACTATCATCTTGAGTAAGACTGTCCTACCAGAATAGGTCCGCCCTCAATCATTACAATCACGTGCCTGTGATCCAATAATTGACTCTGAGGGCACTATCTCCAACAATCTCCTACTTGCACTCAAGGCTAATTATTGCGATGTCGCATACTCACAGCCCGTGTGATACCGAACACCCAACTCCTCTACTAGTCAGTCTCACAAAACCCGTTTGTGAAACTATTGCGTTCGAGGAATAGCCTCAGCGAGTGGATCCGCTTTGATGTTTCTTTCTATATCTCTCTATATCTCAAGTTTGCGGAGAAAGCCATCTCCCGAAATGAGCAATACTCGTCTTAGAATGTGTCTGGATGTCTGATGGGACCTAGCTCTTAAATGAACTCCAAATCCAAACTTCTTAGACTGTATCGTCAACTGAACTTAATCAGTATCCTACGCTATGCCTCCCTCGGTATCCCCTTAGACCACCTGTCCATAATACCATCCCTCGTCAGAGGGAAAACTATAACTCTGACAACCTCTCTGTCATCCAGGTCACCTTGGAAGCCTGGAATGATAACTGTCTCCCGAATGAGGCTGTCGTTATCATATCCCTAGAACATCCACTTATGTTCTAAAACTTCTTCCGACTGTTTCTCCAGGATTGGATCAATGTCAACTTATTGCATCTAGTGCAAAAACAACATCTGGTGTGGTACTTGACATCTCATGATTGACTCAATTGCCTAAGCAAGTGATCTGCCAATCATGCACATTCCTCTTCCCTTTAGTCTGTAAGACACCTTTAGAGAGGGTCGACCATTCTAAAACACCTCTAGAATGCCATCTAAGTACCCTGATTAGGAAACTACCCAAATCTAGATCTAAAACCATAGATCCAGTAACCAGAATGTCTGATATTATATCCAAGTCCCATATGGAGAAACCTCTGTGTGACAACCAAAGTATAACCGATCGTAGTATAGGAATATCACTTCCTACTCTGTGTACGTCATCAAAATACCAGGACATCACACCCTACTACCTTCTTAACAGATCCATCCCCTATTCTGATGAAGTCAAACCTATGACTGTCACATCAGAAATAGATGATCTATCTCCGCTATATCTGCTTTAGTCTATAAATAGAAATAAGCCACTTGTCCACCATGCTTCCGCTGCTCCCACTGACTACGACAACCCTCTGGCAGAGTCATATACACGTACGCTTCTAAAGCCAGTTTAGAACGACGCTATACTCATCCTCCTTCAGGGTCTCATAGTATGGAACAACAGCAATGGCAAGTCTGGGTAAACAAGAACCTCCCTATCACTGTCCTTGAGCATACCGAAGTACCTCTCGGGTGCCTGAGGATACCCACCTTATCTGCGGAGTGGCCAATGGAATGTCAAACCAGATTGAATCTTTAGGTTCTTATCAAATTTTCAGTAATCGTTTGCGGTTCTGGAATCACTTCCAGTTCTATTATACTCCCACTACTGTTTTCTGAAAAAATCCATTTTTGTTAAAACTGTGGCGAGTCTAGAACAATATCATTACTGATCTTCAAGATGGTAGAAAGTCAACCCTCGTCATAGCCTGGGGCAACCCAGAAACAACCATTACAGAAACATGCCTTGAGTTACCCACAGTCTGGTTTTAAGCATAAGCCGGACAACTCCCCGTACCTTAACAATGTCAAAATATGAACTGTTCTATATCCAATAAAGAAACAGAGGCACTGATTTAATTGAACCAGATTCAAATCATGCAGCTGTCCCCAGTGCATGTCAACTAAATGGAAAGAGGCCGATCAGCGTTACTCAACTTAGGAGTGCTTCCAATTATGAGTAATCTGAAAGAGAAGCAAGTTCTTTAATCATTACTATCAACTGAATACCCTACACAAGTATCTACATCTTCGATCACCTTGAAGAATCCCGATACTTCCAACACTTGGTTCTCTACTTTATTCAAATACCTATAACTTCTCAAAACTCAGACCTTCTGTTTCTACGAAACACATGTTTAAGAACCAGAGAAGTCACAAGTAAACAGAATCTAGTACGAGAACCATCCCCTCTGTCCTCATGGACACTGGACAACATACAATACTCTGTATAAGTCCCTTGATTCTAATAACTCATTCCCTATGTGTCGCAGGTTGAAAACTGTACTTATGGTTAAAAAGAATTACACCATTATTCAATGCTCCTTACCTAACCATCCACTGATATAGGTAAATGTCATGGACATAATTTCAAAAAGGTATATCTCACTCTATAAAATTAGACGTACAAATATATCAATTTGAAATTGGTGCATAACAACGGATATTCAAAACAAAATATTTGCCGTCCGGCAAACAACCCAGGTGACTTCCTCAAATATCACCGATTACAATGAATCCCGATATAATGAGGATGATCACCCAATTCCCAATAACTTACTCCCACTCATCATCTGTAAAACCATACAGATGTGAGAATCATCCCTGGTAAATACATACCCTGGAGTAAGGACTAAATGGGAAATCAGTTTTCTTTTAACAGTACACAGTAAAACTGAAATATTGAAATATTTCGTAGGGGTATCCGGGTATTCCTAGTAATGCCACTTCCATTATCAGATTCACAACTGTAACCGTATATTTCTATGCCATCTCTCCACATCCCTTCATATGTCTTTAGTCATTACCTTCTGTACACCCTCTTAGGCTAAATGGTTTTCTTCATTCCCTACCTTTCGGCACCAGCCTAAGGTTTGGAAGAAGACTATCCAATAAGCAAAATAGGTGTACTGTCCTAATCCTAGGAGTACTCGCAATGCGATAGACGGAAGATAAAAGACAACCGAATAAACCTTATTCCTATTTCTCCTGAACCAGAATCCATCCCCGAACTGGAAAAAGTTCCTTTCGAGTTCGTATATAACCATACGATGGAGTATCCAATAAACTGTGGATCTTCGTAGTGACACGGAGTGTCCTGGAGAAATACAAAGGTGATTTAGGATTGGCGAAGAAATACTTGGTTTGGTCGTGAATAGCAGTCGCAATTTACTTTGCCCTCTTGCTAATCCCTTGATATGTCTTTACTTAATACCTTCTGTACACCATCGTTAAGCTAATTGGTTTTCATCATTCCCCACCGTTCGGCACCAGCCCAAGGTTTGGAAGAAGACTATCCAATTTGCATAATAGGTGTACTATCTCCTAAACCAAGGAGTACTCGCAACCTGAGGGAAGGTAAAAGGAAAAGACAACTGAATAGTCCTATTCGTTTTCTCCAGAACCGGAAACCATCCTCGAATAAATTCCTTCGAGTTCGTATATAACCATACGATGGTTTTATCCAATGGAAGTGGACGTTCGTAGTAATACGGGGTGTCGTGGAGAAAAGGGTAAAAGTAGGAGTGGCAATGAGGTTTGCAACTCTGACAATCCAAAAGCCAGTGTTTTAGAAGGTTCGGTTAATTTTGGTCTCTGAGTCATAGTCTAGGGTCGGGTCATGGTCGCTGCCAAAGAGAGAGAGAAAAGAAACACTCAGCGTGCACTCTAACCTAGATCAGAATAGTTATCAATTTATCTATTCTGGAAAACTCCCACTGTACCGTCAAATTCTCCTCCAAACCTGAAAGAAGAATTAGTAGGGATCACCCGAGGAGTAAACCAACTCATCAGTGGGAATCGGGATCCAACTATCATCGCATGATAACGTGACGGAATCCGCCCACGTTATCACACTCCAGAAGGTATGCGCATATCTGGCAAGTTTCAATTTCTTTAGAAACTCCCGATGTGATTTTTGCCCTATGCTCTTATGACCTTGGCGTGAGGTCAAAATATCATAAGTCACATGTCAAGTTCTACCCATCATTGTCCAGGTTAATTTGAACCCACCCGTACATACCCTTGTCGTAGGCCAAAATAGTAGTACGACTGTCCCAAACCAATGCATTCTATCTATGCAACAGATAAATATCTGGCAGCTACCAATTACTATGCCTTGGCGTGAAGTCAAAATACATACCTTGAATACTACCGAATATTTAACTGAAATGATGGAGGGCTACGAATGGTTTCTGGCAAAAACCTTTAACGTAATGAACTCGATATTGTTGAAGGAACATGATAGCTTTATAAAATTATAGTGGCGAAAACCTTTGCTAAAGAGGTCACTCCCGGTGAAGGGATCTCGCTCTTTCCCCGTAGAATGAGGTGCAGGATATTCCAACTGAATACCAGGATGCAAAGCAAAAGTAAAAGACTATAGTGAAGTTATTGCCCTGACGCAAACTTCTGTCCAAGGGGTCACTCCCGGTGAAGGGATCTCGGCCCTTGCCTCGTCGACTGAGGTGCTGGATATTCATAACCAAATACCACTGTGCAAAACAAAAGTGAACGTCCTTGCAATAACAGCTTTTTGAAAATTGTTCTAACAACATCAGAATTGGTTTGTTTAGCTTGCATTGATCCGAATCAACGCAGTCCCATCAATTGATCACACCAATAAAGAACGAAAATAATGATGTCCGTATATGCCATCCGCATTCGCCACTGGGTCCCGTCATTACCCGTTAGGTTACTTAACTAACGACAGAGCGGGGACTGGACTAGCGCGGATGGAAAACATATACAACATCTACTAGTATATATATCAATATATAATATTCGCTCAAGGAGTGATAAAATGCAACATCACATAAATGTAATAAGCATCACAGAACAATACAGATATCTGGGATCCCCGGGTTTCATAGAGCCGCTACTGAAACCCGACGTTGCCCTGGTCGTGTGGATAGCCTATGTAATGAAATCCTAGACCCCTACGGGCGCGTCAAGTTACCCGCCAAAACCTGAAGCGAGGGAGCCCCCTTCAGCAACGTGAATGGACCACCCAGCACATCACGGAATCCGGTAACTTGGAAACCCTTCCTGGGTCAACCTGTACCCCCTACGAGTGCTGCGAATAGCCCGCCAATTCTAAAGTAAAGCCCCCTCCGTCTCAATTCCATAAGATGCTGGCCTGTTGCCCTCTAGAACCCGGCTATCCGTGCACCCCACCGCGGGGTAATCCTAGTACAGAAAGTAAAATATACATACAACGGGTACTTCGACCTCACCCCGGTCGTGCCCCAAAAGAATAATATACAAACAGGCAGTGACGGCAGTCAACGTGTCGGACGCTCACCCCGCAATATCAAATGTACATAAATCACCAAACTGTACTAACATTGCATCCAGGCTATCCCCCACGACCAATCCGCAAAATCACAGCACAACACAGAACATCAAAGTGAATGTCACGTTCGCAAATCCGTCAAAAAGGGCTATAGCAGTTAGACAGGATTTACCGATCAAATGACATTCACGGTCGCAGATATAATGTAAATACTGTGAACTAACATATTTAAACTTTTCGATCGATCAAATTTACACAAGTGGGCCCCAAGCACAACTGTAGCACTCAAAGAAAATCTGGGCCCAAAAAGAATATTCCAAAACCCCAAATTCCCTGTACAAAAATGGTGCAGTAAAGACATTGTACTGCGGCGGAACCGCGGAGACAAGGGGGTTTTGGCCGCGGTTCCGCGGTGGGTCTACAGTATCACGCTACCATTTTTTCACAGATGTCTTAGAATTTCCTGAACATTATTCTGCAACAACCTGAAAAAATTTTGGAGCCAAAAAAATTTCGACAGAGAACTGATGCATTGAAATCGCGGGTTTTGGAATGTTGTTCGATCGAAGATGTAAACACAATAGACCAAGCTAGACTAGGTTAATGGCCTGGCTCTGATACTAGTGTAAGTGCACGGCGGCGCCCCGGCCGTCAATCCGAGGCCAAAATGCGGAAACGATAATTTACTTTGACTTTTGAACTGGCACCACCGCGTACTGTAAAACCCGTATCGGGCCATTAATCTAATTCTAGCTAACTAGAGAAGGGGTAGAGAGATATACCGAGCGATCCGTGTCCTTCGGTCTTCTCATCATCGTCCCGATCTCCCCTCGGAATCTCCGGTCTTCGCCTCCTCGCCGGAAGGGAACCACGTCGCCGGCTTCTTTTACGGGCTCCCACCTCTTGACCGAGGCAACTCGGGCACGAAGTTGGCAAGCCGACGTGCCCAAGAGTGCTGTAGGTTAACTGTAGAACTCTATGTCTCTTTGGGGTTGTGGAAGTTGCCGTAATGGTGGAGGAATGATATGTGAACTTTTTCTAGATGAACTTAGGGATTTTTCTAGCATGTAGAGAACAAAATCCCACTCTAAAACCTTTGGACAGCCCCTCCCCCCCCCCCCACTTTTAGCTTGGCCGGCCATGTAACAAGGAAGGAAAAATGAGAGGAGAGTGTGAGGCCAAATGAAAATGAGTGAGTCAAATTATCAAGAGAGAGAAAGGGTTATCATGATGAAAAGAATGATCACCTACCAAATCCAACACTCCATCAACCAATCTTATCACCACAAGTCAAAACCATGATGAATGAGGAAGTCAAATGATGGTGCAACCATCATGAAGCAACAATATGCAAAGACCACCCTCCACAATGCTAATTTTCACATTTGCAAATAAGCCCTCCTCCACAAATTTTCAGACAATGAAAGATACAAAAGAAAATGGCCAAAACGGAATGCAAACTGGGAACTTCAGAAAAACGATCCCGTAATAAATTACAGGAAAACCCCGCGACTGTATATACATACCCGCATTTGTATTCCGACCGAATACAAATGCAATGAGACAAAATCTACACTGTACAATACTAGGATCCGGCTTAAACCAAAGCTCGCTAGTATTATCCGTCCGATCATGATCCGTGCAATACCGCATGTACATGATTGAACCCTGCCATATCTCCATACGGCATCTACAGCGTTTCGCCCGAAACTTAAGAAAACGGTCAGTGTGGGACTCTAAAGACTCGTTAATACTTTGTATGTGGATTTAACCACTAGCAAGTCAGAGGTATTAGCCATACGTAACCTGCTACGAGGTATTGACAAAAAGGGACGTCGATGAGCGAACTCATCCTGACACCCTACTGAGCCTGTCAGTGACAATATACGTACTGTCCGGTCCGTTCGTCTATGAGTATCGCATGGCGGGCCTTGGGGGTTAGTAAAAGTCAGACGCCCAAAAGCGGTACAAGTCGTGTCGGTGTGTAGCCCAGAACACCTTGAGATACTATTGGAATACCTACCAGTAAATCTCCTGCCTTGTCCAAGGACTTCGTGTAAGGGCTCTCCTAGACACAACGCGACCTCACCCCCAATACCGGGAGAGAAGAACCCCTGCAGATCCGCTCACTGCCTCCATGTGGCTCGGGACTGTACCCAACTAAAACCTGTTTGCACGTCTCCTTTGAGCATGGTAGGGTAGTAATCAAAGTACAGTGGGAACTCACACGAGACCAATGACGATCTGAGGTCGATGAACTAACCTGTACACTTGTCACCCGGGAACTGCTATCTGACGTCAGGTATAAGACCAACTAGCATGTTCCCGGCGAGTCCTGTCTGGTGTACTCATAACCTAATGAGCACCTGTATACATCTTAGGTGAACCAACTGACACCAGTGGCTTGTGAGACCGGCCACCGCCCCTCGTCTGGGTCTCGACTGTATACACTAGTCTACTCTTGAGTATCGATGCCCTGTCTCGAAACTCCCTCGACTAGGGACCTTTTAAGGATGTGCTTATAGACCCCAGCTCCCACGTATATGATCTTCCTCATACTGCTGGCAGTCAAGCAAGAATCCTAGGGGCTCTATCAACGCGCAATAGTGACCGGTAAGGTCACCTAAAGCAGTACACGAAGATAAAGATAAACCAGATAGCATACTATCATCTTGAGTAAGACTGTCCTACCGGAATAGGTCCTCCCTCAATCATTGCAATCGCGTTCCTGTGATCCAATAATTGACTCTGAGGGCACTATCTCCAACAAGTAGACACAGAGGAGAACAGGGCGGATCCACTCCCAAAGTCCAATTTCCTAGTTGAGACTTTTATGGGATGGTTGAGTATGAGATACTTCAACCACTACTGATTGTTGGGTATGAGATACTACAATAGATGGCCCTAGTGCAAGTGGGAGATTGTTAGTGATATGTTTGCCCTAGAGGCCATACTGTACATACGATGTATATTGTAGTGGATGCTTGGACATATATATGGAGGACTTTCTTGCTTGACATGATAGTATGCTATCTGGTTGCTCTTTAACTTAACATGTACTCTGATTGTCTCTATGTTACATATTGATAAAGCATTTAGGATGAGTACTTAACTACCAGGATTATGATGCAGATCATACTAGTGGGGACAGTGTAGTCGATAAGTACATCCTTTAAATGTTCCTAGTCGTAGGTGTATCGAGACAGCGCATCGATATACCAGAGTAGACTAGCGTATATCTTCTCGACCCATGTAGATGGGCAATGGATGATCCCATATCCATTGGTGTTTGACATCAGAGATACTATACGGGTGTTCAGTGGAGACTGGGTACACTGGACGGACTCGCCGAGAACTCCCTGATGGTATTATACATATCGTCATATGGAAGTTCTCTGGTGACACTGGTACAGGTTAGTCTGTAGACCCGAGATCGTCATAGAGTCTTGTGTGATTCCCACTGTGCTTTGATTTCCACCTTACCACGTTCAAGAGAACGTGTAAAACGGTGGCTTTTAGGTACAGTCCCGAGTCACATGGAGGCAATGAGCGATAGGATGGGTTTGGTCTCTCCCGGTATTAGGAGTTGATGTTGCGCTGTGTTCGATTGTCTATAACAGGAATTCCTTGGCCAAGGCTGCTTCAGAGATATACTGGTAAGTGTTATCAGTAGTTTCTCGACCCGTTATGAGCCTCATATCGACACGACTTATCGAGTTACTGGGGTCTGACGTTTACCACCCCTAGACGAGATATGCGACATATCAGACGAAGAGATCGGACTGTACGGTAGTGTTACTGATTGGATTCGTAGGAGTGTGAGCAGGCTTGCTTGTTGATTTTCTGATCGCTCAATACCCGGGTGGCCGTTACGTTTAGGAGACCGCTTGCGGCTTGTGGGTGTTTGATATGATCATCACCTACTGCCGGCGTATTGACGAGTCTTTAGAGTCCTACTCAGGGGGTTTCTGTCTCAAGCAAAATGGAGTAGGAGCACATATGTGATATGTGCGGGAACGAGATTGATACGATATGAGATACCATATTCTATTCTCACAAAATGTGACATTTGTCGGGTATATGCGATATGGCCGGGTTATCAGATCTGTTGATTCGATAGTTGTTACACAAGATATTAGTCGGTTATAACCGGATTATTAAATAAAGAGTTGATTTACTAATTTAATATATAATTAGATATTAGATATATTACATTACATTAACTAGTATTAGCTCACTTATGATTTCTTTTCTCACTAGATTGTGCACATTGTATCTATGTGATATATGCAAGTGTACATGTTTGTGTCATGCTTGATGATACATACAAGATGGGTGTATGAGACTTAAAACATATTAAGATTAAATCAGGGTTTATTTATTTCTTAAGAAATAAAAAAAGAGAGAAGACTTGGTCAATGTTGTCAAGCTTGCTTGAAGCTTGTAGAAACATTGACAAAGTCAACTCTTTTGTCATTTCTTAGGATATTTCTTAACCCAACCCTTAACCTTACACCTTGGTTAATTTTCTACATGAGTTAAGCATGATGACTTAACTCACCCATGGTTCCATAATTCATTTAGATGAATAATTGACTTGAGTTCATCTCCTTCTTCTTCTTCCTCCTCAAAAGCTTTCTATCTCTAATGGAGTTATGAGAAAAAGTGTGAGAAAATCAATTCTAAAGTGAGCCCACTTCCCCATTCATCATCCTCTACTACTTCCCATTTAGTATAGGGTGTTCTCTTCACAAATTTCATGACCTAGTGAAGAAATAGCTTGGGTTAGTATCTCCTCAACGTAGATCATCTTCGGCCTCGAAGTCATCGAAGCAAGCATGTTCGTTCTTCGTGGAGCCTCTCTAGAGTCCGGAGTTTACGATCGCAGCGAAGGGGACTTCTACACGGAGCTATTGAAGTGAAGGACCGGTCTACAAAGGTTGTATTCCTTGCTCTCTTTACTTATTGCAAAGTGTTTGCATATCGATTCCGTATATTTCTAGTTTACGATTCAAGTTAGGGTTAGCTAAAACGGAAAATTTTTGAATTTGGCATGGACGAAGCCTCCCGAAACCTTGCTGCCGTCTTGGGTAACCCTTCAGACAAACATACACAGTACTGAGCGTGCCTCGAGCTTGTCCGCATGCTGATTTTTTATAAAGGTTGGACATCCCCATGTCTTAAGGTACTTAAGACAAGGTTTATTCCCACTCCACATCTGATATGGTGTGGTAGGCACTGACTTGGTAGGAACCTTGTCAAAAGATATACAGCTGATTCTAGTGCATAACCCCAGAAGGATCACGGTAACTCAGCCTTATTCATCATGGAACGAACCATATCCAATTGGGTTTGATTCATCCTTTCCGATACACCGTTGTGTTTTGGTGTGTATGGAGGACTAAGCTGAGAAAGAATTCCATTCATTTTTAAGTAGTCCAGGAACTCGGCACTTAAGTATTCACCACCTCGATCAGATCTCAGTGTCTTGATACTTTTGCATGTTTGTTTTTGTAAGTCCATGTCACGCACCCCACGAACTTGCGGGGAGGCGGAATATATGAAAAACGATTATCAAAGTTTCGTAACACGGACTTGAGCGCATGAATCGTATCTAAACCGTAACTAGCAAACTACGAGAGGTTACACTACTAGGATTCGAAGTTATACCTCACGTTACTTGTCCTTCGGGTCTTCATCGCTGTCCTCCACTCCTCGTAGGCTCCTTGGAACATCAGCACCTCAACGGCCTCCTCGAGTCAAAGACGATCCACCTGAGAGCTACTACGCCAAGCTTGATCTCTAACTTGAGATAACTAGGTTGCTCAAAGTGCTAATCTAAGCTACCTAGAGGATATAGAGTGAGGTTATAGATGTATTAGTCTATCTAATCCTTGATCTCAACACATGAGAGGGGAGGATTAGGGTTTCAAGAGAGAGCTTGAGGAGAGAGAAGGTGAGCATAAGTTATCAATGAAAAAGCTTCTCACTTCTAATATATTATGAAGCATAAGAAAAACAAAAAGAATAAATCAAAATGCATTATCATCATGGTTCATTAAATATATGCAATGAATCATCAAGTGAGTCATTAAGCAATAAATGCTTCATTCACTCACTTGAATGATTCATCTAAGTGAGTCACAAATTCATTAAGTGCTAATTCCACCTTACCCTTCATGTCATCATCCATCTAGAAGCTTCCCGACAAATTACGAGAACGCCCCTCCTATCCGTGAAAATACGGAAAAAACTTTAGACTGTACAAATCCAAAAACCCGATACTAGAATCTGGCTTAAACCAAAGCCGGCTAGCAAAAACTGTCCGAACATCGTACGTGTGTAAACACACGTACGCGTCCGAACCCTTGTAGTAAAACCATACGACCTCTATATCGTTTCTCCTGGAGCAGGGAAACTCTCTGTGTGGGACTCTAAAAACTCGACACTACGCTGGCAGTGGGTTTAACCACAGACCGCAAGAGGCACTAGCTGTACGTAATAGTCCCCGGGTAAATGTCGATAAGAAGGCCGATGAGGAAACCCATCCGAACTCCTACTGAGCCTGATGTGACAATCTCCGTACAGTCCGGTCTGTTCGTCTAAGACTATCGCATATTTAGCCTAAGGAGCGGCAAGCATCAGTCCCCTAATAGCGGTATAAGTCGTGTCGGAGCGTAGCCCATTACACACTGAGAAACTACTGGAACCTACCAGTAAATCTCGCTTGCCCTGGCCAGGGACTTTGCGTAATGGCTCTCTGACACAGCGCGATATCAACTCCCAATACCGGGAGAGACGAATCCTGTCTAACCGCCACTGCCTCCAAGTGCACGGGACTGCACCCAACTGCTACTTGTTTGCACGACTCCTTTGAGCCGTGGTAGGGTAGCAATATAAGAATAGTGGGACACACTCGAGGCGAAGTAGCAGTGTCAAGTTTGCGGACTATGCTGTACTCATGTCACCTAGGAACTGTTAACATACGATTGGTATAATACCAACCAACAGTTCCCCTGCGAGTCCTGTCCGGTGTACCCGTAACCTAACGAGCACCTGTATACTATCTCCAGTACGACATACTGATGGCTGTGGGATAGACCATCTCCCCAACTGGGATGAGAAGCGTACACACTAGTCTACTCAGGAGTATCGATGCCCGGTCTCGATAATCCTACGACTAGAGACAAGTATATGATGTTTCTTATAGACTACCCAGCCTCACTAGTGTGACTGCCATCACAACGCTGGTAATCAAGCAAAGATCCTATGGGCTCTACTAATATGTATAAGTTATACGTTCCAAGAAACATATGCTCATATTAAAGTAGACACAAACCAAGTAGCATACTACCATTTTTAGCAAGACTCTATATACAACTGTGAATATCCCAAGCTTCCATTAAGTAATATACATGCAAGTATGATACAATAATGGCCCCTAGGGCATATACAGTAACAATCTCCCACTTGCACTAGGGCCATGGGCTGGCATATCATAGACCTATCATCTCGAATAGCCTCTCAAACTGCGTCTGAGGAATGTCCTTTGTGAATGGATTAGCAATGTTATTCTCCGTCTCTACTCTTTTCACCTCGATCTCCCGGCGATCTACGATCTCCCTGATCAGGTGATACCGCCTTAAGATGTGTCTGGACTTCTGATGGGACCTGGGTTCCTTCACTAAAGCTATAGCGCCGTTGTTGTCACAATACAGAGGTATTGGATCAACACTGGTAGGAACCACCTGAAGTTCTGTGAGGAACTTCTTCATCCAGACAGCTTCTTTTGCGGCATCGCAACCAGCTATGTACTCCGCTTCTATTGTTGAGTCAGCAACGGTCTCCTGCTTGGAACTCTTCCAACAGACCGCCCCTCCATTGAGGGTAAAGACATAACCCGACATGTATTTTGAGTCGTCATTGTCACTCTGGAAGCCGGAGTCGGCAAAGGCCTCCATCTGGAGGTCTTTTCAGCCATACACCAAGAACATCTCCTTAGTCCTCCTCAGGTACTTGAGAATGTTCTTTACTGCTATCCAGTGCTTCTCCCCTGGGTTTGCCTGATACCGGCTTACAACGCTTAATGCATATTCTACATCTGGTCTGGTACATAACATCGCATACATTATAGAGCCAACCGCAGAAGCGTATGTTATAATCGACATGCGATCCCTTTCCAAATCAGTCTTGGGAGACAACTCTTTGGAGAGGGTGATTCCGTGACAAGCCGGTAGGTTACCACGCTTAGAATCATCCATACTGAATCTCTTCACTATGGTGTCTATGTACCTGGACTGCGAAAATCCCAACATCCTTTTTGATCTATCACGATATATCTGGATCCCTAGAATGTAGGTGGCATCACCCAGGTCTTTCATGGAGAATCTCTGTGATAAGAATCTTTTGACTGACTGTAACATAGGAATATCATTTCCTATTAGGAGAATGTCATCCACGTACAATACGAGGAATACTACAGCTCTCCCTACAATTTTACTGTATATACAAGGTTCATCTGGATTTTTGATAAAGTCGAATTCTTTGACAGCATCATCAAAACAGATGTTCCAACTCCGCGATGCTTGCTTTAGTGCATAAATGGACTTAAGAAGCTTGCATACTTTACCGCTGCTCCCACTCTGAATGAATCCCTCTGGCTGATCCATATAGACGCTCTCTTCCAAATTTCCATTTAGAAAGGCCGTCTTTACGTCCATCTGCCATATTTCATAATCGTGGAAGGCAGCAATAGGAAGAAGGACCCGAATGGATTTAAGCATAGCCACTGGAGAAAAGGTTTCGTCATAGACCAAACCAGGTTTTTGACGGAAACCCTTTGCAACAAGTCTAGCCTTATAGGTTTCAACCTGTCTATCTACACCAATCTTCTTTTTGAAGATCCATTTGCATCCTACGGGTTTTACCCCATCTGGAGCAATATCCAAAGTCCATACTTTGTTAGTGTACATGGACTCCATTTCGGTCCGCATTTCATCCAGCCATTTTACTGAGTCACCGCTCGGAATGGCTTGTTGGAAGCTAGTAGGCTCATCACAGTCAATAGTGCAATCCTCTCTATCCCCGTCTATGAGAAAACCGTAGTATCTCTCGGGCGGATGAGACTTCCTACTACTCCTGCGGAGTGGCGTCGGGATGTCCCTTTCTTCTGAAACCTCTGGTTCTACCAAGCTTTCAGTAATAGCTTGTGGTTCTGGAATTTCTTCCAGTTCTATTGCGCTCCAACTTATTTGATTTTCTAAAAACTCAGTTTCCAAGAAGCGAGCATTATGAGAAACAAAAATCTTTTTTTCCTCTGCGTAATAGAAATAATATCCTTTGGAGTTCTTTGGATATCCCACAAACTTACACTGTACTGATCGTGCATCGAGCTTGTCCGCATGCTGCTTCTTTACAAAAGCTAGACATCCCCATATCTTAATATGCTTAAGATAGGGTTTCTTTCCACACAACATCTGATATGGTGAAGTAGGCACAGTCTTAGTTGGAACTCGGTTCAAAAGCTATGCAGCTGATTCTAATGCATATCCCCAGAATGATCGTGGTAACTCAGCTTTACTTATCATGGAACGAACCATATCCAATAGGTTTCGATTCCTTCTTTCCGATACACCGTTGTGTTGTGGTGTGTATGGAGGAGTAAGCTGAGAGTGAATTTCATTCTCTTTTAAGTAACCTAAGAACTTGGCACTTAAGTATTCACCACCTCGATCAGATCTCAGTGTCTTGATACTTTTGCCTGTTTGTTTTTCCACTTCATTCTTGTATTCTTGGAATTTCTTAAAGGCCTCGGATTTATGTTTCATTAAGAAGACATATCCATACCTAGAGAAATCATCCGTAAAAGTAATGAAGTAGGAATAACCACCTCGCGCATGTGTAGACATTGGACTGCACACATCACTGTGTATGAGTCCCAAGAGCTCGCTCGCTCTTACTCCGTGTCCAGTAAACGGAGTCTTTGTCATCTTTCCCTTGAGACAAGATTCATAAGTAGCATAAGATTGATATTCGAACGGATTCAAATATCCTTCTCTATGTAATTTAGTTAATCGTGTTTCATTGATGTGACCTAGTCTACAATGCCATAAGAAAGCCTGATTTATTTCTGGAGACTTCTTTTCAGTGTGTTCTGGATATTGAAAACCTGAGCTTGACTTAATACGTATATACCGTTATCTAATGTACCTGACCTAATCAGAACTTCATTTAGGTGGATGTTAACTACATCGCTAACGAATGTAAAATCATATCCCTCTCTTGAAAGTGAGGATACTGATATGATATTACAAGTCATACTAGGTATATATAAACAGTTATGTAAAATCAATATATGCTCACTTGTCAAACCTAGGCGATATTCTCCCACGGATTCAGCGTTCACTGTCATTCCGTTTGCAACTTTGAGAGACCAATCTCCTACCTTTAAAACTTTACGGTTTCTCAAAGCATGTAAAGAATTACAGATATGAGATCCTGCTCCGGTATCTAGTACCCAAGAAGTAGAGTTAATTGACATACAGTTCTCAATTACTAATACACTAGAGGCTGAAGCCACAACATGTTTCGTATTCTGGCTACTGGCTTCCAAAAACCTGCAATTATTCTGCCAATGCCCAATCCCATAACAATAGGAACGTCCTTCTTTTACTATATCCAGTCCCCAAACTTTTGCCCTTCTCTTTCCTTCTACTTCCCTGGTTTCCTTCAGGGTTTGAGGCAAAGATTGTAGAATCAAGTCAGTATCTGACTCGTTTCCCAATGTGGTCTCCAGGTCTTTGAGTTTATCAATACTGCTAGTCATTGTAAGGACGTTGTCCCGTACAGATGACCCGACAACCAACCTCGCTTGAATTAATTTGTTCGAGGTCTCATATCTTGTGATGTGAGTTTTCTCTCCATATAAGCCTTTGTTATGGAGAAAGATGGAAACTGAGTTCATCTTCTCGTGCTTCTTCTGGTATACACCATTAACTGAAGCTAACACGAGGCACTTGGCTTTCGCTTTATCCTTTTCCCTTGTCTGACGGATATTCATGTCTGTGACAGTGGAAACTGGACCTGGGACGGCGGGATCTTGAGTAGTAATAGGGTGGTCCAGCTTGTTATAGGCAATGGACATCTGGACAGACCTTTGCCAGTCATATAAGTCAGATTCAGTCAATTTGTTATCAAGATGTAACCTAGTCGTGGTCACAAGGTCGCTGCAATTAAGAGAGAGAGAAGAAAACACTTTTAGCATGATGCTCTTGCAAGTTTAGAGTGGTTTTTAATTTATCTAAACAGGATGGCTCCCACTGTTTCTCGAATCCTTCCTCAAACCATAAAAGAAGAATTAGCCAGGACTATTCTCACCGTACAGTACTTGCTTAACCGTTCAGCCAGGTCAGTGTTGATACTTCGAGGGAGGTTTTCCAACTCTTTCGCGAAGTTCCTTAATTAAAGAACCTATTTTCTCTGGGGGCGTAACTCCGCGACACCTTTCTAGGCACCTACCTGGTTTATAGCATTGATCATTAAGTGACGAATCTCCTGATAAGTAGTATATACTCACAGTAGGATCGGGATCCAAAATATCATCGTATGATAATGTTGAAGGAATCCTACCAACATTCATCAAACTCCAAAATGGTATGCAATACTAGCAAATTTCAGTTTCTTTAGAAATTCCCGATGTGGATTTTTGCCCCATGCTCTTATGACCTTGACTTTGGCCAAACAAATCATAAGTCACATGTTAAGTTCTACCCGTCATTTTCCAGGTTAATTTGAACCCATCCGTACATACCCTTGACTTTGGCCAAACAAGGCAGTACGACTGTCCCAAACCAACACTTCTATCTATGCTACATATGAATATCCAACAGCTACCAAACATTGTGCCTTGACTTTGGCCAAACAAACACAACTTGAATACTATTGACTATCCATATGAAATGACGGAGGGCTACGACTGGTTTTGGCAAAACCGTGAACGTAGTGAACTTGATATAATCTAAGGAACCTGATACTTTTCAAAAGGAGTGGTTAAAGCTCCGCAATTAAAAAATTCTGATCTTTTAAAATGACCTTGTGGTTTCTTTTAAATTTGTTCCAACGACTTAACTTTGGTTTTTTTCTTTGCATTATAATAATGCGTCCAATCATTTATCCTATCATTGCAGAAAACAACGAAAATACTACGTCTTATTATGCCATCCGCATTCGCCACGGGGTCCTGTCATCACCCGTTAGGTTACTTAACTAACGACAGAGCGGGGGCTGGGCTAGCGCGGGTGTAAAACATAAGTGACGTCTAATAGCTATCATATATAGATATTGTACATTCGTCAGTCGCAATAATAAGCATTCCAGATCACTGATGAACTTTATTGGATATACTAGCAATCCGCATTTGCTTTGAGCCTGCAATAAAATACGGATTACACAGTTCTGATGAATAACCATTACCCCAACCCTAGACCCCTACGGGTACGACAAACTACCCGCCAAGTATCCGAAGTGAAGCGGTCTCCCTCAACAATGTGAGTAGGCCATTAAATACTTCAACGTACCTGGTAGTTTGTGTACCCCTCCTTGGGTCTATCCTAGGAGCAAAAACAGTAAAAAGAAATAATACAACGGTGGCTACAACCGCAACCTGGATGCGCCCTGCAAAAGAATATTACATCATATTACAATTACATCGAATGAATGAATATTAAACCCATCTCAAACCCCGGCTAATCATCACAACACTCCACTCAAGTCCATATACACAAACTGTAAACATTACAGAAATGTGCAACCCCCTGCCAACCGACATACTAGCAGTTACGGGAGGTTTACGAACACATTAAACATTAAAGACAAAAACCCAATTAGCAAATATCTTAGAACATCGATCGACAACAATTTTCCATGTCTACCCCAATTGCAAAGCAGCACTGAAGTAACCTGGGTAGAAACAGAACATTCTGGAAAACAGAAAACCATAAAATATGAATTACAGAGAAAATCCGAGTCAACTCGGAGTTGACTCGGCGGCGGATCCGCGGCCAAAAGCACGATCTTGCCACGGATCCGCGGCCATCTGGCCGAGTTAGGGTCTCGTATTTTCTCAGAATTCTTATATTTCCCTGCTGTGAATTTTAAGGCTTATCAAATATTTTTTAAGACATGTTTAAAATTAACAAAACTGTTAGGGTAAGGTTTTTCGTTTTTCGCATTTTTCCGTCGATCGAACTTCTAATTAGTTGCTAACAAGCTAGTAATGGTTTAGTTGCCTCTGATACCACTGTAAGTCCATGTCACGCACCCCACGAACTTGCGAGGAGGCGGAATATATGAAAAACGATTATCAAAGCTTCGTAACACGGACTTGAGCGCATGAATCGTATCTAAACCGTTACTAGCAAACTACGAGAGGTTAAACTACTCGGATTAGAAGTTATACCTCACGTTACTTGTCCTTCGGGTCTTCATCGCTGTCCTCCACTCCTCGTAGGCTCCTTGGAACATCGGCACCTCAACGGCCACCTCGAGTCAAAGACGATCCACCCGAGAGCTCCTACACCAAGCTTGATCTCTAACTTGAGATAACTAGGTTGCTCAAAGTGCTAATCTAAGCTACCTAGGGGATATATAGTGAGGTTATGGATGTATTAGTCTATCTAATCCTTGATCTCAACACATGAGAGGGGTGGATTAGGGTTTCAAGAGAGAGCTTGAGGAGAGAGAAGGTGAGCATAAGTTATCAATGAAAAAGCTTCTCACTTCTAATATATTATGAAGCATAAGAAAAACAAAAAGAATAAATCAAAATGCATTATCATCATGCTTCATTAAATATATGCAATGAATCATCAAGTGAGTCATTAAGCAATAAATGCTTCATTAACTCACTTGAATAATTCATCTAAGTGAGTCACAAATTCATTAAGTGCTAATGCCACCTTACCCTCCATGTCATCATCCATCTAGAAGCTTCCCGACAAATTACGAGAACGCACCTCCTATCCGTGAAAATACGGAAAAAACTTTAGACTGTACAAATCCAATAACCCGATACTAGAATCTGGCTTAAACCAAAGCCGGCTAGCAAAAACTGTCCGAACGTCGTACGTGCGTAAGCACACGTACGCGTCCGAACCCTTGTCGTAAAACCATACGACCTCTATATCGTTTCGCCTGGAGCAGGGAAACTCTCTGTGTGGGACTCTAAAGACTCGACACTACGCTGGCAGTGTATTTAACCACAGACCGCAAGCGGCACTAGCTGTACGTAACGGTCCCCAGGTAGATGTCGATAAGAAGGCCGATAAGGAAACCCAACCGAACTCCTACTGAGCCTGATGTGACAATCTTCGTACATTCCGGTCTGTTCGTCTAAGACTATCGCATATCGAGCCTAGGGGGCGGCAAGCGTCAGTCCCCTAATAGTGGCATAAGTCGTGTCGGAGCGTAGCCCATTACACCCTGAGAAACTACTTGAACCTACCAGTAAATCTCGCTTGCCCTGGCCAGGGACTTTGCGTAATGGCTCTCTGACACAGCGCGATATCAACTCCCAATACCGGGAGAGACGAATCCTGTCTAACCGCCACTGCCTCCAAGTGCTCGAGACTGCACCCAACTGCTACCTGTTTGCACGACCCCTTTGAGCCGTGGTAGGGTAGCAATCTAAGAATAGTGGGATACACTCGAGACGAAGTAACAGTGTCAAGTCTGCGGACTATGCTGTACTCATGTCACCTGGGAACTGTTAACTGACGATTGGTATAATACCAACCAACAGTTCCCATGCGAGTCCTGTCCGGTGTACCCGTAACCTAACGAGCACCTGTATAGTATCTCCAGTATGACGTACTGATCTCTGTGGGACAGACCATCTCCCCAACTGGGATGAGAAGCGTACATACTAGTCTACTCTGGAGTATCGATGCCCGGTCTCGATAATCCTACGACTAGGGACAAGTATAGGATGTTGCTTATAGACTACCCAGCCCCCACTAGTGTGACTGCCATCAAAATGCTGGTAATCAAGGAAAGATCCTATGGGCTCTACTAATATGTATAAGTGATACGTTACAAGAAACATATGCTCATATTAAAGTAGACACAAACCTATTGGCATACTACCATTTTTAGCAAGACTGTATATACAACTGTGAATCTCCCAAGCTTCCATAAAGTAATATACATGCAAGTATGATACAATAATGGCCCCTAGGGCATATACACTGACAGTTTTTCCACTTCATTCTTATATTCCCGGAATCTCTCAAAGACCTCGGATTTATGCTTCATCACGAAGACATGTTCATACCTAGAGAAATCATCCGTAAAAGTAATGAAATAGGAATATACACTTCTCGTATGTGTAGACATTGGATCACACACATCGTTGTGTATGAGTCCCAAAAGCTCGCTCGCTCTTACTCCGTGTCCAGTGAATGGAGTTTTTGTCATCTTTCCCATGAGACAAGATTGACAAGTTGCATATGACTGATATTCGAACGGATCCAAATATCCCTCTCTATGTAGCTTCATCAACAATGTTTCATTGATGTGACACAGTCTACAATGCCATAAGAAAGCCTGATTTAATTCCGGAGACATTCTTTTAAGTGTGTTCTGGACACTGAAAACCTGAGCTTGATTTAATACGTATATACCGTTATCTAATTTACCTGACCCAATCAAAGCTTGATTTAGGTGGATGTGGACCACATCGCTTACAAATGTAAAATCATATCCTTCCTTAGAAAGTAAGGATACAGATATTATGTTACAAGCTATACTAGGTACATACAAATAGTTACGTAGAATCAATATCTGCCAACTTGTCAATCCAAGGTGATATTCCCCTACGGATTCAGCGTCCACGCTCATTCCGTTAGCAACCCTGAGAGTCATATCACCTAACATGATAACTCTACGGTTTCTCAATGCCTGTAATGAATTACAGATATGAGATCCTCATCCGGTATCTAGTACCCAGGAAGTAGAGTTAATTGACAAATAGTTTTCTATTACAAACATACCCGAAGTCGAAGTCACAACATGCTTCGGATCTTGGATTCTGGCTTTCAAAACCCTGTAATCCCTCTGCCAATGCCATTTCCCGTGATAATACGAATATCCCTCATTCCCTACCGTTTGCCCAGAAACTTTTTGTTAGTGTATATGCCCTAGAGGACATTACTGTATCATACAAGTATGTATATTACTTGATGGAAGCTTGGGATATTCACCTTGTATTGACAATCTTGCTCAATATAGTAGTATGCTACTTGGTTTGTTTCTACTTTAATGTGTGCATGTGTTTATTATAACATATCGCCTTTACACATTAGTGGAGCCCTTAGGATCTTTGCTTGATTACCAGTTGTGATGGCAGCCACACACGTGGGTGCTGGGTAATCTACAAGCACATCCTTATGTAGGTCCCTAGTCGTAAGACTATCGAGACAGGGCATCGATACTCCGGAGTATACTAGCGTATGCGCTTGTCATCCCAGCTTGGGAGACGGCCTGTCCCACAGCCGTAAGTACGTCGTACTTGGGATAGTATGCGGGTGCTCGTTAGGTTACGAGTACACTGGACAAGACTCGTCGGGAACTGTTGGTTGGTACTATACCTATAGTCAGTTATCAGTTCCCTGGTGACATGAGTACAGCTTAGTCCGTTGACTTGACACTGTCACCTCGCCTCGAGTGTGTTCCCACTGTACTTTGATTACTACCCTACCACGGCTCAAAGGAGTCGTGCAAACAGGTAGTTTTTGGGTGCAGTCCCGAAGCACTTGGAGGCAGTGACGGTTAGACAGGATTCGTCTCTCCTGGTATTGGGGGTTGATATCGCGCTGTGTCTAGGAAATCCATTACACAAAGTCCCTGGCCAGGGCAAGCGAGATATACTGGTAGGTTTCCAGTATTATCTCAGGATGTTTTGGGCTCCACTCCGACACGACATGTACCGCTTTTAGGGGACTGACGTTTACCGCCCCCTAGGCCCTCCATGCGATATTCTCAGAAGAACAGACCGGACTGTATAGAGATTATCACATTCAGGCTCAGTAGGAGTTCAGATGGGTTTCACCTCGTCCGTCTTCTTATCGGCATCTACCTGGGGACCGTTACGTACAGCTAGTGCTGCTTGCGGACTGTGGTTAAACACACTGCCAGCGTAGTGTCAGGTCTTTAGAGTCCCACACAGAGGTTTATTCTCCTTTGGACAAAACAGAGTAGAGGTCGCATGGTTTTTCGACAGGGTTCGTTCACATCCGCACACTTGTGCACGTTTGGCGTCCGGACAGATATTACTAGCGAGCTCTGGTTTGAGCCAGATCCTAGTATATGTTTTGGGGTTAGTTTTATCTCAAAGAATTCATGTTCCTCGGAACACGAATGCGGGTGTGTATGCACAGTTGATTGTGGCGGAGGAAGAGGTTTTTCATTAGGGTTTTGGAACGGGTGCGTATGCACAGTTGACAGTCGTCTTTAACCAGACCCTAATGAATTTGTGATATATCAATTAATAATATTAATTAAATGAAATTGTGTCATGGTTGGGTTTGTTGATTTGTTGACCATGGTTGACTAGTTGACCATGGTTGAAACTTTGACCATCATCATTTCTTTTCTAGATGCTCTTTGATCTTTGCAAAATCATTTAATGTGAAATGATAATGGTCTTATCAAACCAACCATCACCTTTTTCATTTTGGATTAATATTATTAATTTGATAATTCACATATATTGTTATGGTTGTAAAAACTATTCTCATTCTATCATAACCATTCTCTCTCCTCTCTTCATCTTCCTCCTCCTCTAGTTCAAGGAGAATCATTCTCATGAGTTGAGAAACCTCTCCTTGGAGATAAAACACCCTAAGCCACTCTCTACCCTTCCTAAGGTTGAAGGTCTAGCAAGCCGGAGACTTTAGTTTTCTCAAAGTACGAGAAACGAGCTCAAGGAAGAAATCCTCTGGTGGATCCATCTTCGACAAGAGAAGGAAACGAAGAAAGCATCATCCGACCACTACAAAGAGTCTAAGAAGAAGGAGTTCAAGTTGAGGTATGACCCCTAACTGAGTAGATAACTCTCTTGTTAGTTGCTAGTGTGTAGTTTAGCCAAGATCCGGTTTAGTAGTCCATGTAACCTAAACCCTAAAAATCTTTTTTCACCATTTCCGCAAGCCCGAAAGAACCGGGAGAGCTAACGTGGACTTACAGTGGTTTCAGAGCCTAACTAAACAGACCCTAGAATGTTAGCAAAGTATCTAGAATTTCGACCGGATAAAAAACAGCGAAACACCCCGGAAAATCCTAGTTTATGCCGATTTTTATTTCTGCTCCAAAAATAATAAATCATGTCTTAAAAATCGGCCCAGGCTTTTTAATGAACAAGCAAGAGAAAGGATCCAGCGAACCGACCAACTCACCGCGGTTCCGCGGCCGAATTGACTCGGTCGTGGATCGTTTCTCCTGCAGTTTTCTCCTGTTGGTGTTTTGTGATTTTTGAGATAGTTTGTTTCTGCCCAGAATTTCCAGAGAACAAGTTTCTTTTTGGGGTGGTTACAAATCCATATTTTGGTCGATATTCTGTAGACTTTAGCTAATGGGTTGTATCTGTAATGTTATATATGTATTGAACGTCTGCTAATCGCTATACGTCGATTAGTGGGGGTTATACATATCTGTGATCTGTAGTGTTGATGGATTGTGTATATGAATTCGTTGGATTGTCGCGGATGAATAGCCGGGGGTTGTGAGATGAGAGTTTTGTTTATCTTTCAATTCTTGTAATATGTAAATTGATGTAGTATTATTTGTATGGCCGCACAACCGGGTTGGGGTTGTAGCCGTCAATGTATAATTTCTTTTTACTGTTTTTGCTCCTAGGATAGACCCAAGGTGGGGTGCACAAACTACCGGGTACCTCGAAGTGCCGAGTGGCCTACTCACGTCGTTGAGGGAGGTTGCTTCACTTCAGATACTTGGCGGGTAGTTTTCCGCACCCGTAGGGGTCTAGGGTGGGGTATTGGGTATTCATCGCGACCGTGTAATCCGCTCTTCGTTATAGGCTCGTACGAATTGCGGATTCCAAGTATATCCAATGTATTCATCTGTGATCTGGAATGGCTATCATTGCATGTGACGAATGTTTATATATATCTATATGATATCTATTTAGGCGTTACTTATGTTTTGCATCCGCGCTAGTCCAGCCCCCGCTCTGTCGTTAGTTAAGTAACCTAACGGGTGATGACGGGACCCCGTGGTGAATGCGGATGGGATAAGCGTACGTCATATTTTCGTTGTTTTCTGCAATGGTAGGATTAATTGATGGGACGCATTAAAATTAATGCAAGAAAAATAAACCAAAGTAAAAGTCGTTGGAACACTTTCAAAAACCACTCAGTTTCTTTTCAAAATAACTTTTAAACGCGGAGATTAAACCACTCCTTTTAAAAGCTATCTCGTTCCATCGATTATATCAAGTTCACTACGTTCACGGTTTCGCCAAAACCATTCGTAGCCCTCCGTCGTTTCACATGGATGGTCAATAGTATTCAAGCTATGTTTGTTGGCCAAAGTCAAGGCATAGTGATTGGTAGCTATTAGGTATTCATGTGCTGCATAAATAGATGTGTTGGTTTGGGACAGTCGTACTGCCTTGTTGGCCAAAGTCAAGGGTAGGTACGGGTGGGTTCAAATTAACCTGGAGAATGACGAGTAGAACTTGACATGCGACTTATGATTTGTTGGCCAAAGTCAACGTCATAAGAGCATGGGGAAAAAATCCACATCGGGAGTTTCAAAAGAACTGAAACTTGCTAGCGCTGCATACCATTTGGAGTGTGATGATTCTGGTAGGATTCCTTCAGTTTTGTCACGCAATGATATTTGGATCCCGATCCTACTGTGAGTATATGCTACTCCTCGGGAAAATTCTCGCTTAACGATCAATGCTATAAACCTAGTAGGTGTCTAGAAAGGTATTAGCGGGGCTGCGCCCCTAGGGAAAAGAGGTTATTTAATTAAGGAATTTCGCGAAAGCGTTGAAAAACCTCCCTCGAAGTACCGACACTAGCCTGGCTGAACGGTTAAGCAAGTATTGTACGGAGAGATTGATCCTGACTAATTCTTCCTTTTTGGTTTGAGGAGAGATTCGAGAGACAGTGGGAGCCATCCTGTTTAGACAAATTAAAAACCACTCTAAACTTGCAAGAGCATCATGCTAAAGTGTTTCTTCTCTCTCTCCTAATTGCAGCAACCAAACATCAAGACTGTACTTAAGTTACTACTAGATAAAAACATACTGACAGGGCCAAACTACAAAGATTGGCTCAGGAATGTCAAAATGGAAATCACTTACGACAAGTTGGGGTATCTCCTTACCACCAAAGCTCCCCCTACCCCAGGTCCCACCTCCAGCGTCGCGGATAAGGAAATCCGTAAGACTTGGGAGATTGATTACGCGAAGGCCAAGTGCCTCGTGCTTTCCTTTATGGACAATGAACACCAGAGGAGGCGCGGGAATATGGACCTGGAATCCATATTTCTTCATACAAAAGAACTGTATGGAGAGCAATCCCGTATCGCCAGATACGAAGTCTCGAAAAAGCTTTTTTCGGCGAGATTGGACATCGGATCACAGATAGCGGAACACGTGCTTAAGATGATTGGCTTCATTGAGGAGCTCGCTGACCTTGGGACCAAGTTGGAGAATGATCTTTATACGGACTTGATTCTCCAGTCCCTTCCTTCCACTTACGCCCAGTTCATCCTGAACTTCAACTTACAGGAAAAGGAAGTTGAACTTTCAGAACTCCTTAATATGCTGAGGAGTGCAGAGGGCATACTACAGAAAGGTAGGAAAACATCCACTTTGTTTGTAGGAGGATCTCCTCTTCTAGGTCTAATGCGAAAGCCAAGGGAAAGAAGAAGAAAACCCCCGCCCAACCAAGGGGCGGTGTTAGTAAGGTGGATACGAAGGGAAAGGCAAAAGCAACAAAGGAAGCGGGAAAACTTGTGGGAAAGGAAGAATGCTTTTAGTGTCACAAGAGTGGACACAGGAAGAAAGATTGCAGGGCTTGGAATGCCAGAACACCGGATCTGAAGCGTGTTGCGGCTTCTGCTTCAGGTGTGTATGTTATTGAAAACTGTCTATCAATAAACTCTACTTCCTGGGTATTGGATACCGGATCAGGATCTCATATCTGTAATTCTTTGTAGGCGTTGAGAAACCGTAGGGTTTTGAAGGCAGGTGATATGACCCTCAGAGTTGCGAACAGAGCTGGCATGGATGCTGAGTCCGTGGGGGACTATCACATGGGGTTGTCAGATGGACACGTTTTGGTTTTGCGTAATTGTTATTTTGTACCCAATGCAACTTGTAATATCATTTCTGTATCTTTAGTTTCTAAAGAAGGTTATGAATTTGCGTTTGTAAGTAATGTTGTAAACATTCACCTTAATCAAGTTCTGATTGGGTCAGGTACATTAAACAATGGAATATACGTATTAAACCAACCACAGATTTTCAATGTCCAGAATACACACAAAAGAAAGTCTCCGGAAACAAATCAGGCTTTCTTATGGCATTGTAGACAGGGTCACATCAATGAGAGAAGGTTGACGAAGTTACATACAGAAGGATATTTGGATCCGTTCGAATATCAATCATATGCAACTTGTCAATCCTGTCTCAAAGGAAAGATGACAAAGACTCTGTTCACTGGACACGGAGTGAGAGCGAGCGAGCTCTTGGGACTCGTACACAGCGACGTGTGCGGTCCAATGTCTACACACGCGCGAAGCGGTTATTCTTACTTCATTACTTTTACGGATGACTTTTCAAGGTACGGTTATGTTTTCTTAAAGAAATATAAATCCGAAGCCTTTGGAAAATTCCAGGAATATAAGAATGAAGTGGAAAAACAAATAGGCAAAAATATCAAGATACTAAGATCTGATCGAGGTGGTGAATACTTAAGTGCCGAGTTCCTGGATTACTTAAAAGAGAATGGAATTCTCTCTCAGCTTACTCCTCCATACACTCCGCAACATAACGGTGTATCGGAGAGACGGAACCGGACCCTATTGGATATGGTACGTTCCATGATGAGTAAAGCTGAGTTACCGCGATCATTCTGGGGATATGCACTAGAATCAGCTGCATACCTTTTGAACCGAGTTCCAACTAAGACTGTGCCTACTACACCATATCAGATGTGGTGTAGGAAGAAACCCTATCTTAAGCACATTAAGACATGGGGATGTCCAGCTTTTGTCAAAAAGCAGCATGTGGACAAACTCGAGGCACGCTCAGTACAGTGCAAGTTTGTGGGATATCCAAAGAACTCCAAGGGATATTTCTTCTATTGCGAAGAAGAACAAAAGGTTTTTTTTTCTCGTCATACCCACTTCTTGGAAACTGAGATTTTGGAAAATCAGATAAGTGGGAGCGCAATAGAAGTGGAAGAAATTCCAGAACCACGAGCTATTACTGAAAGCTTAGTAAAACCAGAGGGTTCGAAAGATCAGGACATTCCTACGCCGCACCGCAGGAGTAGTAGGCAGTCTTATCCGCCCGAGAGATACGGTTTTCTCATAGACGGGGATAGAGAGGATTGCATCATTGATAGTGATGAGCCGACTAGCTTCCAGCAGGCCATTCAGAGCGCTGACTCGGTAAAATGGCTGGATGCAATGTGGACCGAAATGGAGTCCATGTACACCAACAAAGTATGGACGTTGGACGTTGCTCCAGATGGGGTAAAACCCGTATGATGCAAGTGGATCTTCAAAAGGAAGATTGGTGTAGATGGAAAGGTTGAGACCTATAAAGCTAGACTTGTTGCAAAGGGTTTCCGTGAAAGACCTGGCTTGGACTATGACGAAAACTTTTCTCTAGTGGCTATGCTGAAATCCATTCGGATCCTTCTTGCCATTGCTGCTTTCCACGATTATGAGATCTGGCAAATGGACGTAAAGACCGCTTTTCTAAATGGAAATTTAGAGGAGTGTGTCTATATGGACCAGCCAGAGGGTTTCATTCAGAGTGGGAGCAGCGGAAAGGTGTGCAAGTTGCTTATGTCCATCTATGGACTAAAGCAGGCATCGCGGAGTTGGAACATCTGTTTTGATGAGACGGTCACAGATTTTGGCTTTATAAAAAATCCAGATGAACCATGCATCTATAGTAAATTTGTAGCACGAATTGTCGTATTCCTCGTTTTATACGTAGATGACATTCTCTTGATAGGAAATGACATTCCTATGCTACAATCTGTCAAAGGGTTCTTGTCACACAGGTTCACCATGAAAGACCTGGGTGATGCCTCTTACATTCTTGGGATCCGGATCTATCGTGACAGATCCAAGAGGATATTAGGATTTTCACAGTCTAGGTACATAGACACCATACTAAGAAGATTCAGTATGGAAGATTCCAAGTGCGGTAATCTACCGGCATGTCACGGGATCACCCTCTCCAAAGAGATGTCTCCCAAGACTGATTTGGAAAGGGATCGTATGACTATTATACCGTACGCTTCTGTGGTGGGCTCTAAAATGTATGCGATGTTGTGTACCAGACCAGATGTAGCTTATGCACTGAGTGTGGTAAGCCTGTATCAGTCAAACCCTGAGGAGAAGCACTGGATAGCGGTAAAGAATATTCTCAAGTACCTGAGAAGGACTAAGGAGATGTTCTTGGTATATGGCGGAAAAGACCTCCAGATCGAGGCCTTTGCTGACTCCAGCTTCCAGAGTGACAAGGATGATTCCAAGTCCATGTCGGGTTATGTCTTTACACTCAATGGAGGGGCGGTGTGTTGGAAGAGTTCCAAACAGGAAACCGTTGCTGACTCGACGATGGAAGCGGAATATATCGCTGCATCTGATGCCGCAAAAGAAGCCGTCTGGATGAGGAAGTTCTTGATAGAACTTCAGGTGGTTCTGTCCATTGTTGATCCAATACCTCTGTATTGAGACAACAACGGGGCTATAGCTTTAGCGAAGGAACCCAGGTCCCATCAGAAGTCCAGGCACATCTTGAGGCGGTATCACCTGATCAGGGAGATCGTAGGCCGCCAGGAGATCGAGGTTCGGAGAGTTGCTACAGAAGATAACACTGCTTATCCACTCACGAAGGCCTTAGCCCAGACTCAGTTCGAACGGCTGATCGAGATGATAGGTCTTCGATACGCCAGTACATGGCCTTAGTGCAAGTGGGAGATTGTTAGTGTATATGCCCTAGAGGTCATTACTTGGTTTGTTTCTATGTTAATGTGTGCATGTCTTTATTATAGCATATCGCCTTTACACAATGGTGGAGCCCTTAGGATCTTTGCTTGATTACCAGCGTTGTGATGGCAGTCACACTCGTGGGGGCTGGGTAATCCACAAGCATATCCTTATGCAGGTCCCTAGTCGTAGGACTATCAAGACAGGGCATCGATACTCCGGAGTAGACTAGCGTATGCGCTTCTCATCCCAGCTTGGGAGACGGCCTGTCCCACATCCGTCAGTACGTCGTACTTGGGATAGTATGCGAGTGCTCGTTTGGTTACGAGTACACTGGACATGACTCGTCGGGAAATGTTGGTTGGTACTATACCTATCGTCAGCTATCAGTTCCCAGGTAACATGAGTACAGCTTAGTCTGTTGACTTGACACTGTCACTTCGCCTCGAGTGTGTTCCCACTTTACTTTGATTACTACCCTACCAGGGATCAAAGGAGTCGTGCAAACAGGTAGTTTTGTGGTGCAGTCCCGAAGCACTCGGAGGCAGTGACGGTTAGACAGGATTCTTCTCTCCCGGTATTGGGGGTTGATATCGCGCTGTGTCTAGGAAAGCCATTACACAAAGTCCCTGGCCAGGGCAAGCGAGATATACTGGTAGGTTTCCAGTGTTATCTCAGGGTGTTCTGGGCTACACTCCGACACGACTTGTACAACTTTTAGGGGAATGAAGTTTACCGCTCCCTAGGCCCGCCATACGGTATTCTCAGACGAACAGACCGGACTGTATGGAGATTGTCACATTCAAGCTCAGTAGGTGTTCAGATGGGTTTGACCTCGTCAGTCTTGTTATCGGCATCTACCTGGGGACCGTTATGTACAGCTAGTGCCACTTGCGGTCTGTGGTTAAACCCACTGCCAGCGTAGTGTCGGGTCTTTAGAGTCCCACACAGAGGGTTATTCGCCTTTGGGCAAAACAGAGTAGAGGTCGCATGGTTTTGCGACAGGGTTCGTTCACATCCGCGCACTTGTGCACGTTTGGCGTCCGGACAGATATTACTAGAGAGCTCTGGTTTGAGCCAGATCCTAGTATATGTTTTGGGGTTAGTTTTATCTCAAAGTATTCATGTTCCTCGGAACACGAATGCGGGTGTGTATGCACAGTTGATTGAGGCGGAGGAAGAGGTTTTTCATTAGGGTTTTGGAACGGGTGCGTATGCACAGTTGACAGTCGTCTTTTTCCAAAACCTAATGAATTTGTGATATATCAATTAATAATATTAATTAAATGAAATTGTGTCATGGTTGGGTTTGTTGACTTGTTGACCATGGTTGACTAGTTGACCATGGTTGAAACTTTGACCATCATCATTTCTTTTCTAGATGCTTTTTGATCTTTGCAAAATCATTTAATGTGAAATGATAATGGTCTTATCAAACCAACCATCACCTTTTTCATTTTGGATTAATATTATTAATTTGGTGATTCACATATATTGTTATGGTTGTAAAAACTATTCTCATTCTATCATAACCATTCTCTCTCCTCTCTTCATCTTCCTCCTCCTCTAGTTCAAGGAGAATCATTCTCATGAGTTGAGAAACCTCTCCTTGGAGATAAAACACCCTAAGACACTGATCGCACGCTTATAGCGTGTCGGATTTTCAAAGTTCTAAAGTTATAACCGCGATCAGGACGGTGTCGCTATGCAGCTAGCCGGTTGAGCACGGGTCGATCCACAGGGAGATGCTTGTATGCTCGTTCGAGTTTTAGACGAGTCAATAAAGAATGTGTATGTGTTTGTTCAGTTCTATCCTAAGTGTTTTATATGCAAGTATAAAGTTGTTAAGAAAAAGATACGAAAGTGCAAGCTAAAGAAATCCGCACTCAAAACCTTTGAGCCGAGTCTTGACCAATTGAAGCTAGAGCAATCGGCAACAACTTGGATTAGGGGATTTAAGCGCGGTATTCGTGGAATCCGGCTTATTTACCCTTGTCCTTCCGTTCTTGTCTCTTGCTTTCGCCTCCTTCCAAACCGAACGCAACTGGTCGCGGTTAGGAATCACCGTTACCTTGGTAGGGTAGGGTGCCTAACGGAGCGCTTGCGTAACGTTTGGGCTGAGTTCAAAGGAAAATAACGGGAAAAGGAAATGAGGAAAGAAACCTTAACTTACAATATTGTATTTATTCTTAACAACAATAGTTACAACCATTCACAAAACGAACCAAAAAGAGAGAACAAAAAGATAAACAAAGAAAAGAAAAGATTACAAGCAAGTAATTAAAGTGCATGGAATTTAAGTGCATGAAAGTAAATGAGCAAGAAATGAAACTAGAAACCATAGAACCCAAAACAAGCCATGGGATCGATAGCCAACCCTTAAACTTGCAAGCTCAATCAAGATGTTGCAAAATCAAGAGAAGGGTAAAGAACTCATGTGAAATGAAGCACAAAAGAGAGAACAAAATGATACAACCCCTTGAGATCAATGACCAAAGCTTAAACTTGCAAGCTCACTTAAGAGGTTGCAAGATCAAGTTAAGGTAGAGAGCTCAAGGGGGAAGCTAAGCAAAAAAGAATGATACAAAAACCCTCATCTTCATTTAACATCCACTCAATGCTCTCACTACATTTTCAAGGAGGAAAGAATGAAGAAGAAGAAGACTAAAAACTAACAAAAAAGAGGCATAAGAATTCACTCTTGGCTTGGCTCAGATCTGGGGTATTTATAGGCAGGGAAATGGAAACCTAGGGCAAGAATATGGCTCCACATAAAATTACCCAACTGCCCACAAAAAACGACAACGCACGGAGACTATATGGCCGCGGTTCCGCGGCCTAAGCCTGCTTATGCCGCGGAACCGCGGCGTTTTAGAGGAGTTAGGCCTTCATATTTTGTGGGGATCCCTGGTTTTATGTTGTTTGCTGTTTGGTATATGACTTTTTCTCAGAAACTCTTCCTATTTCTTCTAGAATTTCAGTATATCAAAAGGTGATGTGATGTGGATCTTTTGCCTAGATTTCCTCGAGCTCCGCGTAGATATGTTGGATTTTGTGTTGCCATTGTGCTTTGTGCACTAAAAGTACATCGATTTGCCATTTTGTCCCTTAAACTGGTCTGTGGCAACACACGGATAGAGAGCGGCGACCCGTGTTTTATCTGTTGTTGGTAGTAATCCGGAATTTTTCGTACTTTTCCATGATATTCACTGTTTAGAGCTGAGACCAGTATCCTGCAATTATGTAGCAAACACTGATTAAAAGCACCTGCCTATAAACAAACGAGCGTAAGAATGGGCGGTATAAAATGCAATATTCTGGTATGAACAAATATCCCCAAACTTAACTTTTGCTTGTCCCGAGCAAAACCAATTATTCATAAAAAAGTCCTAACCGCACTTTCGCAGGGAACGCGATTGCACTGAGCACGTGCAACAAGCCGTTAAACCTCTAGGTGTTCTTAGTAGGAGGAGTGTTGTCTCCTGAGGGTTTTCAGCGGATTACACCCACAAAATCCGGTCAAGCTAGTTTTGCGAAATAACTATGATTCAAAACCTAAAGTTTTGTTTCAGAAAATAACAATTCTATGATCCTAAGTCTAGACTATCGAACCCTTATTTTTCACACCTCGCTTCTTATTTAACTAAAGATTTTATATGTCTTTACGTGCAGTGCAAATAGTGTCGTTAAGTTCCAGAAGGATCGATTAAAGTCATCATGTCACACAATAAAGCCCAGATAATTTTTTTTAAAAGGATCACATAAGTTTTATAAAGAGTTAAGTATTTTTCAAGTTTCGTTTTCCAGTAAAGTTTCAACTTCAGAATTTCTATCTTCCCTAAGAGGAAACTAGGTCTTATTTTTCACTCCATCTTTTTCTTGTTTTCATTTCATACACACCTCTGTGAACGTGCAATAGTCTTTATCATATAATAAAACCTTCATATCTCTGCTAGAAATATTTTTTATAAAACCTGTCTTTTGTCAAGATTATTCTCACACAATGAACCGTTAGGAATTTTAACTCGGAGAGAACACTTGCTTGACTTTGTTTTAAACTGGACTTTCTAGGCTTCTTAACGAGCTTTGGGCCAATGCACCCAAACTAGTTGGCTTTAGAGCATTAGGTGTAGAGACACCCCTAGCGGACTTAATTACTCAAGTTACCTAGGCCCAAAAACAAAAGACAATTTAGCGTGAAAATCATGATGATTCAATGCGAACGGAGATATAACCGGCAGTTCAATTATTTTTTTGGATAAAAGACCTGTTTTATGGGTTCGGTGTGTAATCATTCCAATCAAGTACCAGATGGGTTATTTTTCAGAATTAGTTCCAATTAAGGCATCAATAATATCCCTTCATATTCACTTCACTTCATAAACTATTCTTGATATTACTTATTTCAGAACAAACCTATTTGATCCTCAGAAAATCATTTATCCATTTAAAAGTTTTTAGACATAAAAGACTTGTCATCTAATTTCCAAAACTCACGACACGTGTAGTGTGATGTAAAGACGTATATCAGCTATAGTTAACTTCAAAGGAGGGTTATCTTTCAGGTTTTCAAAATCTAAAAATAAGATTTAGTTATTCTTATCTTATAAATAAAACAGTCGAAATGTTGAATCAGAGTTCTCCCACTAGCTAACTTGACAAAACGTTTTTATGTTTTTAGAAAATTTTCTGATTTTTATGGATTTTCAAATAGGTATGCAAATGCAAAATATACAAATGAATGCGAAGGTAGAAAGCTTACCGAGCACACCCCCAAACTTAAACTTGACAGTGCCCTCACTGTCAGGCTACACCAAGAGGGTCAAAATTGTCGGTGCCTCCTAAAAACAATTTATATAAAACACAAAAAGGAAAAAAAAATATATACAAAAAAGGTTCCCCCAAAACTTAAGTAAAACAGTGTTCCCACTGTTAAGCGTTGAAGTTCAGGATCAGGGGGGAAAGAGAATAGTATCAATCTATACAAGGCCTTACACAGACCAAAAGAGAGCACCAACCATTCAAAGATTTTATCTCTATAATGTGCTGGTTGGTGAAACAACGCGGAGAGGTAAGAAATGGAGAATACGCGAGACCGTATGGAGATAGAAGTGGGATACGGTCTCGGTATATGCGAAGAAGAATAGCGGAAGGGAACAAGAAATGGAGTACGAACTTGAGGGTGAATATGGAGTGAATAAATTAGCACAATTTGTGATGACCGATGTGTAAAAAGTGATTGTGCTAATCTATTAACCCGTCGAGTAATGGGGTCAAATCCCTTAAGATTCGTAAGAAACCATGGGTACGCCAAACTTGGTAAACCAAACATATGAAATGAAAGTGAGACGGGTTCTTGCAAGGTCGGAACGATGGAAAGGATGGAAGGAAGTGATCGAGGAAGGGTATCTGTTAAGGGTTCGGGAGGGTGTACACAGTCAATGAAAGGGACAAGATGAATTGGAAAATCCGACTCATCATCTAGAACTGTTTCAACCTCAAAAATATCCTCAAAATTCTCCTCAAAGTTGAGCTCATCCATGCATATTTCATCAATATCCAGACGCATATGGGGTTCGGGAAAAACAGTTAATGACTCGGGATGATGAATTGGAGAGGAAAACTCGGCCAAATCTGCGGGTTCATCATCCAAAATATTCCCAGCGTCAATATCCTCCATCAAGTGAAAATCTATATTCTCAGACACCTCAACAAAAGCATAGATATCAATCAATTCAGGTTCTAGAGTGGAGGTGTAGAGGTCAAAAGGATTGGGTGTGGTTTCACTTGGCAAGGTCCCTTCACAATCGGGTAAATCAAACACTACAACGTCGCACAACTCATTAATCATTCTATCTTCAATCGGTGAATCGTTGGGAACACTAGATAGACATTCAAACTGGAGTTGTGGGATTCAAGTTGAAACGGGGAGGCTTGATTCGGAAGGGGGTACAGCTCACTCTCACCACTCAAATTCACAGCCTGTCCTACCGCCTCTTCATACATTGAAAAATTTGGAGCTAGTTGAAAACTAGCTACCTGGACACTAGGTTGTATGAGGGCGGCCATGGACGCATTCAAATCCATCATCTGTTGGTACGACGCTACCCTAAAGTCTTCCAATGATTGTTCCAAACTAGACATGTGTTGTAAAGGGGTTTCAGTAAAAGATTCAAAGATGTTTGGATACTGAAAACTCCCAAATGGTGGTTCAGAAGCAATGTCTAGGGAAGGTGCAAGAGTCGGGTAGGACTGGTAGGAATTGAATGGCTGGACTGTGGTAGGATTAATACTTGGATACGAAGGTGAATGGAATTGTTGATCCCAAGAATTTGAAGTGGTGAAAGGAGTGAAAGATCGGTTATGAGATTGTTCGATATGTTCAGCGATGGACAAAGGACGACTTGCAAAAGGGGTATCAACATAAGCGGGTGCGGGAGGTTGAAAAGGCTGATACAAAGTGGAATGCGGAGTGCAAGTGTTTGTCCTAGACGCTTCTATCCGATCTTTCAAAGAGATTTTGGGCATGGAGTGATCGTTCGACGTTCGGCTAAAGCAAGAACCATAAGAAGTAATGTCTGGTTGTGGGTACCAAAGTTCGGCAAGAATTTTTCTAGGTGGAGTACCCATGATATGAAAAAAAGAAAGGAAGAAAGGAAGAGAAAAGGAGGGGAAAAAGAATGTGAATTTTTTTAATAGATATTAACAAAAGAATGAAATATACACACAAAAAGAATCTGGACCAAAAACAATCACGACACAAAAATACCACACACCTAATCGTTCTAGGGTTCACCTAGGTCAACTAGACCTGCTCCAGAACTTGATTGTCGAAGTAAAACTGTGTCGAGAAACGGGCTTAAGATACACTGATCACGAGGCCAGGTAAGTGCAGAAATAAGGGGAGGTTTTCCAACGCTTTCGCGAAGTTCCTTAATTAAATAACCCTTTCTCTTTTGGCGGTTTCTCCGTTAACACTTTCCTAGACACCCCATAAACAATGTACCGTTAAGCGAGGTTCTAAACACGGTTAACTTCTCTTAATGAGCGCGAAGTCCTTAAGGCTTAAAGTCTAGTTTCTTTTAAAGTTTGTGCGGGTAAACGTTATGCTCAAGTTCATGATTTGTGGGCCATGGAAATGGTGATGAAATCCTTTACCGTATGTTGTGGGGTTCGCTTGCCCTTAAGTCCGTATTAATGTATGCAATGCGCAATTCAATAAAAATTCTATAAAGAATCAAACAATCATTTTTTTAGTTTAAGCACGGCACTGCAACAAATACAGGTTAGTCAATTTTTAGCGTTTGCTAACGAACTTGCAAAGAATCCTGCAAAGAATAGTATATTGGATGCGTCGGATTTGAGAAGAAGGTGTTAGTAAAGTACGTACCGTTAAGTTTTGGGTTAGGAAACCCCTGTTGAATCAAATCCGGTAAGCTTGAAAAGTTTGCTTGCACGGGTCAAACTATCCGGATCTTTGGCACTGTACTTTGCAATCACCTTAGCCTTGAACGTACACTTTGCTCCCCACAATCGACGTTTGCAAATCCGCAAAAATCTGCAGACTTGCTCACAAAAATTAAAAAAAAAAAAAGATTTTTTTTTATTTATAAATATATACAAAAAGAATATTAACCCGAATAACAAGAAAGAAAATACGCTACCGTTTCCCCGGCAACGACGCCGTTTGATCGCACGCTTATAGCGTGTCGGATGTTCAATGTTCTAAAGTTATAACCGCGATCAGGACGGTGTCGCTATGCAGCTAGCCGGTTGAGCACGGGTCGACCCACAGGGAGATGGTTGTATACTCGTTCGAGTTTTAGACGAGTCAATAAAGAATGTGTATGTGTTTTTTCAGTTCTATCCTAAGTGTTTTATATGCAAGTATAAAGTTGTTAAGAAAAAGATACGAAAGTGCAAGCTAAAGAAATCCGCACTCAAAACCTTTGAGCCGAGTCTTGACCAATTCAAGCTAGAGCAATCGGCAACAACGTGGATTAGGGTATTTAAGCGCGGTATTCGTGGAATCCGGCTTATTTACCCTTGTCCTTCCGTTCTTGTCTCTTGCTTTCGCCTCCGGCCAAACCGAACGCAGCCGGTCGCAGTTAGGAATCACCGTTACCTTGGTAGGGTAGGGTGCCTAACGGAGCGCTTGCGTAACGTTTGGGCGGAGTTCGAAGGAAAATAACGGGAAAAGGAAATGAGGAAAGAAACCTTAACTTACAATATTGTATTTATTCTTAACAACAATAATTACAACCATTCACAAAACGAACCAAAAAGAGAGAACAAAAAGATAAACAAAGAAAAGAAAAGATTACAAGCAAGTAATTAAAGTGCATGGAATTTAAGTGCATGAAAGTAAATGAGCAAGAAATGAAACTATAAACCATAGAACCCAAAACAAGCCATGGGATCGATAGCCAACCCTTAAACTTGCAAGCTCAATCAAGAGGTTGCAAGATCAAGAGAAGGGTAAAGAACTCATGTGAAATGAAGCACGAAAGAGAGAACAAAATGATACAACCCCTTGAGATCAATGACCAAAGCTTAAACTTGCAAGCTCACTTAAGAGGTTGCAAGATCAAGTTAAGGTAGAGAGCTCAAGGGGGAAGCTAAGCAAAAAAGAATGATACAAAAACCCTCATCTTCATTTAACATCCACTCAATGCTCTCACTACATTTTCATGGAGGAAAGAATGAAGAAGAAGAAGAAGACTAAAAACTAACAAAAAAGAGGCATAAGAATTCACTCTTGGCTTGGCTCAGATCTGGGGTATTTATAGGCAGGGAAATGGAAACCTAGGGCAAGAATATGGCTCCACATAAAATTACCCAACTGCCCACAAAAAACGATAACGCACGGAGACCATATGGCCGCGGTTCCGCGGCCTAAGCCTGCTTATGCCGCGGAACCGCGGCGCTTTAGAGGAGTTAGGCCTTCATATTTTGTGGGGATCCCTGGTTTTATGTTGTTTGCTGTTTGGTATATGACTTTTTCTCAGAAACTCTTCCCATTTCTTCCAGAATTTCAGTATATCAAAAGGTGATGTGATGTGGATCTTTTGCCAAGATTTCCTCGAGCTCCGCGTAGATATGTTGGATTTTGTGTTGCCATTGTGCTTTGTGCACGAAAAGGACATTGATTTGCTATTTTTTCCCTTAAACTGGTCTGTGGCAACACACGGATAGAGAGCGGCGACCCGTGTTTTATCTGTTGTTGGCAGTAATCCGGAATTTGTCGTACTTTTCCATGATATTAACTGTTTAGAGCTGAGACCAGTATCCTGCAATTATGTAGCAAAAACTGATTAAAAGCACCATCCTATAAACAAACGAGCGTAAGAATGGGCGGTATAAAATGCAATATTCTGGTATGAACAGCCACTCTCTACTCTTCCTAAGGTTGAAGGTCTTGCAAGCCGGAGACTTTAGTTTTCTCAAATTTCGAGAAAGGAGCTCAAGGAAGAAACTCTCAGGTGGATCCATCTTCGACAAGAGAAGGCAACGAGGAAAGCATCATCCGACCACTACAAAGAGTCTAAGAAGAAGGAGTTCAAGTTGAGGTATAACCCCTAACCGATTAGATAACTCACTTGTTAGTTGCTAGTGTGCAGTTTAGCCAAGATCCGGTTTAGTAGTCCATGTTACCTAAACCCTAAAAATCGTTTTTCACCATTTCCGCAAGCCCGAAAGAACCGGGAGAGGTAACGTGGACTTACACTTTTGCCCTTCCTTGTCTTTCTACCTTACTGACACCACATATCGGCTTTGTGGAGGTCTTCTTCTTTTCACCCATTGCTTTCGCCTTGGATGCAGAAGAGGAAGATTTCCCAATAAGCTGAGTGGGTGTCACCCTGGTTTCCTTCAGGGTGCCCTCAACAGGAAGTATAAATTTCTTCCCCTGGGTAAAAGTAGATGGTAGGGACTGTAGAAACAAGTCAGCATATGATCTGTTTCCCAACGTGGTCTCCAGGTCCGTGAGCTCATCAATATAGCTAGTCATCGTAAAGACCTTGTCCCCTACAGATGACCCGACAACCAACCTCGCTCGAAGCAATTCTTTCGAGGTCTCATATCTTGCGATACGAGATTGCTCTCCATATAATTCTTTGATATGGAGGAAGATGGAAGCTAAGTCCATCTTCTCATGCTGCCTTTGGTTTAAACCATCCACTGAGGCCAACACGAGGCACTTGGCATTCACACAGTCTTTTTCCGATATCTTACGGATATCAATATCCGTGACGGTGGAAACTGGACCTGGGACGGTAGGGGCTTGAGTATTAATGAGGTGTCCCAGCTTGTCATAGGTAATGGACATCTGGACAGACCATTGCCAGTCATTATAGTCAGATTCAGTCATTTTATTATCTAAATGTAACCTATGTCTGGTCACGGGTTGTAACGCCTTGAAATGTCGTTTTGGTGTTTTCCCGAAAATCGGTGAAAATTTGGTATTTTTCCGTAAATCGTCTTTTTTGTATGTTTGCAGTTTAGGCCTAATTATACCTAATTTGGATAGGTAATTGCAATTTTTTAGTAGCTAATGAGTTACTTATAAAATTCTGGTCGTTTAAAATTTTTCCATAATTTTTCAATTTTTAATATTATTTTAAGCCGGTAAAAAATACATTAAATTAGCGATAAATACAAATTTAAATGGGCTAATTTTAATATTTAAAATCATTTTAATTAAAATCTAGTTGTAATATAAATTTTTCGTATTTTATTTCAAGTTTTAATGGGTTTTTATTATGGAAAACAAAAATATATTTATTTTGAACTAAAACTTGCAATTTTGGACTTGTCGGGGGACTTTTTGCATAAAAATTTTTGTGCACTCACATACACACATCCCCACATATCCCTTGGCCGGCCCAACTGCAGAAATTTCTCCCCCTCTCAAATCTTTTTCTTTAACTCATGTGTTAGGTGATGAATTGAGTTAAAAGGGTAGGTATTAAAATATGTTAATTTTGGAGGTATGGTGTACTTGTGATGAGAGGGGTTTGACTTTGAAAATCACCCACACACCTCCCCGTTCCCTCTTCTGGCCGAGAGCAGCTCCCCCCCCTCCATTATTTTTTCCTTCCCTTTTCTCTCATTTTCATCAAGAAAATTCCATCAAAATTCTACAAAATCAACAATTTCCATCACAATTTCAAAGCAAAACCTTATTCCCTCTCTTCTCTAACCTAAATTGGTTTAAATCTTGGAGAAAGATGGCGTCTTCGGAGGCTTTAGCAACATAGGGTTTAGGCTTGTGAGGTATAATTTCAATCTTTGGTTAATTTGTAGTTTAAAGTGTGCTAATTAGAACTTTGAAAATTGTTTTAGTGTTGATTTCTAAGCTAGTTTTTTTTAGTTCATGGCTTGACTTTTAATTAAGGTTTCGAAAACCATTAGTAAGTTAATTAAACTATATTTGCTATCTAGTTGTTTTGCAAACCTAAATCTAAGAGGTTAACTTGCTTAATAGGCTTCAAATTAGTGTTAATTTAGTGTTTTCATGTATAGTTTGATTTGGAATTGCTAGGTTATAAAATCAAGAAAAGGTTTGTGTATGGAAAGTGGGTTTTGATGCATGGTAAAGGGGTTAATTTAATTGTAATGGATTTCTAATGGTTAACTTGGGTGTTTGTGTGATAATGTGTGCACTTTATCGCAAATCGGCGATGTTTGCACCGATTTTGGAATGTAAATGCTTACTAGTTTTTTTATGAAATTATGTAATGAATTATTATGATAACTTGACTATATTTTTAGCATATCCTATGAAATTTAGGATGTGTGAGTGCGGAATTTTGTGTGATCGGGTTTTAGTTTTGCCGGGCATCCCAAAACGACGATTATAGTTAGTTTTTGTGATTTTCGTGTGTGTTCCGCTCACCCTGTGCACGTTGTGCCTAACTCGTGAGCGTGGATATTTTCGTTTGGGATTTGCGTCGTTTCATGATATGTAACCTTATATTTTGTATTGATGCAAATTCCAGGTTCGGTCGCGGAGACTTCGGACGCGACACGAAAAGGGAAAGCGGTGATTGGACGTAGCTAGCTGAGGATTCCGGTGAGTAGATTTAACATCTACGGGGAACTATCGTTTGGATGGCGCAAGTCGCCCGATAGATTAAGTAGTTAAAGATTTCTAGTAATACTAGTAACTACATCCATGCTTTATTTGACATACATATGCGAACCCATTCTATAGGACACCTGCACCATTGCCAGGATTTTTATATGCAGCACGAGCACTATTCATGCGCACACACACGCCCTGGTAATTGCCATGCCACCACACTAGATAACCTATAATTTGAAACCTTTTACTATAATTGATGCTTAAACTTGTGGTATTGCCTTTAATTCCTTAAAATGAAATCATAGGATTGCTATTCATATGCATGTACCCCATCATATTATTTGTTCATGCCTAGTCTATTAATCATACATCGCAACTTGATTATTGATACCATATGCATTCATTATCATTGACTTATGCACTGATGAGGATTTCTTCAGATTTTATGATATTTCTGGATTTCGGGGGATAGCCGCAAAATTTCTAAACTTATTACCTTTTTAAAATATGTAAATTGCGGTTTTCTAGTGATGTAAGTGTCGTCCACCCTGAGTTTGCTGTGGTTTTCGAGACCCGTTTCAAGGAGTTGGATGAACCGTCTCGGGTACATGGTGGGCCCGGTAAGATACCCCGGGGCAAGAAGGTCGTGTTGCTGACGTTGAGCCTGGTAGGGGATGGACTACATACCGGTGACTTTTTGGCACGGCGGATATCCAGAGGATATCGACCGTGGTCGCGAGATGATGAGATATTGACATTTGAGATGGGTCAGCCGGACGGCTGAGGCCAGAGATACTATGATATGGATACATGAGATTGAGACAGTTTTGAGGTGTCGATGCTGGACACGGATTCTTGTTGATTCTATTGGTATTGTGCTGATATTTAAAAGAAAAGAGATTCCTAAATGAAAAATATGACTTCTTGTACCTATATATTCAGATCACGAGTTGATTCATATTGTATTCATACCTGCTAGTGCATTCATGTTGCATACATACCTGTTATTATATCCTGCCATACCTGTATTATAGATGCTAGGATGCTTGTGTGCATGCTTGCGATAGCCTATATAGATGTTATCTATTACTCACGAGTTGGAAACTCACCCCCGTTGTGCCACAGTCTTTTGCAGGTACGCTCCGTCAGTACAGTAGCGGCGGGCGCACTTGCTACTTTTGCCTCTTTTGCCTGTACTCGAGGCTTTTGCTCGTAGGTAGGTTGTATTATTATTTTGTACCACCTTGTATATTCTTGTATCTAGAGTACTCCATCTACTGTATCTACCAGTATTGCAGTATATTGACCTAGAGACGAGACTGTGAGATTTGTGGATTTTTTTTATGCTGTATTTTGGGGTCGTGCTCACTTGAGTCGACATGCTGTTTTACTTGTGCTTCTTATCTTTATTTATGCACATTGCTGATTTACATTGCGTGGGATTTATGACCGCCTTGTGGCGAAGAGCTAGCTCCCTCTTGGGGATGCCTTATTTGTTGTATTCATATATATTCTTGTTGTACCCATTTTGGGGGCCAGTATTTACAAAGGAGACTCTGCCGAAATTTTCGGGAAAATTGATATTGTTTTAAAAAGGCTTGATATGACTTATTTGATAAAATCGCTTTCAATTGATTGGTTTTCCTTCACTCTTCTGCTTTTTGGTTTTGATTTCTATGCTTTGGCTTGCTTATTTTACGGACGTCTTGAGACGTTTCTTAACTTAAGTGTCAGTCACGTTCCGTACCCTGCGGGTCGTGACAAAGTTGGTATCAGAGCGATAGGTTTTACCTTTTTGAGTGTAGGATGACCCTTGGTAGATGGAGTAAGTGACTTAAGCAGGGTAACGTAGCGTGCGTTTGTCCGCGGCAAACTTGCGATACGGTACCCCGCCTAGGTGACTTTAGGATATACTTTCTTGAAATTCCTTCTTCAATTCCGTGTATCCTATGATTCTATTGCACTGTTCTTATCATCCTGTTCTTGTAACAGCCACTATACCGCCGAAGGCTACGGGAGCGCAGAGGGCTGCCGCCCGAGATGAGATCCGAGCAGGCTCGTCCAAGACGTGGACCGAGAAGGGTGGGATACCTACGCCTCAGGGACAGACTGATCCGCCATCCCCAGGCCTCATGGATAGGCTAGAGTCTGGTATGGAGGAGCTACGACAGATGATGGGAGGTATGCAGGAGTTACGACAGATGGTGGGATCCCTAGTAGCGGCCAGTCGTGCACCGAGATCGGAGGACGTACCTACCACATCACAGACTACCATGGTGCCTGCTACCTAGACAGTTGCTCCTACTACTACTACCGTGGCTATCCCAGTATCGCTACAGGATTTCATGAGGCTGAGACCTCCAGTCTTCACGGGCACCGATGCAGTAGAGGATCCGCAGACATTCCTTGACAGTTTAGCCAGGATCTGCCGTTCGCTCAGATGTTCGGACAATCGATAGGTGGAGCTTGCGAGTTTCTGTCTAGAGGGCCTCGCGCAGACATGGTGGGAGTCAGTCTTGAGAGGTCGAGCTGCAGATCTACCGCCTATGACTTGGGCCGAGTTTACAGCAGTCTTTCTAGCTCGTTTCCTCCCAGAGAGCGTCCGTGACGCCAGAGCTCGTAGTTTTGAGGCCTTGATCAAGACCCCAGGGATGACGGTGTCTGAGTATGACGTCCAGTTCACGCAGTTATCCCGATATGCTCCGTATTTGGTGGATACCGAAGAGAAGATAGTGAAGAGGTTCGTGCAGGGACTTGACACCCAGCTATTTCTTGCTATTGGCACCCAGCACTTCGACACTTATTCAGCTGCTATGGATACGGCTTTACGGATGGAGGCACGCATATCACAGACTTCGGCCATTTCTGGGCCGAAGAGGATTCGCACCGATGTGCCGTCGCAGAGGCAGCTCGCTGGATTCTTTCCGAGAGATGGGCCTGGCAGAGGATTTGGACGGGGTCAGTTATATGGTTCATATCCACAGGAACAGCAGTCGTCGCCAGGATGGTATGGGTGCGGGAGTCTGCACCATCATATCAGCGACTGTCCAGCGAGACGACAGGGAGCGGCGACAGTGCCACATGTTACCCTACCACCATCACCACCTCCTCCTCAGAGAGCCCTACTTCCTATCACTGGCGATGCTCCACGACAGTTTGATGCACCCAGAGGCCGTGGACATGGCGGTCCGATCCAAAGAGGACGAGGAGGCCGAGGCTGAGGACAGCCAGCTATTGGTGGGGGTCAGGCCTGAGTTTTTGCTTTGAGGCCGCAGGATGCGCAGCCATCCAACGCCGTTGTGACAGGTACGTTGCCAGTTTGCTCTTTCGACGCATGGGTATTATTCGACCCAGGTTCCACACATTCGTACGTATCTACACACTTTGCACCGATGTTGGGCCGTGAGTCGTTGTCGTTAGATCAGTCGCTTGTTGTTATTACCTAGGTAGGCGAGTCGTTTGTCGCTCGTTTTGTGTTTCGTTTGTGTTCCGTTCGTATCGGGGAGAGGGATTCGTTGGTTGATTTGATTCTCCTCGATAAGTTGGACTTTGATGTGCTTCTGGGCATGGATTGGCTAGCCATCTTTTATGCTTTAGTGGACTGCCGTGAGAAAGTAGTCAGATTTAGCTTTCCGGGAGAGCCAGTCCTTGTTATTCAGGGAGACCGCAGCGTCACCCCTCCCAGCTTGATTTCGTCTCTTCGCGCTGGTCAGCTCTTACGGAAGGGATGTCAGGAATTCTTAGCGTATATTTGTGATACTCGAGCTGCAGAGGTTCCTTTGGACCGGGTCCCGATTGTTTGTGAGTTCCCTGATGTTTTCCCTGACGAGCTTCCTGGGCTACCGCCTGAGCGCGACGTTGAGTTCTGCATCGATTTGATTCCCGACTCGGGGCCTATTTCTATACCGCCTTATCGGATAGCCCCGGCAGAGCTTCGAGAGCTGAAGGATCGGTTGTAGGATTTGTTAGATAAGGGGCTTATTCGACCTAGTGTTTCTCAGTGGGGTGCTCCGGTCCAGTTTGTCAAGAAGAAGGACGGAAGTTTGCGCTTATGTATCGACTACCGCCAGCTGAACAAAGTTACCGTGCGGAACCGATATCCGTTGCCACGCATTGATGATTTGTTCGATCAGCTTCAGGGTGCGGGGTATTTTTCGAGGATCAACTTGCGATCAGGGTACCATAAGCTGCGAGTTCGACAGGAGGATATACCGAAGACAGCTTTCTGTACGCGCTATGGTCACTATGAGTTTCTGGTGATGTCGTTCGGACTCACAAACGCCCCGGCTGCATTTATGGATTTGATGAACCGTACATTCGGGTCGTATCTTGACTTGTTCATCATCGTGTTTATCGACGATATCCTGGTGTACTCCCGGAGCCGAGAGGAGCACGAGCAACACTTGCGGATTACGTTGCAGACTTTGAGGGAGCACCAGCTTTTCACAAAATTTTCCAAGTGTGCATTCTGGTTGGACAGCGTCGGATTCTTGGGTCACGTGATTATGAGAGATGGCATATGTGTGGACCCGAAGAAGATTCAGGCCGTTCAGCAGTGTCCTGGACCGACATCAGTTATGGAGATCCGCAGTTTCCTTGGCCTGACTGGCTACTACAGGCGATTCGTTCAGGATTTCTCCCGTATTGCTGCACCTTTGACCGGATTGACACGGAAGGGAGTTCCTTTCGTTCGGACAGAGGAGTGCGAGCACAGTTTTCAACAGCTACGGACTTTTTTGATTATGACGCCGGTATTATCTTTGCCTTTAGGATCAGGCGGATTCGTGGTTTATTATGACCCTTCACGAGTGGGGCTAGGGTGCGTATTGATGCAGCAGGACAGGGTGATCGCGTATGCTTCGCGGAAGTTGAAGAAACATGAACAGAACTACCCCACTCACGATTTGGAGATGGCTGCAGTGGTCTTTGCACTTAAGATATGGCGACATTACCTATACGGCGAGTCGTGTCAGATATTCACTGATCACAAGAGCTTAAAGTATATATTTCAGCAGCGAGACCTGAATCTCAGACAACGCCGTTGGATGGAACTAGTAAAGGACTACTATTGCGAGATTTTGTATCACCCAGGCAAGGCTAATGTAGTGGCGGATGCTTTGAGCAGGAGGCCCAGGGGTAGTCTATCTTGTTTGCGCGCAGTACAGAGGCAGTCGTTGGCAGATTTTATGCGACAGCCGGGTTGAGTTCGAGTTCACTCCGACAGGGGGACAGCTTGCGCATGTTCGTGCACGTCCGCAGTTACTTGACCGTATTCGAGAGGCACAGCCCAGCGATGACCGTCTTTCAGAGATCATGGAGCAGATTCGGCAGGGCAGAGATTCCGAGTTCGTGATCGATGATCAGGGAGTACTGCGATTTGGGACTCGACTTTGCGTACCAGATTCTGAGGGACTGCGGCGTGAGATTCTTGAGGAGGAGCATAGATCGACATACAGCGTTCATCCGGGTTCCACCAAGATGTACCACGATTTTCGAGATGTTTACTGGTGGGACGGGATGAAGAGGGACGTCAAAGACTTCGTATCGAGATGCCTGACTTGTCAGCAAGTCAAGGCTGAGCACCAGAGGCCAACAGGAGAGTTGCAGCCATGGCCCATTCCGGAGTGGAAATGGGAGCAGATTTCGATGGACTTTGTGGTGGGTCTACCCAGGACCATTCGAGGGTACGACTCCATTTGGATGATCGTGGATCGATTGACGAAAGCGGCTCACTTCCTGCCAGTGAAGACCACTTTCGGTTTTGCTCAGTATGCCCAGATATATATCGACGAGATTGTACGACTGCATGGAGTCCCAACGTGTATCGTGTCCGACAGAGGCACCAAGTTTACCAGCCGACTATGGCATAGACTTCAGGAGGCATTGGGCACCCGTTTGAGTTTCAGCACAGCATTTCATCCGCAGACCGACGGCCAGTTAGAGCGGACTATTCAGACTCTCGAGGACATGCTCCGAGCGTGCGTTTTGGACTTTGGTGGTAGCTGGGATCATCATTTACCTTTAGTGGAGTTCTCCTACAACAACAGCTTCCAGGATACTATTCAGATGGCACCTTTCGAGGCATTGTATGGGAGGAGATGCAGATCGCCCGTCTGTTGGACAGAGCTCAGTGAGGGCAGTAATTTGGGGCCGCAGCTTGTGGAGGAGACGACCGCGAAGATACAGTTGATTCGAGACCGGATGAGAGCGGCTCAGAGTAAACAGAAATCGTATGCAGACAGGCGCCGTCGCAGACTAGAGTTCGCAGTTGGCGATCTTGTTTTTCTGAGGGTCTCTCCAATGAAGGGCGTGATGGGTTTTGGGCGAAAAGGAAAGCTTAGTCCCAGATTTGTGGGTCCCTTCGACATCCTCGAGCGTGTCGGCGCAGTTGCGTATCGTTTGGCTCTTCCACCCAGCTTTCCCGATGTTCACCCCGTCTTCCATGTTTCGATGCTCCGCAAGTACCTTCACGACCCTTCGCATGCGATTCAGCACCCGACAGTCCAGCTAGAGCGCGACCTTTCTTTTGCAGAGCAGCCGGTGGTCATCCTGGATCGGCAGGTGAAGAAATTAAGATCGAAAGTTATACCGACCGTCAAGGTCCTTTGGCGTAGCCAGAGCAGCGAGGAGGTCACCAGGGAGACCGAGGACGAGATGAGGAAGAAATATCCCCATCTCTTTGAAGTTACGCGTAGCTATATTTTTAAATTCGGGGACTGAATTTCTTTAAGGGGGGAAGATTGTAACGCCTTGAAATGTCGTTTTGGTGTTTTCCCGAAAATCGGTGAAAATTTGGTATTTTTCCGTAAATCGTCTTTTTTGTATATTTGCAGTTTAGGCCTAATTATACCTAATTTGGATATGTAATTGCTTGTTTTTAGTAGCTAATGAGTTACTTATAAAATTCTGGTCGTTTAAAATTTTTCCCTAATTTTTCAATTTTTAATATTATTTTAAGCCGGTATAAAATATATTAAATTAGCGATAAATACAAATTTAAATGGGATAATTTTAATCTTTAAAATCATGTTAATTAAAATCTAGTTGTAATATAAATTTTTAGTATTTCATTTCAAGTTTTAATGGGTTTTTATTATGGAAAACAAAAATATATTTATTTTGAACTAAAACTTGCAATTTTGGACTTGTCGGGGGTCTTTTTGCATAAATATTTTGTGCACTCTCTCACACACATCCCCACAGATCCCTTGGCCGGCCCAACTGTAGAAATTTCTCCCCCTCACAAATATTTTTCTTTAACTCATGTGTTAGGTGATGAATTGAGTTAAAAGGGTAGGTATTAAAATATGTTAATTTTGGAGGTATGGTGTACATGTGATAAGAGGGGTTTGACTTTGAAAATCACCCACACACCTCCCCATTCCCTCTTCTGGCCGAGAGCAGCTCCCCCCCCCATTATTTTTCCTTCTCTTTTCTCTCATTTTCATCAAGAAAATTCCATCAAAATTCAAAAAAATCAACAATTTCCTTCACAATTTCAAAGCAAAACCTTATTCTCTCTCTTCTCAAACCTAAATTGGTTCAAATCTTGGAGAAAGATGGCATCTTGGGAGGCTTTAGCAACATAGGGTTTGGACTTGTGAGGTATAATTTCAATCTTTGGTTAATTTGTAGTTTAAAGTATGCTAATTAGAACTTTGAAAATTGTTTTAGTGTTAATTTCTAATCTAGTTTTTTTTAGTTCATGGCTTGACTTTTAATTATGGTTTAGAAAACCATTAGTAAGTTAATTAAACTATATTTGCTATCTAGTGGTTTTGCAATCCTAAATCTAAGAGGTTAACTTGCTTAATAGGCTTCAAATTAATGTTAATTTAGTGTTTTCATGTATAGTTTGATTTGGAATTGCTAGGTTATAAAATCAAGAAAAGGTTTGTGTATGGAAAGTGGGTTTTGATGCATGGTAAAGGGTTAATTTAATTGTAGTGGCTTTCTAATGGTTAACTTGGGTGTTTGTGTGATAATGTGTGCACTTTATCACAAATCGGCGATGTTTGCACCGATTTTGGAATCTAAATGCTTACTAGTTTTTTTTATGAAATTATGTGATGATTTATCATGATAACTTGACTATACTTTTAGCATATCCTACGACATTTAGGATGTGTGAGTGCGGAATTTTGTGTGATCGGGTTTTAGTTTTGCCGGGAATCCCAAAAAGACGATTATATTTAGTTTTTATGATTTTCGTGTGTGTTCCGCTCACCCTGTGCACATTGTGCCTGACTCGTGAGCGTCGATATTTTCGTTTGGGATTTGCATCATTTCATGATATGTAACCTTATGTTTTGTATTGATGCAAGTTCCAGGTTCGGTCGCGGAGACTTTGTACGCGGCACGAAAAGGGAAAGCGGTGATTGGACGTAGTTAGCTGAGGATTCCGGTGAGTAGATTTAACATCTACGGGGGACTATCATTTGGATGGCGCAAGTCACCCGATAGTTTAAGTAGTTAAACATTTCTAGTAATATTAGTAACTACATCCATGCTTTATTTGACATACATATGCGAACCAATTCTATAGGACACCTGCACCATTGCCAGGGTTTTTATATGCAGCACGAGCACTATTCATGCGTACACACACGCCCTGGTAATTGCCATGCCACCACACTAGATAACCTATAATTTGAAACCTTTTACTATAATTGATGCTTAAACTTGTGCTATTGCCTTTAATTCCTTAAAATGAAATCGTAGGATTGCTATTCATGTGCATGTACCCCATCATATTATTTGTTCATGCCTAGTCTATTAATCATACATCGCAACTTCATTATTGATACCATATTCATTCATTATCATTGACATATGCACTTATGAGGATTTCTTGAGATTTTATGATATTTCTGGAATTCGGGGGAAAGCCGCAAAATTTCTAAACTTATTACCTTTTTAAAATATGTAAATTGCGGTTTTCTAGTGATGTATGTGTCGTCCACCATGAGTTTGCTGTGCTTTTCGAGACCCGTTTCGAAGAGTTGGATGAACCGTCTCGGGTACATGGTGGGCCCGGTAAGGTACCCCGGGGCAAGAAGGTCGTGTTCCTGACGTTGAGCCTGGCAGGGGATGGACTACCTACCGGTGAATTTTTGGCACGGCGGATATCCAGAGGATACCGACCGTGGCCGCGAGATGATGAGATATTGACATTTGAGATGGGTCAGCCGGACGGCTGAGGCCAGAGATACTATGATATGGATACATGAGATTGAGACAGTTTTGAGGTGTCGATGCTGGACACGGATTCTTGTTGATTCTATTGGTATTGTGCTGATATTTAAAAGAAAAGAGATTCCTAAATGAAAAATATGACTTCTTGTACCTATATATTCAGATCACGAGTTGATTCATATTGCATTCATACCTTCTAGTGCATTCATGTTGCATACATACCTGTTAGTATATCCTGCCATACCTGTATTATAGATGCTAGGATGCTTGTGTGCATGCTTGCGATAGCCTATATAGATGTTATTTATTACTCACGAGTTGGAAACTCACCCCCGTTGTGCCACAGTCTTTTGCAGGTCCGCTCCGTCAGTACAGTAGTGGCGGGCGCACTTGCAACTTTTTCCTCGTTTGCCTGGACTCGAGGCTTTTGCTCGTAGGTGGGTTGTATTATTATTTTGTACCACCTTGTATATTCTTGTATCTAGAGTACTCCATCTACTGTATCTACCAGTATTGTTGTATATTGACCTAGAGACGAGACTGTGAGATTTGTGGATTTTTTTATGCTGTATTTTAGGGTCGAGCTCACTTGAGTCGACATGCTGTTTTACTTGTGCTTCTTATGTTTATTTATGCACATTACTGATTTACATTGCGTGGGATTTGTGACCGCCTTGTGGCGAAGAGCTAGATCCCGCTTAGGGATGCCTTATTTGTTGTATTCATATATATTCTTGTTGTACCCATTTTGGGGGCCAGTATTTACAAAGGAGACTCTGCCGAAATTTTCGGGAAAATTGATATTGTTTTAAAAAAGGCTTGATATGACTTATTTGATAAACTCGCTTTCAATTGATTGGTTTTCCTTCACTCTTCTGCTTTTTGGTTTTGATTTCTGGGCTTTGGCTTACTTATTTTACGGACGTCTTGAGACGTTTCGTAACATAAGTGCCAGTCACGTTACGTACCCTGCGGGTCGTGACACGGGGTCGCAGCAAGAGAGAGAGAGAAGAAAACACCTAGCATGATGCTCTTGCGAGTTTAGATTGGTTCTTAATTTATCTAAACATGATGGCTCCCACTGTTTCTCGAATCCTTCCTCAAACCATAAAAGAAGAATTAGTCAAGATTAATCTCACCGTACAATACTTGCTTAACTGTTCAAGCAGGCTAATGTCGGTACTTCGAGGGAGGTTTTACGACGCTTTCGCGAAGTTCCTTAATTAAATAACCTCTTTTCCCTAGAGGCGTAACCCCGCTAATACTGTTCTAGACACCTACTTGGTTTATATCATTGATCGTTAAGTGATGAATGTCCCGAGGAGTAGCGGGTACTCACAGTCGGATCGGGATCCAAATATCATTGCGTGATAATGCTGAAGAAATCCTACTAACCTTATCAAACTCCAAATGGTATGCAACACTAGCAAGTTTCAGTTTCTTTAGATACTCCCGATGTGGATTTTTGCCCCATGCTCTTATGACCTTGACGAAGGTCAACAAATCATAAGTCACATGTCAAGTTCTACCCATCATTGGCCAGGTTAATTCGAACCCACCCGTATATACCCTTGACGAAGGTCAACAAGGTAATACGACTGTGTCACGACCCGAAAGTACGGAACATGACCGGCACTTAGACTACGAAACGTCTCGAGACGTACGTAATCTAAGTAAGCCGAAAAACCCAGAAATCGAAACCAAGAAAAGTAGTAGGGTGATGGAAAACCAATTTAAATCAAGTAGTTTTAATAGAATAAGCCGAATTATGCCTTTTTTTAAAAACATCAAATATTTCCTGAAAATTTCGGCAGAGTCTCCTTTGTAAAAACTGGCCCCCAAACGGGATACAACATGAATAGTATACGAAATCAAAAAAAGGCATCCCCAAGCGGGAGCTAGCTCTTCGTCAATCGACGGTCACAACCACACAAGCAATATAATATACAACGCCAAGGGCGAGGATCAAAACTCAAATAGAACTCAAAACAACAAGAAAACCACAGAAATACAACGCGCGACTCTAAGGTCGAAAGAATAAACATCACTGGTCTCTATCTCAAATAAATACATATTTGGTTGATGGAATTTACTAGATATAACTGAATAATAATATACAATGTATCATGATGGGTGCGATAAAAATAAACCCACCTACTGGCAACTCACCCGAAGGAAGCAGTGCCAGCAAAGCCGTAATGAAACCTGTACGGCAAAACCTGCAAGAAACTGTGGCACAACGGGGGTGAGTTGCCAACTCGTGAGTAGAAAAACATCTACGAACAGAAACCGCATGAACAACGCAATCCTAGGTCAACGATCATAATATATCCTCAAATATATGTATAACATGCAGCCTATAACAATGGTTAGGGTAATATCTAACTAAGTGTAATCTCATGGGCCCGTGTCAGTACCTCTGGTAGCAATATATCATATGGATGATGTATGAATGCATGAAACAGAATGCATGTACTGAAGAAAACTGCTTTCATAAATTAGTGAGATTTTTGTATTTTTTAAAATGAGGTATCATAATGAAATCAGCATAAAACAGTGCCTAGCATCGGCACAAAACGTAATCCCAATATCTCGATATCTCTGCATCACAGTCTCTGTACCTCAATATCTCGAAATCTCAATGTCTCAATAACAATATCTAGGGTGCCGTCAGTCCAGACCGGCCCCTACCATCCATCTCAAGACCACGACGGTATCCTCCGGATATCCGACGCGTCGGGAAAAATCACCGGTCGGTAGTGCTCCCGTGCCAGGCTCAACGTCAACAACACGATCCTCTTGCCCCGGGATACCGCACCGGGCTCACCATGTACCCGAAACGGTTCCTCCACTCCTCGAATCGAGTCTCGAAATCCATCAGCAAACTCAAGGTGGACGACTCATACATCATGGTAAAACCGCACTTTTTATTTTAAAAGAGAGAAAAGGTTTATTTATGTTTTTGCGGTTTTCCTCCAAATCCAAGAAATCTCATGAAATCCGAATCCAAGTCATCAATAGCATGTAAACAGTGAATATAGGCATGAGAATCCATGAATGCGACACAACTGTGAATAATAACATGCATGAAGTAGCATGCAATAATTACAATGTCCAACTAGAATATAAGGCAAGTACACTAATATCATGTCTAAACTATTAGCTAACAACCTATGTCAAATGAAATAGTATTTTCTAAAGTGTTCGTGACATGGCAATTACCGATGAAGATGTGTGTGAGCCGGCAAGTAAGTGTACGTAGTACATACGCGTCATCCGTAATGGTGCTGGTGTCCTAACAGCATGATATTAATAATAGGATATGAATCATAATATAAGCATGCGATGCGGAGCGAACAACAATAATGAGCGGGAGCTAAATACTAAACAATGGTGCCCTTTGAAATAACACGAATCGTGGGGTTTTGAAAATAAGGGCTACAGTGGTTTTAATAAAGGATACGTCTTTTGAAATATCCGTAGATCCCTTGACCTGTCTTTTAAAATACCCACGATCCGTTTGTTTTGAAATAGGTAGAAATCTAATCTAGTCTAACAACTACTCTAAACTATACGGCTGAACTAACAAGCTGAACTACAGGTAAGGAAACCGCCTATCATCTGAGTCGATACATATACATACCTTTATATGTATAGTCGGTGATCCCGCCTTAATAATATCATATCCGATACCATATCTATAATCACGAATCCCAAGTCAAAAGTGCGGATCAATCATCAATATATAGCTCGTACGTAAATCTGTCGTACGGCATCCCAAATCTGGGTACGGGTCAATATCACATTCATCATACTATTCATCTGGTATCCTCTTTATCAAATATCATGATCGGGGTACTGATCTACGTCTAGTACAATACCGATACCGCCTAAGTATTCATGCACGTGTGTGAAACACTACGTCAAGGACCCGCTACAACGTCATGTCGTATCTCAAATACGAACCCTGCTATATGACCGATCTCACGGCCTCAAATCAAATCTCATCGACTCATCTTAAATCCCAAGTACTATCCTCATTATCCATGCATGCATATATGAATGTACATATGCATTGTCCCATACCCACGCATATATACATATATACACATCCCAATCTGCGCACAAGAAAGTAAAGTATGCAAGTCTGTGTGTGCGTATGTGGGTATAACAACTACTCTAGGGTTTCGCAACTAACCCAAATGTACTCCATGAACACATAAACATAACATGAAAAAACATTCTCGTATCATAAAACACCTATATAAACATATATATATATGAGCTACACTACGGACTGCGGGGGTGCTATACGCCATCAACCCGACTTCTCCCCATAGATATAAATCAACTCACCTGGTCCTCGCTAGCCGGTACCGACATCGCCACGCGCTTGCTTGTTGTCTCGAAGTCCACATGGGGTACCTATATATCATAACGCACCGTGTCGTATTAAAATCCGACTCATGACCCAAAAATGACACGTGAATCCCACATAGGTCAAAACCTATGGTTGCTTTCACAAATCAACCCAAAAACCCTCGACGTCGGCGTACAAACGCCAAACCATCGAGAAAAACTCAAACGTTTCAATCGTGGTTTCACAACACATTAATTATATATATAAAATAGGGTTAGAATCACCAAAACTTCAAATTCGCTTTAAAGCTATTTTTCCGAAAACCTAGTAAGCAAAATTAACCGCTTTAATACAACATCTTGATATTTAAACGAATCTAGCAGCCACAATATTCACTAAATATCATAACAAAGTCATATAAACCATTCCTATAATTTATTCTCATCAATTTCCATAAATTCCAAAATTCTAGTTTACAATATACCTAAATTTTAACAATTTTATAGCAAAAAAATGCACAAACCACAATCTAGCTTGGATTTTCATGAACTAAAGTATTAAAATACACTTTAAAATGTTAATAATGCCATGAATACCCTAATTAGATTTTTATCTCCATTACTTAATTAAATTTCAAAAACCTAGTTTGCTTAAAAACTTGATTTGGACAATTTAAATGCAACAATTTACATAATAGCAACTAGATTAGGTTTTCCATGCCCTCACATGCCAAAATACACTTTGTAAACTTAAACAAGTGACAATAACCATATTTGAATTCAAACCCTGACTCATAAATTTTCCAAACTAGCAATTAAACCTAATTAAACACCTAATTAAGCTAACTTAAAGCAATTAACAACAATTTAACAAAAAGGTTAGAATTATACCCAAATAAATTTGAAGATCCCACAAGCACACTTAGCCTCCCAAATTGAAATCTAAGTCCCTAGATCCATGCTATGGTAGCCAAGGAAAAATGGGTAGGGGGTGGATTTTGATTTGGATTTTTGCTTGATTTTTTGTGGATTTTCAAGCACTATTGATGAATTTTTTTTAAAGAGAAAGAAATGAAGAATGAAGGGGCTAAAATGGAGGGGGGGGCTCGGCCATTGCAGGTGGAGGAGAGGAGAGAGGGAGTGTGGTGTGAGGTATGGTGAGGGAAAAGTCCAAGTCAACCAAATACCAACTTATTTATCCATTCTCATTTCTTTTCTTTCATTTCTTTTCTTTGAAATTCAAGTGGGGAAAATGGGTGAAGGCTGCTGAATTCAGCCAAGGGAAGAAATAAATGTGGGTGTGTGAGTGTGGGTATGGGTGTGGGGTGATGGAAAATGATAAATACAATACCCCAAACATCCATTTACACTAAAAAAAAGCCTTTTACTTCGATATTTTCTAAACCGTTTTGGCAAACGATTTCATTTCAAAAACCACATGATAAAATTTTATTTAATGTTTTATGATGCACAAAATTTGTTTCAACTCATTCCAATTTGTAATTTTCCCCAATTAAATGTATTAGTGACGCTTAAAATAATATTAAAATAATTAATTTCAGAAAAAATTTCAGAAAATTTGAAATTTCACCAGTGTCTCAATAAACACCAAATACTAGCAATTACATAGGTAGAATATGTATATTTAATTTTATAATAAAGATATTTGCATTTTGACTATTTACAGAAAACCCTCTTATTTTACCGTTTTTTCGAAATTTCCCCGAAACGATTTTCAAAACGTTACAATCTTCCCTCCTTAAAGAAATTCGTTCCCCGAATTGAAATTAAAACTCCCCCCCCTAAATACTAAAATATTTCAGCCAAAACCATCAAATCACCGGGGCTCCGAAATCATAAATACATAAACACATCATAGCGCAATGCATGCGCATGAGTAATGAGTAGATAACTCGAAATCAAAACTCCGTCAAGCATCCCGCAATCATCGGAGTCAAGGTGAAGACACGGATGCCAAATCTCAAGCAAGACCGATATGCTATAAATCGGAACTATACATGCAAATATCAGGAGGAAATGCATGCCAAATCCTTTAAGTTGCTGTGCAATGCACATAACACTGCACAGTGGCGGACGTCTATCATAAGAAAATAACTATATATATATATACCTTTGTTTGAAATGTACGTTCCGCCGTTTTGGGAAACAATTTAGAAGGGTTTTCCTTGTTTTAAACGTTTCGCGTCATATCAGACACGTAGGAAAATACTGAGACTGTAGCTCGCTTTTTTGGAATTTCCTTCAATAGCTATCAATGCATGCAAAACACATTCAGGTACTGTCCTCTAACTAGTCCTGCTTAGTACGAAAACACATCGCAATTATCATAAAAAAAACGTACTGCTCTATAAGAAATCAATCCCAAAATACGCGTATGAATACTACGTGCGTATGGTGCGCACGACAATCAAAATCCATATGCGTGCCATACAAGTGCACAGAAACAAGATCTAAGTGCATCGGGTGCGCACAAAGCATCTGTCGTAGGCAACGTGTGTGCCTGACAGCAAACTTGGGTGCATCTGACATGCACGAAAAAATCTCGATTTAGTGCATCTGGTGTGCACCAAAATCGCATCTCAAGACATGCTCTCAACATGCGCGAAAACCCAAAACCAGGGGCATCCATCATGCACGAAATCAAGAAATCTAATAACAAGCGCCGAACATGCGCAAAATCAAATCAGGTGCACAAGGTGCACAAAACAAATATCGAGTATCACAATCGAAATCGAAGTCCAGTGCATCTAAGTGCACAAAAGGCGTATCACTCCGCTGCAAGCATATATAAACTATACAGAGTACAGGAACCAAATCGTGTGCGTGCATACGCACAAAATCAACTCAAATGTCTAAAACCGTAAAATCACAAGCATGTGAAACCAAAACATGAAAACGATATCAAGTGCAACACTGTGCAAAGATTGTAAATCCTCAATCATCAAAATCAAATCATGCGAATAAATCACCCAAAACATCGAAATCAATAATGGCGGAATAGTACCGCTCAAGTGCATCCTCTAAGAATCTCGGGCCAACTGTCGTGGTCACTGGTGGGACGTCTCGTCGATGATCATGAACTCTGTCCTGCTGGTGTGCGTAACAATGACCACTCATGGGTCAAGGTCTTCACTGTGAATTACCAATCTCTCGGTCCATAGGCTCATCGGCCCTGTCAGGTGTGCTAACGGGGATGATCCCGTTCTGGCACTTCTCTGGTCATCTCTCGGTCAATCATCGCGACCACTCGTAAGATAGCATATCACTGGCGTCGGCCTCTGGCTCTCTGAATGTACGTGACACATTTGATCCTGGGTGCAAGAATCATTGCAGCAGTGTCCTGGAAGGAATCCTGCTCACGGTCTCTTCCATGTCTCGTCTCTGCCAACTGTCCGGAAGTCATCGTCCTTTCCTATATCTGCATCTTGCTCTGGAACGACTGCATACTCATCGCAACTCCTTCTGGAAGGTAAATCCAAGTACCATGCCTCGGCATGCGCATCGCATCTCTGATGTCGGCGGAGTGGAACGTCATCTCTAGCTGGAATCAATCTATCTGATGACCTCGCATCGGGGTAGGCGAACGAACCACTTGTCCTAGTCATTCATCATCGGGTGACTAGCGACCTTCCATCATCTATTAGTACAACTCGTCCCGCAATAGCTCCAACATCTGGGGCGATATCTCGTCGCTCGCAGCAACAACTGGCTCACTCGTCTGCACGCTGAACAGTGCCTCAATCATCATGAGTAAGCAATACACCAACGGTCATCAAAATCTGGCTGGCCTCTGTCAGTGGCTCAATCCTCTAGTGTCGATCAGCACATCCAAGTAATCCCATAAAGGTGATCCGCCAAATGCTCGTGGCGCGAAAACAGAGTAAAAAGACACATCTCCGCAATCGTGTGTCGCCGGAATTACGCCCAGGTCAGTCCTCGTTCGTGACGAGCTCGTGCTGACCGCAACTCTAGCCGTAGCTCTCCCGGCCCGTAATCGTGGCAGCAAAACCATAACAGCTACTGATGAAGCTAGAACGGAATGAATATAATACTGAGCAAAGAAATGTACATCCTAAGGCTTCTTAAGTGGAGTAGTGTGTCGTAAGTATGCCGCGGAACATACACACGGTACGTCACTCTACTTTAGTCACCTATTCTATCAACCAAGGGTCATCCTACGCTCCGAAGGTAAAACATAACGCTCTGATACCAACTTTGTCGCGACCCGAAAGTACGGAACATAATCGGCACTTAGACTACGAAACGTCTCGAGGCGTACGTAATCTAAGTAAGCCGAAAAACCCAGAAATCCAAACCAAGAAAAGTAGTAGTGTGAAGGAAAACCAATTTAAATCAAGTAGTTTTAATAGCATAAGCCGAATTATGCCTTTTTTAAAAATATCAAATATTTCCTGAAAAATTCGGTAGAGTCTCCTTTGTAAAAACTGGCCCCCAAACGGGATACAACATGAATAGTATACGAAATCAAAAAAAGGCATCCCCAAGAGGGAGCTAGCTCTTCGTCAATCGACGGTCACAACCACACAAGCAATATAATATACAACGCCAAGGGCGAGGATCAAAACTCAAATAGAACTCAAAACAACAAGAAAACCACAGAAATACAACGCACGTCTCTAAGGTCGAAAGAATAAACATCACTGGTCTCTATCTCAAATAAATACATGTTTGGTTGATGGAATTTACTAGAAACAACTGAATAATAAAATACAATGTATAATGATGGGTGCGATACAAATAAACCCACCTACTAGCAAGTCACCCGAAGGAAGCAGTGCCAACAAAGCCGTAATGAAACCTGTACGGCAAAACCTGCAAGAAACTGTGGCACAACGGTGGTGAGTTGCCAACTCGTGAGTAGAAAAACATCTACGAACAGAAACCGCATGAACAACGCAATCCTAGGTCAACGATCATAATATATCCTCAAATATATGTATAACATGCAGCCTATAACAATGGCTAGGGTAATATCTAACCGAGTGTAATCTCATGGGCCAGTGTCAGTGCCTCAGGTAGCAATATATCATATGGATGATGTATGAATGTATGAAACAGAATGCATGTACCGAAGAAAATTGATTTCATAAATTAGTGAGATTTTTGTATTTTTTAAAATGAGGTATCATAATGAAATCAGCATAAAACAATGCCTAGCATCGGCACAAAACGTAATCCCAATATCTCGATATCTCTGTATCACAGTCTTTGTACCTCAATATCTCGAAATCTCAATGTCTCAATCACAATATCTAGGGCGCCGTCAGTCCAGACCGGCCCCTACCATCCATCTCAAGACCACGACGGTATCCTCCGGATATCCGACGCGTCGGGAAAAATCATCAGTCGGTAGTGCTCCCCTGCCAGGCTCAACGTCAACAACACGATCCTCTTGCCCGGGGGTACCGCACCGGGCCCACCATGTACCCAAAACGGTTCCTCCACTCCTCGAATCGGGTCTTGAAATCCATCAACAAACTCATGGTGGACGACTCATACATCATGGGAAAACCGCACTTTTTATTTTAAAAGAGAGAAAAGGTTTATTTATGTTTTTGCGGTTTTCCTCCAAATCCAAGAAATCCATTGAAATCCGAATCCAAGTCATCAATTGCATGTAAACAGTGAATATAGGCATGAGAATCTATGAATGCGACACAACAGTGAATAATAACATGCATGAAGTAGCAGGAAATAACTACAATGTCCAACTAGCATATAAGGCAAGTACACTAATATCATGTCTAAACTATTAGCTAACAACCTATGTCAAATGAAATAGTATTTTCTAAAGTGTTCGTGACATGGCAATTACCGATGAAGATGTGTGTGAGCCGGCAAGTAAGTGTACATGGTACATACGTGTCATCGGTAATGGTGCTGGTGTCCTAACAGCATGATATTAATAATAGGATATGAATCATAATATAAGCATGCGATGCGGAGCGAACAACAATAATGAGCGGAAGCTAAATACTAAACAATGGTGCACTTTGAAATAACACGAATCCTGGGGTTTTGAAAATAAGGGCTACGGTGGTTTTAATAAAGGATACGACTTTTGAAATATCCGTAGATCCCTTGACCTGTCTTTTAAAATACCCACGATCCGTTAGTTTTGAAATAGGTAGAAATCTAATCTAGTCTAACAACTACACTAAACTATACGGCTGAACTAACAAGCTGAACTACAGGTAAGGAAACCGCCTATCATCTGAGTCGATATATATACATACCTGTATATGTATAGTCGGTGATCTCGCCTCAATAATATCATATCCGATACCATATCTATAATCAGGAACCCAAGTCAAGAGTGCGGATCAATCATCAATATATAGCTCGTATGTAAATCCGTCGTACGGCATCCCAAATCTGGGTACTGGTCAATATCACATTCATCATACTATTCATCTGGTATCCATTTTATCAAATATCATGATCGGGGTACTGATCTACGTCTAGTACAATACTGATACCGCCTAAGTATGCATGCACGTGTGTGAAACACTACGTCAAGGACCCGCTACAACGTCATGTCGTATCTCAAATACGAACCCTGCTATATCACCGATCTCACGGCCTCAAATCAAATCTCATCGACTCATCTTAAATCCCAAGTACTATCCTTATTATCCATGCATGCGTATATGAATGTACATATGCATAGTCCCATACCCACGCATATATACATATATACACATCCCAATCTGCTCACAAGAAAGTAAAGTATGCAAGTCTGTGTGTGCGTATGTTGGTATAACAACTACTCTAGGGTTTCGCAACTAACCCAAAGGTACTCCATGAACACATAAACATAACATGAAAGAACATTCTCGTATCATAAAACACCTATATAAACATATATATATGAGCTACAGTACGGACTGCGGGGGTGCTATACGCCATCCACCCGACTTCTCCCCGTAGATATAAATCTACTCACCTGGTCCTCGCTAGCCGGTGCCGACGTCGCCACGCGCTTGCTTGTCGTCTCGAAGTCCACATAGGGTACCTACATATCATAACGCACCGTGTCGTATTAAAATCCGACTCATGACCCAAAAACGACACGTGAATCCCACATAGATCAAAACCTATGGTTGCTTTCACAAATCAACCCAAAAACCCTCGACGTCGGCGTACAAACGCCAAACCATTGAGAAAAACTCAAACGTATCAATCGTGATTTCACAACACCTTAATTATATATATAAAATAGGGTTAGAATCACCAAAACTTCAAATTCGCTTTAAAGCTATTTTTCCGAAAACCTAATAAGCAAAATTAACCGCTTTAATACAACATCTTGATGTTTAAACGAATCTAGCGGCCACAATATTCACTAAATATCATAACAAAGTCATATAAACCATTCCTATAATTTATTCTCATCAATTTCCATAAATTCCAAAATTCTAGTTTACAATATACCCAAATTTTAACAATTTTATAGAAAAAAAATGCACAAACCACAATCTAGCTTGGATTTTCATGAACTAAAGTATTAAACTACACTTTAAAATGTTAATAATGCCATGAATACCCTAATTAGATTTTTATCTCCATTACTTAATCAAATTTCAAAAACCTAGTTTGCTTAAAAACTTGATTTGGACAATTTAAATGCAACAATTTACATAATAGCAACTAGATTAGGTTTTCCATGCCCTCACATGCCAAAATACACTTTATAAACTTAAACAAGTGACAATAACCATATTTGAATTCAAACCCTAACTCATAAATTTTCCAAACGAGCAATTAAACCTAATTAAACACTTAATTAAGCTAACTTAAAGCAATTAACAACAATTTAACAAAAAGGTTAGAATTATACCCAAATAAATTTGAAGATCCCACAAGCACACTTAGCCTCCCAAATTGAAATCTAAATTCCTAGATCCATGCTATGGTAGCCAAGGAAAAATGGATAGGAGGTGGATTTGGATTTGGATTTTTGCTTGATTTTTTGTGGATTTTCAAGAACTTTTGATGAATTTTTTTTTAAAGAGAAAGAGATGAAGAATGAAGGGGATGAAATGGAGGGGGGGCTCGGCCATTGCAGGTGGGGGAGAGGAGAGAGGGAGTGTGGTGTGAGGTATGGTGAGGGAAAAGTCCAAGTCAACCAAATACCAACTCTTTTATCCATTCTCATTTCTTTTCTTTTCTTTTCTTTGAAATTCAAGTGGGGAAAATGGGTGGGGGCTGCTGAATTCAGCCAAGGGAAGAAATAAATGGGGGTGTGTCAGTGTGGGTACGGGTGTGGGATGTTGGAAAATGATAAATACAATACCCCAAACATCCATTTACACTAAAAAAAAAGCATTTTTCTTCGATATTTTCTAAACCGTTTTGGCAAACGATTTCATTTCAAAAACCACATGATAAAATTTTATTTAATGTTTTATGATGCACAAAATTTGTTTCAACTCATTCCAATTTGTAATTTTCCCCAATTAAATGTATTAGTAACGGCTTAAAATAAAATTAAAATAATTAATTTCGGAAAAAATTTCAGAAAGTTTGAAATTTCACCAGTGGCTCAATAAACACCAAATACTAGCAATTACATAGCGAGAATATGTATATTTAATTTTATAATAAAGATATTTGCATTTTGACTTTTTACAGAAACCCCCCTTATTTTACCGTTTTTTCGAAATTTCACCAAAACGATTTTCAAAACGTTACAGACTGTCCCAAACCAACGCATCTATCTATGCTACATATGAACACCCAGCAGCTACCAATCACTATGCCTTGATGAAGGTCAACAAACATAGCTTGAATACTATTGAATATGCATATGAAATGATGGAGGGCTACGGATGGTTTTGGCGAAATCGTGAACGTAGTGAACTTGATATAATCGAAGGAACCTGATAACTTTTAAAAGGAGTGGTTTAAGCTCCGCATTTAAAAGTCTGCTGTTTTAAAATAACCGAGTGGTTTTAAAATTTGTTCCAACTATTCAGCTTTGGTTTGTTTGCTTTGCATTAATGTAATGCAGTCCCATCAATTAACCTACCATTGCAGAAAACAACGAAAATACAACGTACGCTTATTCCATCCGCATTCGCCATGGGGCCCGTCATCACCCGTTAGGTTACTTAACTAACGACAGAGCGGGGGCTGGACTAGCACGGATGCAAAACATAAGCAACGTCTATTATATAATACATATATAATAATAAACATTTGTCAGACACAATGATAGGCATTCCAGATCACACATGAACACATTGATATACTAGGAATTCCGCGTTTCGTTTGAGACTGTAACGAAAGACGGATTCCACGGTCATGATGAATAGCCAAACCCCACCCTAGACCCCTACGGGTGCGGCAAATTACCCTCCTAATAGACGAAGTGAAGCAACCCCTCTCAATAAAGTGAGTAGGCCACTCAGCACTTTAAAGTACCCGGTAGTTTGTGCACCCCACCTTGGGTCTATCCTAGGAGCAAAAACATTAAAAGAAATAATACAACGGTGGCTACAACTTCAACCCGGATGTGCCCCGCAAAATAATATTACATCACTTTACAAATTTTACATAGAATAAAAGAATGAAAACCCTCATCTCGCATCCCCGTCTGTTCATCCATGACGATCCAACAAGTTCATATACACAAACCATCACAACAATATCACAGATATGTGCAACCCTGACTAATCGACGTATAACAATTAGTCGACGTTTCCAAATACATATATACAATACAGTTCTTGTAAAGTAACTACGACATTAGAATTCCGCACGCAATTAGCAAACTTAAACAATTTTCCAAGACTTGAAAATCCACTAAGCTATAGTTCCAAAATTGATAGTTTTGAGCCAATCCGGCAGTCGAAACGAACTCAAAACCCGCCAGAATCTTCGCGGAGGTGAAGACACAAGATTTACTGTCGACTGGGGGCCTCAGAGGGGTACCCACTCCTGGAGGCCACCACGAGGTGGCCCCCAAAGGAAGGCAGACCCGAGAGCACCAACTCCTGGTGCTCTCGGGTCACCAGCCCCCAAGGCCACCAAGTGGTGGCCTTGGGGGATGGTCCCAGCCATTGGTGCAGGGTTACCTAGGACGGCAGCAAGTTTTCGGGTGGCATCGTCCATGCCAAATTCAAAAATTTGTCGTTCTAGCTAACCCTAACTAAGAATTGTGAACCAGAAATCTACGGAAAGTAATGCAAACAACTTCGCATATTTAGTGAGAAAAGAATACAACCTTTGTAGACCGGTCTTTCACTTCAATAGCTCCGTGTAGTAGTCCCTTCGCTCTTCGCTGTGATTGTGAACTCCGGACACTAGAGAGGCTCCCATGAAGAAACGAACGTGCTTGGTTCGATGTCTTCGAGGCCGAAGATGATCTACGTCGATGAGACACTAACCAAAGCTATCTCTTCACTAATTATGAAATTAGTGAAGCAAACACCCTATACTAAATGGCAAGTATTAGAAGATGAAGAAGTAGGAAGTGGGCTCACTTTAGATTTCATTTTCTCACATTATTTCACATACCTCCATTGATGCAAGAAAGCTTTTTTTTAGAGGAAGAAGAAGAAGAAGAAAGAACTCATCATATGAGTTAATCCAAAATGAATAAAATGGCAACCATGGGTGAGTTAAGTATCTCATGCTTAACCCTTGTAAAGTGTTAACTATGGTTATGATAATTGGTTAGGTTAATAAATATCTATGGTAAAACAATAGGGTGGACTTGGTCAATGATGACTACAAGCTTCTACAAGCTTATCATCCATGACAAAATCCCACCATTTTGTATTTACCAAAACGAATAAAAACCCTAATAATTATCACAATCATATGTGCGAGTCTTGATTTGATCACAAAAACTATCTATTAACCGCAATCAAGAACGGCGTCGCTTTGTAGCTAGCCGGTGAGTACGGGTCGGTCCATAAGGATGTTGTGAATTTCCTATTCGCTCAAACGAGTTAATTCCGATTGTGGTCGGATTGATTATTAAATCTAAAAACTAAATTAATTTATATCTAAATCTTGCTAGGGTTAGGTCTAGGTTAAGTTTGGAAAGTCAATAAATCTCACCGCTTTATGTACCCATATGAAGATCTAATTAGGTATTATGGTAATTATTAATAAAAGGGATTAGAACCATTTCGGAAGATGTTTCTTCCTCTAGGTTCTTGTCCTTCCTTTAGAAATCCTTACCCTAACCTTCATGGAAAACCCTCACAACCGGGCCTTTATACTACGGTATCACCGCTAGCTCGTGGGATAAGGTGCCGTAGGGAGCGGTATGTGCATGTATGCATAGAGTCCTATGAAAATATATGACGGGCAAGAAAGGGGATGAGAGATCTTCGTCTCTCAAACCTTCCCCAGATCTAACCCTAACAAGCGAGGAGACTACTCACTCATTAGGGAATTAAAATACATTTATCTACGGCAGAGAATAAAAGATTAACTAGGGCAAGGAATTAAATTTATCTAGGGCAGGAATAGAAAATTAACCTAGGGCTGAAAATAAAGAACTTACAAAAATGATGCTCTCCAAAAGAATGCTGAAATTTATTAATGAAGGGAGGCATAGAGAGGCATAGCCTTTACAATGATTTAGAGTTCCTATTTATAGAGGATAGGAAACCCTAGGTTACAATTGATTCGCACGTCTACATTTACCAAAATATCCTTAGGAAGACCTAGTCAAAGTAGACTTCAAGTTTTGGTAAAATTTTATGTCTCTGTCTCTTTAAAAGGAAGTATTGGGCCTTGAAATTTCCTTTGTTGGCTCTTTTGTCTTTGGGCTTCCTTATTATTTGGTTCTTTTATTAAAATAGCTTCTATGTTTCTTCCAGATCTCCAGTGAATAATTGCAGTGTACTTTTAACCGTTCGCTTTGTAATCTTGGACCTTGCATTGCCTTGTACATTGTGAATTTTATCTTTGATGTAGGCTTGATCAAGAGTCTTCTGTTTGTTGGTCAAAGTCCACTTTTGCATCGTCTTTTCATCGTTTTCACTATTTTCTATCCAAGAACCTGTAACCTGTAATATGTAGCAGACATGCGTCAAAAACACCTGTTTATTTATAAAACTAATAAGAATGGGGAATATAATAATGCAATATTATGGTATGAACAAATACCCCCAAACTTATCTTTTGCTCGTCTTCGAGCAAACTTATTTTTTTATTCTCAACAAAAACCTAACCGCACTTTCGCAGGGAAACACGATTGCACTGAGCTCGTGCAACAAGCCGTTAAACCTCTTGGTGTCCCTAGTAGGAGGAGTGTTGTCTCCTGAGGGTTTTCAGCTGATACTACCCACAAAATCCTATCAATTAGGCCCATTGACTTTTATTCTCCAATTAGGTTTTCTAACAAGGAATTCTATTATCTTCGACTCGTAAACTATCCACCCGTATTCTTCACACTTCCTCATCATTTAACTTAAGATTATATATGTTCTGCAGACCTACTTAGCTTTCGGCATTTCATAAGTTTTCCTTCTAGGGTTCCATCTCCACTTAGGAATTTTTATCATCTCTATAAAAGATATAAGTCTTATTCTTCATTCCTATCTCTTATCTAAACCCCAATCACATACCCTTACGTGTGTGTATATATCACCCCTACACTTGGAAATTCAAATCAAGCAATCATACTCTTGTCCGTTGTCCAAAGCACTTCTTTAATTGGTGAATTTTAGATGAATTTTGCTTACACATCCTTCATGCGACCGTTAATACTTCTTGAGGTACCAACAACTGATTACAAGATGTGTTTGCACATTAAAGCGTAATTCCTAGTCTTGCAACACCTAAAGCTTTAGCAGTGACTCCCAAACCAATTGGTCTAAGGCACTAGGTGATGAAGCACCCTCGCTAAATATTTTTTCCTATTTTTGCAGCCTTAAGTAATCATAAAAACCAGTGTTCATTTTTTTTTATTCACACTTGTATTTTTTTTTCTTCGTACTAAGGACTTTAAACAAGAGCCTTTCAAGGTCTCTTCTATTATTCCAAGTTTCAAGGTGCGTGTTGGTGCAATTTGTAGGGTATACATTTTCAGAATCTAGACTTAAGCTAGGAACTATTTTTCAAACTTATACTCTAATAAGAACATCAATACTTTTCCTTTGTTTCAACTTAGCCCAAGAAGTGAACTCAAAATTTGCCTATTTGTAAATAAACTACAAAGACATATACTTTCTACCGTTAAACATTAAGGAAGGTTATATTTAGGGTTTTTAATTTACTAAGTCTAAGATCTAGTTGTTCCTAGCTAGTTAACCTATCTGTCAAACTCTAGTCAAATAAGCCAAAATTGAATACAATAATTTTTATAATTTTTCAAAAATTTTTAATTTTTATGGGTTTTAAAATAAGTATGCAAATGCAAAAAATATGTACAAATGAATGCGAAGGAAGAAGACTTACCGAGCATACCCCCAAACATAAACTTGACAGTGTCCTCACTGTCATGCCACACCAAGAGGATCAAAATGTCGACACTCCCCTGTTTATTTATTTATAAAAAAAAATTTGAATGTTTTATTGTTTTTTAATTTTTAATTTTTATTTTTTATAGAAAGAAAAAATATATATACATATATAAAACAAGGTCCTCCCCAAACTAAACAAGGCCTTACAGAAGCCAAAGGTGAGCACCAACCATTCAAAAATCTTATCGTGGTAATGGTAGGGTTGGTTAAAGAATGGGGTGGAAAGAAAAGAAATGAGAAGCACACGGGACCGAATAGGAAGAAGAGTGGAATATGGTCTCGACGGAGGAGAAGAATGGCGGAAAAGAGAAAGAAGCGGAGTACGATCTTGAGAGTGTAACTCGAGTGAGTAAATTAGCGCAATTTGTGATAACTGATGTGTTAAAAGCGATTGTGCTAATCTATCAACTCGTCGAGAAATGGGGTCAAATACTTCAAGATTCGCAAGAAAGCATGGGTATGTCGAACTTGGTATTAGAGATGAAGGCGTAACAGTCTCTTGTAAGGTCGGAACGATAGGAAGGACGAAAGGAAGTGAATTAGGGATAGTCTCATTCTCACCGTAGTAAACTGTCTCGAACTGGAAAGATTCCATCAATAGTTCGAAACGACTGTAAGCAACCGAGTCTGATGGTTCAACTAACTCATCTGAAAATGTAAAGGACTCAAACTCGGGCGGTGACTCATCAACATCGTCGGAAAAGTGAAACACTGGTACGTGTTATTGGCTGTGAGAACTGTGTCAGATTCAAAGGAAAATTTTTCAAGCTCACAGTCTTCAAGCGTGATGTTTTGCGTGGTCGGAACGATGGAAAGGAGGGAGGGTGATATAACAGTTAAAGGTTCAGGAGGATGAATTGGAAAATCCGACACATCAAACAAAAATGGTTCAACCTCTATATTATCCTCAATACTATCCTCATAATTTTCCTCAATATTTGTCTCATCCATGCCATTATCATCATAATCAAGACGCATATGAAGTTCGGGAGAAACAATTAATGACCCGGGATGATGAGTTGGACATAAAATTTCAATCAAATCAACGGGTTCATCATCCAAAATATTTCCGGCGTCTATATCCTCAATCAAGTGAAAATCAATATTTTCTGACACCTCATCAAAAGCATGGATATTTATCAATTCAGGTCCTAGATTGGAGGTGTAAAGGTCAAACGGATTAGGTGCGGTTTCACTCGAAAGGGGTTCTTCATACTCTGGCAAATCAAGCACTACAAAGTCACACAACTCGTTTTTATTTTCAACTGGTGAACTATTTGGGACAATCGATGGAAAACCGGAGTTGTGGGCTGGAATTGGGTATGGGTAGGTTTGATTTGGAAATCCTCTCAAATTCCCACTCTGTGCAACCGCCTCCTCATATATTGGAAAATTTGAAGCTAGTGGGAAACTAGCTACCGGTTCACTAGGTTGTATAAGGGCGGCATGGACGCTTCCACATTCCTAGTCATTTTGTTTGTTGCTGCAATATAAGCTGCCAACGACTGTTTCAAACTAGACATGGGTGGTGAAGGGGTTTCGGTAAAAGATTCGAAATTGTTTGGATACGTGAAACTCCCAAAAGGCTGTATAGAAGTAATGTCTAGTGAAGGTGGGAAAGTCGGGTAGGACTGGTAGAATTTGAATGGTTGGACAGGAGTAGGGTCAACATGTGGATAAAAAGGTGAATGGACTTGTTGATCCCTAGAACTAGGTGTGTAGAGAGTGATGAAAGATCGTCTACGAGATTGATCAATATGCTAAGCAATGGACATCGGTTTAGGAGTTACAGCAGGACTTGAAAAAGTAGTATCAACATATGAAGGTGGTAAAGGTGGACATGGTTGACACAAAGTGGGTTGCAAAGTCGAACTGTTTCTCCTAGACGCTTTTATTTGATCTTTCAAAGAAATTTTGGGCATGGAGGGATCTTCCTTAAATCGACCGAAACAATTGACGTACGAAGCAAAGTTAGGTTCAGGATACCAAAGTTCGGAAAGTGATTTATGATTTGGGGTACCCATGATAGAAGAAAGGGTAAAAGAAAGAAGGTTGGGTGGTGCAAGGATTTCTTAGCGACAAAATTTTGCAAGTTTTTATAAAAAAAATTCCGTTTTCATTTTTCTCTTTATTTAGAACTGTTTGCAAAAAGATTTTCGAGAAAAAGTTAAGACACACTTTCGATCAGCCAAAAATGCACAATCAGGCCTAGATCTAGGGTCACCTAGGTCAGCTTGACAGCTCCTAACTGTTCCAAAGGGCAAGAAATAGGACCTCAAACCGCCTGTTCACCGTCAATTGCGGCCAGGTAAGTGCCAGGTAAGTGGGAGGCTCCCCGCTACAAGTAGCGGTCCTAATTAAGTAACCACTTGCCATAGACACACTTGCCTACACACCGCAAAGTCAGGTTAGGATAAACGGTCGATGCCTATAACTAGTCCTCTGTCCTATTGAGCTCGAAGTTCTTAGGGCCGAGTCTAGTATTTTTTAATTAAGAATGGTCAATGCAAATGACTTATGTGATTTCTGGGGTCCTGGGAAGGATGATAAAATCCCCACCCAATCTGAATTGGTCAAAAGCCCCTTAAAATCCGATTAAAGATATGCAAAACAGTAAATCACTTGCAATCAAAGATTTTTTGTGAATTTCAAAGTTTGCAAATTTTCTAATTAAAATTTTCCTTTTTCCGCTTGCTCTTTATTTGGAAATTTTGCAAAAAGATTTTCGATAAAAGATATGCAAAACAAAAAATATTACTTTCAATCAATTTCTATTTTAAGCGAGGCGCAAAAATCCTGCACAAGATTTGTTATTTGGAAGGGAAAAGATTTTTATAGCGTACAGAATCCTGCAGGAATTTTCAGAAAAGATATATCAAGATTTACAGAGAAGAAACAGAGGCGCTTACAGAAAGCTTTTCACCAGATGATGCCTCGAGAGTGCCGCGTTTCCGCGGCTTAAGTGGGGTCCTACCGCGGTTCCGCGGTCAGGTAGTTGGCGCAGGTCCCAAGAATTTTTCTGACCCTCTGATTTGACTATAAGGCCGCAGTTCCGCGGTATGAGGTAGGTTTGCGCGGCGGAAGCGCGGCGCGATGGAGGGCTCGGATATCTGAAAAAAATCCGCTGCTCTGATTTTGAAGTCCTCTTATGTTTTGATATTTTGCTTTCTGTTTATCTCTCCAGACTTTTCCAGATCCGAAATTGTTTTGTAGATCCTGCAAAATTCAAACAACAAAGTACCTTTTCCAAAAATAACAGATGATTTTTTTATATATTTTTTTTTCCAGATTTTTTTAATTTTGTATTAACCCGAAATTGCAAAAAGGAAATAACACGCCATCCCCGACAACGGCGCCATTTGATTTGATCTCAAAAACTATCTATTAACCGCAATCAAGAACGGCGCCGCTTTGCAGCTAGCCGGTGAGTACGGGTCGGTCCACAGGGATGTTGTGAGTTTCGTATTCGCTCAAACGAGTTAATTCCGATTGTGGTCGAATTGATTATTAAATCTAAAAACTAAATTAATCTATATCTAAATCTTGCTATGGTTAGGTCTAGGTTAAGTTTGGAAAGTCAATAAATCTCACCGCTTTCTGTACTCATATGAAGATCTAATTAGGTGTTATGGTAATTATTAATAAAAGGGATTAAAACCATTTGGGAGGATGTTTCTTCCTTTAGGTTCTTGTCCTTCCTTTAGAAATCCTTACCCTAACCTCCATGGAAAACCATCACAACCGGGCCTTTATACTACGGTATCACCGCTATCTCGTGGGATAGGGTCCCGTAGGGAGCGGTATGTGTATGTATGCATAGAGTCCTATGAAAATATTTGACGGGCAAGAAAGGGGATGAGAGATCTTCGTCTCTAAAACTTTCCCCAGATCTAACCCTAACAAACGAGGAGACTACTCACTCATTAGGGAATTAAAATACATTTATCTAGGGCAGAGAATAAAAGATTAACTAGGGCAAGGAATTAAATTTATCTAGGGCAGGAATAGAAAATTAACCGAGGGCTGAAAATAAATAACTTACAAAAATGGTGCTCTCCAAAAGAATGCTGAAATTTATTAATGAAGGGAGGCATAACCTTTACAATGATTTAAAGTTCTTATTTATAGAGGATAGGAAACCCTAGGTTACAATTGATTCGCACAGCTACATTTACCAAAATATCCTTAGGAAGACCTAGTCAAAGTAGACTTCAAGCTTTGGTAAAATTTTATGTCTCTGTCTCTTTAAAAAGAAGTATTGGGCCTTGAAATTTCCTTTGTTGGCTCTTTTATCTTTTGGCTTCCTTATTATTTGGTTCGTTTATTAAAATAGCTTCTATGTTTCTTCTAGATCTCTAGTGAATAATTGCGGTGGACTTTTAATCGTTCGCTTTGTAATCTTGGACCTTGCATTGCCTTGCACATTGTGAATTTTATCTTTGATGTAGGCTTGATCAAGAGTCTTCTGTTTGTTGGTCAAAGTCCACTTTTGCATCGTCTTTTCATCGTTTTCACTGTTTTCTGTCCAAGAACCTGTAACCTGTAATATGTAGCAGACATGCGTCAAAAGCTCCTGTTTATTTATAAAACGAATAAGAATGGGGAATATAATAATGCAATATTATGGTATGAACATGTCTCATACACCCATCTTGCATGTATCATCAAACATGATACAAAATAATGTACACTTGTATATATCACATATATACACATGCACAAACTAGTGAGAAAAGAAATCATAAGTGCGCTAATACTAGTTAATGTAATGTAATATATCAAATATATAATTATACATTAGATTATCAAATCAACTCTTGATTTAATAATCCGGCTATATTACATATAACCGACTAATATCATGTGTAACAATTTATCGAATCAACACTTGATCCGATAACCCGGCTATATCACATACAACCGACCAATGTCACAAATCACGAGAATAAAATATGGTATCTCATATCGTATCAACCTGGGTCCCGCACATATCACATATGTGCTCCTACTCCGTTTCTTTTGAACCAGGAAACCCCTGTGTAGGACTCTAAAGACTCGTCAATACGCCGGCAATAGGTGATGATCAAATCAAACACCCACAAGCCGCAAGCGGTCTGCTAAATGTAACAGCCACTCGTGTATTCAGCGATCAGAAGATCAAAAAGCAAGCCTGCTCACACTCCTGCGAATCCAATCAGTAACACTACCGTACAGTCCGGTCTCTTCGTCTGATATGTCGCATATTTCGACTAGGTGTGGTAAACGTCAGACCCCAGTAACTCGATAAGTCATGTCGATGTGAGGCTCATAACGGGTCGAGAAATTACTGATAACACTTACCAGTATATCTCTGAAGTAGCCCTGGCCAAGGACTTCCGGTTATAGCCAATCGTGCACGGCGCAACATCAATTCCCAATACCGGGACAGACGAAACCCCTCCTATCGCTCGTTGCCTCCATGTGATTCGGGATTGTACCCAAAAGCTACCGTTTTGCACGTTCTCTTGAACGTGGTAAGGTGGAAATCAAAGCACAGTGGGGATCACACAAAATTCTATGACGATCTTGGGTCTACACACTAACCTGTACCAGTGTCACCAGAGAACTGCCATCTAACGTGAGGAATAATACCATCTGGGAGTTCTCGGCGTGTCCGTACAGTGTACCCAGTCTCCACTGAGCACCCGTATACTGTCTCTGATGTCAAACACCAATGGATATGGGATCATCCATCGCCCATCTACATGGGTCGAGAAGCTATACGCTAGTCTACTCTGGTATATCGATGCCCTATCTCGATACACCTACGACTAAGAACATTTGAAGGATGTACTTAGCGACTACGCTGTCCCCACTAGTATGATCTGCATCATATTCCTGGTAGTCAAGTACTCATCCTAAGAGCTTATCAACATGTAACATAGAGACAATCAGTGTACATGTTAAGATAAAGAGCAACCTGATAGCACACTATCATGTCGAGCAAGAAAGTCCTCCATATATATGTCCAAGCATCCACCACAATATACATCGTATGTACAGTAATAGCCTCTAGGGCATACATATAACTAACAATCTCCCACTTGCACAAGGGCCATCTGTTGTCGTATCGCATACTCAACAATCAGCAGTGGTTGAAGTATCTCATACTCAACCATCCCATAAAATCCTCTCCTGGGAATAGGCCTTTGTTAGTGGATCCGCCCTGTTCTCCTCTGTGTCTACTCTCCTAACCTCGATCTCCCTGGAGATCATCCATCTCCATGATCAGGTGATACTGCTTAAGAATATGTCTGGATCACTGATGGGATGGGGGTTCCTAGGCCCAAGCTACAACTCCATTGTCACACAATGGTAGGAACAAAGTTCATCTCATGAACTTATATACGTCCAGACTACCTCTTTGGTAGTATCCTTGGTAGCAATGTAGCCAGCCTTTATCGTCTAGTTTGTCATGGTATCTAGCTTGGAACTCTTCCAACATACCGTCGCTCTACTAAGGGTAAATACAATGCCTGTGACTGACATTCAGTCGACCTTACACCCTGGAAGTTTTCCAGTGATTCTTCCCAGGATCTATTGATACCATCTCACTACACCTAGTGAGAATCCTAACATCCACTTAGATCTATATAATAGATCCAAAACCTAGGATTTAGGAGGTATCACCTTGATCCTATATGGAGAATCCTTGTGATAAGAGGAGATTGACTGAGCGTAGCATAGGAAACTCCTTCCCTATCAAGAGTATGTCATCCACGTACAATACGAGGATCACCACCATACTCCCTACTACCTTATTGTATATACAAGGTTCATCTACTATTTTGATGAAGTCAAACTCTTTGACTACCACATCAAAACAGATGTTCCAACTCCGCGATGCCTGCTTTAACCCATAAAGCAACTTGCACACGTTTTCGCTGCTCCCACTGTCTACGAAGCCCTCTGGCTGTGTACTTATAGACGCTCTCTTCTAAATCATCATTTAGAATAGCAGTCATGACACCCAACCGCCAGAAATCGTATTCATGGTATGTAGCAATGGCAAGTAGGATCTGGATGGACTTAAGCATAGGCATTAGAAAAGGTTTCGTCATTATCCACACCTGGTCGATGACCAGAACCTTTTACAACTAGTCTTAGCTTTGAAAGTCTCAACTTTTCCATGTACACCAAGTAATCTTCTCAAGATATACTTGCTCTTGATGGGGATTTAACCCTTCAGATAAAGCAACCAAAATCCATACTTTGTTGGTGTATATGGATTCCATGTAATATCACAAAGCATCCAGCCATTCTCACAGAGTCCCCACTCTTGATGGCCTACTCGAAACTAGTTGGGTCATCATCTCATGATGCAATCCTCACTCACACTGTCATAGAGAAGACCGAAGTATCTCTCAGGTGGATGAGGAACCCTACTAGATCGGCAGAGAGGCAGAGTGTCACGCCCTGCTTCCCAGAGTACGCTGGATTGGGCACGTGACATAGCCAACCATGCTACCTGTGGGTAGGAAGTATCCATCCACAGTCATATTACGGCCGTAGAGATATCAAGAACAAAATAACACTATCTAAAACATGTCCATAATCCAAAATAACAGGAGTCAATAATAAACAAATGCGGAAGCAAATGATCAAATACAAATAACTGAAATGTATGTCCCATAATGCGGGCTCACATCTGGAAGTAAATGCAGGAAATAAAACTAACTACTACTGAACTCACAGCTCAGCCTGCTGGCTGAAGTACTCCTGCTCGGACTGCGACAGCGATACAGAATCTGGGCCATGCAAAACCCAGACGTCAGCGCGTCATGTCATCAAGTAATATAATATGAACAGTGTAATAGGCAATGCAAAATAAACATGAATCCAGCAAGGATAACAATAATATGAATCAGATCAGTACAGGGTAGTGTGCAGTGGGTAAACTAAACTGTTCTATCAGGTTTCCTATTGTAAAGTCTTTGAAACCAAATTGATGATTCGTCGATGTAACTCAATAGTATCCCGTGCATGCCCGGGACCACGGTCAAAGACTCTCGGGATGAAACCGAGACGTGCCGCTAGGCAGTAACAGGTAGCAGGATGGGCGAGTGATGTTAGCATCATCACTCCGGGGCTGGCCTAGCCCGTAAAACTGATCAGAACAGGTATCGAACTGTTGAGTTACAAGTCAGTTTTCACCTTTGATTTCCCCATACCCACAAGTTATGTATGTCAAGTCAGGTATTCAGTAATCAAGAACTAATGCCAACACAGGATCAGGTAAAAGCAGGTTTGTCTTGATAGATAACAGGAACGGTCCATGAGGACTACATGTCAGGTTTGTTGGCATTAGACACAAGATCAGGTAACGGGTCAGGTCATGGTACATCAGGTCAAGTCAACAGTATACGGTACCATGTCTGGTATATCAATATATATATGTAGCAAGTCAGGTCAAGATGTAAACAATATCGTGGGTGTGCTCACAATCAGTTATATAATCTAGCATGGGTATCAACAACATGAGATGAGCAATGAACTAACTAATAGGCAGTTTCATTCAATTTGCAATACAGTTATCAAATTGTCACAGAGATGATTAAAAGAGTGCAGTAAGACAAGTATAGCCGTTTAGTCATGTTAACATGTTTAAGAACCCTTAGAGGTGCAATGATTTATGTAACGGTTCAGTACAACTATTTCAGGTTAAATGCATACGAGTGTCCGAATGTAACAGAACTACAGGGATAAATGCCATAAGCTACGTTAACATTAAAAATGTGATTAAACAGGTAAATATGGTTATCAGGTTCAATTTGCAAACTGTAGGTTCCAAGTGTAGCGGTAAAATGATATAATGCAATACTGTACACGAAAAATGAGAAATGATTGTACCAAAACTAAATTTACAGATTTAGGGTGTCATAGTATATATGTAAATATTGTATAGCATGTAGCAAGGGGTACTTGCCTCGTTGGGTCGCGAACCGGGAAAAAGGGAACGTAACGTCAGCATGGAAACTCGCGACGGGCGCACGGTTCACATATTTAACCCAAACAACGAACAATGGAACCACACGAGTTGGTGTACCTTGCTGGAATGTCGGGTCACGTCGTCGGCATCGCCGGATTCCGGCCGAAAAGTGAACAGTGAACGGTCAAGACTTGCAATCAAGAAAAGAAAAGAAACGAGGAAGGAGCGAAAGCTTACAAGGGTTCTGTAATCACAGAGAGGAGACCTGAGAACGACGACGAGGTCGACGGCTCCGGCGGTGGCCTACAGTGACCGCTGTAGGGATTCTGCCGATTCAAAAATGCATTAGTGGAGAAGGATAGAAGAAAGGGAGATATGAAGGAAGGTGGAACTCACCGAGGAGTGTGGGAGGTCGGGGCAAGAGGACGGGGTCGTCGGTGGCGACAGACGGCGGTCCGACGGTGTGCAGGGGGCTGCGGGGGGCTGCGGCGGGATGTGCAGGTGGTTCGAAGAAGGAGAGAGAGGGGCTCGGCGAGGTGAGGATGAGGAGGCGAGGGTGATGGAGTCGGCGGCGTTGGGGCTGCGGCGGCGAGGATAGAGGCGGCTAGGGCTCGCTGCGATGGGGGTTCGGGTTCTCGTGAGAAAGAAAATAGAGGAGGAGGGAAAAAGATTTTAAAGAAAAAAGAGAGAGAGATTATGGGAGAGAGAGAGAGAGATTATGGGGATAGAGAGAGAGAGAGAGATAGAGAAAGAGAGAGAGAGATTAGAGAGAGACGTAGAGGGTAGGAGAGAGAGAGAGAGAATGAGAATGGGGCCTACGAAGGATTGAGGGCTTTGATTGGTTGGCAGGGAAACTGTGAAGGATTTTTAAGTTTAGGAAATATTTTAAATTAAGATTTTAAAGATATAGGAAACAGTAATATGTATAATAAGTTAAGGAAACATTCGAATATTAAATTTGGGGTTTTGGCGCAAAATAAAACATTTCCAAATCGCGCCCGGGTCGGGTCCAAAAATTTGAAATTGAAATAATAGGTTTTTAAGCGGGTTCCAAATTTTAAAATTAAGTGTCTTATTATTAAAAAGCATACCCCCAAAACGGACACACGTACGTGCACGTAGCCATCCAAACTCGCCCGTTTCACTGAATGGGACGAGAACACGATGCACGGACGCTACAACAGGGTTAGGGGTGTCAAGTAGGCCAAGATGGATATTTTTAAATTTATTTTAGATGCCAAAAATTGTTATATGCAGAAATGAATTTATCGGGTAAAATTTTACACTAAGCAACAAACAAGCAAGATAAATGAAATAATTTCCATACTACGTTCAAAAAGTAACAGAAATTAGTAGCATTAGGCTCGGGTGTTACATTATACCCAACTACAAAAAGAATACCGTCCTCGAAATTCCAAGAATACAAAGATAGATAACTACAAGAAAAGGTGAGGAAACTTCTGCCGGATTTCATCTTCTCGTTCCCAAGTGGGCTCTCCATGCGAGCGATTACCCCAAGAAACAAGCACAAGGGAAATCACCTTTTTTTTAAGAACCTTTTCCCTTCGATCCACGATTTCAATCGGTCGCTCCTCAAAAGTCAAGTCTTCTCGTACTGTTAACTCCGAATGATCCAATACGTGCGTTTCATCTCGAACATACCTTCGTAGTTGAGATACGTGAAACACATCGTGCACATTTGCCAAGGACTACGGTAACGCCAAACGGTACGCTACCTCACCAACACGCTCCAAGATCTCAAAGGGTCCAACGAATCGAGGACTAAGCTTTCCTCGACTCCCAAAACGAATCACCCCTCTAGTCGGTGATATCTTCAAGAATACCAAATCACCCACGGCGAACTCTAGAGGTCTTCTTGACGTGTCAGCCCAACTCTTCTGTCTGTCTTGAGCTGCCTTCATATGATTTCTGATAGTGTTGATCTTCTCAACTGTCTGCACAACCAAATCTGGTCCCAACAACCTTCGTTAACCTATATCGTCCCAACAAACAGGTGAACGGCACTTACGACCATACAAAGCTTCTAACGGAGCCATCTGGATAGTTGCCTGAAAACTGTTGTTGTAAGAAAACTCTACCAAATGTAGATGATCCTCTCAAGAACCCTTGAAGTCCAACATGCATGCCCTCAACATATCTTCAAGAGTTTGGATCGTTCTCTCCGACTGACCATCAGTTTGTGGATGATAAGTTGTGCTAAACTTTAATCGAGTCCCCAAACTTTCCTGTAAACTCCGCCAAAAGTTTGATAAGAACCGAGTGTCACGATCGGACACGATGCTCACCGGTACTCCATGCAATCTTACAATCTCCTGCATGTACCGCTCCGCCAAGGTCTCTGTTGATTGACCAACCCGAAAAGGAATAAAGTGAGCTGCCTTGGTCAACCGATCAACAATCACTCATACAGCATTGTTGCCTTTTGGACTCCGCGGTAAAGCCGTCACGAAATCCATAGTTATGTGTTCCCACTTCCACTGAGGAATCGGAAGTGGTTGCAATAAACCAGCAACCCTTTGATGTTCATCCTTAACTTGCTGACACACCAAGCACTTTGCCACAAAGCGAGCAATCTCCCATTTCATGCCTTCCCACCAGAAATGCTGTCGAATATCTCGGTACATCTTTGTGCCTCCTGGATGTACAGAATAATCTGAACTGTGTGCCTCTTTCATAAGCTCTTCACGAACATCTCCCTTTGGTGCACACAAACGGCTACCATACCTCAACGAACCATCTTCGTGGATCAATAAATCTGTTCGTAGTCCGGCTTCAACCTGCTCTCGAAACTTTTGCAGTCTAGGATCCCGCGATTGAGCTGCTTTAATATTCTCGATCAATGATGAATGTACTTGCAGCTGCAACAACTGTCCCGTATAATGTGGTAGCACAACCTCCAAGTCAAATCTTCGAAAGTCTGCAACGATCTCATTCTGCGTAGTTAACACCTGAATTGCTGGTAACCGACTAAGCGCATCCGGCACGACGTTAACCTTCCCCGGATGGTACTTAAGATCAAGATCGTAGTCAGCCATCAGCTCCAAACATCTACGCTGCCTCATATTCAGCTCCTTCTGTATGATCACATACTTCAAGCTCTTATGATCTGTAAAAACTTTGACCCTTTTGCCTAAAAGGTAGTTTCTCCAAATCTTTAGAGTGAAGATCACAGCAGCAAGCTTCAAGTCATGAGTTGGATAATTCTTCTCATGGGTCTTCAATTGTCTCGATGCGTACACTACAACCTTCCCATGCTGCATCAAAACACATCCTAATCCTTTCCCAGATGCGTCGCTGTGAATCACCAATCCTCCGGAAATGTCTTGCACGGTCAGAATAGGGGGGGTTATCAACTTCTGCTTCAACGTCTCAAAAGCTAATGCACACTTATCCGTCCATACAAAAGGAACCTCCTTGCGCTTAAGCTTGGTTAGCGGCTCTGCCAGACGAGCAAAGTTCTCCACAAATCTCCTGTAATATCCGGCCAATCCAAGGAAACTTCTTATCTCCGCAACATTCTTTGGAATCGGCCTATCTCGAACCGCTGCAATCTTTTCTAGATCGACGGCAATTCCATCGCCAGATACAACATGCCCCAAAAACTTCACTTCCTCCAGCCAAAACTCGCACTTACTCATCTTCGCATAAAGCTTCTCCTGTCTCAACGTCTGCAGTGCGATCTTCAAATGCTCAGCATGCTCCTCAAAACTCTTCGAGTAAACCAGAATATCGTCAATGAAGACCACGATAAACTGGTCCAAGAACGGTGAAAAGATTCGGTTCATGAAGTCCATGAATACTGCCGGCGCATTCGTTACTCCGAAGGGCATCACTAAGTACTCGTAATGTCCATACCGAGTTCGGAACGCCGTCTTGCAAATATCTTCTGCTTTCACTCGGACCTGATGATATCCGGATCGCAAATCTAGCTTCGAGAATACTCTCGTGCCACTAAGCTGCTCGAAATGTTCTCCAATGCGAGGGATCGGGTACTTGTTCTTAATAGTCACCCGGTTTAATTCTCGATACTCGATACACATTCTTCTTGTGCTATCCTTATTCTTTACTAGAAGAACTGGAGCTCCCCAAGGCGAGTTACTGCTTCGAATCCAACCCTTCTCAAGCAATTCAGCAACCTGCTTCTTAACTTCTTTCAACTCTACTGGTGCCATTGGATAATATGCTTTGGATACCGGCGCTGCACCAGGAATAAGATCAATTGCGAACTCCACGTCTCGCTTCGGCGGTAAACCCGATATATCTTCAAATACGTCCATAAAATCACGAACAACAGCCGTCTTTTCACTATTATCAACTTCCATTGCTGCAAGGATATTGTTTGTCGGCCTAGCCCTAAACTCGACTGGCCCGACGGAACTGCTTCCTCCAGTGAAGGTAAACTCGGGATGTCCGGGAATCTGGAAAATTACTTTCTTTTCCCTACAATCAATGTGAGCGTGGAAAGTGCCAAGAAAATCCATTCCCAAGACGACTTCATAGCTGCCCGTATCAATCACCAAGAAATGTGCAAAAAGCTCCCGTCCGCACACAACAACTGTACAATCTTTACATTCCCTACTAGATACGATTTTCCCATTCCCAGTGTGTATGTCCCAGAAACTAGACAGGGTCGTGCAGGCAATCGAGTGTGTAGTTATAAATTTGGATGACATAAAACAATGGGATGCACCAGAATCAAATAATGCCAATGCGGGAAAACCATGAACGAGTAGAATACCTGAAACGACTTCTCCTGACGCCTTAGCTTCCTATGCTGTCAAGGTAAATGCTCGAGCCTGATTAGGTCCTTGAGTCAGCTATTTCTGTCCTTGGAACAATTTCTGTAGGGGCTTCTGAGTATCATCCCTCGTACGAAGCTTCGACGGACAAGCACCAACGGCGTGATCAGCCGCTCCACAAACCAAACAAAGTCCCAGCCTCCTTCGACACTCCTTCTGCACGTGCCCAGGTAAATGGCAGTAGTCACAAATCACGCTCTTTCTTCGATCAACGATCACAGGCTTCTTCATGGGTGCTACACCTCGACGGTCCACTGGAATACCCTTGCGACCATGAGCTCGGTTAGGTACAAATGCGGGCTTTCTTGCCGCAACTGCTGTCTGCTGCAAACTCCCTTCCATCCCAGATAAACTCTGCTGTTCCCGAGCTGCCGTAAGCACCTGTGAGAAAGTGGTCAAACCCAGGGAGACAATCTGCCTCTGGATGTCCACATCCAAGCTGCGCATGAATCTCCTTGCTCTGTCTGCATCGTTAGCGACTAAAGGTCCAGCGAATCTGCTGAGTCTCGTCCATTCTGCTGCATGCACATCCACGGGTGCTCCATTCTTCCTTAGCCCAATAAACTTCTCTTCCATTTCCTCCCGTGCAGTCCGCGGGAAGAACTTCTCCAGGAAACTCTGAGAAAAATCCGCCCACTTGATCGGCTTGGGCAAGCGGGTCTCCTCCACAAGCCACCATTCTCGGGCGTAGTCCACTAGCTGAATGCGTACCATATCAACTCTTTTGTCCTCTGGAATCTGTGCCGCAATCAGCAAATTCTCCGTGACAACTAGCCACTGCTTGGCTGGCAACGGCTCCTCGAAACCAGTAAATGTAGACGGACCCAAACGCCTGAAATCTGCCACGGTCCCTACTCGATCGACTGGTTTAGCTTCAACCTTGTCTACAGAATGCTGAAAGGTCCGCAAACCTTCCTAGAACGAGTCTGCTTGCTGCTGGATCAGCTCAATCTGCCTCTTTTGATTCTCTAGCATTCCCCTTATCACTCCAAGCATGGCGGCTTCGTCCACACGCCTCTGGTACGTCTTCAAATTCTTATCTGCCATATTCCTGAAATCAAAACACCCAACATTAGCATGATGATAGATTCAATATATAGATCAAGGCTAGAACTCTAAGATACTTAAATAGAGTACCGCATTGTAACTATGCCGCGGTATCATAGCCACAATTTCTTAACTCCACCCAAGTCACCTAAGTCCTAGAGATAACAAGAAATCAGGTTTTTCGAGTCGATATGCAAAAGAAGTTTGCACATCGTAAAAGATATAATCAGGAAGAATGTGATTCAAGAATGGTAAACAGCAAAGTGGCAGGACATGTTTCCTAATCACGGGCATTCTGATTCGTGTATTGGGTGTAAGTGCACGGCGGCGCCCCGGCCTCCATCCCGAGGCCAAAATGCGGAAGCGGTGATAAACTTTAGTTTTGCGAACTTAGCAAACCGGCACCACCGCGCACTAAAACCTGGATCGAACCATTAACTAGTCCTACCTAACTACAAGATAGGGAATAGAGATATACCGACTGATCCGAGTCCTCCGGTCTTCTCGTCATCGTCCCGATCTCCCGCGGAAACTCCGTTCGTCGCCTCCTTGCTGGAAGGGCACCACATCGTCTGCATCTTTTACGGGCTCCCACCTCAATACCGAGGCAACTCGGGCATGAAGCTGGCTAGTCGACGTGCCCAAGGTTTGCTGCAGAATGTGTAGTGAAGAACCATGTCTCATTTGGGGTTATGGAGTTTGCCTTTGGTGGAGGAATGATACTTGGAGTTTTGGAGATTGATCTTGTGGGATTTTTGCAACATGAAATGAGCAAAAAACCCACACCAAAAATTTGGGACAGCCCCCTATGAGCTTGGCCGGCCACAAGAGATGAGAGAGGGAGTGAATCAAGAGAGTGATCCAATAATCCAAGGGAGAGAGAGAGAAGGCTATCATGCCAAGAATCATCATCACAACAAATCCAATACTCAACCAACAACCATGATAGCTAAAGAACCAACACTCCAACACCACCATCATCACCTCACAAAGTCAAGCAATCATGATAGAAGAAGAAGTCAAGGTCAAAGAATGGTGCAACCATCATGACACAAGAATATGCAAAGAACCCCTCCACAAATACTTATTTGCACAAATGCAAATAAGCCCTCCTCCACCAATCTTCGGCCATTGAAAGATACAAATGAAAATGGCCGAAACGGAAAGCAAACTGGCAACTCCAGAAGACTGGTCCCGTAATAAATTACAGGAAAACCCCGATACTGTGCATACACACCCGCATTAGTATTCCGACCGAAATACATATGCAATGAGACAAAATCTACACTGTACTATACTAGGATCCGGCTTAAAACAAAGCCGGCTAGTAATATCCGTTCGATCCTGATCCGTGCAATACCGCACGTATCTGATCGAACCCTGCCTTATAAAACCATACGGCCTATAGTACAAACTGTCCGATCCTGATCCGTGCAATACCGCACGTATCTGATCGGACCTTGCCATATCTCCATACAGCCTCTACAACTTTTCGCCCGAAAGCTGAGTAACTGAATGTGGGGGACTCTAAAGACTCGTCAACACCTTGGTTGTGGATTTAAACACTAGCACGTCAGAGGTATAAGCCAATACGTAACGGGCCACCAGGTATTGACTAAAAGGGACGTCTGTGAGCGAACTCAGCCTGACAACCCTACTGAGCCTGTCAGTGACAATTCCGTACAGTCCGGTCCGTTCGTCTATGAGCATCGCAGCGGGCCTAGGGGGTTGGTAAAAGTCAGACCCCCAAAAGCGGTACAAGTCGTGTCGGAGTGTAGCCCAGAACACCCTGAGATACTAATGGAATACCTACCAGTAAATCTCCTTGCCTCGGCCGAGGGCTTCGTGTAATGGCTCTCCTAGACACAGCGCGACCTCACCCCCAATACCGGGAGAGACAAACCCCTGAAGATGCGCTCACTGCCTCCATGTGGATCGGGACTGTACCCAACTAAAACCTGTTTGCACGACTCCTTTGAGCCGTGGTAGGGTAGTAATCAAAGTACAGTGGGAACTCACACGAGACAAATGATGATCCCCAGGTCGATGAACTAACCTGTACACATGTCACCAGGGAACTGCCATCAGACGTCTGGTATATGACCAACTAGCATGTTCCTGGCGAGTCTTGTCCGGTGTACTCATAACCCAATGAGCACTTGTATACATCTTAGGTGAACCAACTGACACCAGCGGCTTGTGAGACCGGCCACCGCCCCTCGTCGGGGTCTCGAATGTACACACTAGTCTACTCTGGAGTATCGATGCCCTATCTCGAAACTCACACGACTAGGAACCATTTAAGGATGTGCTTATAGACTACCAGCTCCCACGTATATGATCGCCCTCATACTGCTGGTGGTCAAGCAAGAATCCTAGGGGCTCTATCAACGTGCAATAGTGACCTGTCAGGTCACCTAAAGCAGTACATGATGATAATGATAAACCAGATAGCATACTATCATCTCGAGTAAGACTGTCCTATCGGGATGGGTCCTCCATCAATCATTGTAATCACGTGCCTGTGATCCAATAATTGACTTTGAGGGCACTATCTCCAACAATCTCCCACTTGCACTCAAGGCTAATTATTGCGATGTCGCATACTCACAGCACATGTGATACCGAACACCCAACTCCTCTACTAGTCAGTCTCACAAAGCTCGCTTGCGAAACTATTGCGTTCGAGGAATAGCCTTAGTGAGTGGATCCGCCTTGATGTCTCTTTCTATGTCTCTCTATATCTCAAGTTCGTAGAGAAACCCATCTCCCGAAATGAGTAATACCTGTCTTAGAATGTGTCTGGATGTCTGATGGGACCTGGCTCATAAATGAACTCCAAATCCAAACTTCTTAGACTGTATCGTCAACTGAACTTAATCAGTATCCTGCGCCATGCCTCCCTCAGTATTGCCTTGGACCACCTGTCCAAAATACTGCCCCTCGTCAGAAGGAAAACTATAACCCCGACAACCTCCTTGTCGTCCATGTCACCTTGGAAGCCTGGAATGATAACTGTCTCCCGAATGAGGCAGTCGTTATCATATCCCTAGAACATCCACTTATGTTCTAAAACTGCTTCCGACTGTTTCTCCAGGATTGGATCAATGTCAACATATTGCATCTAGTGCAAGAACAACATCTGGTGCGGTACTTGACATCTCATGACTGACTCAATTGCCTGAGCAAGTGATCTGCCAATCATGCACATCCCTCTCCCCTTTAGTCTGTAAGACACCTTTAGAGAGGGTGACTCCATCACCTGCTGGTACACTACCGTGCCAGGAGTCGTCCATTCTAAATACTCTTAGAATGTTGTCTAAGTACCCTAATTGGGAAACCACCGAAATATAGATCTAAAACCATAGATCTAGTAACCAGTATGTCTGATATAATGTCCAAGTCCCATGTGGAGAAACCACTGTGTGATGACCAAAGTATAACCGATCGTAGTATAGGAGTATCTTTTCCTATTCTGTGTATGTCATCCAAATACCATGACATCACACCCTACTACCTTTTCAACAGATCCATCTCTTATTCTGATGAAGTCAAACCTATGACTGTCACATCAGAAATTGATGATCTATCTCCGCTATACCTGCTTTAGTCTATAAATAGACATAAGCCGACTGTCCACCAATACTTCCGCTGCTCCCACTGACTACGACAACCCTCTGCCAGAGTCATATACACGTACATTTCTGAAACTAGTTTAGAACGACGCTATAATCATCCTCTCGCCGGGTCTCGCAACCTGGAACAACAGCAATGGCAAGTGTGGGTAAACAAGAACTTCCCTGCCACCGTCCTTGAGGCTACCGGAGTACCTCTCGGGTGCCTGAAGTTACCCACCTTATCTGCGGAGTGGCTAATGGAATGTCAATCCAAATTGAATCTTTAGGTTCCTATGAAATCTTCAGTAATCGTTTGTGGTTCTGGAATCACTTCCAGTTCTACCATACTCCCACTACTGTTTTCTGAAAAAATCCATTTTTAATAAAACTGTGGCGAGTATAGAACAATATCGCTATTGTTCTTCCAGATGGTAGAAAGTCAACCCTCGTCATAGCCTGGGTCAACCCACAAACAGCCATTACAGAAAGGTGCCTTGAGTTATCCAGAGTCTGGTTTTAATCAAAAGCCGGACGACTCCCCGTACCTTAACAACGTTAAGATATGAACTGTTCTATATCCAATATAGAACCAGAGGCACTGATTTAATTGAACCAGATTCAAATCACGCAGCTGTCTCCAGTGCATGTCAACTAAATGGAAAAAAGGCCAATCAGCGTTACTCAACTTAGGAATGCTTCCATTATGAGTAACCTGAAAGAGAAGCAAGTTCTCTTAGTCATTACTATCAACTGAATACCATACACAAGTATCTACATCTTCGATCACTTTGAAGAATCCCGATACTTGCGATACTTGGTTCTCTACTTTATTCAAATACCTATAACTTCTCAAAATTCGGACCCTGTGTTTCCACGAAACACCTGTCTAAAAACTAGAGAAGTCATAAGTAAACCGAATATAGTACGAGGACCAACCCCTCTGTCCTGATGGAACCTGGACAATATACAATACTCTGTATAAGTCCCTTGAGTCTGATAACTCATTCACTGTGTGTCGTAGGTTGAAAACTGTACTTATGGTTAAGAAGAATTACACCGCTGTTTAATTCTCCTTACCTAAGCATCCACTGATATAGGTAAATATCATCGACATAATTTCAAAAAGTATATCTCACTCTATGAAAAATAGACGTACAGATATATCGATTTGAAATTGGTGCATAACAGCGGATATTCAAAACCAAATATTTGCCGACCTGCAAACAGCCCAGGTGATTTCCTTAAATATCACCGATTACAACGAATCCCGATATAATGAGGATGATCACCCAATTCCCAATAACTTACTCCCACTCACCATCTGTAAAACCATACAGATGTGAGAATCATACCTGGTAAATACATATCCTGGAGTAAGTGTCTAATCGGGAAATCAGTTTTCCATTAACAGTACACAGTGAAACTGAAACATTGAAATGTTTCGTTGGGGTATCCTGGTATTCCTAGTAATGACTCTTCCATTATCCAGATCCACAACTTTAACCGTGTAATTCTTTGCCACCTCTCCAAATCCCTTTATATGTCTTTAGTCATTACCTTCTGCACACCCCTTTAGGCCAAATGGTTTTCTTCCTTCCCTACCGTTCGTCACCAGCCTATGGTTTGGAAGAAGACTATCCAATAAGCATAATGGGTGTACTGTCCTAATCCTAGGAGCACTCGCAAAGCGAGAGAAGGTGAAGATAAAAGACAACCGAATAAACCTTATTCCTATTTCTCCTGAACCAGAATACATCCCTGAACTGGAACAAGTTCCTTTCGAGTTCGTATATAACCATACGATGGAGTATTCAATAAACCGTGGATCTTCGTAGTGATACGGAGTGTTCTGGAGAAATACAAAGGTGATTTAGGATTGGCGAAGAAATACTCGGTTTGGTCGTGAATAGCAGTCGCAATTTACTTTGTCCTCTTACTAATCCCTTGCTTTGTCTTAACTTAATACCTTCTGTACACCATCGTTAGGCTAATTGGTTTTCTTCATTCCCTACCGGTCGGCACCAGCCTAAGGTTTAGAAGAAGTCTATCCAATTTGCGTAATAGGTGTACTACTCCTAAACCAAGGAGTACTCGTAACCTGAGAGAGGGTAAAAGGTAAAGACAACTGAATAGTCCTATCCGTTTTCTCCAGAACCTGAAACCATCCTCGAATAAAATCTTTCGAGTTCGTATCTAACCATACGATGGTTTTGTCCAATGGAAGTGGACGTTCGTAATAATACGGGGTATCCTGGAGAAAAGGGTAAAAGTAGGAGTGGCAATGAGGTTTGCAACTCTGACAATCCAAAAGCCAGTGTTAAAGAAGGTTCGGTCAATTTTGGTCACTGAGTCATAGTCTTAGGGTCAGGTCAATGGTCGCTGCCAAAGAGAGAGAAAAAAGAAACACTCAGCGTGCACTCAATCCAAGATCAGAATGGTTACCAATTTATCTAATCTGGAAACCTCCCACTGTACCGTCAAATTCTCCTCCAAACCTGAAAGAAGAATTAGTCGGGATCACCCGAGGAGTATACCAACTCATCAGTGGGAATCGGGATCCAACTATCATCACATGATAACGTGACGGAATCCGCTCACGGTGTCACACTCCAGAAGGTATGCGCATATCTGGCAAGTTTCAGTTCTTTTGAAACTCCCGATGTGATTTCTACCCCATGCTCTTATGACCTTGACTTTGGCCAACATATCATAAGTCACATGTCAAGTTTTACCCGTCATTCTCCAATTTAATTTGAATCCACCCGTACATACCCTTGACTTTGGCCAAAATGGCAGTACGACTATCCCAAACCAACGCATCTATCTATGCTGCATATGAATACACCAATAGCTACCAATCATTGTGCCTTGACTTTGGCCAACATACACAGCTCGAATACTATTGACCACCCATATGAAACGACGGAGGGCTACGAATGGTTTCTGGCGAAAACCTTTAACGTAAAGAACTTGATATCGTTGAAGGAACGGATAGCTTTTTAAAATATAGTGACGAAAACCGTTGCTAAAGAGGTCACTCCCGGTGAAGGGATCTCGGCTCTTTCCCCGTAGAATAGGGTGCAGGATATCCCAACTGAATACCACAGTGCAAAGCAAAAGTAATTGGCTATAGTGAAGTCATTGCCCTGACGCAAACTTTTTGTCCAAGGGGTCACTCCCGGTGAAGGGATCTCGGCCCTTGCCTTGTCGAGTGAGGAGCAGGATATTCCAACTGAATACCACAATGCAAAACAAAAGAGAACGTCCTTGCAATAACAGCTTTTTGAAAAGTGTTCCAACAACATCAGATTAGGTTTGTTTTTAACTTGCATTGATCCGAATCAACGCAGTCCCATCAAATGATCACACCACAAAGAACGAAAATATACTGATGTACGTATATGCCATCCGCATTCGCCACTGGGTCCCGTCATTACCCGTTAGGTTAGCTAACTAACGACAGAGCGGGGACTGGACTAGCGCGGATGTAAAACATATACAACATCTACTAATATATATACCAATATATTATATTTCGCTCAAGGCGTGATAAAAAATGCAACATCACAGAAATGTACACCATCACAGAACAATACAGATATCTGGGATCCCCGGGTTTCACAGAGCCACTACTGAAACCCGACGTTCCCCTGGTCGTGTGGATATCCTGTGCAATGAAATCCTAGACCCCTACGGGCGCGGCAAGTCACCCGCCAAAACCTGAAGAGAGGCAGCCCCCTTCAGTACCGTGAATGGACCACCCAGCACTTTACGGAATCCGGTAACTTTGGCACCCCTCCTGGGTCAACCTGTACCCACTACGAGTGCGGCGAATAGCCTGCGAATTCCAGAGTGAAGCCCCCTCCGTCTCAATGCCATGAGATGCGGGCTTGTTGCCTTCTAGAATCCGGCTATCCGTGCACCCCGCCGTGGGGTAACCCTAGTACAGAAAGTAAAATATACATACAACGGGTACATCGACCGCAACTTGGTCGTGCCCCAAAATAATAATACAAACAGGCAGTGACGGCAGTCCACATGTTGGACGCTCGCCCCGCAATATCAAATGTACATAATACAACCACAACTGTACTAGCATTGCATCCAGGCTATCCCCCACGACCGATCCGCAACATCAGAGCATAACATAAAACATCAACGTGAAAGTCACGTTCGCAAATCCGTCTAACCGGGCTATAGCAGTTAGACGGGATTTACCGATCAAGTGACATTCACGGTCGCAAATATAATGTAAATACTGTGAAATAATGTGTTTAAAATATCCGATCGATCAAAAATTAACAAGTGGGCCCCCAAGCAATACTGTAGCACTCACAGAAATTCTGGGCCCAAGTTTAATATTCCAAAACCCCTATTTTCAGCCCACAAGCCCACGGGAAAATTTTGACGCATTGATCGCTCAAACCTGCGGCGGAACCGCGGCGCCAAGTGGGGTTTGGCCGCGGTTCCGCGCTCTACCTGAACGATCAATGTCTCGAATTTCCCCAGAACTCTTAGAACTTCTTGTACATCATTTTTCTACAACCTGAAAAATTTTTAGACTCCAAAAAATTTCAACAGAAAACTGATGTGAACAAAAACGCGGATTTCGGAATTTTGGTCGATCGGAAATGTAAAACACATTAAACAAAGCTAGACTAAGTTAATGGCGAGGCTTTGATACCACTGTAAGTGCACGGCGGCGCCCCGGCCTCCATCCCGAGGCCAAAATGCGGAAGCGGTGATAAACTTTAATTTTGCGAACTTAGCAAACCGGCACCACCGCGCACAAAAACCCGGATCGAACCATTAACTAGTCCTGGCTAACTACAAGATAGGGAATAGAGATATACCGACTGTTTCGAGTCCTCCGGTCTTCTCGTCATCGTCCCAATATCCCGCGGAAACTCCGGTCGTCGCCTCCTTGCCGGAAGGGCACCACATCGTCTGCATCTTTTACGGGCTCCCACCTCAATACCGAGGAAACTCGGGCACGAAGCTGGCTAGTCGACGTGCCCAAGGTTTGCTGTAGAATGTGTAGTGAAGAACCATGTCTCATTTGGGGTTATGGAATTTGCCTTTGGTGGAGGAATGATACTTGGAGTTTTGGAGATTGATCTTGTGGGATTTTTGCAACATGAAATGAGCCAAAAACCCACACCAAAAATTTGGGACAGCCCCCTATGAGCTTGGCCGGCCACAAGAGATGAGGGAGGGAGTGAATCAAGAGAGAGATCCAATAATCCAAGGGAGAGAGAGAGAAGGCTATCATGCCAAGAATCATCATCACAACAAATCCAATACTCAACCAACTACCATGATAGCTAAAGAACCAACACTCCAACACCACCATCATCACCTCACAAAGTCAAGCAATCATGATAGAAGAAGATGTCAAGGTCAAAGAATGGTGCAACCATCATGACACAAGAATATGCAAAGAACCCCTCCACAAATACTTATTTGCACAAATGCAAATAAGCCCTCCTCCACCAATCTTTGGCCATTGAAAGATACAAATGAAAATGGCCGAAACGGAAAGCAAACTGGCAACTCCAGAAAACTGGCCCCGTAATAAATTACAGGAAAACCACGATACTGTGCATACACACCCGCATTAGTATTCCGACCGAAATACAGATACAATGGGACAAAATCTACACTGTACTATACTAGGATCCGGCTTAAAACAAAGCCGGCTAGTAATATCCGTTCGATCCTGATCCGTGCAATACCGCACATATCTGATCGAACCCTGCCATATAAAACCATACGGCCTATAGTACAAACTGTCCGATCCTGATCCGTGCAATACCACACGTATCTGATCGGACCTTGCCATATCTCCATACGGCCTCTATAACTTTTCGCCCGAAAGCTGAGTAACTGAATGTGGGGGACTCTAAAGACTCGTCAACACCTTGGTTGTGGATTTAACCACTAGCACGTCAGAGGTATAAGCCAATACGTAACGGGCTATCAGGTATTGACTAAAAGGGACGTCTGTGAGCGAACTCAGCCTGACAACCCTACTGAGCCTGTCAGTGACAATATCCGTACAGTCCGGTCCGTTCGTCAATGAGCATCGCATGGCAGGCCTAGGGGGTTGGTAAAAGTCAGACCCCCAAAAGCGGTACAAGTCGTGTCGGAGTGTAGCCCAGAACACCCTGAGATACTACTGGAATACCTACCAGTAAATCTCTTTGCCTCGGCCGAGGGCTTCGTGTAATGGCTCTCCTAGACACAGCGCGACGTCACCCCCAATACCTGGAGAGACGAACCCCTGAAGATGCGCTCACTGCCTCCATGTGGCTCGGGACTGTACCCAACTAAAACCTGTTTGCACGACTCCTTTGAGCCGTGGTAGGGTAGTAATCAAAGTACAGTGGGAACTCACACGAGACAAATGACGATCCCCAGGTCGATGAACTAACCTGTACACATGTCACCAGGAAACTGCCATCTGACGTCTGGTATATGACCAACTAGCATGTTCCCGGTGAGTCCTGGCCGGTGTACTCATAAACCAATGAGCACCTGTATACATCTTAGGTGAACCAACTGACACCAGTGGCTTGTGAGACCGGCCACCGCCCCTCGTCGGGGTCTCGAATGTACACACTAGTCGACTCTGGAGTATCGATGCCCTATCTCGAAACTCACACGACTAGGGACCATTTAAGGATGTGCTTATAGACTACCAGCTCCCACGTATATGATCGCCCTCATACTGCTGGTGGTCAAGCAAGAATCCTAGGGGCTCTATCAACGTGCAATAGTGACCTGTCAGGTCACCTAAAGCAGCACACGATGATAAAGATAAACCAGATAGCATACTATCATCTCGAGTAAGACTGTCCTATCGGGATGGGTCCTCCATCAATCATTGTAATCACGTGCCTGTGATCTAAAAATTGACTCTGAGGGCACTATCTCCAATATTGGGTACAATACCCAACTACAAAAGAATCAACCCAACTAACCTAAGGCTCTGATACCAAAAGAACTATGTCAAGCCCCGCTTCCCAGAGTATGCTAGATTGGGCACGTGATATAGCCAACCATGCTACCTGTGGGTAGGAAGTATCCATCCACAGTCACATTACGGCTGTAGAGATATCAAGAACAAAATAACACTATCTAAAACATGTCCATAATCCAAAATAACAGGAGTCAATAATAAATAAATACGGAAGCAAATGATCCAATACAAATAACAGAAATGTATGTCCCATAATGCGGGCTCACATCTGGAAGTAAATGAAGGAAATAAAACTAACTACTACTGAACTCACAGCTCAGCCTGCTGGCTGAAGTACTCCTGCTCGGACTGCGACAGCGGTACAGAATCTGGGCCATGCAAAACCCAGACGTCAGCGCGTCTTGTCATCAAGTAATATAATATGAAAAGTGTAACAGGCAATGCAAAATAAACATGAATCCGGCAAGGATAACAATAATATGAATCAGATCAGTACAGGGTACTGTGCAGTGGGTAAACTAAACTGTTCTATCAGGTTTCCTATTCTAAAGTCTTTGAAACCAAATTGATGAATCGTCGATGTAACTCAATAGTATCTCGTGCATGCCCGGGACCACGGTCAAGGACTCTCGGGCTGAAACCGAGACATGCCGCTAGGCAGTAACAGGTAGCAGGATGGGCGAGTGATGTCAGCATCATCACTCCGGGGCTGGCCTAGCCCGTAAAACTGATCAGAACAGGTATCGAACTGTTGAGTTACAAGTCAGGTTTCACCTTTAATTTCCCCATACCCCCAAGTTATGTATGTCAAGTCAAGTATTCAGTAATCAAGAACTAATGCCAACACAGGATCAGGTAAAAGCAGGTTTGTCTGGATAGACAACAGGAAAGGTCCATGAGGACTACATGTCAGATTTGTTGGCATTAGACACAAGATCAGGTAACGGGTCAGGTCATGGTACATCAGGTCAAGTCAACAGTATTCGGTACCATATCAGGTATATCAATATATATATGTAGCAAGTCAGGTCAAGATGTAAACAATATCGTGGGTGTGCTCACAATCAGTTATATAATCTAGCATGGGTATCAACAACATGAGATGAGCAATGAACTAAGTAATAGGCAGTTTCATTCAATTTGCAATACAGTTATCAAATTGTCACAGAGATGATTACAAGAGTGCAGTAAGACAAATATAGTCGTTTAGTCATGTTAACAAGTTTAAGAACCCTTAGAGGTGCAATGATTTATGTAACGGTTCAGTACAGCTATTTCAGGTTAAATGCATACGAGTGTCCGAATGTAACAGAACTACTGGGATAAATACCATAAGCTATGTTAACATTAAAAATGTGATTAAACAGGTAAATATGGTTATCATGTTCAATTTGCAAACTGTAGGTTCCAAGTGTAGCGGTAAAATGATATAATGCAATACTGTACACGAAAAATGAGAAATGATTGTACCAAAAATAAATTTACAGATTTAGGGTGTTATAGTATATATGTAAATATTGTATAGCATGTAGCAAGGGGTACTTGCCTCGACGAGTCGCGAACTGGGAAAAACGGAACGTAACGTCGTCGGGGAAACTCGCGACTGGCGCACGGTTCACGGATTGAACCCAAACAACGAACAATGGAACCACACGAGTCGGTGTACCTTGCTGGAATGTCGGGTCACGTAGTCGGCATCGCCAGATTCCGGCAGAAAAGTGAACAGTGAACGGTCAAGACTTGCAATCAAGAAAAGAAAAGAAACGAGGAAGGAGCGAAAGCTTAAAAGGGTTCTGTAATCACAGAGAGGAGACGTGAGAACGACGACGAGATCGACGGCTCCGGCGGTGGCCTACAGTGACCGCGGTAGGGATTCTGCCGATTCAAAAATGCATTAGCGGAGAAAGAGAGAAGAAAGGGAGAGAGGAAGGAAGGTGGAACTCACCGAGGAGTGTGTGAGGTCGGGGCAAGACGACGGGGTCGTCGTCGGCGACAGACGGCGGTCCGACGGTGTGCAGGGGGCTGCGGGTGGCTGCGGCGGGGTGTGCAGGTGGTTCGAAGAAGGAGGGAGAGGAGCTCGGCAAGGTGAGGATGAGGAGGCGAGGGTGATGGTGATGGCGTCACCGGCGTTAGGGCTGAGGCGGCGAGGATGGAGGCGGCTAGGGCTCGCTGCGATGGGGGTTCGGGTTCTCGTGAGAAAGAAAATAGAGGAGGAGGGAAAAAGATTTTAAAGAAAAGAGAGAGAGAGAGATTATGGGAGAGAGAGAGTGATTATGGGGATAGAAAGAGAGAGAGAGATAGAGAAAGAGAGAGAGATTAGAGAGAGACGCGGAGGGTAAGAGAGAGAGAAAGAGAATGAGAATGGGGTCCACGAAGGATTGAGGGCTTTGATTGGTTGGCAGGGAAACTGTGAAGGATTTTTATGTTTAGGAAATATTTTAAATAAATATTTTAAAGATATAGGAAACATTAATATGTATAATAAGTTATGGAAACACTCGAATATTAAATTTGGGGTTTTGGCGCAAAATAAAACATTTCCAATTCGTGCCCGGGTCAGGTCCAAAAATTTGAAATTGAAATAATAGGATTTTAAGCGGGTTCCAAATTTTAAAATTAAGTGTCTTATGATTAAAAAGCATACCCCCAAAATGGACAAACGTACGTGCACGTAGCCATCCAAACTCGCCCGTTTCACTGAACGGGAGGAGAACACGATGCACGGACGCTACAACGGGGTTAGGGGTGTCAAGTAGGCCAAGATGGATATTATTAATATTATTTTAGATGCCAAAAATTGTTATATGCAGAAATGAATTTACCGGGTAAAATTTTACAGTAAGCAACAAACAAGCAAGATAAATGAAATAATTTCCATACTACGTTCAAACGGTAACAGAAATTAGTAGAATTGGGCTCGGGTGTTACACTGAGGTTCGTTGGGAAGTATTGAATCCTCCGGTTCTATCAAATCATCAGCTATAGTTTGTATAGCTGGAACTCCTTCCAGTTCTACCTCATGACCACTAATTTCTTCACAAGAAATTCCCTTTCCAAAAGGTGGCATGCTGAGAATTAAAACACCTTTTGTTCCTCAGTTTGGTAGAAGATATTCTCTTGCGAATGCTCGGGATATCCAACAAACTTCCACAGAACTGACCTTGTCTCGAGCTTGTCCGGATTTTGCTTTTGACATAGGCCGGACAACCCCAAATCTTAACATCCTTAAGAGATGGGCTCTTCCCATACAATATCACATATGGAGTGGTAGCCATCTGATTTGACTGGAACCCTATTCAATAGGTATGCAACTTCTCAAGTGCATAACCCCCAAAAGGAAATAGGCAACTCAGTAGTACTCATCATAGAGCACACCATATCACATAGGGTGCTATAGCTTCGCCCTGATATACCGACATGCTGTGGTGTATACGGAGGAGTAATGCTGAAAGAGAATCTCATTCTCTTTTAGAATAGTCCAGGGACTCCGTGCTCAAGTATTCTCCTCCCTGATCACATCAAAGGACATAATACGTATACCCGTTTTGGTTCTCTACTTCTAACTTATATTCTTTGAATATCTCAAAAGGTTCAGACTTGTGTTTCAACAGGAACATATGTCCGAATCTTGAGAGATTATCAGTGAATGTAATGAAGTATAAAGAACCAGTCCTGGCATGTGTAGACAGGGGACTTACATACATCAACATGTATCAATCTCAAGAGTTCATTAACTCTTTCTCTGTTTCCAATAAATGGAGCTATGGTCATCTTATCTTTGTGCAATGACTAGCAAGTTTCACAAGATGTAAATTCAAACTTATTTAAATATGCATCTTTATGTAACTTCAGCTAGTCGGGTCGCATTGATATGACCTAGTCTATAATGCCTCAAGTAGGATTCGTTCATTTATGAACTCTTCCTCTTGTGTGTGTTCTGTACATTAAGAACTATGGTTTGATTTAGATCGTATATGCTTTTAGATAACGTGCCTGAACCGATCAACTCTTGATATAGGAAATTTTCAAAACATTATCCAACAATAAAAAATTATATCCTTCTTTAATAAATAAAGAGACCGATATGATATTGTATATCAGGTTTGGTATCTAATAACATTTGTTTATAATCAATGTATTTGGTAATACAGGGTGATAACTGCCAACAGACTTGGTTGCAACACTTGCACCATTTTTAACTCTTAAAACATATCTCCCTTTCTCAGTTCTCTACCTATATTTAGCCCATGTAACAGATTACATTTGCGGGATGCTGATCCGGTATCTCATACCCAGGAAGTAAAGGATACCGAGAAACAGTTCTCTGTAATGAACACACCCGAAGAAGATGCAACATCATGCACTTTCTTCAATTGGGCAGCACGGGAATCCTAGTAATCCCCTATTTCCTGCTCGGTCTTATAACAATTATAAGTTGGAGCGGGACCAACGTTCCCCAGATTAGTATAACAAGCGGGTTTGGTCAATACATCCGTATTATTATCTTGATTAAGGCGTGACATGGTCGCTACCTGAAGAGAGATAGAAGAAAACACTCAGCGTATGCTCTTTCAAGATTAGATTGGTTATTAATATATTTAATCAGGATGGCTCCCACTATTTTAGTCAAATCTTTCTTCAAACCCGAAAAGGAAAGACTGGCCGGGATTAATTACACCCTACAAGTTCGCCAATCTTTCAGCCAGGCCAGTGCCGGTACTTTGAGGGAGGTTCCTCGTGCTTTCGCACGAACCTAATTAAAATAAAGCTCATTTTCCCAGGGGCCTAACCTCATTGACACCTTTCTAGACACCTACTTGATCGGCTAATTGTAATGTGTAAAACTCTCCCAGGAGTAACTCTTACTCGCAGTGGTTATCGGGATCCAACTATCTCATTGGAGGTATGCAATCTCATTGCAAATTTCAACACTTGAAATTCTCGATAATATTTTACCCCTAGCAACTTATGACCTTGGCTAAGGTCAACAAATCATAAGCGCTAGTCAAGTTCAACCCGTCATTTCCCGATTGAATTAAACCCACCCGCACGACCCTTGGCTAAGGTCACCAAAGTCTCCTGACTGCCCTAACTCAATCGCATCATATGCTTATACAGATAAGCATAAAATATCTACCACACACTACGCCTTGACGAAAGCCAACAAACGTAGCACGAATACTATGAAGTACTTATCTGAAATGACGGAGGGCTACGAAAGATTTTAAGAAAAGCCTTTGCGTAATTAACTTGATATCATTGTAGAATCAAATGATTTTAAATGGAGTGTTTTTAAGGCTTTTACTAGTTTTGCTAAAGAGGTCACTCCCGGTGAAGGGATCGTCGACACTTTCCTTATCGAATAAGGTGCATGATATTCACAATACCACTATGCAAAGAAAGAACTAGAAAAGTAATCAAAAGAACAACCGAGGGTTGTAGCATCTGACTGTTATTGCTAAAGAGGTCACTCCCGGTGAAGGGATCTCGGCTCTTTCCTTATTAAATAAGGTGTTGGATGTTCTACACGGAACACCGCTATGCAAAGCAACAACTAGAACTACCTGTTTTTGAAAATTCAATTCCACAACATCTTTAGGTTTCTTTTATTTCATTAATCTCATTAATGAAGTCCCATCATTTAAGTTACCTAAACATCACAGATAAATACAACGTACGCTTATGCCATCCGCATTCGCCTCGATGCCCCCTCGTGCACCGTTAGGTTAGGTAACTAACGGCAGAGTGGGGAAGTGCTAGCGTGGGTGTAAAACATAAGCAAAGTCTATATAATATATCACATATACTATATCCTGTATTCACCTCATCAATATATCAAATGATCACATCACAGATATCGCAGCAGAAAACAACATATGAAATATTGGATATAATAGGATTTCCGGGTTTTATTTTAAGCCTGTATAAAACACGGATTCCACGGTCGTGATGAATAGCCAATCCCACACCCCTAGACCCCTACGATGTTAGTGCATATGCCCTAGAGGCCATTACTGTATCATACTAGCTTGTATATTACTTAATGGAAGCTTGGGATATTCACAGTTGTATACACAATCTTGCTCAAAATGGCAGTATGCTACTTGGTTTGTTTCTACTTCAATATGTGCATGTGTTTCTTTTAGCATATCGCTTATACATATTAGTAGAGCCCTTAGGATCTTTGCTTGATTACCAGCGTTGTGATGGTAGTCACACTAGTAGGGGCTGGGTAATCCACAAGCACATCCTTATACAGGTCCCTAGTCGTAGGACTATCGAGACGGGGCATCGATACTCCGGATTAGACTAGCGTATACGCTTCTCATCCCAGCAAGGGAGGTGGTCTGTCCCACAGCCATCAGTACGTCATACTGGAGATAATATGCGGGTGCTCGTTAGGTTACGAGTACATTGGACAGGACTCGTTGGGAACTGTTGGATGGTATTATACGTATCGTTAGTTATCAGTTCCCAGGTGACCAGAGTACAGCTTAGTCCGCTGACTTGAAACTGTCACTTCGCCTCGAGTGTGTTCCCACTGTACTTAATTACTACCCTACCATGGCTCAAAGGAGTCGTGCAAACAGGTAGTAGTTGGGTGCAGTCCTGAAGCACTTAGAGGCAGTGACGGTTAGACAGGATTCGTCTCTACCGGTATTGGGGGTTGACATCGCGCTGTGTCTAGGAGAGCCATTACACGAGTAGTCCCTGGCCAGGGCAAGCGAGATATACTGGTAGTTTTCCATTGTTATCTCAGAGTGTTCTGGGCTACACTCCGACATGACTTTTACCACTATAAGGGGACTGACGTTTATCGCCCCCATAGGCCCGCCATGCGATGTATCAGACGAACGGACCGGACTGTACGGAGATTGTCACATACAGGCTCAGTAGGAGCTCGGATGGGTTTACCTCATCGGCCTTCTTATCGACATCTACCTGGGGACCGTTTCGTACAGCTAGTGCCGCTTGCGGTCTGTGGTTAAACCCACTGCCAGCGTAGTGTCGAGTCTTTAGAGTCCCACAAAGAGAGTTTCCCTGCACTGAGCGAAACGTGTAGAGGACGTATGGTTTTACGGCAGGGCTGCGATCACTTACGTACACTTGTGTGCGTATGTTGTTCGGGCAGGCAATACTAGTGGGCTTTGGTTTAAGCCGGATCCTAGTATTGCACGGATGGATTTGTTTTGTCTTCAGTGCATTCGCATTCTACGGAATGCGAATGCGGGTGTGTATGCACAGTTGTGGGGAGCGAAGAAGGAGGAGGTGCCACATTAGGGTTTTGGCAGTTGGTTCGGCCAAAACTGTTATGTGGCAGGCTCATTAGGGTTTTGGCAATTCGTTCGGTCAAAACCATTATGAGCCGCGGACATTACTTACTAATCATTTCAGTGATAATTTTGTGATGGCTAATTGCATTGATCATTTAACCACCTTGACCACTCATGACTTTGTTGACCAGTTGACCAAAGTTGACCTTGACCATCATGAGAGGTCTACACTCTTCTTTGGTTTTCTTTTTCTTTTTGGATTATGAAAATGGTCATGTCAATGTAGCCATCAACTTTATCATGATAGGATTAGTAATGATGATTTTGAGTATTATTGAACCATGGTTCACTTTCTTTGTTGATTATTCTTTTCTCATTCTCTCTCCTAAAAAGTGAGAAGAAAAGCTCCATGGTTGCTAGTGCTCCTTCTTCTTCCTCCACTTGATTCATTCTTTTGATCTCATGTGTTGAGAGAAAAAGAATCCACATAGACAAATACTTCCATCAACCTCTTCTACACAACCTAGGACTTCAAGACTAGCAATCTTGTTGCCCTAGTTGCCTCGGCTCGATGTGGAGCTCGGTGTACATCTCTCGGGTGGATCGCCTTCGACTCAAGAAGGCCGCAGAGGTGACCAAGATCCGGATCGACCCTCGGAGCGTGGATGGATGAGCCGGACAGTGGAGAGAAGACCCGAAGGACCGGTTTCGTGAGGTATAATTTCTACGGCATAGTAGTTAACGCCTCTAGTAGTTTGCTAGTTTCTAGTTTAGCAAAGATCCGGCTTTTAGTCCATGTTGCCTTTGCGCCAAAAATTGTTTTTCGACGTTTCCGCCTCCCCGTAAGAACCAGGGTGAGCAACGTGGACTTACAGTGGTATCAGAGACTAGCTAAACATAAACTAGCAAGTTAGCAAAGTATTTAGAATATCGATCGGAAATAAATCACAAAACACGTCCGGGAAAAATTAACTTTCTGCCGATTTTGTATACTGTTCAAAAAGTTATTTAATAAATATGAAAAATCGACTCAGGGTTTTCTAAAGACACAGACCAAAAACGGTCCACTGAACCGATCAAAGCGCCGCGGTTCCGCGGCAAGAACATGCTTCTTGCCGCGGATCCGCGGCCGAGTTGACTCGGACGTGGACCGAGTTTAGTGCAGTGTGCTTAGTTGGCTGTTTTAGGATTTTTAATACATGTTGTTTCTACCCAGATTTTCCAGGGAACAAATTGACTTTTGGGGTGGTTACAAATCCGTATTTTGATCGATATTCTGTAGACTTTGGCTAATGGATATTATCTGTGATGTGTTATATGTATTGAACGTCTGCTAATCGCTATACGTCGATTAGCGGGGGTTATACATATCTGTGATCTGTAATGTTGATGGTTTGTGTATATGAATTCGTTGGATTGTCGCAGATGAATTACCGGTGGTTGTGAGATGAGAGTTTTCTTATTCTTTCAATTCTTGTAATATGTAAATTGATGTAATATTATTTGTTTGGCCGCACAACCGGATCGGGGTTGTAGCTGTCATTGTATAATTTCTTTTTACTATTTTTGCTCCTAGGATAGACCCAAGGTGGGGTGCACAAACTACCGGGTATCTCGAAGTGCCGAGTGGCCTACTCACGGAGTTGAGGGAGGTTTCTTCTCTTCGGGTACTTGGCGGGTAGTTTGCCGCACCCGTAGGGGTCTAGGGTGGGGTTTTGGCTATTCATCGCGACCGTGTAATCCGTTCTTCGTTACAGGCTCGTACGAATTGCGGATTCCTAGTATATCCATTGTATTCATCTGTGATCTGGAATGGCTATCATTGCATGTGATGAATGTTTATATATATCTATATGATATCTATTTAGGAGTTGCTTATGTTTTGCATCCGCGCAAGTCCAGCCCCCGCTCTGTCGTTAGTTAAGTAACCTAACGGGTGATGACGGGACCCCGTGGCGAATGCGGATAGCATAAACGTACGTCATGTTTTCGTTGTTTTCTGCAATGGTAGGCTTAAATGATGGGACGCATTGGAATTAATGCAAGAAAATAAACCAAGTAAAAATCGTTGGAACACTTTCAAAACCACTCGGTTCTTTTCAAAAGCCAGCTTTTAAACGCGGAGCTTGAACCACTCGTTTTAAAAGCTATCAGGTTCCTTCGATTATATCATGTTCACTACGTTCACGGTTTCGCCAAAACCATTCGTAGCCCTCCGTCATTTCAGTTAAATAGTCAGTAGTATTCAAGCTATGTATTTTGACCTTCGCCAAGGCATAGTGATTGGTAGCTGCTGAATATTTATCTGTAGCATAGATAGATGCGTTGGTTTGGGACAGTCGTACTACTATTTTGGCCTTCGTCAAGGGTATGTACGGGTGGGTTCAAATTAACCTAGACAATGACAGGTAGAACTTGACATGTGACTTATGATATGTTGGCCTTCGTCAATGTCATAAGAGCATGGGGTAAAAATCCACATCGGGAGTTTCAAAAGAACTGAAACTTGCTAGCGCTGCATACCATTTGGAGTGTGAAGATTCTGGTAGGATTCCTTCAGTTTTGTCACGCAATGATATTTGGATCCTGATCCTACTGTGAGTATATGCTACTCCTCCGGAACTTTCTCACTTAACGATCAATGTTATAAACCAAGTAGGTATCTAGAAAGGTGTCAGCGGGGCTACGCTCACAGGGAAAAGAGGTTACTTAATTAAGGAACTTCACGAAAGCGTTGGAAAACCTCCCTCGAAGTACCGACACCGGCCTGGATGAACGGTTAAGCAAGTATTGTACTGTGAGGTTGATCCCGACTAATTCTTCCTTTATGGTTTGAGGAGGGATTCGAGAGACAGTGGGAGCCATCCTGTTTAGCTAAATTAAAAATCAATCTAAACTTACAAGAGCATCATGCTAAAGTGTTTTCTTCTCTCTCTCTTAATTGCAGCGACCCAGTGAGCAGACATAGGTTACATCTAGATAATAAAATGACTGAATCTGACTGTTTTGACTGGCAAAGGTCTGTCCAGATGTCCATTGCCCATGACAAGCTGGGACACCTCTTGACTGATCCAACCCCTGCCGTCTCAGGTCAGTTTCCCCTGTCACGGATATTCATATTCGCCAGGCATCGGAAAAGAACTGTGTGAAAGCCAAGTGCCGCTTGTTAGCCTCAGTTGATGGTGCATACCAGAGGCAGCACGAGAAAATGGACTTAGTTTCTATCTTCCTCCATAACAAAGATTTATATGAAGAGCAATCTCGTATCACAAGATATGAGACCTTGAACGAATTGCTTCCAGCGAGGTTGGCTATCGGGTCATCTGTAGGGGACAACGTCCTTACAGAGACCAGCTCTTTTGAGCTCACGGACCTAAAGTCCAGGTTGAAGAACGGGTCAGATGCTGACTTAGTTCAACAGTCTCTACCTACTACCCTGAAGGAAACCAGGGAAATAGAAAGAAAAAGAAGGGCAGAAGTTTCAGGACTGGATATAGTAAAAGAGGGATGTTCCTATTGTTACAGGATTGAACATTGGCAGAAGGATTGCGGGGCTTGCAAAGCCAGTAGCCAGGATTCGAAGCATGTTGTGGCTTCGGCTTCGGGTGTGTTTGTGATAGAGAACTGTATGTCAGTTAACACCTACTCCTGGGTATTGGATTCCTGATCAGGATCTCACATCTGTAATTCGTTACAGGCTCTGAGAAACCGTAGGGTATCAGGAAAGGTGATATGACTCTAAGGGTAGCTAACGGAATGAGCATGTATGCTGAATCCGTAGGGGAATATCATCTAGGACTGACAACTGGGCAGATATTGATTCTGCGTGACTGTTTTTATGTACCAGGTGCGACTTGTATATCATATCTGTATCCTTACTTTCTAAGGAAGGATATGATTTTACTTTTGTAAGCGATGTAGTCAACATCCACCTAAATCAAGTTCTGATTGGGTCAGGTACATTACAAAACGGGATATACGTATTGAATCAAGCTCAGATCTTCAGTGTCCAGAACACACTTAAAAGAAAGTCTCCGGAATTAATCAGGCTTTCTTATGGCATTGTAGACTGGGTCACATTAATGAGACACGGTTGACAAAGTTACATAAAGAAGGATACTTGGATCCGTTCGAGTACCAGTCTTATGCCGCTTGTGAATCTTGTCTCATGGGAATGATGACAAAGACTCCGTTCACTGGACACGGAGAAAGAGCAAGTGAGCTCTTGGGACTCATACACAGTGATGTGTGTGGTCCAATGTCTACACATGCGCGAAGTGGTTATTCATACTTCATTACTTTCACAGATGATTTCTCTAGGTATGGGCATATCTTCTTGATGAAGCACAAATCCGAGGCCTTTGAGAAATTTCGGGAATATAAGAATGAAGTTGAAAAACAAACAGGAAAAACTATCAAGACACTGAGATCTGATCGAGGTGGTGAATACTTGAGTGCCGAGTTTCTAGGTTACTTAAAAGAGAATGGAATTCTCTCTCAGCTTACTCCTCCATACACACCACAACACAACGGTGTATCGGAAAGGAGGAATCGAACCCTATTGGATATGATTCGTTCCATGATGAGTAAGGCTGAGTTGCCGCGATCCTTCTGGGGTTATGCACTAGAATTAGATGCATATCTCTTGAACAAGGTTCCCTCCAAGACTGTGCCTACTACACCATATCAGATGTGGTGTGGGAAGAAACACCATCTTCAATATCTGAAGATATGGGGATGTCCAGCTTTTGTAAAAAAGCAGCATGTGGACAAGCTCGAGGCACGCTCAGTACTGTGTAAGTTTGTGGGATATCCAAAGAACTCCAGGGGGTATTTTTTCTATTACGCAGAGGAACAAAAGGTTTTTGTTTCTCGTCATGCCCACTTTCTGGAACATTAGTTTTTAGAGAAAGGTGAAAGTGGGAGCGTAGTAGAACTGGAAGAAATTCCAGAACCATAAACTATTACTGAAAGCTTGGAAGAACCAGAAGGTTCAGGAGAACTGGACATCCTAGCGCCACTCCGCAGGAGTAGTAGGCAGTCTCATCGGCCCGAGAGATACTACGGTGTTCTCATAGACGGGGATAGAAAGGATTGCACCATTGACCATGGTGAGCCTACTAGCTTCCAGCAAGCCATTCAGAGCGGTGACTCGGTAAAATGGCTGGATGCAATGCGGACCGAGATGGAGTCCATGTACACCAACAAAGTATGGACTTTGGACTTTGCTCCAGAAGGGTTAAACCCGTAGGCTGCAAATGGATCTTCAGAAAGAAGATTGGTGTAGATGGGCAGGTTGAAACCTATAAAGCTAGACTTGTAGCAAAGGGTTTTCGTCAAAGACCTGGTTTGGACTATGACGAGACTTTTTCTCCAGTGGCTATGCTCAAATCCATTCGGATCCTCCTTGCCATTGCTGCCTTCCACGATTATGAGATCTGGCAGATGGACGTAAAGACGGCTTTCCTAAATGGAAATTTGGAAGAGTGCGTCTTTATGGATCAGCCGGAGGGATTCATTCAGAGTGGGAGCAGCGGTAAAGTGTGCAAGTTGCTCAAGTCCATCTATGGACTGAAGCAGGCATCGCGGAGTTGGAACATCTGCTTTGATGATACTGTCAAGGAATTCGACTTTATCAAGAACCCAGATGAACCATGCATTAACAGTAAGATTGTAGGGAGAACTGTGGTATTCCTCGTCTTGTACGTGGATGACATTCTCCTAATAAGAAATTACATTCTTATGCTACAGTCAGTCAAAGGATTCTTGTCACAAAGGTTCTCCATGAAGGACCTGGGCGATGCCAACTACATTCTGGGGATCCAGATCTATCGTGATAGATCTAAAAGGATGTTGGGACTTTCACAGTCGAGGTATATAGACACCATACTAAAACGATTTAGTATGGAAGATTCCAAGCGCTGTAATCTACCGGCTTGTCACGGAATCACCCTCTCCAAAGAGATGTCTCCCAAGACTGATTTGGAAAAGGCTCACATGTCATCTATACCCTACGCATCTACGGTAGGCTCTATAATGTATGCGATGTTATGCACCATACCAGATGTAGCATACGCATTAAGCGTTGTAAGCCGGTATCAGTCGAACCCAGGGGAGAAACACTGGATAGCGGTAAAGAACATTCTCAAGTACCTGAGAAGGAATAAGGAGATGTTCTTGGTGTATGGCGGAAAAGACCTCCAGATCGAGGGCTTTGCTGACTCCAGCTTCCAGAATGACAAGGATGACTCCAAGTCCATGTTGGGTTATGTCTTTACCCTCAATGGAAGGGCGGTTTGCTGGAAGAGCTCCAAGCAGGAAACCGTTGCTGACTCAACTATGGAAGCGGAGTACATAGCTGCTTGCGATTCCGCAAAGGAAGCTGTCTGGATGAAGAAATTCCACACGGAGATTCAGGTGGTTCCTACCAGTGTTGATCCAATACCGCTGTATTGTGACAACAACGGCGCTATAGCTTTAGCGAAGGAACCCAGGTCCCATCAGAAGTCCAGGTACATTTTGAGGCGGTACCACCTGATAAGGGAGATCATAGATCGCCGGGAGATCGAGGTGAAGAGAGTTAATACGGAAGATAACACTGCTGATCCATTCACGAAGGCCATACCCCAGACTCAGTTCGAGCGGCTGATCGAGATGATAGGTCTTCGATACGCCAGTACATGGCCCTAGTGCAAGTGGGAGATTGTTAGTGTATATGCCCTAGAGGCCATTACTGTATCATACTAGCTTGTATATTACTTAATGGAAGCTTGGGATATTCACAGTTGTATACACAATCTTGCTCAAAATGGTAGTATGCTACTTGGTTTGTTTCTACTTCAATATGTGCATGTGTTTCTTTTAGCATATCGCTTATACATATTAGTAGAGCCCTTAGAATCTTTGCTTGATTACCAGCATTGTGATGGCAGTCACACTAGTGGGGGCTGGGTAATCCACAAGCACATCCATATACAGGTCCCTAGTCGTAGGACTATCGAGACGGGCCATCGATACTCCGGAGTAGACTAGCGTATACGCTTTTCATCCCAGCAAGGGAGGTGGTCTGTCCCACAGCCATCAGTACGTCGTACTGGAGATAGTATGCGGGTGCTCGTTAGGTTACGAGTACATTGGACATGACTCGTTGGGAACTGTTGGATGGTATTATACCTATCGTAAGTTATCGGTTCCCAGGTGACATGAGTACAGCTTAGTCCGCTGACTTGACACTGTCACTTCGCCTCAAGTGTGTTCCTACTGTACTTAGATTACTACCCTACCACGGCTCAAAGGAGTCGTGCAAACAGGTAGTAGTTGGGTGCAGTCCCGAAGCACTTGGAGGCAGTGACGGTTAGACAGGATTCGTCTCTCCCGGTATTGGGGGTTGACATCGTGCTGTGTCTAGGAGAGCCATTACACGAGTAGTCCCTGGCCAGGGCAAGCGAGATATACTGGTAGGTTTCCAGTGTTATCTCAGGGTGTTCTGGGCTACACTCCGACACGACTTGTACCGCTATTAGGGGACTAACGTTTACCTCCCCCATAGGCCCGCCATGCGATGTATCAGACGAACGGACCGGACTGTACGGAGATTGTCATATAGAGGCTCAGTAGGAGTTCGGATGGGTTTACCTCATCGGCCTTCTTATCGACATCTACCTGGGGACCGTTACGTACAGCTAGTGCCGCTTGCGGTCTGTGGTTAAACCAACTGCCAGCGTAGTGTCGAGTCTTTAGAGTCCCACACAGAGAGTTTCCCTGCACTAAGAGAAACGTGTAGAGGCCCTATGGTTTTACGGCAGGGCTGCGATCACTTACGTACACTTGAGTGCGTATGTTGTTCGGGCAGGCAATACTAGTGGGCTTTGGTTTAAGCCGGATCCTAGTATTGCACGGATGGATTTGTTTTGTCTTCAGTGCATTCGCATTCTAAGGAATGCGAATGCGGGTGTGTATGCACAGTTGTGAGGAGCGAAGAAGGAGGAGGTGCCGCATTAGGGTTTTGGCAGTTGGTTCGGCCAAAACCGTTATGTGGCAAGCTCATTATGGTTTTGGCAATTCGTTCGGTCAAAACCATTATGAGCCGCGGACATTACTTACTAATCATTTCAGTGATAATTTTGTGATGGCTAATTGCTTTGACCATTTGACCACCTTGACCACTCATGACTTTGTTGACCAGTTGACCGAAGTTGACCTTGACCTTCATGAGAGGTCTACACTCTTCTTTGGTTTTCTTTTTCTTTTTGGATTATGAAAATGGTCATGTCAATGTAGCCATCAACTTTATCATGATAGGATTAGTAATGATGATTTTGAGTATTATTGAACCATGGTTCATTTTCTTTGTTGATTATTATTTTCTCATTCTCTCTCCTAAAAAGTGAGAAGAAAAGAAAAGCTCCATGGTTGCTAGTGCTCCTTCTTCTTCCTCCTCTTGATTCATTCTTTTGATCTCATGTGTTGAGAGAAAAAGAATCCACATAGACAAATACTTCCATCAACCTCTTCTACACAACCTAGGACTTCAAGACTAGCGATCTTGCTGCCCTAGTTGCCTCGGCTCGAAGTGGAGCTCGGTGTACATCTCTCGGGTGGATCGTCTTCGACTCAAGAAGGCCGCGGAGGTGACCAAGATCCGGATCGACCCTCGGAGCGTGGATGGATGAGCCGGACAGCGGAGAGAAGACCCGAAGGACCGGTTTCGTGAGGTATAATTTCTACGGCATAGTAGTTAACGTCTCTAGTAGTTTGCTAGTTTCTAGTTTAGCAAAGATCCGGCTTTTAGTCCATGTTGCCTTTGCGCCAAAAATTGTTTTTCGCCGTTTCCGCCTCCCTGTATGAACCGGGGTGAGCAACGTGGACTTACATACGAGAGCGGAAAGCAACCCTACCAATTCTAGAGTTTGGAGACCCGGTCTCGACACCTCGAGATGGTCTCCCACTGGACCCAAGAACTCGGTTAATTGTGCTCCCCGCCTTGGGTCTATCCTAATGCGGAAAAGTAAATAATATACAATGGTGACATCATCCTCAACCCAGAAGTTCCCCAATAAAAGAATATTACATACAATGAATCTTACATGAATGAAAATAAAAACCCTCATCTCACATAAACCCCCGGCTATTCAAATACGAAGATCCATTATAGCATATCACAGCAACACATAACATCACATGTCATCAACGTAAGTAAATATGCGTATACCAATTGTCGTTGAAATATAGCAACGAAAAAAGCGATACACCACATATTACACTTACGGTCGCAGAAAAGAAAGTGAAAAACTACAACAGTTAGAATCCGCAACCACCTTAGACATCACATTCCTAACCAAATGAATTTCTTAGACATCGCATGCTTTACAATTATAAACCCCGCATTTTAGTCTCGATCTCGAAAACACATTTCAATATCTAGTCGTGCAATTCAACAAGATTCCCGACATCCTGATCGAATGCTCGTCGGAAACTTTAGTAGATGGCCTCACCCCCCGATGCCGTCGACGAAGTGCACTTAGGCGGAACACCGCTGCCGCGAGCACCCGAACGGATGCTTTTGGCGACTGGGTCCTCCTACAGTCACTTAGTCGGGGTTTTGGGGTGTGGCAATCTATTAAGTTTACCCGGCGATTATCCGCGTACGCTACGTGATTGCGACGGACTTTTGATCGCATCAAAATCCCGTGGAAACCGATTAAAATGAGACTAAACTACTAGATTTATAAAATTCAAACTAGTTATCTCATAACTACTTGTGCATTCCAAATATTGTATCAAATCACATAATATCCGGACGACGTTAATCTTTTCGATCGATTAATCAAAGTCCCACAATTTCCCAACAGCTCAACACTTGAGCACAGTTCAATAATACCAAGAATATGCCACAGTACTTATGCACCAGCCGTAGAAGGGCAGACCCAAGCCTCACTCATGTCGCCACGGAACTGCGGCAAACCCTAGGGTATGACCACAGTTCTGCGATCCAAAAAAGTCGAGTTAGGGTTTCATTCTTCTAGAGGGTTCATAGAATTACTTGAATGTTTTTCCGAATACGTTAAACATGGGAAAATGGGTTTTTGACATTCGATCGAACTTTTAAACATCGCCTAGACTATAAGTGAATCACCCGAAACAATGTTGAAACTACGAATACGAAACACTCCGAATTGCTTATAGTGTAAGATTACATCACATGTAAAATTAGAAAAAATAAACAACACCTGAAACACCAAAACCCAGTCTCTGGAACACAGGAAAAAAATCTGGTGGTGAGCTCGGATTTTGGCCGAGATGTAGGGTATGGGGCACGACCAAAGTTTCTCCGAACTGCCTCAAATTTTCTTAGTGTTCATGTTATATCCCATATAGCACTCTGTACTTGTTTAAAAAAAATTTAGACAATTATTTAAAAACGACAGAGAGCAGGTTTAGGCATTGCAAGTTTCGCAGTATTTCGGTTTCGTAATCTTAACAAAATCCGTATAAATTTCTAGCATGGCTCTGATACCACTACAGGTCAGGCAGCCACCCCATCCAATGGGGTCACCGTGGCACCAACGGGTCCCTCAGCAGCTACTTTTTACACATGCCCCCTCACGAGGACTACAACCCGCCGGAACACCTTCCGGTCTCGGGACATCCTGGGAGTAAGAGCCTATGCTTCGCCACACTGTCACACAGTGAGAACCCCCATAAGTCGACATCCAATGCCTAGTATCTCTGATACCACTGTAGGGTTACTTAGGATGGCATCAAGGTTTCGGGAGGCATCGTCCATGCCAAATTCAAAAATTTGTCGTTCTAGCTAACCCAAACTAAGAATCGTTAACTACAAATCTACGTAAATTAATGCAAACAACTTCGCATATCTAGTGAGTAAGGAATACAACCTTTGTAGACCGGTCCTTCACTTCAATAGCTCCGTGTAATAGTCCCTTCGCTACGATCGTGAACTCCGGACTCTAGAGAGGCTCCCATGAAGAAACGAACGTGCTTGCTTGGATGTCTTCGAGGCCGAAGATGATCTACGTCGAGGAGACACTAACCCAAGCTATCTCTTCACTAATTATGAAATTAGTGAAGCAAAAACCCTATTCTAAATGGCAAGTAGTAGAGTATGAAGAAGTAGGAAGTGGGATCACTTTAGATTTCATTTTCTCACATTATTTCTCATACCTCCGTTGAAGCTAGAAAGCTTTTTTTTTTAGAGGAAGAATAAGAAGAAGAAAGAACTCATCATATGAGTTAATCCAAAATGAATAAAATGGCATACATGGGTGAGTTAAGCATCTCATGCTTAACCCTTGTAGAGAGTTAACTATGGTTATGATGATTGGTTGGGTTAATAAATATCTATGGTAAAACATTAGGGTGGACTTGGTCAATGATGACTACAAGCTTCTACAAGCTTATCATCCATGACAGATTCCCACCATTTTGTATTTACCAAAATGAATAAAAACCCTAATAATTATCACAATCATATGTGTGTGTCTCATACACCCATCTTGCATGTATCATCAAACATGACACAAAATAATGTACACTTGTATATATCGCATATATACAAATGCACAAATTAGTGAGAAAAGAAATCTTAAGTGAGGGAATACAAGTTAATGTAATGTAATATATCAAATATATAATTATACATTAGATTATCAAATCAACTCTTGATTTAATAATCCAGCAATATCACATATAACCGACTAATATCATGTGTAACAATTTATCGAATCAACACTTGATCCGATAACCCGGCTATATCACATACAACCGACCAATGTCACAAATCGCGAGAATAAAATATGGTATCTCATATCAGATCAATCTCGGTCCCGAACATATCACATATGTGCTCCTACTCCATTTCGCTTGAGCCAGGAAACCCCTGTGAAGGATTCTAAAGACTTGTCAATACGCCGGTAGTAGGTGATGATCATATCAAACACCCACAAGCCGCAAGCGGTCTGCTAAACGTAACGGCCACCTGGGTATTGAGCGATCAGAAGATCAACAAGCAAGCCTGCTCACACTCCTGTGAATCCAATCAGTAACACTACCGTACAGTCCGGTCTCTTCGTCAGATATGTCACATATCTTGTCTGGGGGTGGTAAAAGTTAGACCCCAGTAACTCGATAAGTCGTGTCGATGTGAGGCTCATAACGGGTAAAGAAACTACTGATAACACTTACCGGTATATCTCTAAAGCAGCCCTGGCCAGGGACTTCCTGTTATAGCCAATCGAGCACAGCGCAACATCAACTTCCAATACCTGGAGCTACGAAACCCCTCCTATTGCTCATTGCCTCCATGTGATTCGGGAATGTACCCAAAAGCCACCATTTTGCACGTTCTCTTGAACGTGGTAAGGTGGAAATCAAAGCACAGTGGGAATTACAAAAGACTTTATGACAATCTCGGGTCTACAGACTAACCTATACCAGTGTCACCAGAGAACTGCCATCTGACGTGAGGTATAATACCATCTGGGAGTTCTTGGCGAGTCCGTATAGTGTACCCAGTCTCCGCTGAGCACCCGTATACTGTCTCTGATGTCAAACACCAATGGATATGGGATCATTCATCGCCCATCAACATTGGTCGAGAAGCTATACGCTAGTCTACTATGGTACATCGATGCCCTGTCTCGATACACCTACGACTCGGAACATTTCAAGGATGTACTTAGCGACTATGCTGTCCCCACTAGTATGATCTGCATCATAATCCTGGTAGTCAAGTACTCATCCTAAGGGCTTTATCAACATGTAACATAGAGACAATCAGTGTACATGTTAAGATAAAGAGCAACCTGATATCATGTCGAGCAAGAAAGTCCTCCATATATATGTCCAAGCATCCACTACAATATACATCGTATGTACAGTAATGGCATCCAGGGCATACATATAACTAACAGTTGGTCCCCCCATACCCCACGGCTTCTCGGTTCAAACTGTGAGCCTGCGTGGTGTGCAAACAAGCAAAACCTCACTTTTGAAAACTGTTTTTGTCGACAGTTTTTCCGCGACAAAAACGGCGGAATTCTAACATCGCTACAAGCTATCTAAGGTTTATGAGAGGCTCTGATACCACTGTAAGTCGATGTCGCGCACCCAACGTGTTCGCAGGGAGGCGGAGTTTGCAAAAAATTATTTTTACGAGCTTCACAACACCGACTAGAACCAAGGATCGTCCTTAAACCCTAGCTAGCAAACTACTTGAGGTTTAACTACTCGGATACGAAGTTATACCTCACGATACATGTCCTTCGGCTCTTCATCTTTATCCTCCTCATCTACTTAAGCTCCAAGGATTGATCCGATCGTAGCTTCTTCGACGGCCTCCTCGAGTCAAAGACGATCCACCCGAGAGTTTATAGTCCGAGCTCCACCTCAAAACCGAGGTAACTAGGGCAACAAGCTTGCTAAACTTGATGTCCTAGGTGATGTTGAGTTTGAAGATGGATTTATTTGTCTATTGAAACCCTAGGATTCTCAACACATGAGTACCTTTAGGGGTTTTAAGTGAGGAAGAAGAAGAGAGCTAGGCTTGAGGAAAGAGAAATGATTTTTGATAATGATAAAGATAATGTGAGATGGCTACCTTGACTTGACTACAAGCATGGAATGAAAAATATCTCATCAAAATATCTAGGTCACAAAATATATCACAAAATATCTAAGTCAAATAGTCAAACCAAGTCAAGTGGTCAAGCCAAGTCAAAATGTCAAACAAAGTCAAGTGGTCAAAACTAGTAGCCATGCCTCAATTATCATTTACAAAAATAACAAATACTTTCCTCCACCTCATAACTGTTTTAATCAAGTAAATGGTCAAAACCCTAATGAGGTGTCTCCTTCTGTGCTCCTCTCATCCGTATATACATACCCGCATTCCGAGAAACACGAATACAAAGAGGCCAAACTGATCCATCAATATAATACTAGGATTCGGCTTAAAACAAAGCCCACTAGTATTATCCGCCCGAACATCATACGCGCACAAGTGTACGTAAGTGATCGAAGCCCTGCTGTAAAACCATATGGCCTCTACACCTTTTGCCCGGTGCAGAGAAACTCTCTATGTGGGACTCTAAAGACTCAACACTACGCCAGCAGTTGGTTTAACCACAGGCAGCAAGCGGTACAAGCTGTACATAACGGTCCCTGTAAGTCCACTTTGCCTACCCCGGTGCTTGCGGGGAGGCGGAAACGGTATAAAAAAATGAATTTTTAGCACACTAGGCAACATGGACTAACAAAAGTCGTGATCTTTTCTAAACAAAACTAGCTACCAAGCTAAAGAGAGTTAGCTACTCGGAAAAGAGGTTATACCTTGGGCTTTATGTCCTTCTCTCCTTGCTCCTTGAAATGGTAGAAAGGGATCACCTTGTCGCCTTCTCTAGTCGAAGAAGGATCCACCCGAGAGCATCAACCTTTGGCTTCAACTTCAAGCTAGAAGTAACTAAGGTGCTAGAAGTGCTAATCCTAGAACCTTGGATGAGAGTAGAGATTACTTTAGAGAGGTTTAACTCAAGCTCAAGTGTTTCTCAACACATGAGAGGGGAGAGCTTGAGGAAGAGGAAGAGCAAGAGAGAGAAAGCATATGATAGAATGAAATGGTTTTTACAACCATAACAAAATATAAGTGATTTATCAAAAATAATATTAATAAAAAATGAAAAAGGTGATGGTTAGTTTGAAGGGACCATTATCATGTCACCATAAATGATTTTGCAAAGATCAAAGAGCATCTAAAAAGGTAATGATGATGGTCAATGTTTCAAACGTAGTCAACTTGTCAACCATGGCCAACAAGTCAACAAGCCCAACCATGACACAATTTCACTTAATTAATATTATTAATTTGATAAATCACAATATCATTAGGGTTTGGAAAAAGACGACTGTCAACTGTGTATACACACCCGTTCCAAAACCCTAATGAAAAACCTCTTCCTCCGCCTCAATCAACTGTGCATACGCACCCGTATTCGTGATCCGAGGAACACGAATACAAAGAGATAAAATCAATCCCAAATCATATACTAGGATCTGGCTTAAACCAAAGCCCGCTAGTATAAGCTGTCCGGACAACAAACGTGCACAAGTGCGCGGATGTGAACGAACCCTGTCGCAAAACCATGCGACCTCTACTCATTTTGCCTAAAGGCGAATAACTCTCTGTGCGGGACTCTAAAGACTCGACACTACGCTGGCAGTGGGTTTAACCACAGACCGCAAGCGGCACTAGCTGTACGTAACGGTCCCCAGGTAGATGCCGATAAGAAGACTGACGAGGTGACCCCATCTGAACTCCTACCGAGCCTGTATGTGATAGTCTCCGTACAGTCTGGTCTGTTCGTCTGATACATCGCATGGCTGGCCTAGGGGGGCGGTAAACGTCAGTCCCTTAATAGCGGTACAAGTCGTGTCTGAGTGTTTCCTAGAACACCCTGAGATAACACTGGAAACCTACCAGTATATCTCGCTTGCCCTGGCCAGGGACTACTTGTGTAATGGCTCTCCTGGACACAGCGCGATGTCAACCCCCAATACCGGGAGAGACGAATCCTGTCTAACTGTAACTGCCTCTAAGTGCTTCGGGACTGCACCCAACTACTACCTGTTTGCACGACTCCTTTGAGCCGTGGTAGGGTAGTAATCAAAGTGCAGTGGGAACACACTCGAGGCGAAGTGACAGTGTCAAGTCAGCGGACTAAGCTGTACTCATGTCACCAGGGAACTGATAACTGACGATATGTATAATACCAACCAACAGTTCCCGACGAGTCCTGTCCAGTGTACTCGTAACCTAACGAGCACCCGCATACTATCTCAAGTACGAAGTACTGACGGTTGTGGGACAGACTGTCTCCCATGCTGGGATGAGAAGCGCATACACTAGTCTACTCCGGAGTATCGATGCCCTGTCTCGAAAGCCCAACGACTAGGGACCTGTATAAGGATGTGCTTATGGATTACCCAGCCCTACGAGTGTGAGCGTCATCACAACGCTGGTAATCAAGCAAAAATCCTAAGGGCTCTACTAATATGTATATAAGCGATATGCTAAAAGAAACACATGCACATATTAAAGCAGAGACAAACCAAGTAGCATACTACCATTTCGAGCAAGATTGTCAATACAAGGTGAATATCCCAAGCTTCAATTAAGTAATATACATACTAGTATGATACAGTAATGGCCTCTAGGGCATATGCACTAACAATCTCCCACTTGCACTAAGGCCATGTACTAGCGTATCGAAGACCTATCATCTCGATCAGCTGCTCGAACTGAGTCTAGGGTAAGGCCTTAGTGAATGGATCTGCAGTGTTATCTTCTGAAGCAACCCTCCAAACCTCGATCTCCTGGCGATCCACGATCTCCCTGATCAGGTGATACCGCCTCAAGATGTGTCTGGATTTCTGATGGGACCTGGGTTCCTTCGCTAAAGCTATAGCCCCGTTGTTGTCGCAATACAGAGGTATTGGGTCAACAATGGACGGAACCACCTGAAGTTCTTTCAAGAACTTCCTCATCCAGACAGCTTTTTTGCGGCATCAGATGCAGCAATGTATTCCGCTTCCATAGTCGAGTCAGCAACGGTTTCCTGTTTGGAGCTCTTCCAACACACCGCCCCTCCATTGAGGGTAAAGGCAAAACCCGACATGGACTTGGAATCATCCTTGTCACTTTGGAAGCTAGAGTCAGCAAAGGCCTCAATCTGGAGGTCTTTTCCTCCATACACCAAGAACATCTCCTTAGTCCTTCTCAGGTACTTGAGAATGTTCTTTACCGCTATCCAATGTTTCTCCCCAGGGTTTGACTGATACCTGCTTACCACACTCAGTGCATAAGCCACATCTAGTCTGGTACACAACATCGCATACATTATAGAGCCTACCGCAGAAGCGTAGGGTATAATAGACATGCGATCCCTCTCCAAATCAGTCTTGGGAGACATCTCTTTGGAGAGGGTGATCCCGTAACAAGCCGGTAGATTACCGCGCTTGTAATCTTCCATACTGAATCTTTTTAGTATGGTGTCGATGTACCTGGACTGTGATAGTCCTAAAATCCTCTTGGATCTGTCACGGTAGATTCGGATCCCCAGAATGTATGAGGCATCACCCAGGTCTTTCATGGAGAACCTGTGTGACAAGAACCCCTTGACAGATTGTAGCATAGGAATGTCATTTCCTATTAAGAGAATGTCATCCACGTATAAAACGAGGAATACTACAGTTCTCACTACAAATCTACAATAGATGCATGGTTCATCTGGATTTTTGATAAAGCCAAATTCCTTGACCGTTTCATCAAAACAGATGTTCCAACTCCGCGATGCCTGCTTTAGTCCATATATGGACTTAAGCAACTTGCACACCTTTCCGCTGCTCCTACTCTGAATGAAACCCTCTGGCTGGTCCATATAGATACACTCCTCTAAATGTCCATTTAGAAAAGCGGTCTTTACGTCCATCTGCCAAATTTCATAATCGGGGAAGGCAGCAATGGCAAGAAGGATCCGAATGGATTTCAGCATAGCTACCGGAGAAAAGGTTTCGTCATAGTCCAAACCAGGTCCCTGACGAAAACCCTTTGCAACCAGTCTAGCTTTATAGGTCTCAACCTGTCCATCTACACCAATCTTCCTTTTGAAAATCCACTTGCATCCTACGGGTTTTATCCCATCTGGAGCAATGTCCAACGTCCATACTTTGTTGGTGTACATGGACTCCATTTCGGTCCGCATTGCATCCAACCATTTTACCGAGTCGACGCTCTGAATGGCTTGCTGGAAGCTAGTAGGCTCATCACAATCTATGGTGCAAACCTCTCTATCCCCGTCAATGAGAAAACCGTAGTATCTCTCGGACGGATGAGACTGCCTACTACTCCTGTGGAGTGGCGTGCAAATGTCCTGATCTTTCGAACCCTCTGGTTCTACTAAGCTTTCAGTAATAGCTTGTGGTTCTGGAATTTCTTCCAGTTCTATTGCGCTCCCACTTATTTCTTTTTCTAAGAACTGATGTTCCAGAAAATGGGATTTACGAGAAACAAGGACTTTTTATTCCTCTGCGTAATAGAAAAGATACCCCCTAGAGTTCTTTGGGTATCCCACAAACTTGCAGAGTACTGAGTGTGCCTCTAGTTTGTCCGTATGCTGCTTTTTGACATAAGCTGGACATCCCCAAATCTTCAGGTATTGAAGATAGGGTTTTTTCCCACTCCATAACTCATATGGTGTGGTAGGCACAGTCTTAGTGGGAACTCGGTTCAAAAGGTATGCAGCTGATTCTAGCGCATATCCCCAGAACGATCGCGGTAACTCAGCGTTACTCATCATGGACCGTACCATATCCAATAGGGTTCGGTTCCGTCTCTCCGATACACCGTTATGTTGCGGAGTGTATGGAGGAGTAAGATGAGAGAGAATTCCATTCTCTTTTAAGTAACCCAGGAACTCGGCACTAAAGTATTCTCCACCTCGATCAGATCTCAGTGTCTTGATACCTTTGCCTGTTTGTTTTTCTATTTCATTCTTGTATTCCTGGAATTTCTCAAAAGCTTCGGATTTATGCTTCATTAAGAAGACATGTCCGAAACTTGAAAAATCATCCGTAAAAGTAATGAAGTAAGAATAACCGCTTCGTGCATGTATAGACATTGGACCGCACACGTCGCTGTGTACGAGTCCCAAGAGCTCGCTAGCTCTTACTCCGTGTCCAGTGACGGAGTCTTTGTCATCATTCCTTTGAGACAAGATTGACAAGTTGCATACGATTGATATTCGAACGGATCTAAATATCCTTCTGCATGTAACTTAGTCAACCTTCTCTCATTGATGTGACCCAGTATACAATGCCATAAGAAAGTTTTATTGATTTCTTGAGACTTTCTTTTGTGTGTATTCTGGACATTGAAAATCTGTGGTTGGTTTAGTACGTATATACCGTTGTTTAATGTACCTGACCCAATCAAAACTTGATTAAGGTGAATGTTCATAACATTACTTACAAATGCAAATTCATAACCTTCTTTAGATAATAAAGATACAGAAATGATATTACAGGTTGCATTTGGTACAAAATAACAACTACGCAAAACCAAAAAGTGTCCATCTGACAATCCCTGGTGATAGTCCTCCACGGCCTCAGCATCCATGCTATCTCCGTTTGCAACTCTGAGGGTCATGTCACCTGCTTTCAAAACTCTACGCTTTCTCAACGCCTGCAAAGAATTACAGATATGAGATCCTGATCCGGTATCTAATACCCAGTATGTAGAGTTTATTGATAGACAGTTTTCAATAGCATACACATCTGAAGCTGAAGCCGCAACTCGCTTCAGATCCTGGGTTCTGGCCTTCCAAGCCTTGCAATCCTGTTTCCAGTGTCCACTTTTGTGACAGTAGAAGCATTCTTCCTTCCCCACCAGCTTTCCCGCTACCTTTGTTGCCTTTCCTTTTCCCTTCGTATCCACTTTACTGACACCGCCTCTTGGTTTGGCGGGGGCTTTCTTCTTCTTTCCCTTGGCTTTCGCCCTGGACCTAGAAGAGGAAGATCCTCCTACAAACAAAGTGGATGTCTCCCTACCTTTCTGTAGGGTGCCCTCAGCACTCCTCAACATGTTCAGAAGTTCGGAAAGTTCAACCTCCTTTCCTTGCATGTTGAAGTTAAGGATAAACTGGGCGTAAGTGGAAGGAAGGGACTGGAGAATCAAATCAGTGTAGAGTTCATTCTCCAACGTGGTCCCAAGGTCCGCGAGCTCCTCTATGTAGCCAATCATCTTAAGCACGTGTTCCGGTACCGATGATCCGACGGCCAATCTTGCCGAAAATAGCTTCTTCGACACTTCGGATCTTGCGATACGAGACTGCTCTCCATACAGTTCTTTTGTATGGAGAAATATGGACTCTAGGTCCATATTCTCATGCCTCCTCTGATGTTCGTTGCCCATCGAGGCAAGCATAAGGAATTTGGCCTTCGCGCAATCGATCTCCCATGTTTTACGGATTTCTTTATCCGCGACGCTCGAGGTGGGACATGGGACTGGGGGAGCTTTGGTGGTAAGGACATACCCCAACTTGTCGTAAGTGATTGCCATCTTGACATTCCTGAGCCAATCTTTGTAGTTTGGCCCTGTCAGTATGTTTTTATCTAGTAATAACTTAAGTCCGGTCATGTTGAATGGTCGCTGCAATTAGGAGAGAGAAAAGAAACACTTTAGCATGATGCTCTTGCAAGTTTAGAGTGGTTTTTAGTTTGTCTAAACTGGATGGCTCCCACTGTCTCTCGAATCCCTTCTTAAACCGTAAAGAAAGGATTAGTCGGGATCAATCTCACCGTACAATTCTTGCTTAACCGTTCAACCAGGCCAGTGTCGGTACTTCGAGGGAGGTTTTCCGACGCTTTCACGAAGTTCCTTAATTAAGTAACCTCTTTTCCCTCTGGGCGTAGCCCCGCTAACACCTTTCTAGACACCTACTAGGTTTATAGCTTTGATAGTTAAGTGATAGTTTTCCCGAGGAGTAGCATATACTCACAGTAGAATCGGGATCCAAATATCATCGCGTGATAAAACCGAAGGAATCCTACAAGAATCATCACACTCCAAATGGTATGCAGCGCTAGCAAGTTTCAGTGCTTATGAAACTCCCGATGTGGATTTTTGCCCCATGCTCTTATGACCTTGGCGTGAGGTCAAAATGTCATAAGTCACAAGTCAAGTTCTTCCCATCATTATCCCGGTTAATTTGAACCCACCCGTACCTACCCTTGACGTAGGCCAAAATGGCAGTACGACTGTCTCAAACCAACGCATTCTATCTATGCAACAGATAAATATCCGGCAGCTACCAATCACTATGCCTTGGCGTGAGGTCAAAATACATAGCTTGAATACTACCGAACATTTAACTGAAATGATGGAGGGCTACGAATGGTTTTGGCGAAACCGTGAACGTACTGAACTTAATATAATCGATGGAACGAGATAGCTTTTAAAAGGAGTGGTTCAAGCTCCGCGTTTAAAAGTTTAGTTTTGAAAAGAACCGAGTGGTTTTCAAAGTGTTCCAATCGACTTTTACTTGGTTTATTTTCTTGCATTAGTTCTTTTAATGTGTCACATCATTTAATCCTACCATTCCAGAAAACAACCAAAATATGACGTACGCTTATGCCATTCGCATTCGCCACGGGGCCCCGTCATCACCCGTTAGGTTACTTAACTAACGACAGAGCGGGGGCTGGGCTAGCGCGACTGTAAAACATAAGAAACGCCTAAATAGTTATAGTATATAAATATATAGCAATGATAGACATTACAGATCACAGATGAATACTTTGGATATACTAGGAATCCGCAATCCGTTCGAGCCTGCAACAAAAAGCGGATTACACGGTCGCAGTGAATAGCCAAATAGCCCACCCAAGACCCCTACGGGTGCGGCAAACTACCCGCCAAGTACCCGAAGCGAAGCAACCTCCCTCAACACCGTGAGTAGGCCACTCGGCACTTTGAGATACCCGGTAGTTTGTGCACCCCCTCCATGGGTCTATCCTAGGAGCAAAAACAGTAAAAAGAATTATACAATGACGGCTATAACCCCGACCCGGTTGTGCGGCCATACAAATAATATTACATCAATTTACATGTTACAAGAATTGAAAGAAAAGAAAACTCTCATCTCACAAAACCCCCGGCTATTCACCCGCGACAATCCAACGCATTCATACACACATACCATCATCAAACACAGATCACAAATATGTATAACCCCCACTAATCGACGTATAGCGATTAGCCGACGTTCAATACATATAAACATCATAGATATAACCGATTAGTCAAAGTATAGTGAAGTTCGATCAAAAATACGGATTTATAGGCCCCCAAAAACAAATTTCTTTTCTGGAAAACCTTGGCACAAATAAAACATCTTAAAAATCCCAAAATCACAACATAAGAACACTGCACGAAACTCGGTCATGAACCGAGTCAAAACGGCCGCGGTTCCGCTGCAATAGGCATGCTTTTGCCGCGGAACCGCCGCGCTTTGAAGGGTTCGCTCGACCGTTTTTTGTGGGCTTCTTCACAAAACCCTGAGCCGATTTTTGAAGTATGATTTTTTATTTTTTGAGCAGAAAACATTTCAATAGAAACTTTTGAGGGGAGGCGGAAACGGTATAAAAAACGAATTTTTAGCACACTAGGCAACATGGACTAACAAAAGTCGGGATCTTTTCTAAACAGAAATAGCTACCAAGCTAAAGAGAGTTAGCTACTCGGAAAAGAGGTTATACCTTGGGCTTTATGTCCTTCTCTCCTTGCTCCTTGAAATGGTAGAAAGGGATCACCTTGTCGCCTTCTCTAGTTGAAGAAGGATCCACCCGAGAGCCTCAACCTTTATCTTCAACTTCAAGCTAGAAGTAACTAAGGTGCTACAAGTGCTAATCCTAGAACCTTAGATGAGAGTAGAGATTACTTTAGAGAGGTTTAACTCAAGCTCAAGTGTTTCTCAACACATGAGAGGGGAGAGCTTGAGGAAGAGGAAGAGCAAGAGAGAGAAAGCATATGATAGAATGAAATGGTTTTTACAACCATAACAAAATATAAGTGATTTATCAAAAATAATATTAATCAAAAATGAAAAAGGTGATGGTTCGTTTGAAGGGACCATTATCATATCACCATAAATGATTTTTTCAAAGATCAAAGAGCATCTAAAAAGGTAATGATGATGGTCAATGTTTCAAACCTAGTCAACCTGTCAACCTTGGTCAACAAGTCAACAAGCCCAACCATGACACAATTTCACTTTATTAATATTATTAATTTGATAAATCACAATATCATTAGGGTTTGGAAAAAGACGACTGTCAACTATGTATACACACTCGTTCCAAAACCCTAATGAAAAACCTCTTCCTCCGCCTCAATCAACTGTGCATACGCACCTGTATTCGTGATCCGAGGAACACGAATACAAAGAGATAAAACCAATCCCAAATCATATTCTAGGATCTGGCTTAAACCAAAGCCTGCTAGTATAAGATCTCCGGACAGCAAACGTGCCCAAGTGCGCGGATGTGAACGAACCCTCTCGCAAAACCATGCGACCACTACTCATTTTGCCTAAAGGCGAATAACTCTCTGTGTGGGACTCTAAAGACTCGACACTACGCTGGCAGTGGGTTTAACCACAGACCGCAAGCGGCACTAGCTGTACGTAACGGTCCCCAGGTAGATGCCGATAAGAAGACTGACGAGGTGACCCCATCTGAACTCCTACTGAGCCTGTATATGACAGTCTCCGTACAGTCCGGTTTGTTCGCCTGATACATCGCATGGCGGGACTAGGGGGCGGTAAACGTCAGTCCCCTAATAGTGGTACAAGTCGTGTCGGAGTGTAGCCCAGAACACCATGAGATAACACTGGAAACATACCAGTATATCTCGCTTGCCCTGGCCAGGGACTACTTGTGTAATAGCTCTCCTGGACACAGCGCGATGTCAACCCCCAATACCGGGAGAGACGAATCTTGTCTAACTGTCACTGCCTCCAAGTGCTTCGGGACTGCACCCAACTACTACCTGTTTGCACGACTCCTTTGAGCCGTGGTAGGGTAGTAATCAAAGTGCAGTGGGAACACACTCGAGGATAGTGACAGTGTCAAGTCAGCGGACTAAGATGTACTCATGTCACCAGGGAACTGATAACTGACGATAGGTATAATACCAACCAACAGTTCCCGACGAGTCTTGTACAGTGTACTCGTAACCTAACGAGCACCCGCATACTATCTCAAGTACGACGTACTGACGGTTGTGGGACAGACCGTCTCCCACGCTCGGATGAGAAGCGCATACGCTAGTCTACTCTGGAGTATCGATGCCCTGTCTCGATAGTCCAACGACTAGGGACCTGTATAAGGATGTGCTTATGGATTACCAAGCCCCACGAGTGTGAGCGCCATCACAACGCTGATAATCAAGCAAAGATCCTAAGGGCTCTACTAATATGTATATAAGGGATATGCTAAAAGAAACACATGCACATATTAAAGCAGAGACAAACCAAGTAGCATACTACCATTTCGAGCAAGATTGTTTATACAACTGTGAATATCCCAAGCTTCCATCAAGTAATATACATACTAGTATGATACAGTAATGGCCTCTAGGGCATATACACTAACAGTCCCCAGGTAGATGCCGATAAGAAGTCCGATGAGGAAATCCCATCCGAACTCCTACTGAGCCTGAATGTGACAATCTCTGTATAGTCCGGTCTGTTCGTCTAAGAGTATCGCATATCGGGCCTAGGTGAGGTAATCGTCAGACCCCTAATAGCACAATATGTCGTACCGGAGTGTAGCCCAAAACACCCAGAGAAACTACTGGAATACCTACCAGTAAATCTCGCTTACCCTGGCCAGGGTCTTTGTGTAATGGCTCTCCGAACACAGCACGATATCAACCCCCAATACCGGGAGAGACGAATCCTATCTAACCGCCACTACCTCCAAGTGCTTCGGGACTGCACCCAACTACTACCTGTTTGCACGACTCTTTTGAGCGATGGTAGGGTAGTAATTAAAGTACAGTGGGAACACACTCGAGGCGAAGTAGCAGTGTCAAGTCGACGGACTAAGCTGTACTCATGTCATGTGGGAACTGCTACCCGACGATAGGTATAATACCAACCAATAGTTCCCGACGAGTCATGTACAGTGTACTCATAACCTAATGAGCATCTGCATACTATCTCCAGTATGACGTACTAATGGCTGTGGGACAGACCATCTCCCCTGCTGGGATGATAAGCGTATACACTAGTCTACTTCAGAGTATCGATGCCCCGTCTCGATAATCCTACGACTAGGGACCTGTATAAGGATGTTCTTGTAGATTACCCAGCCCCCACTAGTGTGACTGCCATCACAACGCTGGTAATCAAGCAAAGATCATAAGGGCTCTACTAATATGTATAAGCGATATGCTAAAATAAACACATGCACATATTGAAGTAAAAACAAACCAAGTAGCATACTACAATTTTGAGCAAGACTGTTAATACTACTGTGAATATCCCAAGCTTCCATTAAGTAATATACAAACCAGTATGATACAATAATAGCCTCTAGGGCATACATCACTTAGAAAATGAAGCACATTGGAGCTTGTTGGACAGGCGGCGGCGGGAATTATGAGGAAACCGGCGGTTTTTCTTCACGTTATGGGGCTCGTCTTCATGTGGTGATTTTATGTCCTCTCCATTATCTCTCTAGCATTGTTTGATTCTTTAATAAACATTTAGAGTTTAATCTGTAGATTTGGAGGAAAAATGTAAATTTTAAACCATCACATTACAACTTTAACTCTATTCATTACTAGCCCACTTGTGCCTCTCTTTGCACATACCATGATTCTTATAGTCAACTTGTGTGCCCATTTATGCTGGGCTGCCCCACCATGGTTCATGCATCAAAAAAAGGTTGTGTTCACACTTGTATCAAGTTTACCATTTTGAATAAAAAATGCGTACACTTGAATTGTTTTTTTGTAAAATATTGGATTTTGAATCGATTTTCCGTTCCGGTTGCAGTGTTGGCTCACAAATGTCGTACCCATGCATCTGAGTGTGTTTCCAGTGTTTAGTCATGAATACCTGTAACCTGTACTTATTGAGCAAACACGGATTAATAGTACCGATATATCACAAAAAAGATAATGAATGAGCGGTAATGAAATGCAGTTTTTAGTGATGAACAGTACTCCAGTTTAGACTAGTGTGTACATTTCCTGCCCCGGTTGGAGGGCGATAACTGATCCTGCAGCTATTGGTGTTTGACATCGAGGATTGTATGCAGGTGCTCATTGGATAAGTTACACTTGACGTTCTCACCGAGAACTCCTATTTGGTAATATCCAATGTCTGGCAGCGGTTCTCTGGTGACATGAGTACAGGGGAGTCCCTAGAACCTGAGATCGCCATAGTTTCTCATGTGTGTTCCCATTATACTTATGCTTCTAGCCTACCATAGCTCAAAAAAATCGTGCAAACAGCTTTTTTTTGGGTATGGTCCCAAATGTAAGTCCATGCTACCTCTCCCGGTACTTACGGGCTTGCGGAATTTGATGAAAAACAATTTTCTAGAGGCGGTAACATGGACTCAAAACGGATCTTTGTTAAACTATCTACCGAACAACCTAACTACGAGTTATTAACTACTCGGTTAGGGGGTTATACCTTTCTTTCTTGAACTCCTTCGTCTTCATCTCTTGATGGTGTACGGATCGGCTTCACCCCGTCGTCTCCTTGCACCGAAGATCGATCCACCCGAAAGCTTCTATCTTTGGCTTCTTCTTCGAACTTTGAAGAAACTAGTTCACTTGGTTTGCCAAACCTTGTGAACTAGAGTGAGTAGAAGAGAGTGTAATGGGATTTTCTCTATGGTTCTTGCTTCTCAACACATGACACAAGTGAACCATTGACAAGAGAGAGAGAGCAAGAGGAAGAGGGTGAGAGCAAGAGAATGAGATAGCTCAAAAAACCAAGAGAGAGAAAGACAATAAAAGAATGAGCCTCTCTTTTGTCATACACCCTCTCAAAATCCAAAAGCATCATGAGCCATAATGTTAATCAAGTATTATGTGATGGTTCATATCATGTCAAAGGCAATATCATTTCCATGCACTCATTTTGCAAACCACAACAAGCAAGCAAAAGTCTTTGCATGAAAATGACAACCATTGTCATCATGATGGTCAACTAGTCCAACCTAGTCAACCGGTCAACAAAGTCAACAAGTCAACAAAGTCAACCCCTCAACTACCATGTCACTATAATACTTAATTAATATTATTGTTAATTACATATCATATTCTCATTAGGGTTGAGCAAAAAGTCAATGGTCAACAGTCAGCAGTCAACAACCCTAATGAGAATCCTCTGCCTCTGTCTCTCTGTCAACTGTGCATACACACCCGCATCCGCGTTCCGAGGAATACGAATACATACTGGATAAAACCAATCCCAAAACGTACACTAGGATCTGGCTTAAACCAAAGCCCGCTAGTGTTAACTGTCCGGACACTGTACGTGCACAAGTGCACGGATGTGACCTAACCCTGTCGCAAAACCATGCGACCTGTCGTAAAACCATGCGACCTCTGCTCTTTTGCCTAAAGGCGAATAGCTTTCTGTGTGGGACTCTAAAGACTCGACACTACACTGGCAGTGGGTTTAACCACAGAACGCAAGCGGCACTAGCTGTGCGTAACGGTCCCCAGGTAGATGCCGACAAGAAGACTAACGAGGTGAAACCCATCTGAACTCCTACTGAGCCTGAATGTGACAATCTCTGTACAGTCCGGCCTGTTCGTCTGATACATCGCATGACGGGCCTAGGGGGGCGGTAAACGTCAGTCCCCTAATAGAGGTACAAGTCGTGTCGGAGTGAAGCCCAAAACACCCTGAGATAACACTGGAAGCCTAATAGTATATCTTGATTGCCCTGGCCAGGGACTACTCATGTAATGGCTCTCCTTGACACAGCGCGATGTCAACCCCCAATACCGGGAGAGACGAATCCTGTCTAACCGTCACTGCATCCAAGTGCTTCGGAACTGCACCCAACTACTACCTGTTTGCACGACTCCTTTGAGCCGTGGTAGGGTAGTAATCAAAGTACAGTGGGAACACACTCGAGGCGAAGTGACAGTGTCAAGTCAGCGGACTAAGCTGTGCTCATGTCACCTGGGAACTGATAACTGACGATAGGTATAATACCAACCGGTCAGTTCCCGACGAGTCCTGTCCAGTATACTCGTAACCTAACGAGCACCCGTATACTATCTCCAGTACGACGTACTGATGGCTGTGGGACAGACCATCTCCCACACTGGGATGAGAAGCGCATACGCTAGTCTATTCCGGAGTATTGATGCCCTGTCTCTATAGTCCTGCGACTAGGGACCTATATAAGGATGTGCTTATAGATTAACCAGCCTCCACTAGTGTGACTGCCATCACAACGCTGGTAATCAAGCAAAGATCCTAAGGTCTGTACTAATATGTATAAGCGATATGCTAAAAGAAACACATGCACATATTAAAGTAGAAACAAACCAAGTAGCATACTACCATTTTGAGCAAGATTGTCAAAACAAAGTGAATATCCGAAGCTTCCATTAAGTAATATACATACTAGTATGATATAGTAATGGCCTCTAGGGCATATACCCTAACAATCTCCCACTTGCACTAAGGCCATGTACTGGCGTATCGAAGACCTATCATCTCGATCAACCGCTCGAACTGAGTCTGGGGTAAGGCCTTCGTGAGTGGATCAGCAGTGTTATCTTCCGTATTTACTCTCTTGTAACATTCCAAACTAATAAAATATTATTTTTAAGAATTTTTATAATTTAATATTATTTTATTGATTATTTTAATATTAAATTTATAATTAAATATCGATAAATGGGAAATTTTTTTTGAAAAAATATGGAAAATTCAAAAATTATGTATTCTATGGAAATTAGCCATTTTTAAGTTTTTATGAGCAATTATATACTAATTTAGTGATAATCGCGATTAAAAATCGCTAATCGGATTTTTTTGGCTTTTTGTGCAAAACTTGCACATATCATTTTTTGGACTTGTGTCACATTTTTCTTACCATGGGTGTTATGGGTCTACTATTTGAGTGAGAAAGAAAAGAAAATAAAAGGAAAAAGGAAATGGAATGATGATGAGAGAGAGGGTGGGTAGGTATAGGTCAACCTTTACTTTTTGAAGCACACCCTTATCATTCCCCATACCCATTTCTCTCTCCCCTCTCCTAGATCTGCTGCTGCTGCTGCTCCCTTCCTTCTTCTTCCTCCTCCTTCAAATCCGCGAAAACACCATTAAAACAAACTCAAAACCCCATATCGCTTTCACAAAAAGTGTGCACAAGCTCACAAGCTTTAGAATGGACCAAGAAAGTTGGTGTTTTGGTGCTGTGGGAAGATTCTTGAGTCTCTATTGAGGTAATTCCTTCACAAATATTGTAGTATTTCAAGTGATTTAGCCTCTTTTAATGTTTAGTGACGTTTTGTCGAGGTTTTATACATTTTGGAAAACCCTAGAGAGGGTTAGGGTAAACTTGAGTTGTGGCTATGCAATTGGACTCTAATGGTGACCTTAGACCCCATATTGACCAAAACACTGGCCTAGCACAACCTGAAACCCAAAAATACGGAATTACGGAACTTTTCATGTCGGTTTGTGTTATCTGTGAAGGTGTTCTGGAATCTGGAGCAACCCGGGGTCACCAAAAATAAAATTGAGCTGACAGTGAGTCGTGCAGGCACCTAGGAAGCTACCACCAAGACACGAGCCACTAACTCAAACCTACGGCCGCAAATTTAATCATTCTGGACGCAATTTGCGGCCAGAGTAGAAGTGAATCGGTCAATTTTTGTTCCAGGGCTCATTTTGCACTAAATTAGACCCCCTTATATGCAGTTTTGGCTAATTGTCATCTGGGGAAAATCTGGGAGCATTTTGGTGTGTTTTAGGCAGTGTTTTCAGTATTTTTTAATGCAATTTATTGATATTTGGATTTGTATTTGGTTGTCGGGTGTTCGTACATCGACAACAGGGGTTGTTTGTTGGATTTGCATGTTTGGGCCATAGGTTCAAACCTATGAGCACACTGTGCGCTGTATCGGTTTTCTGCCATGATTTTCATACGCATTGCTATGGTTGATCATTGTAGGTACCTTCACGTGGATTCCGAGATGATGCAGAAGATGATGGAGACATCGACACCGACACACTGAGTGCAGGTGAGTAGATTTATATCTACGGGGAGAAGTCGGGTTGATGGCGTATAGCACCCCCGCAGTTCGTGGTGATGTATACGAATACGTATACACACAGATATTGATTGTATATTGTCTGAGATTATTGATGTTAAAAGATGGATTCTAGGTGTGATTGGATTGGTTAGTGATGTGAAACCCTAGAGTAGTGGTTGCACCACACATACACACACACACCCACACTTGCATACATTCCTCTTTCATTAGTGCGTATATAGGATTGTATTTTTATGTGTTTACATAGGTATGGGACTATGTGTTCATATACTGGATTTGAGGATAGTATTTGGGATTGAGATGAGTCGATGAGATTGGGCTTGAGGCTAGGAGATCGGTGATGTGATTTGGTTCGTATTGAGATACGACACGATGTTTTAGCGGGTCTTTTGACGTAGTGATTCTTACACTTGCATGCATACATAGATGGTATCAATATTGTACTAGACGTAGGACATTATTCCGGATCATGATATTTGATAAAGAAGATACCAAATGAATAGTGTGATTGATGTGACTTTGACCCGTACCCAGATTTGTGGATGCCGTACGACGGCTTTACGTACGAGCTATATCTTGATGATTGATCTGCACTCTTGATTTGGGATGTCTGATTGTAGATATGGTATCGGATATGATATTATTGAGGCGGGATCACCGACTAATATACATACCGGTATGTATATGAATCGACTCAGATGTTAGGCGGTTTCCTTACCTGAAGTCCATCTTGTTAACTTAGCCCTTTAGTTTAGTTTAGTTGTTAGATTAGATTCGATTCTTACCTATTTCAAAAACTAACGAATCGTGGGTATTTTAAAAGACAGCCCAAGGGATCCTACGGATATTTCAAAAGACGTATATTTTCATAAAAACACCGTAGCCCCTATTTTCAAAACCCCATGATTCGTGTTATTTCAAAAGGCACCATTTGTAGAACTTATATTAGATTAATGCAGATTAGTTATAGTTGCGTCTAGTATTCAGCTTCCGCTCATTATTGTGGTTCGCTTCGCATCGCATGCTTATATTATGTTTCGTACTACATTATTGATATCATGCTGTTAGGACACCAGCACCATTACCGATGATGCGTATGTACCACGTACACTTACTTGCCGGCTCACACACATCTTCATCGGTAATTGCCATGCCACGTACACTTTAGAAATACTATTGCATTGACATAGGTTGTTAGCTAATAATTTAGACACGCTATTAGTGTACTCGCCTTATATGCTAGATTAGACATTGTAGATATTACTTATTACTTCATGCATGTTAATATTCATTGTTATGCCGCATTCATGGATTTTTATGCCGATATGCACTGTTTAAATGCTATTGAGGATTGGATTCGGATTTCCATGAGATTTTCTGGATTTGGGGGAAAACCGCAAAACTTATATAAACTTCTTTCTCTCTTTAAAATAAAAAGTGCGGTTTTCCCATGATGTATGAGTCGTCCACCATGAGTTTGCTGATGGATTTCGAGACCCGATTCGAGGAGGCGGATGAACCGTTTCGGGTACATGGTGGACCCGGTAAGGTACCCCGAGGCAAGAAGCCCGTGATGATGACGATGTGAGCCTGGCGGGGGAGCACTACCTACCGGTGATTTTACCCGACGCGTCGGATATCCGGAGGATACCGCCGTGGTCTTGAGATAGATGGTAGGGGCCGGTCTGGACTGACGGCGCCCTAGATATTATGATTGAGACATTGAGATTTCGAGATTTTGAGGTACAGAGACTGTGAAACAGAGATATCGAGATATTGGGATTACGTTTTGTGCCGATGCTAGGCACTGTTTTATGCTGATTTCATTATGATACCTCATTTTAAAAAATACAAAGGAATCTCACTAAATTATAAAAACAGTTCTTCATTTACATGTATTCTGTTTTCATGCATTCATACCTCATTCATATGATATATTGCTACCCTTGGGCACTGACACGGGCACATGAGATTACACTCGTGTTAGATATTTACCCTAGCCTTGTTATAGGCTGCTGGTTATATATATTTGAGGATGTATATTGATCGTATGACCTAGGATTGCGTCATACATGCGATTTCTATTTGTAGATGTTTTTCTATTCACGAGTTGGCAACTCACCCCCGTTGTGCCTCAGTTTCTTGCAGGTTTGCCGTACAGGTTTCATTACGGCTTGCGGGCATAGTTTCCTTCGGGTGATTTACTAGTAGGTGGGTTTACTTGTATCGTACCCCCATTATATATCTTGTATATTATTATTCTGTTGTATCTAGAAGTTCCATCAACCAAACATGTAATTATTTCAGAGATAGAGACCAGTGTTGTTTATTCTATCGACCTTAGAGTCGCGCGTTGTATTTATACGAATTTCATGCTGTTTTGAGTATCCTTTTCTGTTGTGATCCTCGCCTTTCGGCGTTGTATATTATATTGTTGTGTCGTTGTGGCCGTCGTTTGACGAAGAGCTAGCTCCCGCTTGGGGATGCCTTTATTTGATTTCTTATACTATTCATGCTGTATCCCATTTGGGGGCCTGTTTTTACAAAGGAGACTCTGCCGAAATTTCGAAGAAATATTTGATGTTTTTATAAAACGCATAATTCGGCTTATGCTATTAAAACTTCTTGATTTAAATTGGTTTTCCTACACTCTACTACTTTTCTTGGTTTGGATTTCTGGGTTTTCGGCTTACTTAGAATACGTACGTCTTGAGACGTTCGTAGTTTAAGTGCCGGTCATATTCCATACTTTCGGGATGTGACAAAGTTGGTATCAGAGCGTTAGGTTTTACCTTCGGAGCGTAGGATAACCCTTGGTTGATGGAATAGGTGACCAAAGTAGAGTGACGTACCGTGGGTATGTTCCGCGGCATATTTACGACACGCCACTCCACTTAAGGAGCCTTAGGATGTACATTTCTTTGCTCAGTATCATATTCATTCCCGATTTAGCTACATCGGTACCAGTTATGGTTTTGCCGCCACGATTACGGGTAAGGAGAGCTACGGCTAGAGTTGCGGTCAGCATGAGCTCGTTACGAACGAGGACTGACCATGGCGTGATTCGGGCGACACACGATTGTAGAGATGTGTCTTTTGGATTGTGTTTTTGCACCACGACCGTTGGATGGATCGCTGTATGAGACTTCTCGGACGTGCAGATTAGCACCAGAGGATTGAGCCACTAACAGAGGCCAGCCAGACTTTGATGACCGCTGATGTGTGGCTTATTCATGATGATTGAGGCACGGTTCAGCATGCAGACGAGTGAGCCAGTTATTGCTGCGAACGACGAGATATCGCCCCAGATGTTGGAGCTATTGCAGTACAAGTTGTACTAAGAGATGATAGAAGGTCGCTAGTCATCGAGGATGAATGACTAGGACATGTGGATCGTTCACCTACTCCGATGCGAGGTTATCAGATAGATTGATTCCAGCTAGAGACGACTTCACGCGGAGACGTTGGGAGTCGACAGAGACGATCGAATGTCAGAAACCTATTATTCCAAGTTTAAAGTAGTCGGAAAGACATGCAGGCAATTCTATGGTCCTTCTAGAAGAATGAAACCCTAACTCGACTTAATGACCGTGTGAAAGCCTTTGAACCTTCGGGTTTGCGGCAGTTCTACGGCGCCATTAGTGAGGCTTGGGTTTGCCCTTCTACGACTGGACTACTGATGCTGTGGTATGTACTCGATACTATTAAACTGTGCCCAAGATGTTGAGCTCTTGGGGGATTATGAGGTTTTGACGACTCGATTGGATGGCTCGACTTAATTCGGATGCTAGGTAGTGAGATGCATTTCTTGGGAGACTCCAGATATGAGGATAGCCGTTGGAGCTCAGTCCATGCAGCCACGACGAGACGAGTCCGAAGCGGTCGACCTTAGAGAAAAGTGGAGTAAGCGGTTCATACGAGATCTTGATTAGATGACGTTCTACTCCGCCGACATCAGAGATGCGATACGCATGCCGAGGCATTGTACTTGGATATACCTTCCAGAAGGAGTCGCGGTGACTATGCAGCTGTTCCGGAACAAGAAACAGATATAGTAAAGGACGATGACTTCCGGACAGTTAGGCAGAGACGAGACTTGGAAGAGACCTTGAGCAGGATTCCTTCCAGGATATGCTGCAATGATATTTGCACCCAGGATCTGATGGGTCACGTATATTCAGAGGGCCAGAGGCCAACGCCAGTGACATACTGCTTTACGAGTGGTCGTGAGGATTGACCGAGAGATGACCAGAGAAGTGCCAAAACGGAATCGTCCCCGTTAGCACACCCGACAGGGCCGATGAGCCGATGGATCGTGAGATTGTTAATCTACAGAGAAGACTTGGACCCAGGAGTGGTCATTGTTACGCACACCAGCAGGCCAGAGTTCAGGATCGTCGATGAGATATGCTATGAGTGACCACGACAATTGGCCAGAGATTCTTAGAGGACGCTCTTGAGCGGGACTATTCCGCCATACTTGTTTTAGTATTTGGGCGATCTATTCGCATGACTGATTTGATGATTGGATTCATGATATTTGTTTTCATGCACCATGGTTGTACCTATCGGATATTTGCGATTTTGCACAGTTGTTGCACTTGATATTGTTTTCGTGCCTTGATTTCCCATATATATGATTTCATGGGTTTCATACATTTGAGTTGATTTTGTGCGTATGCACGCACACGATTCGGTTTTTGCACTCTGTATAGTTTACATATGCTTGCAGTGCAGTAACATGTATTTTGTGCACTTAGTTGCACTGGACTTCGATTTCGATTGGCTTGTTCGATGTTTGTTTGTGCACTTTATGCACCTGATTGGATTTTACGCGTGTTTCGGAGCTTGATATTGGATTTCATGATTTCGTGCATGATGGATGCACCGGATTTGGATTTTAGCGCATGTTGGGCGCATATTATGAGATACGATTTTGGTTGCACACCAGAAGCACTAAATCGGGATTTTTCGTGCATGTCAGATGCACCTGTTTTTGCTGTCAGGCACACATTTGGCCCATGACAGATGCTTCATGCACACCCGATGCACTTAGATGTTGTTTCTTTGCACATGTATGGCACATTTATGGATCTTGATTTCCGTGTGCACCAGACGCACGTAGTATTCATATGTATATTTTGGGATTGATTTCTTATGGAGCGGTACGTTTTTATGATGATTGCTATATGTTTTTATACTGAGCAGGGCTAGTCAGAGGACAGTACCTGAGGATTTTTTGCATGCATTGATAGTTATCGAAGTGATTTCCAAAAAGCGAGCTATAGTCTCAGTATATGCCTACGTGTCTGATATGACACGAAACGTTTAAAATAAGGAAACCCTTCTAAATTGTTTTCAAAACGGCGGACGGGCATATTAAACAAAGGATATATATGAATATGGGTATTTTATTATTATGGACGTCCGCCACTGTGCAGTCTTATGCGCATCGCACAGCAACTTAAAAAGATTTGGCATGCATTTACTTCAGCTAATTACGTGTATAGTTTCGAGTTGTATCATATTGGTTTTGTATTGGATTTGACATTTGTGTCTTTACCATGACTCCGATGATTGCGGGATACTTGACGGAGTTTTGTTTTGAGTTATCTTCTCATTACTCATGCGCATGCATCACGCTATGATGCGTTTTATGTATTGATGATTTCGGAGCCCCGACGACTTGGACTTCTTATTGAAATGTTATAGAAATTGGGGGTTTAAATATAAATTCGGTGACCGAATTTCTATAAGGGGGAAGATTGTAACATTCCAAACTAATAAAATATTATTTTTAGGAATTTTTATAATTTAATATTATTTTATTGATAATTTTAATATTAAATTTATAATTAAATATCGATGAATCGGAATTTTTTTTTGAAAAAATATGGAAAATTCAAAAATTATGTATTCTATGGAAATTAGCCATTTTAAAGTTTTTATGAGCATTTATATACTAATTTAGTGCTAATCGCGATTAAAAATCGATAATCGGATTTTTTTGGCTTTTTGTGCAAAACTTGCACATATCATTTTTTGGACTTGTGTCACATTTTTCTTACCATGGGTGTTATGGGTCTACTATTTGAGTGAGAAAGAAAAGAAAATAAAAGGAAAAAGGAAATGGAATGATGATGAGAGAGAGGGTGGGAAGGTATAGGTCAATCTTTACTTTTTGAAGCACACCCTTATCATTCCCCACACCCATTTCTCTCTCCCCTCTCCTAGATTTGCTGGTGCTGCCGCTCCCTTCCTTCTTCTTCCTCCTCCTTCAAATCCCCCAAAACACCATTAAAACAAACTCAAAACCCCATATCGCTTTCACAAAAAGTGTGCACAAGCTCACAAGCTTTAGAATGGACCAAGAAAGTTGGTGTTTTGGTGCTGTGGGAAGATTCTTGAGTCTCTATTAAGGTAATTCCTTCACAAATATTGTAGTACTTCAAGTGATTTAGCCTCTTTTAATGTTTAGTGTCGTTTTGTCGAGGTTTTATACATTTTGGAAAACCCTAGAGAGGGTTAGGGTAAACTTGAGTTGTGGCTATGCAATTAGACTCTAATGGTGACCTTAGACCCCATATTGACCAAAACACTGGCCTAGCACAACCTGAAACCCAAAAATACGGAATTACGGAACTTTTCATGTCGGTTTGTGTTATCTGTGAAGGTGTTCTGGAATCTGGAGCAACCCGGGGTCACCAAAAATAAAATTGAGCTGACAGTGAGTCGTGCAGGCACCTAGGAAGCTACCACCAAGACCCGAGCCCCTAACTCAAACCTACGGCCGCAAATTTATTCATTCTGGCCGCAATTTGCGGCCAGAGTAGAAGTGAATCGGTCAATTTTTGTTCCAGGACTCATTTTGCAGTAAATCAGACCCCCCCTATATGCAGTTTTGGCTAATTGTCATCTGGGGAAAATCTGGGAGCATTTTGGTGTGTTTTAGGCAGTGTTTTCCGTATTTTTAAATGCACTTTCTTGATATTTGGATTTGCATTTGGTTGTCGGGTGTTCGTACATCGACAACTGGGGTTGTTTGTTGGATTTGCATGTTTGGGCCATAGGTTCAAACCTATGAGCACACTTTGCGCTGTATCAGTTTTCTGCCTTGATTTTCATACGCATTGCTATGGTTGATCACTGTAGGTACCTTCATGTGGATTCCGAGACGATGCAGAAGATGATCGAGACATCGACACCGACACACTGAGTGCAGGTGAGTAGATTTATATCTACGGGGAGAAGTCGGGTGGATGGCGTATAGCACCCCCGCAGTTCGTGGTGATGTATACGAATACGTATACACACAGATATTGATTGTATATTGTTTGAGATTATTGATGTTAAAAGATGGATTCTAAGTGTGATTGGATTGGTTAGTGATGTGAAACCCTAGAGTAGTGGTTGCACCACACATACACACACACCCATACTTGCATACATTCTTCTTTCATAAGTGCGTATATGAGATTGTATTTTTATGTGTTTACATAGGTATGGGACTATGTGTTCATATACTGGATTTGAGGATAGTATTTGGGATTGAGATGAGTCGATGAGATTGGGCTTGAGGCCAGGAGATCGGTGATGTGATTTGGTTCGTATTGAGATGCGACACGATGTTTTAGCGGGTCTTTTGACGTAGTGATTCTTACACTTGCATGCATACATAGATGGTATCAATATTGTACTAGACGTAGGACATTATTCCGGATCATGATATTTGATAAAGAAGATAGCAAATGAATAGTGTGATTGATGTGACTTTGACCCGTACCCAGATTTGGGGATGTCGTACGACGGATTTACGTACGAGCTATATCTTGATGATTGATCCGCACTCTTGATTTGGGATTTCTGATTGTAGATATGGTATCGGATATGATATTATTGAGGCGGGATCACCGACTAATATCCATACAGGTATATATATGGATCGACTCAGATGTTAGGCGGTTTCCATACTTGTAGTCCAGCTTGTTAGCTTAGCCTTTTAGTTTAGTTTAGTTGTTAGATTAGATTCGATTCTTACCTATTTCAAAAACTAACGAATCGTGGGTATTTTAAAAGACAGCCCAAGGGATCCTACGGATATTTCAAAAGACGTATCTTTTCATAAAAACACCGTAACCCCTATTTTCAAAACCCCATGATTCGTGTTATTTCAAAAGGCACCATTTGTAGAACTTATATTAGATTAATGCAGATTAGTTATAGTTGCGTCTAGTATTCAGATTCCGCTCATTATTGTGGTTCGCTTCGCATCGCATGCTTATATTATGTTTCGTACTACATTATTGATATCATGCTGTTAGGACACCAGCACCATTACCGATGATGCGTATATACCACGTACACTTACTTGCCGGCTCACACACATCTTCATCGGTAATTGCCATGCCACGTACACTTTAGAAATACTATTGAATTGACATAGGTTGTTAGCTAATAATTTAGACACGATATTAGTGTACTCGCCTTATATGCTAGATTAGACATTGTAGATATTACTTGTTACTTCATGCATGTTAATATTCATTGTTATGCCGCATTCATGGATTTTTATGCCGATATGCACTATTTACATGCTATTGAGGATTGGATTCGGATTTCCATGAGATTTTCTGGATTTGGGGGAAAACCGCAAAACTTATATAAACTTCTTTCTCTCTTTAAAATAAAAGGTGCGGTTTTCCCATGATGTATGAGTCGTCCACCATGAGTTTGCTGATGGATTTTGAGACCCGATTCGAGGAGGCGGATGAACCGTTTCGGGTACATGGTGGACCCGGTAAGGTACCCCGGGGCAAGAAGCGCGTGATGATGACGATGTGAGCCTGGCGGGGGAGCACTACCAACCGGTGATTTTACCCGACGCGTCGGATATCCGGAGGATACCATCATGGTCTTGAGATAGATGGTAGGGGCCGGTCTGGACTGACGGCGCCATAGATATTATGATTGAGACATTGAGATTTCGAGATTTTGAGGTACAGAGACTATGATACAGAGATATCGAGATATTGGGATTACGTTTTGTGCCGATGCTAGGCACTGTTTTTTGCTGATTTCATTATGATACCTCATTTTAAAAAATACAAAGGAAATCTCACTAAATTATGAAAACAGTTCTTCATTTACATGTATTCTGTTTTCATGCATTCATACCTCATTCATATGATATATTGCTATCCTTGGGCACTGACACGGGCACATGAGATTACACTCGGGTTAGATATTTACCCAAGCCTTGTTATAGGCTGCTGGTTATATATATTTGAGGATGTATATTGATCGTATGACCTAGGATTGCGTCATACATGCGATTTCTATTCGTAGATGTTTTTCTATTCATGAGTTGGCAACTCACCCCCGTTGTGCCCCAGTTTCTTGCAGGTTTGCCGTACAGGTTTCATTACGGCTTGCGGGCATAGTTTCCTTCGGGTGATTTGCTAGTAGGTGGGTTTACTTGTATCGTACCCCCATTATATATCTTGTATATTATTATTCTGTTGTATCTAGAAGTTCCATCAACCAAACATGTAATTATTTCAGAGATAGAGACCAGTGTTGTTTATTCTATCGACCTTAGAGTCGTGCGTTGTATTTATACGAATTTCATGCTGTTTTGTGTTTCCGTTTCTGTTGTGATCCTCGCCTTTCGGCGATGTATATTATATTGTTGTGTGGTTGTGGCCGTCGTTTGACGAAGAGCTAGCTCCCGCTTGGGGATGCCTTTATTTGATTTCGTATACTTTTCATGCTGTATCCCGTTTAGGGGCCTGTTTTTACAAAGGAGACTCTGCCGAAATTTCCAAGAAATATTTGATGCTTTTATACAACGCATAATTCGGCTTATGCTATTAAAACTTCTTGATTTAAATTGGTTTTCCTACACTCTACTACTTTTCTTGGTTTGGATTTCTGGGTTTTCGGCTTACTTAGAATACGTACGCCTTGAGACGTTCGTAGTTTAAGTGCCGGCCATATTCCGTACTTTCGGGACGTGACATCTCTTCACCTCGATCTCCCGGCGATCAACGATCTCCCAGATCAGGTGGTACCGCCTCAAAATATGCCTGGACTTCTGATGGGACCTGGGTTCCTTCGCTAAAGCTATAGCGCCGTTGTTGTCACAATAAAACGGTATTGGATCAACACTGGTAGGAACCACCTGAAGTTCCGTGAGGAACTTCTTCATCCAGATAGCTTCGTTTGCGGCATCGCAAGCAGCTATGTACTCCGCTTCCATAGTTGAGTCAGCAACGGTTTCCTGCTTGGAACTCTTCCAGCAAACCGCCCCTCCATTGAGGGTAAAGACATAACCCGACATGGACTTGGAGTCATCCTTGTCACTCTGGAAGCTGGAGTCAGCAAAGGCCTCAATCTGGAGGTCTTTTCCGCCATACACCAAGAACATCTCCTTAGTCCTTCTCAGGTACTTGAGAATGTTCTTTACTGCTATCCAGTGTTTCTCCCCTGGGTTTGACTGATACCGGCTTACAACGCTCAATGCGTATGCTACATCTGGTCTGGTACACAACATCGCATACATAATAGAGCCTACCGCAGATGCATAGGGTATTGATGACATGCGAGCCCTTTCTAAATCAGTCTTGGGAGACATATCTTTGGAGAGGGTGATTCTGTGACAAGCCGGTAGATTACCGCGCTTGGAATCTTCCATACTGAATCGTTTCAGTATGGTGTCGATGTACCTTGACTGTGAAAGTCCCAACATCCGCTTAGATCTATCACGGTAGATCTGGATCCCCAGAATGTATTTGGCATCGCCCAGGTCCTTCATGGAGAACCTCTGCGACAAGAATCCTTTGACTGACTGTGGCATAGGAATATCATTTCCTATTAGGAGAATGTCATTGACGTACAAGACGAGGAATACCACATTTCTCCCTACAATCTTACTGTAAATGCATGGTTCATCTGGGTTTTTGACAAAGTCGAATTCTTTGACAGTACATCAAAGCAGATGTTCCAACTCCGCGATGCCTGCTTGAGTCCATAGATGGACTTGAGCAACTTGCACACTTTACCGCTGCTCCCACTCTGATTGAATCCATCTGTCTGATCCATATAGACGCACTCTTCCAAATTTCCATTTAGGAAAGCCGTCTTTACGTCCATCTGCCAGATCTCATAATCGTGGAAGGCAGCAATGGCAAGAAGGATCCGAATGGATTTAAGCATGGCTACCAGAGAAAAGGTCTCGTCATAGTCCCAACCAGGTCTTTGACGAAAACCCTTTGCTACGAGCCTAGCTTTATAGGTTTCAACCTGCCCATCTACACCAATCTTCTTTCTGAAGATCCATTTGCAGCCTACGGGTTTTACCCCTTCTGGAGCAAAGTCCAAAGTCCAAACTTTGTTGGTGTACATGGACTCCATCTCGGTCCGCATTGCATCCAGCCATTTTACCGAGTCACCGCTCTGAATGGCTTGCTGGAAGCTAGTAGGCTCACCATAATCCATGGTGCAATCCTCTCTATCCCCGTCTATGAGAAAACCATAATATATCTCGGGCGGATGAGACTGCCTACTCCTCCTGCGGAGTGGCGCAGGAATGTCCGGTTCTCCTGAAACTTCTGGTTCTTCCAAGCTTGTGGTTCTGGAATTTCTTCAAGTTCTATTGCGCTCCCACTTATTCCTTTTTCTAGAAACTGATGTTCCAGAAAGTGGGCATGACGAGAAACAAAATCCTTTTGTTCCTCTGCATAATAGAAAATACCCCCTGGAGTTCTTTGGGTATCCCACAAACTTACAGAGTACTGAGCGTGCCTCGAGTTTGTCCGCATGCTTCTTTTTAACAAAAGATGGACATCCCCATGTCTTTAGGTACTTAAGACAGGGTTTCTGCCTACTCCACATCTGATCTGGGGTGGTAGGCACAGTCTTTGTTGGAGCCTTGTTCAAGAGATATGCAGCTGTTTCTCGTGCATAACCCCAGAAGGACCGCGGTAACTCAGCCTTACTCATCATGGAATGAACCATATCCAATAGGGTCCGATTCCGCCTTTCCGATACACCGTTGTGTTGTGGTGTGTATGGAGGAGTAAGTTGAGAGAGAATTCCATTCTCTTTTAAGTAGTCCAGAAACTCGGCACTCAAGTATTCTCCACCTCGATCAGATCTCAGTGTCTTAATACTTTTGCCTGTTTGTTTTTCAACTTCATTCTTGTATTCCCGAAATTTCTCAAAGGCCTCGGATTTGTGCTTCATTAAGAAGACATGTCCATACCTAGAAAAATCATCTGTGAAAGTAATGAAGTATGAATAACCGCTTCGTGCATATGTAGACATTGGACCACACACATCACTGTGTATGAGTCCCAAGAGCTCGCTCGCTCTTACTCCGTGTCCAGTGAACGGAGTCTTTGTCATCATTCCCATGTGACAAGATTCACAAGTGGAATAAGACTGGTACTCGAACGGATCCAAGTATCCTTCTTTATCTAACATTGTTAACCGTGTCTCATTGATGTGACCCAGTCTACAATGCCATAAGAAAGCCTGATTTAATTCTGTAGACTTTCTTTTAAGTGTGTTCTGGACACTGAATATCTGAGCTTGATTTAATAAGTATATACCGTTATTTAATGTACCTGACCCAATCAGTACTTGATTTAGGTGGATGTTTACTACATCGCTTACAAAAGTAAAATCATATCCTTCCTTAGAAAGTAAGGATACAGATATGATATTACAAGTCGCACCTGGTACATACAAACAGTCACGCAGAATCAATATCTGCCCAGTTGTCAGTCCAAGGTGATATTCCTCTACGGATTCAGCATCCATGCTCATTCCGTTAGCAACCCTGAGAGTCATATCACCTTTCCTGATAACCCTACGGTTTCTCAGAGCCTGCAATGAATTACAGATATGAGATCCTGATCCGGTATCCAATAACCAGGAAGTAGGGTTAACTGACATACAGTTTTTAATTACAAACACACTCGAAGCCGAAGCCACAACATGCTTCGAATTCTGGCTACTGGCTTTGCAAGCCCTGCAATCCTTCTGCCATTGTTCATTCCCGTTACAATAGGAACGTCCCTCTTTTACTACATCCAGTCCTGAAACATTTGCCCTTGCTTTTCCTTCTTCTTCCCTGGTTTCCTTCAAGGTATAAGCAGAGGGCAGGGACTATAGAATTAAGTCAGTACTTGACCCATTCTCCAACATGGTCTCCAGGTCCATGAGCTCAAAATAGCTGGTCTCTGTAAGGACGTTGTCCCCTACAGATGACCCGACAGCCAACCTCGCTTGAAGAAATTCGTTCGAGGTCTCATATCTTGCGATATGAGATTGCTCTCCATATAAATCTTTGTTATGGAGGAAGATAGAAACTGAGTCCATCTTCTCGTGCTGCCCCTGGTATGCACCATCAACTGAGGCTAACACGAGGCACTTGGCTTTCGCACAATCCCTTTCCGATGTTCTGCGGATATAAATATCCATGACTGGGGAAACTGGACCTGACGGCAGGGGTTTGATTAGTTAAGAGGTGTCCCAGCTTGTCATGGGCAATGGACATCTGGACAGACCTTTGCCAGTCATAACAGTCAGGTTCAGTCATTTTATTATCTAGATGTAACCTAGGTGCGGTCACTTGGTCGCTGCAATTAAGAGAGAGAGAAGAAAACACTCAGCATGATGCTCTTGCAAGTTTAGAGTGGTTTTTAGTTTGTCTAAACAGGATGGCTCCCACTGTCTCTCGAATCCCTCCTCAAACCAAAAAGGAAGAATTAGTCAGGATCAATCTCACCGTACAATACTTGCTTAACCGTTCGGCCAGGCTGGTGTTGGTACTTCGAGGGAGGTTTTCCAACGCTTTCGCGAAGTTCCTTAATTTAAGAACCTCTTTTCCTTGGGGGCGTAGCCCCGCTAACACCTTTCTAGACACCTACTTGGTTTATAGCATTGATCGTTAAGTGAGAAATTTCCCGAGGAGTAGCATATACTCACAGTAGGATCGGGATCCAAATATCATCGCGTGACAAAACTGAAGGAATCCTACCAGAATCATCACACTCCAAATGGTATGCAACACTAGCAAGTTTCAGTTCTTTTGAAACTCCCGATTTGAATTTTTGCCCCATGCTCTTATGATCTTGACGAAGGCCAAAATATCATAAGTCACATGTCAAGTTCTACCCGTCATTATCCAGGTTAATTTGAACCCACCCGTACATACCCTTGACGAAGGCCAAAATGGTAGTACGACTGTCCCAAACCAACACATCTATCTATGCTACAGATAAACATTCAGCAGCTACCAATCACTATGCCTTGGCGAAGGTCAAAATACATAGCTTGAATACTACTGAATATTTAACTGAAATGACGGAGGGCTACGAATGGTTTTGGCGAAACCGTGAACGTAGTGAACTTGATATAATCGATGGAACCATGATAGCTTTTAAAAGGAGTGGCTCAAACTCCGCATTTTAAAAGTTGGTTTTGAAAAGAACCGAGTGGTTTTTCGAAAGTGTTCCAACGACTTTTACTTGGTTTATTTTCTTGCATTAGTTCTTTTAATGCATATTTTTCTTGCACTAGTTCTTTTAATGCGTCCCATCATTTGATCCTACCATTGCAGAAAACAACCAAAATATGACGTACGCTTATGCCATTCGCATTCGCCACGGGGCCCCGTCATTACTCGTTAGGTTACTTAACTAACGACAGAGCGGGGGATGGGCTAGCGCGGCTGTAAAACATAAGCAACGCCTAAATAATATCATATATAGATATATATTGCAATGATAGCCATTTCTGAACACATTGGATATACTAGGAACCCGCAATTCGTACGAGCCTGTAACGAAAAGCAGATTACACGGTCGCGGTGAATAGCCAAACCCCACCCAAGACCCTTACGGGTGCGGCAAACTACCCGCCAAGTACCCGAAGCGAAGAAACCTCCCTCATCTCCGTGAGTAGGCCACTCGGCACTTCGGCATACCCGGTAGTTTGTGCACCCCCTCCATGTGTCTATCCTAGGAGCAAAAACAGAAAAAAGAAATTATACAATGACGGCTACAACCCCGACCCGGTTGTGCGGCCATACAAATAATTATTACATCAATTTACAAATTTACATGAATTGAAAGAAAAGAAAACTCTCGTCTCATAACCCCCGGCTATTCACCCGCGACAATCCAATGAATTCATATTCACATTTCAATGACATTACAGATCACAGATTTGTATAACCCCCACTAATCGACATATAGAGATTAGCAGACGTTCAATTCAAATATCACATCACAGATAAAAACCCGTCAGCTTAAGTCATAAGAAACTCGATCAAAATACGGTTTTTAAAGCCCCAAAAACTAAATTTTCTTTCTGGACAATCTGGGCTGAAAAAACATATACCAAAATTCCTAAAATACCCTACTGAATATACTGTAGCAAAGAAGATCCAGAGAGGAGCCAATACAGCCGCGGAACCGCGGCAATAGCAAGCTATTGCCGCGTTTCCGTGGCGCTTTGATGAGATCAGAGGACCGTCTTTCTACAGTATACTCTAAAAACCCTGAGTCGATTTTTGAAGCATGATTTATTACTTTTACAGTACTTTGAAAATCGACAACAAGCATGAATTTTTTGTGTATTTCGTGAATTTTTCTTTGATCGATCTTCTAGTTACTTTGCTAACATGTTAGATAGAGTTTAACTAGGCTCTGATACCACTGTAAGTCCATGCTACCTCTTCCGGTACTTACGGACTTACGGAATTTGATGAAAAACAATTTTATAGAGGCGGTAACATGGACTCAAAACGGATCAACCTAACTACGAGTTATTAACTACTCGGTTAGGGGGTTATACCTTTCTTTATTGAACTCCTTCGTCTTCATCTCTTGATGGTGTACGGATCGGCGTCACCCCGTCGTCTCCTTGCGCCGAAGATCGATCCACCCGAAAGCTTCTACCTTTGGCTTCGTCTTCGAACTTTGAAGAAACTAGTTCACTTGGTTTGCCAAACCTTGTGAACTAGAGTGAGTAGAGGGGAGTGTAATGGGATTTTCTCTATGGTTCTTGCTTCTCAACACATGAGACAAGTGAACCATAGACAAGAGAGAGAGCAAGAGGAAGCGGGTGAGAGCAAGAGAATGAGAGAGCTCAAAAAACTAAGAGAGAGAAAGACAATGAAAGAATGAGCCTCTCTTTTGTCATACACCCTCTCATAATCCAAAAGCATCATGAGCCATAATGTTAATCAAGTATTATGTGATGGTTCATATCATGTCAAAGGCAATATCATTTCCATGCACTCATTTTGCAAACCACAACAAGCAAGCAAAAGTCTTTGCATGAAAATGACAACCATTGTCATCATGATGGTCAACTAGTCCAACCTAGTCAACCGGTCAACAAAGTCAACCCCTCAACAACCATGTCACTATAATACTTAATTAATATTATTGTTAATTACATATCATATTCTCATTAGGGTTGAGCAAAAAGTCAATGGTCAACAGTCAACACTCAGCAACCCTAATGAGAATCCTCTGCCTCTGTCTCTCTGTCAACTGTGCATACATACCCGCATCCGCGTTCGGAGGAACACGAATACATACTGGATAAAACCAATCCCAAAACGTACACTAGGATCTGGCTTAAACCAAATCCCTCTAGTGTTAACTGTCGGACACTGTACGTGCACAAGTGCACGGATGTGACCGAACCCTGTCACAAAACCATGCGACCTGTCCAAAAACCATGCGACCTCTACTCTTTTGACTAAAGGCGAATAACTTTCTGTGTGGGACTCTAAAGACTCGACACTACGCTGGCAGTGGGTTTAACCACAAACCGCAAGCGGCACTAGCTGTGCGTAACGGTCCCCAGGTAGATGCCGACAAGAAGACTGGCGAGGTGAAACCCATCTGAACTCCTACTGAGCCTGAATGTGACAATCTCCGTACAGTCCGGTCTGTTCGTCTGATACATCGCATGGCCGGCCTAGGGGGCCGGTAAATGTCAGTCCCCTAATAGCAGTACAAGTCATGTCGGAGTGAATCCCAAAACACCCTGAGATAACACTGGAAGTCTACCAGTATATCTCGATTGCCCTGGCCATGGACTACTCGTGTAATGGCTCTCCTAGACACAGCGCAATATCAACACCCAATACCGGGAGAGACGAATAATGTCTAACCGTCACTGCCTCCAAGTGCTTCGGGACTGCACCCAACTACTACCTGTTTGCACGACTCCTTTGAGCCGTGGTAGGGAAGTAATCAAAGTACAGTGGGAAGACACTCGAGGCGAAGTGACAGTGTCAAGTCTGCGGACTGTACTCGTGTCACCTGGGAACTGATAACTGACGATAGGTATAATACCAACCGGTCAGTTCCCGACGAGTCTTGTCCAGTGTACTCGTAACCTAACGAGCACCCGTATACTATCTCCAGTACGACGTACTGATGGCTGTGGGACAGACCATCTCCCACACTGGGATGAGAAGCGCATACGCTTGTCTACTACGGAGTATCGATGCCCTCTCTCGATAGTCCTGCGACTAGGGACCTATATAAGGATGTGCTTATAGATTACCGAGCCCCCACTAGTGTGACTGCCATCACAACGCTGGTAATCAAATAAAGATCCTAAGGGCTCTACTAATATGTATAAGCGATATGCTAAAAGAAACACATGCACATATTAAAGTAAAAACAAACCAAGTAGCATACTACCATTTTGAGCAAGATTGTCAATACAAGGTGAATATCCCAAGCTTCAATTAAGTAATATACATACTAGTATGATACAGTAATGGCCTCTAGGGCATATACACTAACACCAAAGTATATGGAGGCAGTGAGCGGTCGAGGGGATTCGTCTCTGTAGGGTTACTAGGAACTCTCACAAGGATCTACAAGGCATCAACTTTGCCCAATTCAAAATTTAGACATGCCAAACAACCCTAACCTAGATCGTATACTAGAGATTATGGGAAAACAATATGCAAGTAAACAACATTACTTCTAAGAGTTTGGGATTACAATCTTTGTAGACCTGTCCTTCACTTCAAATAGCTCCGTGTTGTAGTCCCCTTCGCTGCGATCGCAAACCCCGGACTCTAGAGTGTCTCTATGAAGAAACGAACGTGCTTGCATCGATGACATCGTGGCCGAAGATTATCTACGTCGAGCAGACACTGAATCAAGCTATTCCATCACTTGGTCATGAACTTTGTGAAGAGAACACACTCTACTACATGGCAAGTGGTAGAGGATGAAGAAGTAGGAGGTGGGCTCACTTTAGAATTTATTTTCTCACACTTTATCTCAAAACTCCATTAGAGCTAGCAAGCTTTTTCATGGAGCTTGAAGAAGAAGAAGAAGACTTGTGAAATAATTCATCCAAATGAATTATTGCACCCATGGTTGAGTTAAGCCCTCATGGCTAACTCATGTAGAGAATTAACTCATGGCTATGGTTAAAGGTTGGATTTGATAAATATCTTAAATTAGACAAAAGGGTTGACTTTTTCAAAGCTTATCCATAAGCTTTTGTGCAAGCTTTAGCATAACAAACTCAATCTCTTTTGAATTAGCTTAACATAAATAGAAACCCTTACTTAACCCTAGCATTGTGTTAATCTCATACACCCATCTTGTATGTATCATCAAACATGACACATTCCATGTACACAAATGTACATATCGCGTATATATATACAATGTGCACATCATGTGAGAAAAGAAATCAATAGTGAGCTTAATATTAGTTAATGTAATATAATATATCAAATATATAATTATAGATTAAATTATCAAATCAACTCTTGATTTAATAATTCGGCTATATCACATAAAACCGATTAATATCAAATGCAACATCGTATCGAATCAACGCTCGATCCGATAACTCGGCTATATCACATATAACCAATCATGTCACACATCGCGAGAATATAATGCGGTATCACATACTCGCATTAATCTCGTTCCCGCACATATCACATATGCGCTCCTACTCCGTTTCGCTTGAGCCAGGAAACCTCTTTGTAAGACTCTAAAGACTCGTCAATACGCCGGCAGTAGGTGATGATCATATCAAACACCCACAAGCCTCAAGCGGTCTGCCAAACGTAACGGCCACCCGGGTATTGAACGATCAGAAGATCAACAACCAAGCCTGTACTTTCTCCAGCGAATCCAATCAGCAACACTCCTGTACAGTCTGGTCTCTTCGTCTATTATGTCGCATATCTCGCCTAGGGGTGGTAAACGTCAGACCCCAGTAGCTTGATAAGTTGTGCCAATATGAGGTCTATAACTGTTCGAGAAACTACTGATAACACTTACCACTAAATCTCAGCAACCCTGGCCAGGGATTTCCAGTTATAGCCAATCGAACACAGTGCAACATCAACTCCATATACCGGGAGAGACGAATCCCCTCCTATCGCTCATTGCCTCCGTGTGATTCGGTACTGTACCCAAAAGCCACCATTTTGCACGCCCTAATGGACGTGGTAAGGTGGAAATAAAAGCACAGTGGGAATCACACAAGACTCTATGACGATCTTGGGTCTACAGACTAACCTGTACCAGTGTCACCAGAGAACTGCCATCTGACGTGAGGTATAATACCATCTCGGAGTTCTCGGCGAGTTCGTCCAGTATACCCAGTCTCCACTGAGCACCCGTATACCTTCTCTAATGTCAAACACCAATGGATATGAGATCATCTATCGCCCGTCATATGGGTCAAGAAGCGCATACGCTAGTCTACTCTGGAGTATCGATGCCCTGTCTCGGTACTCCCACGACTAGGAACATTTGAAGGATGTACTTGACGACTACACTGTCCCCACTAGTATGATCCGCATCATAGTCCTAGTAGTCAAGTACTCATCCTAAGGTCTTTATCAACATGTAACATAGATACAATCAGAGTACATGTTAAGATAAAGAGTAACCAGATAGCGTACTATAATGTCGAGCAAGAAAGTCCTCCCTATATATTTCCAAGCATCCATTACAATATACATCATATGTACAGTAATGGCCTCTAGGGCATACATATAACTAACAATCTCCCACTTGCACTAGGGACATCTGTTGTGGTATCACATACCCAACAATCAGCAGTGGTTAAAGTATCTCATACTCAACCATCCCATAAAAATCTCTACTGGGTAATAGGCCTTTGTGAGTGGATCCGCGTTGTTTTCCTCTGTGTCTACTCTCCTAATCTTGATCGCCCTAGAGATCAACCATCTCCATGATCAGGTGATACTGCCTAAGAATTATATCTGGATTTCTGATGGGACGGGGGTTCCTAGGCCAAAGCCATAACTCCATTGTCACACAATGGTTGGAACTGAGTTCATCTCATGAGCTATTTTCTATATCCAGACTTCCTGTTTGGTAGCATCTTTGGTAATGATGTATCTAGCCTTTAATCGTCTAGTAAGTCACGGTATCTAGCTTGGAACTCTTCCAACATATCGTCCCTCCACTGAGGGTAAAGACAATGCCTGCGACTGACATTCAGTCGTCCTTCTCACCCTGGAACCTTTCAGTGATTCTCCCCAGGATCGATTTATACCATCTCACTACAACTAGTGAGAATCCTAACATCCAATTAGATCTATCTCATAGATCCATAACCCAGGATTTAGGAGGTATCACTTTGATCCTATATGGAGAATCCGTGCGATAAGCGGAGATTGACCGAGCGTAGCATAGGAAACTCCTTCCCTATCAAGAGTATGTCATCTACGTACTCTACGAGGATCATCACCATACTCTCTACTACCTTTTTTGTATATACAAGGTTCATCTACCATTTTGATGAAGTCAAACTCTTTGACAACCACATCAAAACAGACGTTCCAACTCCGCTATGCCTGATTTATCACATAAAACACCTTGCACACGTTTCTGCTGCTCCCACTGTCTATGAAGCTCTCTGGCTGTGTACTTATAGACACTCTCTTCCAAATCAATATTTAGAAAAGCAGTCGTGACACCCAACCGCCAGATATCGTGTCATGGTATGTAGCAATGGCAAGTAGGATCTGGATGGACTTAAGCATAGCGTTCAAAGTCTTAACTTTTCCATGCACACCAAGTAATCTTCTCAAGATATACTTGCTTCTGATGGGGATTTAACCCTTCAGATAAAGAAACCAAAGGCCATACTTTGTTGGTGTATAAGGATTCCATCTCAGATCGCTAAGCATCCAGCCATTCTTACAGAGTCCCTACTCCTGATGGCCAGCTCGAAACCAGTCGTGATTTGAAATGAAATCTGCAATATAACATATATCTCATATATATAATATAAAATTCGTCTCAGGAAGTAATATGATCTCATCACAGAACATTGCAGCAGAAGAACATATATGAAATATTGGATATACTAGGACGTCCGTGTATTTAATACTAGCATGTATAAAACACGGATTCCACAGTCGCGATGAATAGCCAAACCCACATCCCTAGACCCCTAGGAGAGCGGCAAACAACACTGCCAATTCTAGGGTTAAGAGACCCGGTCTCAACTCCTCGAGATGGTCTCCCACTGGACCCTAGAACCCGGTTACTTGTGCTCTCCGCCTTGGGTCTACCTAATGCGGAAAAGTAAATAATATACAATGGTGACATCATCCTCATCCCTGAAGTGCCCCAATAAAATAATATTACATAGAAATGAATTTTACATGAATTAAAAAGAAAAACTCTCATCTCACATAAAACCCCCGGCTATTCAAAACACGACGATCCAATATAACATATCACAGCAACACATAATATCACATATCATCAACGTAAGTAAATATGCATATCCCAATTGTCGTTGATGTATAGCAACGAAACCGGCGATACACCACATATTACACTTACGGTCACAGAAAAGAAAGTGTAAAACTACAACAGTTGGAATCCGCAACATCCTTTGTAACGTCTTCAAAATAATAAAATATGATTTTTGGGAAATTTTATAATTTAATATTATTTTAATGAATATTTTAATATTCTGGTATAATTAAATACAGATAAATGGGGAAAAATTATGGAAAATTCTAAAATAAGGTATTTTAAGGAATTGCCTCGTTTTCTGTGCATGCCCCCATTTCCTCTAGTTTTGACCCTGAGTATGTCTAGTTTTGACTGATTCCATCTAGGGTGAAATCTGGGTTGATTTTCCTATGTTGGTGTATAATTTGGGACTTGTTTTAGCATGGATTTTGGTATTTGGTGATTCATTCCTGTCGGGTGGCGTTTGGACGTCAACGACAAGTGGATTTTGATTGTGTTTACATGCGAGTCGATAGGTTTTTACCTATGCGGGTAGCGTGTGCTATTTTGGTTTCCGATGTGATTTACATGTGCTTTAGCATTGTGATATACTTGTAGGTACCCCGCGTGATGTTGAGGCAAAGGAGGTGAAGATAGCGACATCGGCTTTGGCACACGAGAAGCAAGGTGAGTAGATTATATCTACAGGGGGAAGTCGGGTGGATGGCGTATAGCACCCCCGCAGTCCGTAGATAGATTATTATGTAGTTATCGTGATATTAGGTGTATTATGGATAGTACAGGGTTAGAAGTGACTAGTGCAGTTCATAGTCGCGAACCCTAGGATAGAATTACACCTATACACACACCCTTGCTTATCACTTGTACTTGCACTATGATTGATGATATGTGATGACTTTGGAGATGAGTCGATGATGTGGGCTTGGTGCCCTGGGATCGGTGATTTGATACGATTCATATGTGGGATATGACTTGTGATTCTTGCGGGCTTGGGATATGTGTTTATCCCCGCATGCATACTTTACTGATGTTACCGTTTTGTACTAGACATAGAGTAGTACTCCAGACTATATGTTCTGATGATGGTGATATCTGTTATGTGATGAGACAGTGAGATGTTGACCCCTACCCAGCTTTTGGGGATGCCGTACGATGATTTACCGTACGTGCCGATATTGATGATAGATCCGCACTCATAACTCGAGGATATCTTATGATATGACATTGAGGCGAGATCACCGACTATATATCTTTATATATATAACGACTCAGATTTAGGTGGTTTCCACACCTACCCCTCCTGTTTGACCTGATACTTAGGTGTAGTAGCATAGTAGATACTTCACTGTGGTGTTGACTACTAGATTTCTGCATCTTCATGCTATTCGCATTGCTGGCATATGTTCATTGCTATATTATTATCATGCTGTTAGGACACCAGCACCATTATCGATGATGCGTATGTTCCACGTACACTATTTGCCGGCTCACACACTTCATCATCGATAATTGCCATGCCACTACACTGTAGTACTATTGCATTCATGAGATGATTCTTCCTTCGACATATGCACATTACTATTCCATGTTGCATGATTTCCGATATGATTACTGTTCTTTACATGTCGCATACGTCATGGATTGACTGCATAGCACATCGCATTGGATTTACTTCCTGATGTTGGATTTTCATGTGATTTCTGGTTTTTGAGGACCGTGGGGTTATTTAAGAAAAGAGGCACTTTTATGAAAACCCGGTACCTCGTGATATGATATTTCGGTGCGTCCACCACGCGTTTTCTCGGTGCTGAGACGTGTGCTTGAAACCCGATTCGAGGAGGTGATGATCCGTTTGCGGGTTCGTGGTGGGCCCGGTATGGTTCCCCTCGGCGAGATTATCGATGGGTTTGCCGATTGAGCCTGGAGGCGGGCGAGTACCTACCGGTGATTGTATTTGAGCTCGGCGGATATCTGGAGGATACCGGCCGCAGTCGAGAGATGGGCTGACCCGTACTGCCGGGGGCCGAGGGCCGATACCGCAGACGGAGCCCAGAGATGGACATGGGTTGACTCGTACTGCCGGGGGCCGAGGGCCGATACCGCCGACGGAGCCACATATGGATGAGGATTTACGTGTCGATGCTAGGCACGGGTTTTCATGATGTTTTTCCATGATATTGTTTATATCCTCATACTTGCATACTTGATGCTTATCGTCAGTGGGTGACGAGTGGACGGGTTCCACATACATACAGACATGGATTATATACAGACTTGGATCATATACAGACTGGTTTTACATTGATCATACTTTATTTGTATATATAACAGGGTATGAGGGCGCTGTTATATATACCCTTACACCAATATTAGTGGTATGGGACGCTAATATATGTGTATTGATATCATTGATATTTCTTCATGGTTACTTCATGCAGACATACCTTACACTGTTGACATGTGATTACCTGAGTACCTGGCACTACATACATGATTAGATGTTACCTTGCCACCCTATTACACTCAGATGTACTCTTGTGGATTATATTATTGATCGTTGACTTAGGTTTATGTCTTGCATTCGGTTTCTGCTTGTAGATGTTTCTATTCACGAGTTGGCAACTCACCCCCGTTGTGCCACAGTTCTTGCAGGTTCTGCCGTACAGGTTCTATTGCGGCATTTCTGGCACACTTTCTTCTTGCGGGTGACTTGCTTTGGTAGGTGGATTCTTTCGCTTCAAGAACCACCATTGTATTTATTTATTTCATTGTATCTAGAATTTCCATCAACCAAAACTTGTATTGTTTCAGACCTAGACTAGTGATGTATTATTTCGACCTTAGAGTCGCGCTTAGTAGTATTGCGTTTTTTTCTTATTGCTTTTGAGTTTTCTTTGGATTTGATCCTCGCCACTAGGCGTTGTATATTATTGCTGCATATGTGGTTGTGACCGTCGATTGACGAAGAGCTAGCTCCCGCTTGGGGATGCCATTATCATTGCATACATATTGTTATACTTGTTGTACCCCATTCGGGGCCAGTTTTTCAAAAGAAACTCTGCCGAAATTTTTAGAAAAGACTTTATTGTTTTCAAAACGTACCTTCGTCTTAGTTATTTAAAAACCTTGATTTCAAACCTGTATTTCTTCACTTCTTTAAACCAGTTTTCTTTACTTATTCTCAAAAA